>CM020512.1:1975904-2715904 GCA_009823395.1 Thamnaconus septentrionalis
CTTTAGACAAATATGAATTTTAGATTTCTCCTTTTTTATTATTATTATTATTCCAACAGGAATATAATAATAACAGGCGCACCTGTGAGCAAAAACACGTTTTCCAAAGGATGGCGCCCAGGGAGAGCGCGTCCACATTCTGACGGATCACCACAACCTGAGGCGCTGATGCACGTGCATGCATCCTCTCTTTTGCTCCCCGTCCTTCCATCACACACACACACACACACACACACACACACACACACACACATGCATCCGCTGCGGGATGTTAGAGGATTTGAGCCACACGAGACAACAAGGCAGAGATATTGCAGCTACCTGTCTATCTCATCAAATATGTTGCGGCCACAGAGATTCAGAAAGCACCGCTGTAGCTCAGCAGCTGCAGTAATAATAGGCCAGACTGCAGGGGAAGGGAAAGTGGGAGAAACTGTGAGCCCAGCCTTGTTGCAGCAGAAGATGAGGGACGGCGACGACGGCGTGACAAAACCAAAGTGGTGAGGGAGAGAAATCCAGAGAACTGAGGGCGAAACCTGCAATCTAGCATTCCGTCTGATCTCAGCCATCCTCTGAGTCACACAGACCAAAAGAAATAGCTCAGAGATGTTCCGTGCACATTAATCTGCACGTTCCTAAACAACCACCAACTCGCCCACATTCGTCCTCCGCGTCATCATCCCTCATCTCGCCGCAAAACTTATTAGAGCAGGCTGTTTAAAAACAAGCCGACATCAAAAGCCTCGGACTGACATCTAGCCCCGACGCTGCTTCATCTCAACGTACAGAACGCGTGGTTGCCTCCACCGGCGGCGCAGGGAGGCACTCTGACGTATCACATTAGTCATAAAAACCTATGTTTAGAAACTCTTGTTTTTAATCATTGATGCTGTTTTTGTTCCTTAAAAAGTGTGTTGTTGTCACCCCAGCAGGGTGATGAGTATCTGAAGACACTTCTCAGCATAAACACACACTTTCAAGTATACAGGCTGTTCATCACTCAGACTAGTGCTGCTGCAATGGTAGTTATATACTTGGTGTGTCTTCCGTTGCATTGGTCTATCTGCACTGAGCACTATTATATTTTCACATCAAATTTGCTAACTGTCATGATTTTCATCTTTAGGCGCATTTCTTTAATGCAGGACACTGTGCCTTGTTTGCATACCACTGACTGACATCATACCCATGTTGGGACTACTGGACCCAACATGGGTCTACTCGACCTCAACTACTGGAACTTCCTGCTGGAACTCACTTCAAAGTTTGCACAATGGAAAAGTGGGTCTGAGTGTGGAGGGACCGCACACTCAACCTGCTAGTGTGTCTCTGGGCCAACATGGGCAAAATGCGTTTCATTAAACCACAAAGGTTCTGTCGACAAGAAACTGTGACTACATTCAACACAATATGTGTGTGAGTCTGTTCTCATTCCATTTGAAATTCTCTTTCATTCGTTGTGAAGAAAGTGCCAGACCTTTTCTGCAAGGGAACGCGGTCTTCCACTCGAGCTGTAAACTCAGAGGTGGTTTGATTTTTAGCAAGAGGTCCATCATTAATAAAAAAGCCCGAGACAGAGTGGAATCAGAGTGGAACTATCGACACACCGGAGAAATTCACGCATGAATCAAAACGACATGGACGGATCATCCGACTGCCTGAAAAGGTATTTTACACACTCCAAGTGCACTACACCAGATTCCTGCCTGTCTAAGTACTGATAGTGCTTTTCAATGAGTAAAGAGGCGGTGAATCCAACCTCTTTCCCGAGCCCTCCGACTTCCCATTAAGAACAAAAACAGCTCCAAGTTCACAAGAAAACTTTAATTTCCGTGCAACTCCCCTCCGCCCGTTCCCACCCAGCGGTGAGACTTTGGCTGTAGTTTTCATGCGATGATTGAGCGTAACCATACAGTAGGCAGGGTAGCTGTGAATGTATGGCTTTTCCATTATAGATAAGAGGCAGAGAGACAGAGAGGAGCAGCACAGTGCATGTCCTTGATTTAGCCGCATTGATCTCTATCTGCTCTCCAGCTTCTTGCCTTTGCTGTGTGTAAAATCGGGCTGCGAGCGCGTGGCGGGAATTTTGGAGAGAGTGTGTGTCGGCGGGGGAGGGCGGCCCTGTGGCTATGCAGAGCTGAGGCTGAGATAAGGTTATCAGAACACACCTAACTGATATGACTGGCAAGGTGACAGAAGGCCAGTGCGGACCCTGGGGGGCTTGATGCGAAAAAAAAGGGGGGAAAAAAAGAAAAAAATCACACACACACACACACACACACACACACACACACAGGCACTGACTGACCCTAAAATAAGTTTATCTTTTGTTTTTCCCTGTCACAAATGGAGGCAACATCTTGCATGAAACAACCACAGAGACATCAGGCAGACGTCGCAGGACTCGAAAAGACGGCATTTATTACCTGGGGAGACAGCGCCTTCTCCATTGCTGCTCCCACCCTCTGGAACTCTCTCCCCAAACACAACACAAAGCAAGTTCAAAAAAAAAAGGAAACATTTATCCAGACCAGGGGTCACTTTGAACCTAGAACCCAAGAGCTATACCTCATGGGTATTCGGGCATATGAACGGCTACCAGTTTGCTACACTGTCCTGAAATAACATGTTTTCTCAGCCTTTAGTTATATATCATTGTTATTATTAATGATACTCATCTATATGAATATACTAATCATGTTAATTTCTCACAACAATTACCTGCAAAGACTTCATTTTTTATAATAAAATATTTTTAATCATTTGATTTTCGAGATATTGACATTTTCTAATCTATATAAATGAAAGTGTGATTACAGAAGAATAGCAAGAGAATAAAACAAAATTTTAGATGCAGCTCACTAAGGGGCTGTTTACACGGAGACAGATTTTTTGCGAAAACACAAAATTTCATAAACGTTCTCGAAAAAAAAAAACATGTTTACACGAAGCCATCTTCAAAAATTCTCCAGTTTACATGGAAACACTGGAAACAACTGAAAACGATGTAGTGCCTATGTCAGGCCTGGGACGGGCATAATGAGACAAATGAAAGTCTCTCAAAGCTAAGACCAGGAAATATGAAGAAGCTCATGTAGCACTTGGCTTCACTGTGACTGGTAGGAGATGAGGAAAGGCGTCTGCTACCGAATATATGCGGACTGTGTTTACTGTGTAAAAACATCGGCAGTGGACAGCATGAAGCCAAATAAATTAAGTCGCCACTTAGGTATGGATATGATATGGACTAGAAATGTTATCACAATAATTTCTAGCATTGCGATGACGATAAAAGTGACAATAAAAAATATAAAACAATTCAACTCCATGTTTTTGGATCTTTTTGAAACCACACATTTCCGAAACCGCACTCGAACAAAAAACGCGATTACACGAAGAAATGAAAAATGAAAAAAAAAAATCCTGTTTACATGGAAACGACTGAAAACAATGTAGTAACTACGCACTGCCAGGTGTGCAAATTTACTCCCTGCAGGCGGAAGAAGAAGAAGAACACCTGGAGCAAATTAGCATCACTGAGAACAGAAAGAAAGATCTCTCATGAAAAGACGGTGTGGATCAACGACAGAGCTGAACTTCTGCTTTGCATGTTAAGGTTGACCATTGACGTTTCCTGCTTCAACATCCCAGTCCACTGAGCCAAAGTAAAATAAATAAAAAGTCAAACAGGAGGCTTGCAAATTGCTTTCGTTGTTTTAATTTTCACTTTGCACACAATCCACGCCTAAACAGCGCGTTGTTGTGTTTCCGGTTTCCGCTCAATCTGAGGGGGAAGAAAAAGAAACAGAGTCGCCAACAGAACAGCAGCCTAAAGAAATACAACCCCCTCCGCGGATTTTGAAAGCACACGGTTGAAGACACTTCGGATTTTACTGTCAGCCCGGCCTGGGCAAGATAGGGCTTGAAGTTGACATAGCTCATGCAATTTGCTTTCAACACTAAAGTAAAGTTTTTTGGGAATAGTTCAAATCCCCGCGCTCACTTGAACAGACAACACACGCAGCTGATCAACGCACGGTATTTTTATATAATCTATGGTAATGTTTGAGAAGTGGCAAGTTCTGGCACAGACTGGCAGCGAGCCTACCAATTGTATTAAATTGGTGTTACAGTCACAGAAGCTTTATTACTGTAATTTATTGTTCTGGTTACTGAGTGAGAAGTAACTTGGTGTCAGATTCAGTCAGATATTAAAATGTTTTGGTTAAAAAAGTTAAAATTTGTGCAAGCATGAATAAATCAGACAACGTATTGTTGTCTTGGATTTACATTTGTGTATTTACATGATTACAATTACAGTAGTTGATAAAACATTGTCCTTTACAATTATAAAAGCTTCTTGCAAAAATCTACTCTTTGCTTTGATGTCAGCAGCTATGTATTGAATGAATAAAAAATTGTTTTAAATTTGAAAGAAATTGATTTTGAATTGAATAAAAAATCTATTTTGAATTGAGAATCGAGTTGAATCGGGAAAAAAAATGAACTGCGCCTGGTTTTGGCTGGCGCCATTTAAATCTGTCAAAATTGTTTATCCGGAGCTGTTTTTAATGAGGCACATTTGTATAGAATAATATATTATTGGTGCTATTTGCGTGGATTTTCTGTCATAGAAGCCTGGCAATCACTGTGGATCTGGCCCAAAGTGCTTTAGAACATCAGGTGAAGCTGTTTTGTTTGAAGCAAATGGAAATCAGGAAAACGCAGAGCAGCAGAGTTACACACGCAGTCTCCTGTGCAGATGGTTTTATTTTTCCTTCCCCACTCAGTCCGGTGGATTCTACTTCAGGGTTCCAGCTGCATTCGTTTGTCGCATGATGGCAAAGGAGAAAAGTCCTGCAGCGAAACCCTGTTGACTCGCAGAGTCACAATGGTAAAAGGAGAACAGCGGGAAAGTTGTGTTATTTTTACACAGCCTAGTGTGTGTGTGTGTGTGTGTGTGTGTGTGTGTCCAGTGTAAGGTGAACCGCAAAGCAGCACCAGTGGCAGTGAAAAGTTCCATCAAGATGTTTGCTCTAAAGTTGAATGGGGTTCGAATCATTTCCAGCAGAATTTTCCTAAACCTTTTAGGTGCAACGCAAGCTGCTACAACTGCCATCAGCACTCCTGTTTTAAACGTTTATGTATGTGTAGCAACATAAAGATCCACAAATATTGGCCTCCCTGGTCTGTGTTAAATCATAGTCAGTAAAAAGACCCTAAAAAAAAGAAAAAGAGTTCCTCTTGCAGCAGTCTGATGTACAGAGCAGCAGACAGAGTGATCACGGTATCGACCGCAGCGCTGGCACATCAGGTCAGCCTGATGAAGACAAAGAGACGCTGCGCCGCTTTGACTTCCGCTGATCGTTCACCGCCGGGTGGCAGTTTAGCACGCGGAGAGTAAAAAAAAAAAAAAAATTAAAAAGGAGTCCATCTCGCAGGATAAATGTAAAATAGAATGTTCTCGTGTGTTCTCTGCCTTTGTGTGTCCCTATCTAAATCGAATACCTCCCCTCCCCCACCGCCCTCCTCCCCGCCCCCTTTATCCTCGCTGTGGTCTCCGCTGCTGGTAAAACACACCCCTGATAAATGGGCCCACATAATCATCGGCCTCACTTTATCAGCGAGTGGGGGAGAAACGAGTTTTGTGTTGGCCGGCTGGAGAGCAGGCAGAGAAGAAGGAGGTGGGGGAGGGAGGCAGGGAGGGAGGGGAACAGTGGTGGTGAGAGATGCGGAGGAAAGCGTGTGGAGCACGTGACGGAGAGCGAGAAAAGTTTTGCGGATGAGAGCAGCGGACAGGCAGGGGGGGGGGGGGGGGGGGGGTACGAGCATCGGTGAGAGGAGGGTGAGAGGGAGCGGCTGAGAGGATGTTGGTGAGATGAAGACGGTGGAGGAGCCGGAATGATGCAGCGAGATGAGGCAGCAGACGAGGGCGACACGGAGGGAGAGAGCGATGGGTTCCACAGCAGCAGAGCCATCAGCTGGAATGAATCTATGTGATGCATGAAGCCCAGAGAGACGGCCAATCACAGGCCTCGGGTCTAAATGAGATAACCAATCATAGTCCAGCGTCGCGTTCCCCATCTCAGATAAACCACACCCCGAGCGCAATGCGTCTCACAGCCCACAGCGAGCTGCTGTTGCTGCTAGTGTGCGTGTGTGTGTGTGTGGCTGTATTATTCCAGCATCCATAGGGGAGAACATTTTAACGATGAGAATATATCGCCTCCTTGTCTGGCCTGGTGTTTTATTAATCTGAGTAATTGTGAGCCTGTTAATTGGCACGCGTGCCCATGACACTGCTGAAAACACTGTTGTTTAACCATGATCCGTTTTAACAAAACTAGGAATTTCAGAAGTACAGATCTGATCAGTTTTAGCTGCCAGTAATTATCCCGAGAAACCAATTAATCTCTTTTAAAAAAAAAAGAGAGAGAGAGAAAAAAAGCATGCATATTAATACAACTTTCATTATAAAAGTTGCAAAAAATCTCCCCCGGTCTTTAAAGACTCATATGCTGACTGTTGACAGTTCCACAGCCTCCCTTCTTTTTTGAAACAAACTTTATCAACAGTGGATGGCCAGCAATTTCCAAAAAAAATCTTCTTACATCAACTTTATAGAAGACAAAAAGAAATGACGTTGAAATAATTACCAAAAACAACCTTTGACAGGAGAGACAGCTCGAGTGCCAGTGACGACTGGGTGAGCGTGAGAAACAGAGACGTTGCTCGACGTGGCGTCCATGCGAGGTGTGAAGGTCACAGGACGGCGACGAGCTGTAATTGAGGGAGACGTTTTAATTAAAGTGTTTTGCAAAGGTTTTCCAGGGGTTGCAGCCTTTTGGATGCAGGCTGATCCTTCTGTCACCCAGACTCACGCATACTGACATGTGTGTGTGTGAGTACGTGAGTACGTGAGTGTGTGTGTGTGTGTGTGTGTGTGTGTGTGTGTGTGTGTGTGTGTGTCCATATCTGTGTGTGGTCACGCTCATCAACGGGAGCAGACAGACAGCTCTGATGTGACAAGCTTGTAGCTTCTTTCCTCCTTTTTCTTTTTTCCACCTGTCGTCTAATTGCTTTCCTCCCCCAGCAAAATATTTACCTCCTGCCCATTCATTTCAAAACTCAGTTCCTTGAAACCGGGTCGTGTCGAGCCGAGCAAACAGCTCCAAGTTGAACTTTAAAAAGTCAACAGTGCTGCACGTCACCTCCTCATACACACAGAGTCTGAGGGCACTGCCGACTGAACACAATCTAACTGGCTGACCGCTGCTGAAATCCAAGCAAATCGAGAGAGAAACTACATTAAACAGCCCCTTAAATCAATTTGTGCCACATTCAAAGCAAGCCGGCGAATCACAAAGTTCTATCTCGTCTTAATTTATTTATTTATTGTCGCTGGCAATGCATCAGATATTTACTGAGAAGGCTCAAGGAAAAGAGTTTTTTGGCATTCTTGTTATCATTTTGCTGGCCTGGGTGAGATTATAGGTGGCTTTGTACCCTCACTAATGCTAAAAATATAAAAAAAAATTTAATGGGGATGAAGTTGGTGGTTAGGCACATTGCAGTCAACGGTGGGGTAATGGAACATAAAAGGAAGTGATGGAGCATAAATGGAACATGAAAGGAAGTCAGGTCAGTAGATGGGAGTCAATGGAAGTCTGTAGAAAATCGCACGTGGATGACTGATAGGGGTCGAGACCAGGCTCAATGAGAAAGGCTGTGTAATTGTAAACAAATAAACTGATGAAATAGTGCAGCTACGTACCAACGGGCTCAACAACACCCAGGGGAAATAAAGGTTTGACCATTTAGACAAAACAGAGTATCTCATTAAGAGCATCAGTCAAAAGAGCAGCTGAGAGGAAACCTTCCTCAACCCCGGATAGTGCTGCTGTAAGCACTGGGCTCGACAGATCCTCTTCCAGCACCCATCTGAAGGCCGTGGACGTTAATCTGTGCTCATGCGTGACTGTGTGCGTTTGTGTGCATGTTTTTAGTGCATTTAAAAAACATTGCATTTGTTTTGATGTCTTGCAAAGATCAAATGACAATGAAGAAATGATCAGCAGATTTATATGCAATATACTGTATTTCATTTTTAACATATCTTAATAAAAAAAAAAGAAGAACAAAAACAAGAACAAAATGAGTAAGTACATCTCTTAAGAAAAAAGTCTGGATGATAGAGGAGGAGTATGCTGGCCACCCAGGATGTAGGCCATCCACCAGTTAAAGAAATCCTTCAAACAGCCTCGCTGCTCATAGCTGGGTCACATATTCTCCAATGAGTTTCTCAGCCCAAGTTTACCCAGTGACACCAGGGCTTGAGATTTTTTTCTTTTTTACGGTAAGAGGACACACAAACTGTAAATAAGAGGTCCAGCAAAGCAGGACACTCATCAAGCAGAAAAATCTAAATCCCCACAGAGATCCTGGAGAAGGTTGGTGGAAGCGGATGACCTGAATGTGCGGAACAGGGATTAAAACTCCAGGAGTCCAGGGGTAGTCACAGGGGAGAAAGGAGGAGGAATCGCGCAGTAGAGCAGAAAGCCAGAGATGTTGCAGACAAACTATTTAAAGACTAAGGGCCAGATCCACAAAGAATAGAGTGCACCTACTAATGATATACATGAAATGCAGCACCGAATTTATCCATATATATATATATATATATATATATATATATATATATATATATATATATATATATATATATATATATATATACGTACATACGTACATACATGGATTCATATGAATCCCTATGAGCAGACACACAACAAAGACCGTGAGGTTGCTTGGTATGGTGCAGCTGGGGCCCCACCCTGGAGCCATGCCCAGGGTTGGGATCCGTATGCAAGTGCCTGGTGGCCGGGCCTTTGCCTACCCAGCCTGAAGGAGCGACGTGCGTCCAACCTCCTGTGGGCTCACCACCCGCAGAGGAAGCCGTAGGGGTCGGGTGCTTTGTGGCATGGGCGGTAGTCGAGGTCGAGGGCCTCGACAACCCGGGCCTCGGAAACAATCTGTTGTTGTAGGGACATGGAATGTTACCTCGCTAGGAGGAAGGAGCTCGAGCTTGTGCAGGAAGTTGAGAGATACCTGCTAGATATAGTCGGGCTCATCTCCACGCACAGCCTGGGCTCTGCAACCCAGCTCCCTGAGAGGGTCGCGTCCCTGCGCCTTCGGGTTGGCAACAAGTCTCTCACTGTGATTTCGGCTGATGGCCCCAATAGCAGTGCAGAGTACCCTGCAGTCCCTGGGAGGGGTGCTTGATGGTGCTCAAACTGGGGTCTTCGTTGTTCTGCTGGGGGACTTTAACACACATGTGAGCAATGACAGTGAGACCTGGAAAGGTGTGATTGGAAGGAACGACCTGCCTGATCTGAACCCGAGCGGTGTTCTGTTGCTCGACTTCTGTGCTAGTCACAGTTTGTCCATAATGAACACCATGTTCGAGCACAGCTGTGTCCACCGGTGCACTTGGCATCAGGATGCCCTGGGCCGGAGGTCTATGATTGACTTTATTGCATCATGTGTTGTGTCATCCGACCTCTGTCCATGTGTCTTTGAAACGCAGGTGAAGAGAGGGGCTGAGCTGTCAGCTGATCACTACATGGTAGTGAGTTGGATCCGCTGGCGGGGGAAGAGACCGGGGAGACTTGGCATCCCCAAGTGTATTGCGAGGGTCAGTTGGGAACGCCTGGTTGAGCCCTCTGTCAGTGTAGTCTTGAACTCCCAACTCCGTGAGAGCTTCTCCCAGATCCCGGGGGAGGTTGGAGACATTGAGTCCAAATGGACCATGTTCTCCACCTCTATTGTCAACGCAGCTGCTCATAGCTGTGGTCGTAAGGTCTCTGGTACATGTCGCACCAGCAAGCCCCGAACCCGGTGGTGGACACCAGAAGTAAGCGATGCTATAAAGCTGAAGAAGGATTACTATCAAGCCATGTTGGCTCGCAGGACCCCTGAAGCAGCTGATGGGTACTGGCAGGCCAATCGTGCTGCAGCTCGGGAGGTAGTGGAGGCTAAAACTCATGCCTGGGAAGAGTTCGGGGAGGACATGGAGGAGGACTATCAGTCGGCCTCGAAGAAGTTCTGGCAAACCGTCCGGCATCTCAGGAGGGGGAAGCAGTTCACCACCAACACTGTTTATGGTGTGGGTGGGAAGCTGTTGACTTCGACTGGGATGTTGTCAGGCGGTGGAAGGAATACTTCGAGGAACTCCTTAATCCCGCTGTCACGTCTTCCGCTGAGGAAGCAGAGGCAGGGGACTCGGCGGAGGACTTGTCCATTACCCAAGCTGAAGTCACCGAGGTAATTAGAATGCTCCTCGGCAGCAAGGCGCCGGCGGTGGATGAGATCGGCCCCGAGTGCCTCAAGTCTCTGGAAGTGCAGGGACTGTCATGGCTGACACGTCTCTGCAACATAACTTACAGTCGGGGACAGTGCCTCTGAATTGGCAGATGGAGGTGAGGTTCCTCTTTTCAAGAAAGAGGACCAGAGGGTGTGCTCTAATTATAGAGGGATCACACTCCTCAGCCTCCCCGGTAAAGTAAACCTCGGATTCGGGAGGAACAGTACGGGTTCTGTCCGGGTCGTGGAACACTGGACCAGCTCCATTACCCTCCATTGGGTGATCGAGAGTTCATGGGAGTTTGCCCAACCAGTCCACATGTGTTTTGTGGATTTGGAGAAGGCGTTCGACTGTGTCCCTTGACAGATCTTGTGGGGTGTGCTCCTGGAGTATGGGGTCTGGGGGCCCTCTGTTTAGGGCCGTTCAGTCCCGGTATGATCGGAGTAGGAGTCTGTTTTGCATTGTCAGCAGTAAGTCAGACTTGTTCCCGGTGCATGTTGGACTTCGGCAGGGCTGCCCAGGATTAGAATCAGCACCTCCAAGTAGAAGGCCATGGTTCTCGACCGGAAAAAGGTGGCTTGCCCTCTCTGGGTCGATGGAGAGACCCTGAGACGAGTGAGGGAAAGATGGAGGCCGACAGGCAAAAACCAAAAGGCAAAGCTCTCAATTTACCAGTCGATCTACGTTCCCACCCTCACCTATGGTCATGAGCTTTGGGTAATGACCAAAAGAACGAGATTGTGGATACAAGCAGCGAGTTTCCTCCATAGGGTGGCTGGGCGCACCCTTAGGGACAGGGCAAGGAGCTCAGTCACCCGGGAGGAGCTTGAAGTATCAAGAGGGGCCAGCTGAGGTGGCTTGGGCACCTCCTTGATGCCTCCCTGGAGAGATGTTCCGGACATGTCCCACTGGGAGGAGGCCTCGAGGAAGACCCGGGACACGCTGGAGGAACTACGTCTCTCGGTTGGCCTGGGAACGCCTTGGGGTCCCGCCAGATGAGCTGGAGGAGGTGACTTGGGCCAGGGAAGTCTGGGTGTCTCTGCTGAGACTGTGATCCGACTCCGGATAATGTGGCAAAAGAAGAAGAAGAAGACATACATATAATGTTGCCATATGGTGTTGCCTAAATATGAATCATTAAGCTAAATAAATAAACAAATAAATTAAGTTGTGATATTTTCTTATGGCCCTATCAATAATTTCAAGTGAAAACGTTTTTCAATAGTCACACAGCAAAAAAAAAAAAGATTTTCTTCAAAGAAAAATCAAATCTGTCCTTTCAATAGCAAGAGAAAAAAGTGCAAAAATTAAACTGCATTAGAGCTGCATTGAACTCAGTTTGTTGCTTTGTGATCCTCAGTAATTACTGCTTCAATAAATGTTGAAAATAAATAAAATCTTTTGCATTAATTTCTTAGTGCACTATCTCTACAACCTTTCCAGTGTCCATTCAACTGAGAAGATATCTACAGGCAAACAAAGAAAAAATATTTCCTTAAAAGAAAACTGATCTGTAGAAATGCAAGAAATGCAAAAATGAAATTGAATTAAAAACTGAAAATGGGTCAGTCTGATGTTGTATGATGCTCACTTGGCTGAGCCAGATTGGTGTCTCATGTTGTGTACAAGTTCATCAATGTTTGACAGACAGTGTGAATATACGACGAGTTGAACTTCTGTTTCCAGTTACTTTAGAACACAAAGCCTTAAAAGGTCCATGTTAAGGTTGGCTGGGAGTTTGTAAACATTTTTTGTCCATTAGGTTTCCTCCATCAATATCCCAGTCCATGGACCCAAAAGAAAATAAATAAAAAGTAAAACAGGTGGTTTCCAAATCACTTCCATTGTGTTTATTTTTACTTTGCACACAATCCACACACACGATCCACAAGCGCCGTGTGTTATTGTTCACTAAAGTTTGCGACTTGTGAAAGCGGAGGTTAATTTGAAGACTGCAGGCTGATCATTAGTAGTAGTAACAAGTCCGTTGCCCGACGTGGTTGTTGTTGTGAGAGGTCATCTGCACTTCACGGCAGCTCAGGTTGCAAGGCAGGGGCAAGGGGTTTAGAGCTGTGACGTCAGCGATTCCAAAAAATATCGGTTTCGCCGAAAGCTGGGCAAACTCTGCAGCACCCCACACGTGTCCTCTGCCTCCCACCTGTCTAGAAAACTCCTGTTTTCAGAGTCCACCTTTCGTTTGACATTAGCCATTTTCAGAGAGAGGGGTTGGTTGGCTGAAAATTGCCACTGCTGACAAAGAGTGAATGCACAGTCGAGCGCTCGCTGGCCTGCAGGATTACATTCCCAGACTTGCAGTGCATTGTGGTACTTGTAGTATTATGATTGTGCGTGCAATATACCGGCGGGCCAACTGTACTACGAAGTAAAAATCAGCACGCGGGCCAGAGATAATTAATTCACAGGCTGGATCGGGCCCACGGGCCTTGAGTTTGACATATGGGATCTAAAAGAACAAAATTACTCCAATAACATAAAACTCAGCAGGGAACGTCACCCTTCCTGTCAAGGAGAGCAAAGCCTTGAAGCTTCCACAGGATTCAGTTTGAAGAATTTATTTGAGCACACGCATGAACGTGTGTGCGCACGTGTGCATCCAGTCATAGCTTTGTATGTCACCCCAGCAGGACATCGTGCTTCAATGAAAGAGGAATAAATCTCAACCTCGGCGGCAATCATGTGCAGCGGTTTCACGTCAGCAATAAATTCCCCCTCAGTCACGCTGCGACACCTGTTCCTCTCCTCAAAGGCTGACAGTGAACGCACTGGTGCTCAAAGGCTAATATATTATACACAAATCATCATCTTTTTGTGCTTGATGTACTGTGTAGACGCTACAAGTCTGTGAGACTGCTGGGCCTTTATTACGCTGCAGGAGATAAAAGGGGGAAATTGATATTAAAAGTGAGAGTATTAATGAATGTTTAAGCTTCTGCTTCACACTCCTATGGATCAGATGCCCTCAGCCAATCAGTCTATCATGGTAGAACTGTGATCCGATGATCCAGTGTGGAAGAAAGTCTCTCCGGGTAAGAACCCGCTGATGACTGAAGATGTTTCTTCTGAGGCCACATTTGAATTGGGCCGACGCGGAAAGAAAGCACAAAGCAATTAAAGAGTTTGTCTCTTTGGAGATTTTGTGCTTAACATGTTGGGACTCAACTGTTGATGCTCAGTTGAGTCCCCCACCCCCGGAGTAACTTCTAGAAATGAAATTGTGCCAAGTCTCAAGTAGAAAGGCGTTCTCTGCCATTTTCTCCAAGGGACTCGCTGGTCTGAGGAGATGCGAAACCTACAGCAGTGACACCAGAAAGAATCTTAGCAGAGCATAGCCACTGATCGCCCTGCTGAGTGAATGCAGGACTAGGAAAACAATATTATGCTTTTGCCTCCTACTGCCCCCCCTCCCCTCTTTGCCCCCCTGCCATGACCGGTAGCCACATCCACTGGGACTGAACTGGACTTTGCACCATTGCACTATGACATTATCCATCCATATTAGCCATTATTCTCCATGTATCTGACACTATGCTCCTGCCCTGCACGTTATTTATTGTTTTTAGGGTTGGGGGGGTTTTGCACCTGTGCCACTTTACATTTAATTAACGATTCAGTGATGATGCTCGAAACGTAATTTTGTTGTTTCTCTGACAATGTCATCCATGCATCTTCTACCACTTGTGACATGTCCTGGTGGGACATGCCTGGAACACCTCTCCAGGGAGGCTTCCAGGAGGCATCCAAAACAGATACCCGAGTCACCTCAACTGATTCCTCTCGATGCGGAGGAGCAGCGGCTCTACTCCAAGCTCCTCCCGGGTAACTGAGCTCCTCAACCTCTGACAATGACAATAAAATCTGAATCTGAAATGAAATTATGCCAAGTCTTATGTAGACAGGAGTTATCTTCCAGGTTCTCCGTTCTCCAAGGGACTCGCTGGTGTGAGGAGAAGCGAAACGTGCGGAAGTGACACCAGAAAGAAACTTAGCAGAGCTTAGCCATTGATTGCCCTGCTGCAGGAATGCAGGAGTATGAAAACAATAATATGGTTTTCTTCTCTTCTCTCTTTTCATCTTTTTACAGCTTCACTTTTGAATGAACTGCTACCCCTCCTACCCTCCAACCCCCTCAATCCCAAGTATACGACAGTCAACACGTCGCAAGCGCGAGGCATTGCCAGAATCATTATTGTGTCTTACTGGGGATCGCGGGGATTGCTGTTGGCAACATGGCACCGGATGCGATAAACACAGATTGCAGAAGGATTTTTGGTGCCTGGTGTGCGTAGGCTCTGAGGAAAGAGATAGATAGCTGCACTGGGTGCACCGGGAGACAGTAAGCAGTGATGCAATTATAGGATCTGACATTTAAAACACCCACCCTTGTTTTAAAAATTCAGACACACGCACGCACACACACACAAGCACTCACTGCAGAAAGACGGATTGACATGTTTTGCCTTCAAGAGGAAAAACAAAAGAAGTGGAGTCTTGCCTCTTCCCACACACAGCCTCTGTGCAGCTGGCATTAGTGTGTAAGAACAATATGGACTTGTTCTAAGAGAGAAGATTAGTGTGCCTCTGTGTGCATGTGCCACATCTGTGTGTGTGTGTGTGTGGCTGTCTGGAGCCTGTCCATCTGCCATTGGCTTTGGGTCTTTCTCAGGCAAACAATGGCAGCGAAGGCCGGATGCGGTTATCAGCAAAATCCTGGCTCTCGGCACACACTTCTCTCCAACGTCTTTATATAAAACCCCCACAAAACCACTTCAACACTGACCTTTGCATTGAACATCAGTGTTTGTTCAACCTATGGTTGTCGGACTGTTGATTGATGATGGGATGGCAAGCAGACGAGTACACCGACTTTATCCGACAGCAGTGTGAGATGGGATCCGGCAGACACTCGTTTTAGCCAATTCACAACATAGGATGTGAGCTGAAAACGGTTCCTACCTCCTACTTGCACGTGAAAGTCACGTGCATTTGTTGAAATGAGCAGACCTTTGATTGGAAACAAGACCAGTCACAAAGTTTTGACCAACTTTAAGACTGCTGACTACTGGCTTCAATATTTATTTGTCAATTGATTTTTAAAGAAAGTACCTACTAATCCATGATAGGAGTGAAGGGGGTAGAAAACCATAATATTAATGAACCCAGATGTTCCGCTCCTGTCATTCCCTCAACACATTATCCCACTATCTGCATCCTGCAGCCAGTGTTCTCATTTTGGAGGAAGGGGTAAGAAAAAAAGCTCCCACCACGCCTCGGCCAGTCAAACAATTGGCAATAACAACAATTATCCATCACTAAACACTTGACTTCTTGTACAAACAGACATTTAGTCATTTCCTTATAGTTGTCATGTTTTTCTTTATTCCACCACCACTAATCGCTTTAATTGACTGAACAGTGAAAGGCCTGTTTGCCAACTCACTAAATTGACGTGATCCTATTGTTTGAGGTTTTGCAAGCTGTACATTTTGTGCTGCCAGCTCCGACTGGCACTTGTTTCTCTTTGGGGGTAATTTCCTTTTTTTGCTTTGGTTGCTTGTTGGCATTAATTATGTTCTCCACCTCTAAAACTCTGACTGGAGACAAGTTTTGCCCTTTAAACTAAATGGGGCCGTTTGTGTCTCTAATCAGGTGGAGGCAACATCTCTGTTTAAATTATTTATTAAACTGTCCTCGAGGAAGCCAAATACAAAGTTCAGAAGCAAATTTTGCTGTGCAGAGGACAACCCTCTGCAGCAGAGAGTCAAATCATGCACCCTGTGTGGGTTGGCTGTCCAACCCCTCGTCAACTGGTCAGGAGAGTCAAACCATATTATTGTTCTTGTTGGTAGATCTCCACTCTCCCTCCTTCCCTGCAGGACCATTGGCCTGAACCTGGTCCTGACACAATGTCAGTAACCAACAAACAGCAGGGAGTCGACAGTGCTAAAAACAACATAGCCAACTAAAATGTTGGCCAAAGTTGGAATTTACCAGGAAATAAGGCAGCAGTAGAGCTTCTTTCAGATAGCGAAACCAAGCTGATCAAGTTTCATTAAATAGGAACAGCAGTGTGAGACTTGATCTCAAACCTCATTTGAATTAATATCGTATGTTTTTTTTTCAGTTGTTTTTTCCATCCCATACTAAAGCCCTGGGTTAAAGGCGGTAAACATTACTGTTTATCTCTTTGCAGAAGGTCAGTCTGGAAATGGAAGGCAGGGAAATAATTAGCAGTGCGGCAGCCGAGTAAGTGAAGAAGTTGGCGTAATTAAAAGTAATGAGCCTTGGCAACTTTGTGTTCGCTAACGACACAGCGGTACATGCAAGAATTAACTTCTAATGTCACTTTTTACATATCGAACTGTCTCACGACATCACAGCCTTCAGTGTCAAAGCACGGCTATAAAGTGCTGGAATATTAGCCAATTATATTTCATTAGCCCAGTGCTTCTCAATTATTTTCAGTTATGCCCCCCATTCCCTTAGGAAGGAGAAAATATTTTTGCCCCTTCACTGTCGGCCGTGACTATAAACAGTATAATTTGTCTATAAAATTGTTAAAAGTACACTTCTGCATAACATTGATTCCTTATTACCATTAAAAAAAGAAAAAAGAAAGAAATATAGATCAACTTACAACAAATAACTTCATTAACATTGTTCTTTAGTCTGTTACAGAAAAGATTTATAGTGCATCAATTTGCCTGAAATTAAAAAAGATTAAATCATTATTTAAACTGCAAACATTTTTGACCAACTAATTGAACTATTTAAATCTGAAAAATAAAATTAAATAAAATCAATAAATAATAATAATAATAATAATAATAATAATAATAATAATAATAATAATAATAATAATAATAATAAATTCAAATTGATCAGCAACATTAACTCAGGAGCACAATATATGAAACGCGCCACCTTGTATGATGTCAACAGTGCTCGCTCGTTTACTGAAGTAGCATTCACAAAGCGGGAGGATTGTTGACAATATTCGCCATGCTTTTGCTGAAAAAACTCAAGCGGCTAATCAGCGTGTTTGGGGTGTACTGTCTGAAAGTGGCGCCTTAATTTATTTGGCTTCATGCTGTCCGCTGCTGACGTTTTTAAACAAACACATTCCATGTTTACTCGGTAGGAGACGTCTTTCCTCCTCTCCGACCGTAGTCACAATGAAGCTAAGCGCTACATACGCTTTGTCATATTTTCTGGTCTTAGCTTTCGCGAGACTTTCGTTTGTCTCATTCTGTCCGTCTCTCTCCTCCTTTCTTTTCATCCCCGTGAAATATTTTTTCATGTTGTCTCGAGGATTTGTTCACCACTCTTGATATCTCCTGCTCTATGCTGTGTGCACATGCTCGGTGCATAAAAACCCTACACATGGAGCTAACAGCTACTCCCTGCGCACACTCTGACAATAAGAGCACCACTGCCATCTACTGTAGTGGATGTCCAATTACACTTTATTCCAGGGGGGGCCCGCCCCACTATTTGTGAAGGACTGTATAGCACAAGGTTCTGAATTGGACTGTGGCATTGCAACCATGTAACCCCCGTACCAACCACTTAACGTGACCCCGTGACCTCCAATTAGCCAATCCAAATAGATAGATAGATTGATAGATAGATACTTTCATTATCTAGAGGGAAATTATGCAGTTGTCTGTTGTTCCCACTCGTACAGCCACAATAGAGTCAACCAGTTAAAAAAGTTAGAAAAGAGACAGACATAAAATAGCAATAAATAATGTAACAGTAAAAGGCAAAGTGCAATAAGACTGTGTGACTCGATCAAAGTGTTTCCATCTCTCATCTCCTGCTCCTCCCTGAAGCGGCTGCCTGATGGACAAAAGAGTTCCTCAGCCTCTCAGTGGTGGATCTCAGTGAGAGAAGTCTGGAGCTCCCTGAGCTTCTTTGGTGGGAGAAGACCAAGTTCAGGGGGTGGCTACGATTGGACAGGATTGCCCTAATCTTGGAGAGTGTCCTCTGCCTTCTCCACCTTCTCCACAGAGTCCAGGCCCAGTCCAACAACGGAGCCTTCCTTATGAGCCGGTCCAACCCCAAAGTGTCCCTTTTTCTGGCGTTGCCCCCCCAGCAGACAATTTCATAAAAAAAACACTAGACACAATGGACTGGTAGAACATGTACAATAACTTAGGGCAGACCATAAAAGAGGCCAGCCTTCTAAGGAAATACATCCTGCTCTGCCCATTTTTGTCCACCGCATCCATGTTAGCTGCCCAGCTCAGCTTGTTGTCACTGTGCTGCTGCTGCTGTGGTGAAGCAGAGGTGACAAGGTCATAGTCAGAGGTCGACGTCGGTGGTGATCACACACTCACCAAAAAACAACAACAAGATCTGAGGCTTTGGGACTAATGCATCATTTGCCAAATGGCCAAAAAACAGATCCTTACGGGCCGATTTATCTAAAGTCCACTTAAGGTGCTTAAAAGCAGGTCATGTTTAATGCGGCTAGAACAGAGCGGCGCTAATCCTGACAGCCTGATGATTAGCGACACTTCATGCAATCGCAGGCCACATCAGGTCCTGCCTTCACCTCCTACAGTGGACCTTCATCACTGTGACAGGAAGCTCTCTCCGAACTGCTCTCTGTCATGGACAAGAGCAGCCACCCACCGCATGATCTGGTGGTGGCGCAGAGGAGCTCATTCAGTGGGAGGCAGCTCACACAGACAGACTCAGGAGATCCTTCCTGCCGAGAGCCATCAAGTTGATGGTTGAAGTGTGTAATATTTGGAGATTTCGAGAGGAAACAGTAACATCAAGTAGTTACATTTTAAATTGCAGCGTTATTTCACTCCCGAACTTGCCAGTGAACTACGGTGGCCTGCACACACAAACTTGGATATCTTGTCCACCTCCTTCTTCGATGGTTTATTTGAGGATGCGAGTGTTCACCCTAAATATAAAACACGCTGTCAGGCGGGCTGGATTGTCCACACCGGGCTTCCTTAGAAATATAACTGTGCAAGCTGTCAGCTAACTGGGAACAAGACGCTTATTTCTCTATGTATATTCTTATGTATAAATAAGAACCGTTATATAGGTAGGAAAAACAAATTATTGTATTGTATTATTGTACTGCGAGTACACACTTTTATTTTATACACTGGAACTTTAACACAACACTGGGGAGGGTAGGTATATGAAGGGCGGGTGGAGTGATGTCCCATACATGTATGCACTTTGCACAATACACCCTGCAATTCTGTATTCGACTTTTCACTTCAGTACCACTGGCTATTGTCAATTTTTTTCTTTATTTTACGATTCATTACCTTGAATTCTTTATTTTAATTACTGACTCTTTATGCACTATTTTATGAACTGAATTGCTGATGAACAATTGTGAAACTGAATTTCCTTCAGGATAAATAAAAAACTTCTCTATCTATCTATCTATCTATCTATCTATCTATATGTCTATGTATTCATGGGTCTCATCCCGCCCCCACGGCCTCGGCTCACTGCTGTGTGAGCCTCGCCCACATCACGGGGCAGCACACACAGTCAAACTACGCAACTCGACAAGATGAATCACAACCCTCACGTTTGTGTGGCACCTACAGCGACGGCTTGTGACAAGTGGCAACGTGGCAGGTCAACTGCTCAGGTCAGAGTGTTCACGGGGGGGGTCGGCTTCATCATCAGCAACCTCGAACACAACCTGAAACAAGTGGCCTTTTCACATTTGTAGTTGGGCTGAAAACATCTGCAGCCTACTGTGCAGTCGTACACGGTTGGGAAAAAACACTGCAGTAATGTGACTGGGAAAATTCCATTTGACAGGTATCATCGTTTAAAAAATGAATGAATAAATAAACAAACATGGTGATTAAAACAGCTGCTGGGTTGCTTTGGGGCACTGTGGATTTTTTTATCATTATTATTATTTTTAACAAGTAATAGACCCGGTATTCGACTTTTTTTTTTTTTTTTTTAATTTCATTTAGTCAACCAAGGAGCTTTGACTCAGTAGAAAGACAGATTTAGTGTGTATTTTGTGTGTACTAAAACTGGAGCAATCACAAAAAGTAAATGGTGGGTTCACTCCTTGTATCTGGGGAGTTCACTGACAAGCTCGAGACACATTATTGGAGGGGGAAAAAAAAACATTGGTGCCGTGAATTTTGCATAATGTGTAATCTTTTTTTTTTTTTTTTTTTTTTTAAAAAAGGTTCCAATCATTTAAGACTCGTGTTTGCATGCACTGTCAATTCGGCTGTTCTGAAGTTGCTCTGTCATTCCCATGTGCCACACACGCACGCGCACACACACACACACACTGTGCCAGATTCCTCCCTTTCTGTTCAAGTGAGCGCAGAATGCTACAAACCCGAAATGAACCTCCATATTTTCACGCAACAATCTATCTTGCTGTCTAATCAAATTAGCATCTTTCCGCTCGGCACCCGACTGGATGGGTATCTGGGCTCCCTGTGGTTACAGCCGCAGCTCTGACCTGTTCTTCTCCAGCCCCGGAAGTTTGCCCACTGTATTCAAGGTGCATTTCTCTCCCTCTTTGAAGTCAATGAGCTGATGGATTTGATCCGGGGAGACTGACTGTCTGTGAACAGCACACCTCCCCGAGTCTGTTTGCTTTGCTCCCACAGAGGTGAATGTAGCTCGAGTGGATGCGCTGTCAGATTGTGTTTTGGAGAACAGGCCGGGGAGGCTCTCGTGTGTGTTCTCATCCTGTTTGCCTGCCTTCCTGACTGACTGTCTGCCTGACTGTCTGCCTCTCTTCCCTCATTTATGCGCATCCATCGAGAGCACTGTCTGTGATGTCTGGCTGCCCTTTCTATTGAATAACCACACAATACACTTGAGAGCATCCGAAACGCGCGCTTGTTTGCCGACTGCGAGTCGGTCACTTGTCGGCAGTGGTTCGTCATCGCAGACGGTCAAACGTTCAAGCAGAAACCTTTTATTACGCCGGAGAGGCCCCAACGCGCCGCCGGCTGCCAGTTGTGTCACAACAAAGGCAGGTGGCCTTTAAAGAGTCGGACTCGCTGCTGTGTGTGTGTGTGTGTGTGTGTGTGTGTGTGTGTGTGTGTGTGTGTGTGTGTGTGTGTGTGTGTGTGTGTGTGCAAGCACAAGGTTGATGATCTATCAAGTGATTCTGACAATGAATGTGGTGCAGCATGTAGAATGAAACGGCCACTCGGAGTTTCATTGATTAGCGGAATGGTGTGTGTGTGTGTGTGTGTGTGTCATTCTGCAGTATTGGACTGAGCTTTAACGGCTCACTTTGCACATACAGAGAAAACGTGCCTCTCTAGTTAAAGAGCCAGTGCTCTCAAAAACTAATATTTCACCTATTTCCTGCTCACGCCATATTGATGAATCCATAAAACTGGAGTTTTTCCGGGGTTTCATGGACAGTAAGAAATCCAAACAGTGAACGCTTACTCCATTACAACTGCAGAAAAACATTACGTCTCCAAACTTCTTAGTCATCTAAGGGACACCTCAGTTCAATCTGAGAGTTTAATGCCATGTTTTCAGCCAGAACACCTACAGCAGCCTCATGAGTGCAGGTAAGATCAGCAAGTACAATCCTGGTCTGCTTCAACTGGGGTGCCAATGCTACGGGACACTTGGATGACACGACAAAAGCAATATGGAAACTGCAGTTTTGTTTTGTTTTTCTCCTGTCAAAAATGGTAAATAAATATTGTACCTTTTGACTGGGTGTTATTAAACTGAAACCCCCGGATGGCCCCGCTGCTGAAAATGTCAAAAGGGTCTTGACTGGCAGTGATTGGAAAATGGACAAAGTTTCGATTTTGAGTGGACTGTTCCTTTAACCAGATTGGTTTTCATATACACAAGCAAAAACCTGGACGTGCACACAGGTTTGTGTCAGCAAAACGCACTGTACTGTGCCACATGCACACATGCACCATCTATCATCCTCTGTTCACCAGTTTTATAGGTTTACAATAAAGTCTAGTTATCGTGGAAGCAGATAGTCCCCTTGCCAGCGCCATAAACAGATTTCACCTTCGCTAAGCTGATGAGGAGTTGGAGGTGGTAGAAAGAGAGCATCAGGGCGGAAGATGGAAACGGCTGAAAAAAGGTTTGACAGAGTGGGGGTGGGGAGGAGCTGGGGGAGGGGCTGGGGCTGGGGATCAAGAGAAGAGATAGTTGAAATGGAGGTCAAAGTTTTGCACTCGGGAAGGATTTAAAATGAGACGTCTTTTGAAAATAAGACAGCAGTTTGTGCTGATCAGTACGGCGGGAGGGAGAGAGAGTCAATACATTTTTGGATCAGAACAAAAGCGCATAGTGCAGACATGCAATGAAGTCAGGAATTATTGAAGAAATTTCTTCCTGGCACTCTCCCACTGCCTCACAACAGACCAAAAAAAACACTTTTTAATGTGAAAAGTCTCCCTGGTTGTAAGACGAAGCCAGGATTCCAATCCCCACGGCCCGTCTTAGTTCTAAATTCCATCTGCCACCGGAAGACAATCAGCAGAGCTTGGAGAAAAGACTCTTCAAAATGTTTTCCTGTTTTAGTCTGCGCTGCACAGGCTCCTTGCTAGCAAATATTAGACACAGCGTACACGGCCACCGCTGCCTCAATTTTGCATCATTTTAAGGAAATTCAAAATGTGAGCTGAGACAAGTGGATACAGGAAATTCATCAGCACATCAAATTTGGCACACAAGCCAAAAACTACAGCATTGATGAACTGCTCTGCACGACTGCACTACTGATTTCTATTTATGTAGCTGTGAGTTTGAACACTGTGCTCTGGTGCTCTGAATATATTTATTAGGAGCCAAACTCCGAGCAAGCAAAAAAACAAAACCTTGTGCAGTTTGCAGATTCAATCTTGTTCCTCAACAAATCAAAACCTCCCTCGACCCTGCATCCACGGTGGTTTTGTTTTTGTTTTATTTTTTAATTCTCAAGATGTGGCACATTGATTTCCATTTTGGGATGGAGCATCGTATCTGCCTGCTGTGAATTTCAAACCCTAAATTACAGACCAGATTGTCATCAGTTTCCCTCGAGTCTAACTGGATCTGTCTCCATTCGACTGCAAAACAGTCAAATAACTGGTGATTATTAATGGTATTATGACCCTGCCACACATCCAGGACAAGTATAAGAATTAAGTTTTTACTTAACAATAAATGTTGTTTGTGTCTATTTGATGCATCCATACCCTTTGAAACAAAACAAAACATTTTTTATTTATTTTTTTAACATTTTAAAATTGTAAGGTTGACTGTCACTGCTGCTGTACAACTTTTAGCATGAGACATGAAAAAGAAATGGAAAAAAGGAAGGTAGCCTCCATTTGCTGGCCACCAAACTTGTTGGTCAGCTCTTGCGCCATCCAAACACTATACTATCTACTACAAACACCAAAAAAAAATCCAATTTAGAGACAGCAGTTTGGTCTAGTGCTGTTGTATTGTATCAGCAACCACCCAGGCCAACATCTGCACAAACACAGACAGGAATTAGAAAACTGCAGTTGCTAAGGGGAGGGTTGGTGGATTGATTTATATTCACCGCTGCGCAATATACGTTCATTTCTTATCAGACCAACGAATGCAACATCTTAAGCATCTTAAGCCAAACTGCTGTGCTGCTGTGCTGTGCTGTGCTGTGCTGTGCTGTGCTGTGCTGTGCTGTGCTGCTGCAGCAGCAGCACTTTGCGTCAAGTTGAAACCTCGTCAGCATCCGCACAGCCACGCTTCTTAACACTGCAGTATGAAACACAAATTGAAAGTGGGTTAGGGGTGAGGGTGACAATTAAAATCTTGCAGTGCTACTGGCCCAATATGACTATAGAATACAAATTTGTGAAATGTGTGATGCCAGTTTCCAGCAGCAAGTGTGATGAGGGGAGTGAACAGACCAAGCGGAGCCCACGCCACAACCCGCTCATCACACTCACCATCTGTCACAATAGTGAGCAAATGCCAAATTTTGACGGCACTTAGCAAGTGCATCGCCACAGGCGCCTGCGTCACTGACAAGTGACGATTGCACCGTTGTTTGTTGTTGTTGATGTTGTCATTGATTCTTTTGCTCCGGCATTCTGAAGCAACACCTGCACAAACTGACAGTCATGGAACTCCACAAAGCTTCGAGGCAGAGTCAGTGTATAAATCAATGCATCTTTCGACCTGCGGTAAATTTTCAGAGATGGTTGTATTCTTGGAGATCAAAAATAAATATTTTAGTCTGAGTGTGAGATGAACCCCATTTTACACAATATCTGCATCAAAGATTAATATCTATTGGTTTCTTTCACATTGTATTTCTGACTTTCTTACCATGCAAAACCACTGTTAAATATTTATATATTAGTGCCACCCTCTATGAAGCAACAAATATTCTTAATTAAATAGATGGCATATTTTAAAAGCGCACAATTAAAATACTTCCAATGAGAAAGCCCCCCCCCAAAAAAAAAATATATCAAATATCATCTTTTTATTGCTTATTTTGTTGATGATGATAATAATAGAGGACAGCAATAAGAGTCTGTGACCAATAGAGTTGCAATGTCAAGCGTGACCACACAAAGAGGTCACTTTGCGCAAAGCTTTGGCTGGTCCAGCTGTTCCGTTAACATCAAGCTCACAGTCCTAAACAGTCTCCAAACCAGAAGCTAGAGATTATTTATTCAAAACTGAGATGCAACAAAGAACCGGAGATAGACGACCTCCCACTTCATGTGGCGATGGATGGTACTGCATCAGAAATACTTCATCCAAACAGTCGTCTTGACAGAAAAACCATCAGTTCAGGATGTCACATTAAAATTAGTGAGCAGAAATAGAAAGGTTTGGTTTTTTTAGTCCAAACGTTGATCCCACTCCAGCACCTAATTCTTTTTGTCCGATTATGTCAATTCTTTAAGTTTCAACCTTCATTTGATCCGTTTACAAGTTAAAGAGTTGCCTTCAGAACCAAAGTAGCCAACTGTCTTTGATGCAAGGTTAACATTATGTGTAAGATCAGGCACTTGACCCGACAGATGAAATCTGGCTCTTTGTGCAAAGACAGACTCCAAAACAAGGTGTCAGTCTGAGCTGAGAGAAACAAAAGGAACTGATTTGTCCCTGCTCCGAGGTGGCCAGCGCGCTGGGCTGGACCACATATGATCAAGATGAAAACAGCATTTGGATTGACTGATGGATTTTCCTCATGCACTAGCCTGGAAAGGAGTCCATCCTTTATAGCCGAGTCTCGGGCCTTTCTCTGAGGTGCGGGAGAGGGCAATCAAATTAGCCCCGCCCTCGCCGACCCACCGCCAGTGATATGTGACTGGATTCCATTACGGCAACCCTATCTGGCCCAGACGACGGCCCATCTAAACCTCATATCCCTGACAACGCTCCATACATCAGCCACAGGCTAATACGCCTTAATAGGCGAGGCCTCACCCACAGATACACCACATAACCCGGCCCTTTGTGCCCCGCCACACACCCTTCACCTCACACACAGTAGCTGCCAATCCAGTGCCTCATTTCCACAAACCTTCCCCTTCGCGACTCTCAGACCCTCTGTGGTCCCTGGTGTCCGTTACTCTCCTGTCACTTAGATTTTTGTTTTCATTCTCTCCTGCAACTTCGTGTTCACTGACAGTGGCTTCCTGCTGGTGATGCGCATATCAATATCTTTATCTATCGGTGGCTAATCAGAGTAAAATATCGATATATGTATCGACAATTTTAAGAAAATATCTATATTTATTTTCGACCACAGCCGCGGCGACTTACTTCCGACTACAGTAACACACCACTGCGGCTGCGCAGTGCGCACGCTCTGCAGTCTTCATGCAGTGCACAACGTCGCACGCAGCACACAGCAGAGAAATAGCGGTGGCCGCAGAGTCAGACTCGTTGGTGAAGATAAAGAAACCAAGAGTGTTGTTTCTTCCTACTTTTCACCAGTTGATAAAAACATTGTGATTTATGCAACAAGAGAGTGTTGCACAAGAGCAACACCAGCAACCTAACAACCCCTAACAATGTCCTTTTTTAGGGGGTTGAAAAAAGGTAAAGGGGCGGCTAAATTTTTTTATTGGCGTTTTAAGTACTTATTTATTACTTATATTTATTTCTTTGAAATAATGTTTATGATTTATCTTTTTAATTTTATAGCACTTTATACTTATTTATGATTTATATTTAAATTTTATAACACAGTAAACATTTTTCTTTAACTGTTTTTAATTGTTTTGTAATAAATACATAATCAGCCACGTGTGTCTTGTGATTTTTAATTTTTAATTTATTGAAAAAAAATACAAACCAAAAAGTGTTTTTTGATATCGATATCCCAATATCGACCCCAAAAATATCGATTATCGAATTTGAATATGTTATCACGCATCACTACTTCCTGCTGCACCCTCCTCTGCATTTCTACGCCAAAGTGCCACCAGATAAAACTGAAAGTAGAGCCGCTATTCTCATTACTCCAGTTCTTGTCAGGGTTTTGTACTTTCGTGCAACTTGTGCAGAGGTCAGCACTGAAGGTTGCAGGTTCAGTTCCAGGACTCTGGGACCTTTCTGTGTGGAGTTTGTTCTCCCCGTGTCTGCATGGGTTCTCTCCAGCTTCCTCCCACAGTCCAAAAACATGCATGTTGGGTGAATTGGCTGGATGGTTTGTCTCCATGTGCCCCTGCGATGAACTGGCGACTTGTCAAGGGTGTCACTCTAAGGACAAGGAGCATTGGCTTGAGATTACCTCAAGGTTTGAGGGTTGTTTTTTTTGGAGATTATCTGGACAGTTTAAGTATGTAATCATTTTGTCCTCTCCAATTTTTCCTGGAGTATAAGAAACAATAAATATCTTGTTAAGTTACATATAAAGCAGGATAAAAAATGTGCACTTAATTTGCGATTAATCGCGATTCTCGCTGACAGTATGTATATATATGTATATATATATATATATATATATATTATTTTGTTTGTTTCTTTTTTTTGCCTTATGTTTTTCCCACATATCTTTACAGGAACATTTCTGGCTTTGCACTTCTCTGGCAGCAAGAAGGTGCCAGTTTTTGAGTCCTAGCTGGGAAAGTTGGCGAGGTCTCCCAGTGTCTGCGCTGGTCAGACAAGCCGGTTTAAGCGACTCTGTGACTCCTGGCAGCTTTTAAAAGGAGTCAATGAGAATGTGTTGGTGTTTCTTTCCGCGTGTCGGCCTGTGAGGAAGCGCTGGCCAGCCTCCGCTGGGACAGGCTCCAGCCTCCTGCAACCCTGTGAAGGATAAGCTGCCAATGAATGCAACTCTCTTTTTTTCCATCACCTGCACCTCTTGCTTGCTTCATTTACTTCCTCTCTCCACCAACCGGGATGTTTTTTGCACCATCCCTCACCTTCTCTCTCTCTCTCTCTGTCTCTCTCTCGCTCTCTCGCTCTCTCTCTCTCTTCCCCTCTGTAAATACATCAAAGAGCTGCCTGTGTTGGTACCAAAGCTCGGCTCAATAGCGAAACGGCCGACCTTGGATGCTTACTAGAAGCTAAACAGAAAGGGAGAGAAGGCAAAAGGTTAATAGAAAACATGGTCAGAGAGATGGAAAATGTGCAACAAAAAAAAAGCCTGGAAGCAACCAGGATGAATGCAGAGTGTGTGATGCTCATGTGCTAGTTTTGGTACAGCGGTTGAGTTCAAGTAGAAATATGACAAACTCGTTTCAATTCACCTCTGTGATCAGCTCAGTGAGTTTGAACGGGGACTTCGATCCAGTGACAGCTACATCTGTGCCGGCTGCACTAATGTGACTCGATAAAAGGGTACAGGGAACTAATGAAGATATTATCATTTTTCACTTTTGGGCTTTTTTAATGATAAGGTGGTAATTTTAAATGTCAGAACAGAAAAATAAGGGGTTATACCATGTACTTATCTCTACAGTAGAAGTGGAGGCTTTTAAGGGTTTTTAACAACGCTAAAAAACAATTCCAGTGACACATGGCAGACTTTGCAAAAAAAAATGCATTCTTGTAACTATAATCAAACAAGTCACATCACCATAATTTTTCTCCAGCTCTATGACAACCAATACGAGGTCAAGAGTATTGAAATTATAATCTAGACATAAAATCTACATCATCACACAACTCCATCTATTTGTATTGCAATGCAAAAGTTACAGAGGAAAATTCTCACACTTTCGAAGGTCTTGCAGTTGATGGGCAGACACTCACAGAGACAAATTCCTCTGTACGCTAAAGAGTCGAAAGCAACCTGCCAGAACATAACTTTGCATTTTGATACTGTGTTCTCACCTTTTCCAGTGGAAAAGGTGAGTACACAGATACTTGGGATCTAAATCAGCGTTGCAGACTTTTGAGTGGTAGATACACCGGTAGAAAAAAAGAAACAAACTATATAAGAAAAATAAAGAGGGTGGGGGTGTTGGTGGACAGAGCAGAGCTCTGTTTGATCTCCCTGGAAGAAGATATTGTTGTCCTGGCTCCTCCTCACCTTCCTCTCTTTATACTTCCCTTGATGTCTGTGACTCCTCATCAGGGGACCACATTAAAACTCAATCAATTACACACACACACACTCACACACAGCCACCCAACAACTGTCTCTCTGCGTGTCAAGCCCGGGCTTCACGCCAGTGTCTCCCTGCAGGTCTTTCTGCGTTGGTCTTGTCCTCGTCTCTGTCATTGTGATCCTGTGGCCTTGTTGGCCCTGGCATTCAATTTAGCTGTCATCCAGATGCATCCCTCCACACACACACGCGCTCTCACACACACACACACACAAACACAGCTCGGTGGAGATGGATTTCCTGTCAGGACAGTTTGAGACCAATCACACTGTGGTATCGGAGCATGAGCCCGGATGAGGGCTAAGGGACGTCAAGGGACCCCCCCCACACACACACACACACACACATACACATACACACACCACTACCATCAAAGCTCTTTGAGCTGCATTTCAATGGAATGAAAGATGCTTTTGTTGTATTATATATATCCCTAGATTTCTTAGGCTACATATTTAGTCTTTATATGTGTAATCCAAACCTCCGAAAGTGGACTTTCAAAGTCTCCGCTTCCTGGCCACTTCCGGTGTTGACAACCTGCCATTATGACAACGTTGGCGAAAAAAACCCAAATTCGTTGTATGCGAGATTTCGCATACGGGTAAGCAAGATTTCTCTCCCAAGGAGGAAATAGGGACAACCACGCCCTGAACTCTTTTGATTGGTCCCTGCAACATCTCTTCTTCTTTTGGGTGATTTCCCATCGAGAGCGATACAGGCATCACCATTGGTCACCGAGGGAAAATGAATCGCAGAGTAGTAGTTTGGAGTACATCATTTGGAATGATGTTTAACACCTGCTGAAACAAGCAACGAACTTGGGGGGTTTTGCCAACTTTGTCATAAAAGCAAGTTGAAATCATACGAGTTGAAGAAGGGACTTGAGTGAACCTCTCTTTCACTCAGAGCCTGGACTGCTTCACCTGCAGGCAACAGCCTTGCAAGTGCTTCTACCCAGAACAGGTGTTATCAGAGTCGACAAACACTGAAAATTCTCTGCAGCCACTTGAAGAAAACACATTTTAAAACTGAGTTGTGATGAACACTTACAGTATTAATAAATGACAAAAACGCTGCCTTCAATATTTCTTTTCCACTGAGGTGGCAGAATCTTCGCTCGGGTCCAGCAGCTGTGGTGAAGCAAAGATGTTCCGATGTTCCACACACACACACACTGAGCCCACTGCCAGCAGGCTCCCACTGCATGGAACCAAATCCCAGGAGAGAAAACTTTTTTACTTCCGCTTCACCTTTTCTCCTGCATTGTCAATTTCACCACTGTGTTTGTTGATTGTCTCAACCACCTCGGCTCCCACTGCCCCCCCACCCCCACCCCTCGTGGCCCTCCTAGCTTCCCCACCTCCCAGCTCTGATGAAGTGGGTCGTCTAGATGGCATTTTCCCGCCGAACGAGTCTTGTCTTGCGTCCGCCGAGCAAATCCGTGAGCACGTGCGTTCGTCTGTCTGCGTGCTAATTACTTCACTGCTGCGTCAACACACAACACAACACAACACACACGCACGCCCCTCCCCCGCAGGTGCTGAAGGGCCCCTTCGCACCGCCACTCTCGGCTCGGGCCAAAAGGTGCTGATTGCCACTTGACCGCGGGGCTATTTTAAAACCCAATTTAATTTGTGGTGATTGATTGTGATAATTAATTTTCCGTAGGTAGATGATTGTGGTAATTAATTTGCTGCGGTTTGATGATTAAGGGGTTACCGGTGTCCCGCTGTGAGCAGCACTGTTTGGCAGATTAGCTCCTTCACTGCCAACCTTCATTTATTGTTAGAACACACCCACACACACACACACACGCGCGAGGACCACAGGCCGCCGCCTCCCGCCGGGGAGCAGCTCGGGACCAAATGCAGAGGCTAACATTCAGGTTAATCACAACTTTAAACATAACGTGCGCACAGGCATTCAGGAGAAACTTTTTTTTTCCTCAAATGGCTTTTATCCCCCCAATACATTCCATTCCAATATGACAGCGCAGACTGCAAGATATCCGCACGGCGATGGCGGGATTATTGTTAATTCCATCCCTCATTTCCCTGCTATTCCCCACAGCCTCTGCAAGATTGGTGAGGTGGAGAGCGACTTCATTCAATCCAAATGAGACTTGCCGCTCAAATGAGAACAAATGGCTTTTCTAACGGCAATATTATTAAACACACAGCAATGGCGTATCAAACGCATTAGCGGGACTGATATGAAGTTGTTCGGCTGACTGGCGGAAACAATGAACTCCAGCTAACATTATTAATCGGGACCATAAATCTATTTCTCATCTGGTCTATCAAATAATGAGGTGCGGGGGAAATAAAGCGAGGTTTTCCATTAAAGAGCGGGAATACCAACACAATAGCAACGGCGCAGGATGTTCACAATGTATTCGAAGACGATAAAAAAAAGTGAGAAAAAAAACACGGGGGTAAAATGGAAAGCGAAATGGGAAACAGTAGACAGAGAATCTTTTCTGACACATTTATGTAAGAAATGCATTTATGCATGGCCCCAGATAGACTCTGGTTTATTAGTTTCTTTATTCTAAAAATGGCAGAGCAGTTCAGAGCTGCCGAGATGACTGAAGAGGAGGGATTTCTCCAAGCAGAACCGGAAATAGTGGGAGTGCAGTAATGAAATTAGAGAAGGAAATTTCATGCTGAAAGGAAAACATCTCGAGCAACAAATGAATCATTAGCAGAGGAGTGGAAACTATTAGGCAGACTAACAAGCACGGTCCTGTCTTATGAAAGACTTAGACTGCGGTGTGCGTGTGTGCCTGCGTGCGTCACTGAGAAGAAATGAATGATGACAGTTAAATCGTTTTCTTCAAAACAAACTGTTCTTTCAAAATCAAGAAATCAAGGCAGAAAAGGATAGAAACACAAGAGAAAAAAATAAGATTAAAACAATGTTTAAAATATGCACCAGCAGACAAAAACTAAAAAAAAAATAAACCAACCAAATAAAAAGGAACAAAAAAAAAAAAAAAAAAAAAGAAAGTCAAAGAAACAATGTATCAGGAACGGGAACTTTTTATTGAGTGGATGAGCAAAAAAAGTCATTTTTGACACTGAATAATTACTGGTGCTCATTCAAGGACAAACTAAACCTGAACATAATTTACTTCTTGTGGAATTCCTGCCTGGCGCGCAGCTTCTTAAAATGCATGAGGTCATACATAAGGATAGCAAACAGTCATTCCACTCACACATATCAAATATTGTACATTTTTTGTAGTCTGTAGTTTCAGCCCCACATTGACAGGTATGCACACACTGGCAGGTCATTTGTCGGCCTAAACATGAGGAGGCTGGAAAACAGAAAGATGGAGAAAGGTTGCAGTCACTGCGTATGTGCTGCTGCAACTCAAACTGCATTATTCAATGCCATTGCCTGAGACAGTAACTTTTGGCAGGACTTTCCGCGACCCACTCTGCAGTTTGGATGGAGTTTGGATCAGAGGCGCTCAGCCTCTGCCCAGTCACAGAGGTGGAGCTGGAGCAGCCGACCCACAGTTAGACCTTTGGCCAGGAATTAACACCTACAGTCACATTGGATTCTCTCCTTATCGGGAGCAGTTTTACCGGCAGGGGGGGGCCTCCGAGTTTACTCTCAAACTTTGAGGATTAAAAGGTGGATTTATCTGCTTGGCCACTTTATCAACCTGTCTGCAGCAGGAGCAACTCACACGTGTGCAGACTGTCAGGTGTTGCCATCCTGTGATGTTCACCGCTGACTGGAGGTAACATGTTTGAGACAGGTGTGGTAGTGTGTGCGGGGGGTCAGAGGGATGATGCAGACAAAACAACGAAAGAACAGGAGAGCAAACGTCTGCTTGAGACACACCAGCACTCTATACCTTTGTTGATTTTTATTACAGAGCTTGGAAAAAAGTCACATAAATAGAGAAAATATTGAGAAATTAAAAAAAAAAAAAAAAAAAAAAACGAAAATCATTGCTCAACTTTCTGCCTGACATTTAGTACTGATAGCATCAAAGCCTGCAGATGTATTACTCCAAATGAAGATGGACTTTTCTTCCTTGAAGTTTGCAACCTTTACAAAGTTCAATACATCCTACCTCCACCCACTCTGCTGTTTTTTTTTATCATGATTATTTGATTGAAGTTGATGCGCTGATTCTGTTTGCCTTTTGATTCATTTTAGGGTTTTTCAAAAAAAAAAAAATTCAAGTGACAAATGTCACCTGACTTAGGTGTGCAAAAACACCATCTGTTCTCTACCTTGGTCAAAACAGCTAAAATAAAATGACTGGAGACTGAAAAGTAAAAAGGACAGAGGCAGATGGAGAGTTGGCGGCAGGTTTGCAGGGGTTGCACGCATACAAGGCGGCGTGACTTGATGAAGCAGTTAGAATTAATAGGGGTGAAAATCACTGGCAATCTAGGCGGTCCATTTGACTTCCCCTAACTCCCGCAGCACACACATATCACATGCAGAGCGCTCAGCCCCCGGTGCTTAATGGAGCCCTCATATGGGTTATTGATTGGGCAGACCACAGCTAGATTAATTTATTTTTCCAATCAAGCTTTAATTAATGGCAGGACACTGGTAAGACCCCCATTAAAGTCGTGGTCATTATTCACCGCAGGAGCGGAGAGGAAACCAATAATAAAAACAAGGCTGATGTCCCTTTTGTCCTGAAGTTTCAGCCCCTCAAACCAGGACAGCAGATATTCAATGTGAGTGAAAAATACAAATGACACATTGGCCGAGGAAGTCGCAGTCATTACACTTATTCCTAAGAAAGACCTAAACCTCTGCGTCAACAAAACCAATGAGCTTGTTAGACTTAAATTCTACAAGTATATTGGGCGTTCATGAAGCGGTTTATCCGGAATGAATTAATGAATGAATGTTTTATTGAAACATATTTGCTGAATTAACTCTGACTTAGCAAACTTTCATATCATGTGACCTGTGCTGTTCATATACACAGAAAAACATGCACGTTAGCATTGAGACATCTGTATGGATGGCTGAGGAGACCAAAGTTTTCATTGAGCTGATTTTCCATCCAAAGAAAAAAAACTGAACAGCTGCTCTTGACATTGTTTCCTCAAATCCTCTTTAGTCTTCTGCTGATTTAGTTCCCCTCTGCTTCTTCTGGGAGACACTTTGCACCATCCTACCATCCCATCCATCCTAAGATGGGTCTGAGCTCTTGTTCAGCCTCGCATCAAGTCATTTCATGGAAATGACGCACAAGCATTTCAATTTGTATTTATTTATATAAACATACACATATACTATATACACAATTTAAATATGGGGTATTAGATTTGCCTTGAAAGTTGGAATTCTGCACTTGCTGGGGGGCGTGTCAGTCAATGTGGTCGGCCAGCTTAGAAAAATCTGCCTTTGGGGTTAGTGGGACGCTGAGCGATGGGCCTTCCATGCAATCTGTGTGAAATTGTGCAGCACTGCGACAGCTGGGAGGGAACGCAGCCAGCGGAAAGCTTGAAATGTAAATGCTGGAAGGATTGCCAGGCTAAATTCAGCGGACCATAAATCTCTGGTGTTGCTGCCTATGCTCAGAATGATTATGCTATAAGTGGATATCGGACCTCTCGCTAACGCCTGTGCCATCAGCAGGTAGGCAGGCAGGAAGTACATACTTAGAGGTGGGTGGAGAGAGACAGACAGAGAGAGAGAGAGAGAGAGAAGCCTCCACTCAGTGAGATGGACCTTCAGTACTAAATGTGTGCATGGGAGGGGAAGAGGAGATAACAGGCGGGAGAACTTTACAATTAGCATTCATAATGAGATTGGGGTTATCTGACGACTCGCCGGTCACGGATGATGAAAAGAACACTAATTCAGTTTGTGTCTCCCCATGTTCTGTCGGCTTTGCTTCTTGCTGAGGGATGTTGAGAGGGGCGAGCGAAGGGAGGGAAATTAGGAGGAACCGCTATCAGTCTTGTACTAAAATCAGCCCATCGCTGACTGCCGGTTTCATTCTTATCATTGGTTTCAGTGACCACAAGAGGGGCCTAATTCGGCTGGGCAGCTGGTGGCAACTTCCAGGGTAATTAGGTGAAAATTTTGGAGTGAAAATAACATTAAACCTTTGTCCAAGCAGATGAGGCGTGGCCGGCCAGAGTTGCATCTTTGTCCTTTGGGTCAGCAAACAATCTTCTCTGGGATACAGTTTTTTCTTCTTCTTCTTCTTTCAATTTGCGGCCTGATTCTGCTGCTGCCCTTTATATACTACAGAGTCTCCCTGGCTTCCCCTCAGTCTGAGGTAAACAAGTGTAAACAGACCTGACTGGGCTCGAGATAGATGGAGTGGCACTGTTCAGGGACAGGGGGGAGACAAGGGGGACATAAGAGACTTTAGAAACGGACCAAACACATAAACACAAATGCGTTACTAAATATTCATCAGTGGCACCAGGGGAAAAAAAAAAAAATCATGCAAGTATTATTTAGATTGAGGTGTTTACCCCCTGAGAACATCCAGCAGGTCTATTTCCTGTTTTCAAGAGCTCCGGTTGCCACGCCCTGCCCCCTGCCATCTCATTCCCATCAATGCACCTCATCAATACAGCCTAATCATTAAGACTGATTAGGAGACATCTCGGTGTGAAAGGACCCTTCTGCACAAGCCATCTATCACGAGTGTGCACACAAACACGCGCACACAAGCGTGCCCATGCACAGGCTTAATCCATCAATCCCCCCCTCCCCTCCCACACACACCCCCCGCCTCCCTCCCCACTCCACCACCACTGCCGCCTCTGGTCTATCTGAGGTCTCCGTGATTAGTTGTTCTGCCCGGCTGAATTATGACGTTAATAAGTCACCATTAGATCCCCCGTCCACACCCACTTCACGTGTGAGTCAGAGCATGTGCACTCACGCGTACGCTCGTCTCTCCGTCGTTGTATGGACTAGTTTTGACATGAGGTGACCAACCAAAATATCCTGACTTTCCGGAAAAAAAAGACATATTTTCAGTCCTCACATTGCTATTTATGAATTATGAAATATGAACAATAATAACTCAAAATTTGTGCAGCCATTTTCAGTTTGTGACTAAGGTACACAATGCAGTAACCAATGCATTAGACACTTTATAAATCCAGATTGTTAAGATGTCAAAATGTTTCGGCCTAGTTTGAAACAGAAGAAAGAAAAACAATTCATCATGCACAAATTGTGACAAAATATGCAACGTTATTTCATATTTGTGTTTCCCATTTTCAGCACAGAAGCGCATCAGAGATCCAACCAGTACAAAACTCTAATTCTACCTCCTTACAAGCCCTTACAGTGGAGGGTGGAATGTGGAAATGTACTGTACACAGAAAACTTGCTATATTACTAAAAAACTACTGTTTTTATATCTTTCTACATTTTCAGAAACCCAAGTCAAATCAGGATGGTTGCAGTTATACTGGCGTCCCGTAAAAAAAAATAAGGTTGTTGTCTGTGCCACTGCCACTGAAACAAGATATGTAACTGGGGACAGAATGAACACCTAATAATATTAAGTGGCTTAAATTCAAATCATGTGTGGCGAGTGTAGGAGGGAAGCAAGGAGTTATAACAAATAGACTAGACTAGAATAGTATAATAAAAGACCGACAACGCCACAGTGGGAATTTCACCCAGGAAGTAAATCAAACAATTAGGGCACGCACGTCAGTTCACTCATGAACGGGCACGAGATGTGGTTCTCAGACGGTATAAAAATATACAGCGAAAAAGTTTTTGACTTACGCATTAATGCGCCCATAGAGCAGGCATATAGTGTCACTTCCTCTGTAACTCACATGATCCATTTGGCCAATCTCCAAGATATTGAGAACGTCACTTACAGACACGTCAGCCAATCAGAACGAGCTGAGACACAGCATGTACAATGTTGTGACGTTATGCTGGGAATAAACTCTTTTCTGGTGATTTTTTTGGCCTTTATTGATTTTTTTAAATGACTAAAAGACCATCACCAAAAAATCTACAATAGAAAATTTGCTATGAATCGCGTTTCAGGTCACAGTCGTCCTGTCAACCGTTTTTTTGTATTGCGGTCTATGGGAAAAAGACTTTTTGGGCCAATGGGATTTTTTTGCTGCAGTATCGCAGACATATTGCCAGTCCAGTATTAAGCAACAGAACTGTCGCTTTTTCAGCAGCTTGACTCATCACTGCCACCAATGGCAGGATACACAATCAGTAGCACTAACAAGGAGCATGTCTACGCTGCTACACTTGGAAAAGTGAGTCATAACAAGTGAACACTAGTTCATGCTCAAGTTAAGACCTAGAATGTGGCTACTATTGGGATCAGCACCATCATGCAGCGATGTTGATAGCAGGAGGGCCACAGTAACTCATCAGTAATGGAACTATTGTTTGCAGCAATTCACTTCGACAGGTTAAATAAAATAATAATAAATAAAACAGAAAAATATCAAACAAAAAAGTAACTGACTTCCAGACTGATGTCCTTCTCGCTTTCATATTCCATGTCAGTGTAAAGTTCCACCTATGAGCAGAAATGCTCACAGAAATTATAAACAAAGCCAAACATCCTCTAAGCTCTCTAGTGTGTTCACCCAACTAATGTCAAACTGGAGTCAAACTCTGAAAAAAAAAAATGTTACCATAAAGGCAGTTTTCACAAACACACTCTGATGGCCCATTAAAACTCCATATCAATTTCTATTGGGCAACACAAACCGTGGAGGAGGAGGTTCCTGGGTTGCATTTTTAGTCACAATATCACCAAGACTTTCACTGGGAGGAAGAATGTGTCTAAATCTGTAAATGTCTGTTCATGGAAGAAAAACAACTGGTGAGATTTCCCTCATCAAATATATATTCAAAGAACAGTAGTTGACACTGAAAGACATCTCAATCTGCTTTTACATCTCTGCTAATTGACTGATTTGTCTGAGAAAGTTACAACACTTTTGTGCAGAGTAGCAGAGCAAAACATTAAGCAAACACAAGGAGCAAAAGGAGCTAAAATGCAGCGTGCAGAAGCAGGTGTTTCAAACAGACAGGGAAGCAGTGTGTCCTGCTAAGGAGAGCCGAGCAGGAGAAATAGCAGAGGCCAAGATAATCACATCAGCAGAAAGCCAGCAAGGTCGACAGAGAGATTCAGCAGCACAACACAAACACCACCGGTCCAGCAGTGGGCAACACAAATGGACGGTTTATTTCCAGTTTATCCTCCAAGTTTCATCCAATCCTAGAGTTTTTGGCTAGTTCACAATCCAAATGGATGTTAAGCCCAAACAAAGTGCAAAAATGTGATGGTAACGATGAGGAAAAGGAGGAGAAAACAGCCTAGCGGAAAGAAGGAAGAGCGTGTTCACAAGGAGCAGGGGCAGGTAATCAGAGTAATGACACAGATGCAGGTGGTGCAAAGTCAGACAGTACAGGCAGGACATTATAAAAAAAAACTTTCAAGATAAAAACAGGCAACAGTGTTGACCTGCAGAACCCGAATCACACCACAGACTAAGCATTCTGATTGGACAAGAGACTGTCCATAAACGCTGACTCAGAGTCTAACAACAAAGGACCTTTAACTTTTAGTCACTTCACTGCATGAGTGTTTCGATTACGTCTTCTCGCCAAATCCAGCTTCAGTCCTGCAGGAGTGAGTCGCTGCCGTCACTGCTGGAGGTCTCAGTGATGATGAGCGGCGTCATTTTACTAATCCCTCGCTGGTCAGTTAATGGTATTAGCAGAAGAAAATGAATGAAATGAAAATCAAAACAACTAAAATCTGACATCTCTATTTGCTACTGTAGTGTCAGCAAGTCCTAAGTAACTAACCCAGTGGCCTTGTGCCCATGACCTCATCACATGACGTGATCGTGATTTAGCGTAAAAATAACTTCTTCTCTTTTTTTACAAGAACTTTTATTGGATTTTCTTACAGAAAGAGAGTAGTACAAAGTCATGCAATGGCAGTTTTCTGTAGTACAAGGAAGCAACTAAAATACTAATAAAAAAAAATAAAAACAAATTAAAAAAAACTATCACAATTCAGACATTACAGAACATGAACGCTGAGGAAGAACATATAATAAAAATACATTTGATTCATTGGAATAGCAGCAGTTTAATACAGCAGCTTTTCATTCTCCTCTGCTGCCAAAATCTCCCTCGACAGGTTAAAATTCACTGTCAGTGCTGAGGAATCCCTTTAATTATCCACATTTCCTGTAGCATGAGAGCACCAATCTGCGCCTTCTACTAATTTGTAATGCCTTATTTATAGTCGACCTTTGACTCCGTGCAGGTCATATCTGATGAACGTCTTCCACGTGAATCAATAACACTTTTGCCAGACGTTGTTCTGCTCAACTCCTGCTGTACCGCACTTGGGAATCAGTCGATACCTGCAGGAGGTGGAGCCGAGGCACAAACTGGGGGAGCAGATAGAAATGGACATTTGGGGCCATAAAATAAGTCGAGCCAAGGTCCTTGGACTGAATAATTGATCCTGCTGCGTCAATCGTGATATGTATTATTGTTGTTTAATAATCTGGAGGACCTTCTGGAAGCGAGCAGCAGAGAAAATCAATAGATAAGGCTATTGATTGATACAAACAGGAGGATGCACTGATGACAAGTAAATGTGTGTCACCCACACGTTCAGAGTGATGTAATGCATCAGACACGGTCAATAAGGAAAATGTGCCTGTGACCAGTTCAATCTGACCCGGTTCTTGATGGCGCACCTGGAACAAGTCAATACTGAATCGTCTGGATCACCTGCCTTCCGCTGCAATTTAAATATATATATATGTGTATATATATATATAAATATATACATATATATATATATATTTTGTAACAAGATGCGAAAGCTCATCATAAAATGTGGTGTCCCAGGTTGGTGTTGCTCCACCGTTGGTTCTCGTGAAACAATCTGAAGGTCCTTCCGGATTCACCGGTATATTGGAGGAAGATTCGATCGATCGATTGATTGAAGGCCAAGACGAACTACAGTCGAACAAAGCGAAACAAACAAAGAGCTCGAAAATGCCCACCTCGTAGTTTTAGGATGCGAAACTGAGCCTTCGAGGCTGCGTCACTCATCGAGTTCCAGCTTGTTGGGCGACGTGCGACGCTTAAGGATCTGCACATGCACATGGCTCTTATCGCTATATCCCCATTCTTCTGACTCTCTGAGTCGTCCAGTAGAGACTCACTGTGTCATCGGGACGTTTTGGCTCACCGGAGCACAAGTGGAGCCGGAGTTTGAGCAAGGTGGGTTTTTTTTGTGTGAGTAAAGCCGTGAGCCACGTGTGAAAGAGGATTGTCTTTTTCTTTACAGCGAGCCCGTTAAGTCTCGCCATCATCGCGGTGTTGCCGAGGGGGGTTTTTTTAGCGCCGAAGCAAAGAAACGGGTAAGAAGTAGAGTTTTTCCTCCTGTGCATTATGCAGCTTCAGCGCTTGTCTGGCACACAGCAGAGGTTAATGTCTGCACTTTAGCTAGAGGACGGTGTGAGTGTGTGGGTGCGTGTGTGTGTGTGTGTGTGTGTGTGTGTGTGTGTGTGTGTGTGTTTAGGAGACATTGTGGGCTTGACCATTTTCACCTCCTCTGTAACTTCATTAAAGAAATATAAAATGGCAGGCCATTAGGGCAAACGCATTTCAGCAGCCTCTTATTGAGAGATGCTTTCAGAACAATCTAATTCACTGCAAATTGTATGGCACTCCAACCACACACACAGACACACACACACACAAGCACTCTCACGGAGACACACTCCTCTCTAACCCACCATACGGGACTGTAGCTCAGTTCAGTGGTGGCTCCACCAGGAGGAAGAGGAGGGGGTTTGGGGGCAGGAGGTCGAGGAGGTGGCACCTCCAACATGGCCGCTTGTTCACCCTGCCGTATTATTAACCAGTGGGAGGGAGACAAAGGGATTGCGGAACAGAGACTTTTTTTTAAAGGACAGTTGCTCCCATTCTTCTTCCTCTTCTCCTCTCCTCACGTCTGAGTTATGAGAGATGGGAGGAAGTCATTCTCCTCGTGTGGTTATTAGCATTGATCCGAACGCTGTTCAACAGCCTTTTCCTGCTGATTTCCTCTCACTCACAGCCCCTCCCCTCCTCTCTCCTTCCCTATGGCCCTTAAAAGGCCCTCGCCAAGCCTCCCAAATCCCCACCCATCTTTCTCTGCCCTGCATCTGGACCACAGCAAAGTTTGATTGATATTTATTCATTCATCTATTTGTTTGTTTGTTTATTTATTTATTCATTTCTTTTAACACAGCGCTTTGTCTGCTGAGACATCAGTGATTTACTGGGTGGTGCAGCCGCAGTATCACAACACACAAACCGACCGTGCAGACGATAAATTTAAATTCACGCTCAGGTCACTGTGTTTTATTTACCAATAAAGACCACACGACAAATAAAATAAATTGCCACGTCATGCTTTGAAGTGGGGCCTATCATGGACTCAAGCTGGGCCAGGGGGCGCTATCTTTCCCACAGTTAAGTTTTATGAGGAGGGGCGGGTCATGTGGACAGTCAAGAGCAATGGACCGGACACACTGGCTCAGCAAACAGGAATGTTCAACCCATCAGAAAGGTGCTCATGGAGCTGAGGCCTGGATTTGTAAATTTGAGCAGAGCAGAATTTTTTTTTTTTTACCCAAAATGTATATAAGATCACTGTGCAACAAGAGAGGAATTTGATCCAAAAGAAAGACAAAGATCCATCAGATATTTACAGAACTCTCACTCTGAATGACTCTGCCTGCTCTGACACTGGACGAGTGTGTTTACAGCCAAACGGACCAAAAGTCAGACTGAAGCCCCTTTCCCACTGAACACACTGGCACTGTGTTTTTAAACGCAGGTCGACTCTCTATCAATGGGTATTTGGTCCCTTTCCCACTGACCAAAACCAGCTGGGTCTCACCCCCACCGGCAAGCTGCACAGCCTCCACTTTCACTGCTGCGTGTCTGCTGACGTCATCGCGCTGAGATCGCACAGATGAAGTGCGACAGAATTCAGGGAAGTAAACAATGGAGAACAACATGGAAGCGAGTCCGGCGGTGGCTGGTGTTCTTTGTTGTTGGGCAATTTTGACTGTAGAATCTTTGGTGGTGTCGTTCACGGCAGACTTGAAGCAGCGCACACCTCTGCGGCTGGCCGGCTCCGGCACCGTGCAGCAATCATTTCGGCGTCTGGTCTGTTTTGTGCGGGAGCCGCGAGCGAAAAAGCCAGAGGACAATGAACAATTTTCGAGCGCTGATGGAACGTAATCGAACACCTTTGCTTCGGTACATGATGTACGTCGCGACTGGCACGATATTATGACTTAGCGCACCTAACGCTCAACGTCATCCCGTGCGGCAGGCAAAAGATGTGTTGTCAACGCCGGTCTCCCTTTCCCACTGCAAGCCGATCGGGGCCGAGCCGATCTGAGTCGATTTCAACCCAGGTCGCTTGTCGGGTTGTTTGACGCGTTTTGGCGCAGGTTGGTGAGCCTTTCCCACTGCCACCAAACGCTGATTCATAACGGGTCTACATTAGGTTTTTTGGCCAGTGGGAAAGGGGCTTAATATTAAAAAGCTGTTGGCCGATAATGGCCGAGATGAATAATGTCGCCATCCATCAGACCTTCTGGTCCGGACGGCGAGCAAACACAGACCACCATAAAAATAAATGCGCAGGAAATCCATCCTGAGAGCGCACCACCGCATGTGCGCACAACCAAATGCAATCCTAATCTTATCCCTCTTTGTGCGTGCGTGCATGTGTGTGTGCATGGTGACTGTAGCTCAGGAGGTAGAGCGGGTTGTCCAATGACCGAAAGTTAACGGTTCAAATCCTGCTCCGCTCCATCTCAGTCTGTCATTGTGTCCTTGAGCAAGACACTTAACCCAAAATTGCTCCCAATGGGGCTGGCAGCGCCTTGCATGGCAGCAGCCACCCACTGGTGTACGAGAGTGTGAATGAATGGGTGAATGAGAGGCCAGAGAGCGCTTTGGGGTACCGTGAAGGTGCTGGAAAGTTCTAAATAAGTGCAGTTCATTGCGACAAGATTAAACTGCTCGACATCTTTGATTGCCTGATTCTTGTGAATTTTCATGAATCCTGAGCTTTATTTCTCTGCAACACATACTTTGGCAATTGCCATCAGTATTATTTTTGTTTTTCTTTCATTTTATTTTATCTTAAAATTTTCAGCCTGTAATGCAGGAAAAAAAATGACACACACAACCACAGTTCCAGGGACCTACAGTCAGACACTAATGGTGATTAATGTTTTGGTGTGCAGGAGTCACTAAAACACCACCAACTCATTTCTCTATGCAAAGACCTTCAATTATAACTCAAAAACCTCAACCTTTGGCGGTAACCTTAATCCTCTGATCCATCTGATCATTAGCTTGAGATTGTTTTGCGCTATTGACACGTCGGCGCTCTGTGACCGCGTGTTGGACAGCCGTATCGATAAGTAGCCTGTTGAAACCACCTTGTCCCCGGCGATGTAAACAAGGTCAGAACTGGAAAAGGAACAGCCTGTCGCGGTGAGGAGAAAATGAGACGGATGCCGTCAGCAGACAGCCAGCTGGCTGCAATAAACAAGAGCATTTGTAAAAGAGCGACTCAGGCTGGTCGCTCATCTTTACTTCTGCATCACCATCACAGCAAAGAGACACGGCAGCTTTGTGTTGCCTTGTTTTGTTGTGTTTTGTTTTGTTTCACCCGGACAAAATCACTGACACGGTAACACATGCAGACAGGGATACAGATACTGGTGCTAATCCCAGGTATTTACTGTGCACAGGAGGAAAACTGGAGGACCAACCGTGGTGCCAGGCACTCAGTGTGTAGGAACATATCGTGGGTGCTTCATTTCCATCCTGATCTGCTTAAATATGCACGACAGTGACTTCTAAGCTCCTTTGTTTTAGAAACCTTGGAGCTGAAGCAGATTGGAGGATTGAAAGAGTCAAGACAGACATCCAACAGAGAACCACGGAGGCAGGTTGATGACTGAAACTAAAGCTCTGGCCCTGTGCTTTAAAAAAAAAAAACAATGAATAACCTCTCAAATGATCACATGCACAAGACTCCGTTAGCCCCATTTACGGCGTGTTTTCATTGCCTCGCCTCGCCACGGTACGGTGTTAGGGTGTTTGCACTGGCCGCTACACGGTTGTAGGGGGTGCTGTTCTGGTACCTCTATCGTTGAGGGGCCAAGCGAGACGAAGTGAGTTTAGTGGTGACGTAGCGACGAGCAGGGCATTGATTGGCTCAGATTTTCTGACGAAAGGTGAGCGACTCTCCGCGAAAACCCAACCGCCATTTCTTTTTTTGTAACAGTTCTAATAGGTGGCGTGCGTTTTTAGTTGTGAAGATGGCTGAGCGATTTTTGCCGTGGACAAACTTCAAGGTCCACGAGGTCGAGAGATTTTAATTTACTTTGAACCAGAGCCGAGGACCGAAAGCCACTTGATAAGTTTGACATGATTATATCCAGTAATGCTGGCAGTTCATCGTGTTTTTGTTAGAGGAAATGTAAAACATGACACTTTCCGCCATTTCGAAGGTGCTTTTTTGTGAGTCGAGAACCTCTGCAACGCACCCTGAGCCTGATCATCAGCGATTGTTCTGTCTTAAGTGGAGCGGTGACTCGTGGGTTTAGGACTTATTTTAGCCAAGACAGTTGTTCCGCCTGTTTCCCCGCCAAAAGTTGTCTGGGCCGACTGTGCTCGACCCGGCATGCTGTGCACAGAACCCAAACAACAGGAGTCACAGACTGGCAGGCATGAGCTTGAACCGTCTGGCAAACTGGCTGTATAGCGCAGCTCCCTGGTGGGACACGTGATGTGCCAGTAAGTGGCAACATGTTCTGGTCTCGGTCTTGTTTCACACAAGTCAGTAAATGCTTTTTCTTCTATTTCTTTTTAATGCGGTTGCTTCAGAGAGAGAGAGAGAGAGAGAGAGTGAGAGAGAAACACAGAGAGAGGGAGAGAGAGAAAGACAGACAGACAGAGAGAGAGAGAGAGAGAGAGAGAGAGAGAGTGAGAGAGAAACACAGAGAGAGGGAGAGAGAGAAAGACAGAGAGAGTGAGAGAGAAACACAGAGAGAGGGAGAGAGAGAAAGACAGACAGACAGAGAGAGAGAGAGAGAGAGAGAGAGAGAGAGAGAGAGAGAAAGCTACAGGCGCACATGGAGCTAATTTATGATTGCGCGCACACATAGACTTGCACTTATTTTCACATGGCACATCAGCATGAATATCAATATACCGAGGCGCAAGCATCCAATTAAGATCTGACTGGCTGCCGTATTTAGAAAATATGAAGCACCCAAAGGAGCTGCAAGATAACGGCTATGATATTTTTTTCCTCTCCAGTCGCTGAGGAGAGGGTGTCGTCGCGCTCGGTGGCAGTAACGCCCTGGATTGATGATACACCTGCGAAATAGCTTCTTGTGTTGCAGGCAGCCGACCGACCGCAGCAATATGTTGAGTCTCATATCTGTGTTTCATTTGTACCTTTTCTTTCTCTCCCCACCTCCTTTTCAACCTCCTCTCCCCTCTCCCGGCCCCATTAGCATGAATGGCACCGATGTCGTTCAACGCTAATCCGCCCTGGATATTAATTACAGTCTCCATTAACATTTAATAAATTCTTCCCAGGTGGGCTCACTGCTGAGTGAACATAGAGCCTTATCAAATATTAGGCCTTTAATTGGCCCTTCACTCCAATGAATGGCTTTTTAATTAGCGCGCAGTTATCATCCCCCACCAAGTGCACGGCCGGGCGACCTGCACGCGCAGATGAGCTGGTTCTGCTGACTAGAGGGCGTCTTAACGACCTGAGCCAGGCCATCCGTTGCATAACACTGCTTGGCGGCGGCCGCGGGAGGGATGGTGCAATCTGTGTGGAGCAGGCCGAGGCCGGAGACTGAGCGCTCGCTCGCTGGTGTGGCTCCAGCGAGAGGATGTTTCGAGAACCGAGACGGCTACAGGAAAACCAAGTGTCACATCTGGAGATGCTCAAACTGCCGTAAAGTCTGAAGTAGTTTTGTTCAGTGAAAAGAGATTATTCCTGCAAGGGCTTCTTACCTCCACTATTAGGTACTCGGTCAATGTCTTTCCTGCTTAAGTAATGGGAAACATTCAAGCACACTCAGATTGTGAGGGTGGAAAATCCCACTGGGTTTCTCGAACTGATTTGGGAAAATAGATGAACACTCACTCACTTCATAATCACGGAAGTCATGGTCACTTTTTTACCATGAGTGAACTGTTGTGACTTCAGAAGTGGGACTTCAGAGGCCTTCACAAGTCACAACGTTAGATCATTCATAACAATAAGGGAAACAGTGTCGGAAAAAAAACTCCTGTATATTTAATTACAAATGACATATTATGTTTATTTTATCTCCTCTATCAAGGCTAAGGTAATTTTCTCTTATTAGCAAGGCTATGACTCACTGCCACATCCGGACTAACACCACACACACACACACACACACACATGCAGGAGGAAACAGCAGAAGAGGGTGACGGCTGCCTCTCACACTCAAAATCACAGAGATTCTGACACCACCTCAAAGCTTTGGATGTGCGCAAGAACACTTTCACACTTACAGAGTGCAACACACACACAAGCTTATACAATTAGTTTATGCAAAGCAGACATGTGGAGCAGCAGGGAAAGCATAAGGGAGAAAGCGAGCAAAGTCGAGCTACTTAACCCAGTCAAAATGTTTCTTTAGCAATTTAAAAAAGTGCACCTTAAAAATGTTAACATATTTCAGCAGTGGTGTTCAAGGTTGGTGACTGAAGGGAGATTTGCTCTGTTGTCAAAATAAATTGCATCTGATTCTCTCAGTTGATGAAGGATTAACTCAGGCCGCAGAGGAACTGCTGCCGATAGCGTCGCCATCAATTGACGAATGTACGTTAGTGGACCTAGTTCACAAAACAAGAAGCATTTTTGCTTGATTCACCGCATGTACGGTTTATCATAGGGAAATGAAACAGTAGGCAGGTGATAAATGACAAAAAGAAAGACAAGGCAAAGAAAACAGCACCGTAACATAGTTAGTTCCCTTTAAGAACGGATTGTAATCTAAATATCAAGCACTTGAACTGTTTGTTGGGTTTCCAGAACTACTGAGCTTCCAAATGTGTCACTGTAAACATCTAACATGTGACCATACCGACAATGGAGCACCACATCACCACAATGAATCACTGCATTTGTAACTAGGAGGAGCCTGAAAAACAGTGGGCAAAAAAAAAAGAAATCCTTTACTGCAACCTAAAAATAAATGGTCTCTACTGGCTGTAGGCATTTTGAATGCATTTAACCATTGACAACATGTAAAACGCTCCACAGCCTCAATGTGTGAAGTGAAATAAATGGTGAACCTCTCAGGGAAACCACAGTGAGAGTGTACAGTAAATTCACTGTACATGGACAGGAGTACTTGGGTTTAAGGGAGGACATGAATAAAGAATGAGGGTTGACAGCACATTTCTGGATGGATGAGGTTCCATCCATTTACTCCCTAAACTTTAAACCAGCTTCCTCATTGGTCGGCCATGTTGCTGTGAGTCCATAAGGTCTCTTGATACATTTTTTTTGTTTGTTTTTTGTTTTTTGTTTTTGTTTTTTTTTTCAGATGGTAGTCAATGTTCAGGCAGTGCCAGTGAGTCATGGTGGCCTTTGGATCAATAGGTTAGGTGGGATGTCCTCAGTGCTCAGGCCAGACGGTGCAGATAGAGCAGCGATGCACCATTTTGATGGCAATGTTTGTTTGTTTTTTTCCTGTTTCCTCTTCCTTCCTGCCAGAGTGGCTTCGCCTTCGTCATCCTGACCTGGCCGCAGATGTACAAGTGAGCTGGGGGATGTCTGAGCTAAATGCTTGAAATTATACAAAAGGCAGACTTGGAGTAATTAATAAATAAATAAATAAATAAATAAATGAATAAAATACTGAAAGCCCTCAAGACTCTTCAGAATGATAAGAGCTCCCTCTAGCGGTCGACTAACGTCCAACTCTACTCTTGTCCCTCAAGAGATAATGCCGGTGTTTTTCCAGGTTTCAGAGGTTTGGTTGCATGAACTAAGAAAGCTTGTTGTTCTCTGCCCAGGTCTGTCATGTCAGTGTTGTTTTACCTGACAGAAGGCTGAGCAGCAGCAGCAGATGTTACTAGAGAGCCTGTGTTCCTCTTATGATCGCACACTCTCCTTCTCTTGCACACACACACACACACACACACACACACATGCTCTTCTTCTTTAGCCATCAGTGTTCTTTTCTCTTGCAGATCCGCCTCTGCTTTAGAGGTCCCACATCATGCAAAATTCATTTTAACAATGTTGTTTCAAACAATAACACGCGTGTCTGTCCTGTGGAGAAACACCCACTTTTCCTGCTCCACTGGAGAGCAGTGTGAAAAACAGATCCACGAACGGGTCCTCTGATGATGCAGTGAAGATGTGTCTTTGCTTGCAGTCTTCTGAAGCCTCTCCACTCACTGGAGCTGAGAAGGTGCTGAGGAAGTTCACGTGCACCCCTCACCCCCACCCCACTCCACAGCCAACACCCACTCCTGGACGCAAACGCCGACTTAAATTATTTACTCCTCTGTTTGAGCTAATGGAGCCACCAATTACATTATGGGCTCAGGTCCTCCACAAACTTTCCCATAATGAAACAGAGCTTCATATATATTTTATCTATACGTGTAGACTGTGGGCTGCTAAAGTGGCAGCAGTTGCTTGTCCGCACTGTGGCTCAGCAAATATGTGATCTGAGGTTCACTGTCTTCGCCTCTTTGCTCTCTTTCCTTCTGCACTTCTGCTCTCCTCTGCATGAAACTAAAGCTTTCTGTCCCTGGCGAGCGGGTCCACTCAAGCGTGACAGCTTCCTTTCCCCTGGCCACTGCCTCGCCGTGCTCCCCCATTCCCTCTCGTTGCTGCTGCAGCCGCGTCTCTTTTTAACCTCCCTCTGCCTGATCTGTGGCCCTGCTCCCGCGCCGTTTCTTCCGTCATCTTGGCCTTTCATATATAATGCATGTTAAACAAACAGACATGTCAGAGTCACTCAAAGGCCCGGTGGTCCCCTTGCTTGGGCTGCATCAGGCCTGAGAAGCAGGAGTTGGTGGAGGCGCTGGCCACGTCTCAGGGGCCCCTGCTGAACTGTAGCCGTCCACACAGGATGGATTCAGTAAGTTCTAAGTTAACAAGCCATAGATGTTTCTTGAATGTAATGTTGTATCTCCCATTTTGTGTTGTTTTTTCTTTCTCTATGGACAAACTTGCAAAACTCCTCTATCATGTATTGTTTTGGTGTGTGTATGCCCTGAATGCTAACCTAACGTGTGTTTCAGTGTGCTGAGGACTGGCAGACATGAGTCGTTTCCCTTGTCTGTTACTTTACATGTAAATCTAATTTGTCTGTGACAGCATGAAGGGGATAAACTGCTACTTTGGCTCACTCTGAAGTGTATACAGGCTTTAAAAAAAATTGCGCGCACACATGCACTCATGTTGGAAATTCTAATTTTCCAGGTGCAGAGGTCTGTAGAATAAGAGCCAGAGCCACTCGTGAGGAAACTGCATTATTCTCCATCAGCACTGTGAAGCGTCTGTATTATTATACCATCCACCACTCGTGTGCACACACAAATGGAGTTTAGCACTTGACAGAGGGTGCTTAGGGGCATGGTGAGCACAAGGGTTTGAGTGGGACCATGCTTTATCAGCAGCAAACAGTGAGTTCATTTTCATATTCCTCGCAGCATGCACTCCTCTTGTGTTGCAGTGATACGGCGAGAGATTACTAAGTGCACCTTTCAGGGACACATTATACTGCGTTCAGAGTTGAAAGTTACCCTCAGTGTCAACATGTGTTTTTCTTTAAGGACTGCTCCAAGCCAGTTCACTGCTTTTCAGCTTTCCAGACGCCTTCAGAGTGAATATTCCCACAATCAAGTCTGAAAATTGTGCTAATTTATTTATTGCTTAAGACTTCAGAAGCATAAGGAGGTTGGATAAACGGTGTCCTCCGGTGCTGCCCAGTAAAGCCCACAAGGCTGGGTCAGAATACGTGAGAAGAACAAATGATGCTCCTTCCCCTGTCTTTCAGACCACAGTCACCAGACAGCTAATATACACAGTGGCTCATTCACAGTGTGTGTGGATAAGGGGAGCTAAGGGGGCTTTTCCTCTCAGGCAAAGCAAATATCTGTCCAGGAATAATATATTGATTTGTCTTTTCTAAAACAAAGACGAGCACAAAGCAGTCGTCTTACCTGTGTTCTCCCCAAAAAAAACTGTATGGATTCCTGTTTTCAGCACCGCATGGAATATGCTTCAGCATCCTTAAGGCACCTGCATGTATATATTTTATTATACAAACTTTAGCATTCATGTAGCCCATCTATTTGTTCTCAGACAAAACAATGAAAAAATATACTTCCACGTTACAGACCAAAAAACACTGTTTTGTTTGTGCCCAGGCATAATCAAGCCACACACAAAAGAATGTACAGAACAGCTCTCTGACCACCTGGGGGCAAAGTGAGGCAGCTGTTGATCACTCCGAGCTCCAGCCAGACATTTAAAAGGAATGAGGACTCAGCAGTCTGCAGCCGGGAGGTATAAACAGTGTACTCTCTATAAAAAGTGTTTTTAAGAGATTGTGAATCACTGCAGCCACAAGAGGTCCTGCATCATTCAGCCATGAAAGTGCCTAAAATATTAGGCTGAAGGGTCCAGTATTATGCAAAACAGGCTGAAGGAAAAATGCAAACTTGAACACAAACAAAACACAAGAACTCCCCCTTGGATTCCACCTGGCGGAGATAATAACAACTAACAGTCGCGACTACGGCTTGATAAAACTGAATTCTACATTGCGCAACAATGGAGAGTGCAGTTCAGTCATCCGTCCGCTGGGTGGCAGAAACACCGGAAGAAACGATGCAGTGTCCTTTGTGCAGAGAAAATAGTTTCAGTTTGAGGACTTCAGACGACTCCTTACCCGAATGCAACAGTAAGCCGTGACTACATTGTTATTGTAATAATGTTTAAGGTTTTTTTTCGTGATACTATATTCGCACAAATGGGTTAAAACAGAACCTCCAGCCGCACGCTTGCATCGCAATGCATGTATTTGCATTGCATTGCATATACATGCCGAAGATGAGGATCATCTCTCGTTATTATCCAGTTTATAGTCTGAATTCAGCAAACGAAAAATTATAAATATGAAAGAGTTAACATAAGAAATGAGTCATCTTTCATTTTTAAAGTTTAGAATACATGAACAAAAGAGACGAGAATAACGAATAATCACATTTGCAATCGTTTGAGTAAAAAGTAAATGGCAGCTATCTAATAACTTGAAATACTACTGCAAGTAGTAAAATTACTTGATTCCTTCCATTTCTGACTAAATGATATATTATTTACCTTCTTTCTAGCAGCCTGAAATGTAACTTGTTGTTTGTTTTGAATCTTATTGATTTTAATTTAATATGAATTTATCAGTCAGAGCACTGGAAATGTTGAGTCAAAGTCATCTAAACGTGAAATGCAATTGGTCTGCTGCATAATCAACCTACCCTATTTTATTTCGCTCTTGACCACCTTTGGCCAACATGAGTGACATCCAGTCATGACAGAGGAATCAGACCCCAACACAAGGCTCCTCAGAACCCAGAAGGTCTGGCTCATAGACATCCTCAGTGCTGATGCAGACTTTGTCCTGCAGCACGCCCACTCTCGCGATCTGCTCTCCCGTCCCGGCTACCAGCAGGTGAAAGCATGCCGTACTCCTACTGAGAAAGTGACAGACTTGCTGGATCATATCATCCAGCGGGGGCCTAAGCCAGCAAAGGGTTTTTTGGAACTACTGAAGGACGAGGCCCTGCAGGAAACCTTTCCAAGACTGAATAAATTGCAAGAGCAAGAAACTTGGAGAAGAGCAGAAGAAACACTGAGAAAAAGATCACAGAAGAAAAGTAAAAGAAAAAAAACAGCAGATTCGGAGGAGGGAATTCCACCAAAAGTGAACCGCAGTAGTGGTGAGTTACAGTGCATTTATGCACACTTTGATAGATATTTGATAAAAATACTTAAATAAGGACGTAAATTAATCAGCGGTATCTAAAACGAGGTAACAAAAATCATTTAAAATCACACAAAGCTGAATAATTACACCTGTATGATCATCTAATACTGTATATTAAAGTTGACAAAACATTGTTTACTTAATTGATCTCTCTCTCTCTGAAAGGCCCATCTTTAGTGAAGGAGAAGCAGCTGATGAGTGTGGCCAGAGTCATCGGTCGATCTTGGAAGGAGATCGGCAGAATGGCCCTCAGCATCCCATCTGTGAAGCTGGAGCAGATCGAGGTGGACAATTCACCCCACGTGGAGCGGGTGTTTGCTATGCTGCGCTGCTGGTGTGCCCAGCAGAGGGAGAAGGCCACCGCTGCCAACCTGCACTCGCTACTCTGTCAGGGAGACTGGAACATCGGCGACATTAAATTCCTGGTGGAGAGTGACTGAGGCTGGCAGTGTGTGGTACTGTGGCAAGGCGCAGAGGGCCCCGGGCGGGCTTCGAACCCCAGACTTCGAACCATTCGGCCAAAGGGATATCCCTTTTTTAATGTCATTTTAATTAAAATGTTACATCTGTTTTAAGTTTTAGATATGTGTTTATATGTCATTTTGTTTACCTAATTATGTAATTAAAAAAAACTATTGAATGTGACCGGAGTACAAATTCTTTTTGGACGCTAAAACAAGCATGTGGTGCTACATATTCTGCGAGAGGACAGTAAACGAGCAGTCTGCACAAGACTTTTATTCAAATGCTCGAAGTCACACACACACAATGACTCAGGATCTCTGTGTATGTTAAGGGGTTTCTGTTTCATTCCTTTCATTCACAGCATAGATTTTTGGACTACATGCCATGTAACAGGCACCTTTGGCTGAAATGTGGCATAGAAAGACCTACGGGCTCCAAACAGCACCATGAATGCTTTGCCACATGATTTGGCCCAGTAATACTTGGCAACATGTTGTTTGTAACTGCATAAATGGCATTGGAGTCAATTATAAACACAGGTCATGCTTAAAAAAGTTAATGGGATTTCCTCATCTGGATGACTTCTGTAGATGATTAACATTTGGGCAAAAACTGACAGCATCTAAATAAACAAAGAATATTAATTAAAAAAAAATACTTAAATGAGGACGTAAATTAATCAGCGGTATAAATACCTCTCTCTTCTGGAGACGTATCACAAAAACTTCTGAGCAAATGGTTGAGAAGGGTTTGTTTTACTCATGTAAATTGCTCTGCTCCTCAGCAAACAATTTGTGGAAAAGAGAATTCATTTTCTATCTTTCAGCTAGCTTGCTAATTTGTTTTTAAAGGCTAGGTGTACAAGCAACTTCAAGTACATTAGGAACATTAGGAAATACATTAGGAATTTCCTAACTAAAGGAAACTTTCTGAAAATCTCCTGGAGACAAAACATTACATGGAGACTTGTAAACACACTTTTTTATAGTTCCATTTCTCTGCTCTTCGTCTCCTCCTCTATCTTTCCTCTGCACTTGACCGATAAGTCCTTCATGCAACATTGTGGACCCCTCAGCGCAGTGCACTTGCACACTTGACCAGCAGAGGTCTGCATTTCGAGAGGACAGGCAGTAGGAGTCACAGCACCTGAGTACTCACTGTGTGTATTCTTTGGATAATGTACAATGCTGTGGTTTTTGTAAAATAGTTTAATATATGAATCATCACTCACACATTACGTTGGTTCACATTATCTTGGTTTCTGGGTTTCTGTTGGGAACTTTGCACCCACCTAACAACACTGACAACCAACATTACTTAGTCTCTTGATGTACAGGTGCCAATGTTGTTTTTGTTTTCATATGTCACAATATAAGTAAAATATTAGGATCAATTGTCTCTACATAGTCATTTCACTTGTTATACATTTGTTATTCTATAATCTCATTTGTAATTGGCTTCTGTTTTTTATGTGCAGCCCACTGAAGGTTTCTTTTAAGCTATAATAAACTTTGACTTGACTTTGCTTTGAGTCATGGGCCTGTCTTCCTCACCTACAGTAAAACCTTGTTTCTTAGACATTGCATAACTCTCCAGATCAAAGGTTAACTACAACTACCCTCTGTTGCAGCTTTGCGCTTTTCCTGCTGTCTTTTCTGGCTGCTTTCAGAGGAGCAAAAGAATGGAAAACACAACTTCACGTAAGTATGTGCGTTTTCAAAAATAACTTGCACCGTCTTCATGCATTTAACTGTTCTGACCTCAGCAGACAGGCAGGCAGAGGAACCGACCTGCCTTCATGACCTGAGTAAACCTCTTATTGATCACGCGGAGGGGCAACTCTTCTTGAACGAAGCCTTTAAAATCATTGTGGAGGAGGTCCTTTGCAATGGCACAGATGTCAATCATAAGGTCTGGGGGAAAAAAGCCTGCAATCACAATAGCCTCTCAGATGTCTCGACGACGCAGGCGTGTCCCTGAACGCAGCTTTTCTTCTTGCAGGTTTGTGAGTGGAAGGAGCCAAATGATCTGGCTCAGCTGTTGGACCTGGCACTAAGAGAGATGGGAGAGCCGCAACATCAGGTGCTTCAACGAGTGAAAGATATCGCCAAGTACAGCGTCAAGACAAGTGAGGCTGAGTGCAGGTGGCACATTTGAACAGATTGAATGCCGCACACTTACGACAAGACGCACTTTTGTTTCAGGTCACCCACGTTTTTTTAATCAGCAGTATGGCGGGGTCGACTATCATGCCTTGGCTGGAAGATTCCTCAGTGAAGCCCTCAACACGAACCTGTAAGGCTGGGAAGTATTACTTTTTATTCACTGTTTTGACCCTCTTCTAAAAAAAAAATAATAATCTAAGAGTAACAATGTGTGTGTCTCAGTTTCACCTACGAGGTGGCCCCAGTGTTTGTGTTGATGGAGGCTGAGGTTCTGAAAGGGTTGCGGCAGCTGGTTGGCTGGGCAGAGGGCGACGGGCTGTTCTGTCCTGGGGGCTCAACCTCCAACATATATGCAATGAACCTGGCACGCTACCAGATGTTCCCAGATGTGAAAAGTCGAGGGCTGTGGAACCTCCCTCGACTTACCGTTTTTACATCTTCACAGGTAAACAACATTGGCCAAATACTGCCTATCTGAAGGAGGCAGCTACCCTTGAAAAATGTTAAGAGATTTTTTTTGTTTCTATCCGTATGTCCTCCCAGAGCCATTACTCTGTGAAGAAAGGGGCGGCCTTTCTTGGCATTGGGACAGACAATGTCATCGTTGTGAAAGTGGATGATGGGTAGTGTGTCACTCGTCATTACTAGAGATAAAACTACAGCTTAAAGCTGTCGGTAAAGCACAGACAAACTTTAATAGAGCATTGATATGTTAACAGATAATCATCAGAGTCTTGGGCACCTTTACCACCAGTGCGTATGTTTGATTACAAAGGAAGTGCAAAATACATTGAAAAGAAAACGTTATCAGTCTGATATAGTACAAATTTTAATCACTAGTTTAACAGTTTTAAAATTATTTGGGTTTTTACTGTGTCACTGTGTTACTGTGATATCGCTAGTGTTTTTAAAACACAAGCAGTGTTTTCTTTACCATGGATAACCGTAGCCTGTATCTTCAGTGTATTTAATTGCAGACTTCCTCCTTACATATGTCGTCTAATTTATTCTAACATGTGCACTCTAGAGGCCGTATGATTCCAGAGGACTTGGATGAAAAGATAAAGCTGTCAAAATCTGAGGTGAGTGAACTCACCCCCACTTGCAAACATATGCAACTCTCTCTACAAATCATTTCTTCTAGTTTTCTGAGGGCAAGAGTAGTGTGTTTTGTCCCTGCAGTGATGGCTATAAAAATACATCCGTCATGACCCTGTGAGATAGCATCCTCACCTCACTCCCTGTTTTGTCAGGGTGCCGTGCCGTTTCTTGTTAGCTGCACGTCCGGGTCCACAGTGCAGGTGCCTTCGACCCACTGGACCGCATTGCAGATGTTTGTGAGAAACACAACCTCTGGATGCATGTTGACGTGAGTCATTCCTGCGGAGGACGGAATCTGTGTGTTGTCCGTCCTCATTTTGCATTTGGTCTGTGATAATAAAAAAAAAAAGAGAGAGAGAGATAGGAAAAAGTCTTGTTTTTCAGGCTGCCTGGGGAGGGAGTGTGCTTGTTTCCAAGCAACACAGACATCTGATGAAAGGGGTTGAAAGGTGCAGACATGGGTGCCAGACACGTGTATTCTTTTAATGTTAAGATAGCAACATATTGTCTGTTCAAGAGTCAGTGTAACTGACTGCCATTGTGTTCATATTAAGGGCTAATTCCGTCGCCTGGAACCCACACAAGATGCTGGTGGCTGGCCTGCAGTGTTCCATCCTGCTGCTGAGAGACACCACGGTTTGGATTCCTAGATTGAGAAACTACAAACACATCTTTTTTGGTTTTGTTGCTTCATAAAATATTTGAGAGGCCTTTTCTTTCTCCTTAGAACTTGTTAAAGCGATGTCACAGTGCCAGCGCCACCTACCTATTCCAGCAAGACAAATTCTACGACACTAATCTGGACATCGGCGACAAGTCGGTGCAGTGCAGTCGCAAGGTAGACTGTCTGAAGTTGTGGTTGATGTGGAAAGCCGTCGGCACACTGGGCTTAGCGGAGCGTGTGGACAGAGCCTTCCTTCATGTGAGGTGCGTGACTGCAAGCAAGTAGATATGTAGTGTGATATGTAGTGTGTATCCGCTCAAGTATGATTTATTATTTTTAATATTCATTTAAATACTGAATTGTCGAGAACAATAAATGCCTTCTAAATTAAAAAAAAAAAAAAAAAACAGAAAAAAACATGAAACTGTCCTGCAGATATTTGCTGGAGCAGATGGAGAAACGAGAGGGGTTCCATCTTTTGTGGAAGGTGAGGCAGTGCTTCAAACATTCTGAAGAGGAATCGATTCTTCCTCTGCAACATCTTATTAAGTAATATCTTATTTGGACTGTTCTCATACAGCCGGACTTTGTGAATGTGTGCTTCTGGTTCATACCACCAAGTATGAGGGGGAAGGAAGAAAATGCAGATTACTGGGAAAAACTGGCAAAAGTGAGTTTCAGTCCATGGAATATGATATTATCATCAAGTTCTTTTAATGCTGCACAAACACACCAGTACTAACAGTACGAACAGTTTACAGTATAAATGTTTCACTAGGCCCTAAGCTTTAGGTACTCTGAATTTGACACTCATCTCACTCATCTTCTTGTTTGTTTGTTTGTTTTGTTTTGTTTGTTTGTCCTGTAAAAGGTTGCTCCAATCATCAAGGAGCGCATGATGAAAAGTGGCACTATGATGGTCGGGTACCAGCCCCTGGGAGACAAAGTCAACTTTTTCCGTGTGGTTGTATTTTCTCCACTGGTCACCCAGAAGGATGTTGACTTCTTTCTTGATGAAATTGAAAGGCTGGGAAATGATTTGTGAGTTTGAGTAAAGGATTTGAAACGTAATGTCTAAATCAGGGGTGTCAAATGTACGGCCCGCGGGCTGGATCAGGCCCACGAACTGGGTTTTTTCCAGGCCGCGAGATGATTTTGCAAAGTATAAAAACGAGCTGCAACTTTTTTCAATCAAAGAAACCGCTGTTCTAAATGTGTCCACTTGATGTTTTATTATTGTTTCTGCTATGCAAACAAATTTAATGCTACCTGCTTAATGCTACCCTCATTGCCCCAAAATGTATCTGTCGAAACAGAGGTGCAGAGTGCAGAGTGCTCAAAGAACACGAACAAAGTAAAAGAAAGAAAACAATTGGAACTTGTTGTTATCTTTACGTTATGACCATACCATGACTTTACTGGTCTGGCTTGCTTTGGGAATAGATTTTCCTCTATGTGGCCCGTAAACTAAAATGAGTTTGACAGCCCTGGTCTAAATGTTGTACCACCAAATGTAACACACATTGTCGAGAAGAGAATTTAATCCTCTGTTGTTTGCAGCTGATGTGGTAAGATTATAAAGTTGGGTGTGGCATGGAAATGTGGCCTGAATAACCTCAAATGTGTTCGAACATGATGCTCTGCATCACTTCTGAGGTATGTTTAATCTGGAGAGTGTGTTTTATTATCCTTTGTCTAAGAACCCTCGAGTTAGATGTTATCATAATCTCAACAATATGACCAATACAAACTGAACATTCACCCCCTAGTTGTTGTATGTTTACTGCAACATGAATTTTAAAGGCCCCATAGTTAGATACATATTACCATCAGAAAACTGTAGGTATTTTGTATGGCATGCTCTCCAAACATCGCACTGACTGTACGGGAGAAGAAGACAAAATCCTGTGTGATTTTTTTGTTTTTTTCGTACACCTCAAAGTTGAATTATGCAATGTGTACCAATCCATTCTGAGTCTTCAACATTGAAACCAGCACACTATGATTCACAGAGACGACTCTACATCGCATATGACAGTAGAGGACCGGTTTCAATTTTGCTTGGATTATTTTAAAAGTTTTATTACATATACAACAGGGGTCGAGCTCCCTCGCTATTACGGGAGCAGAAGTGGACCCGTCCACATTGGTCAGGTGACAGGGCGTCTGCCCAATCCCCGCACTCCCCGGTGAGAACTTCCGGTGGCGTTTCCTGTCAGTGTTTGTAAACTGAGAAAAAAAATTGGAAGTGCTACAAGAAATATTAATCCGCCAAACTCTTAAAATTAAAGGTAAGATGGTGATACCAAGGGGTGTTTCTTCTCCGAGCTCTAAAGCTTGTTTTTCGTCGCCTCTTGTCTGTTTGACGCAGCTGCGAGTGAGCGGGATGTAGCTGTGTGTTCGGCGCGGAGCCTGCACACCCTGCCTGCCTGCCTGCCTGCCTGGCTGGCTGTTGTTGTGTTGTCTGGGGCAGGGGGTGGGGGTTCAATCACACAAGAGTTGTCCCATAACCAAAACTGCAGCTTAGCGACCACTTCAGCTTATACGAGTCGCTTCACGATGTTATATCGCTATTTTAGCACGAATGTTCCCAAAGAACGTATGGTGGAGAGAAACGCAGTCGATGTGCTCTTTTCGAACGACGCCGAAAAAATTTCAGCGGGGAGTCCGGCGCATTTGGGAGTCAGCCGTTAGCTAGCTGCTACTAGCTTTAAACTACATTTTGCAATTAAAAAAAAAAAAAAAAGATGCAATGGTTGCGGTTTCCAGATCACATGCTCACCCTCAAAATACGTCTCAGTTGATCGAACGCAATTTCTTACATGACCTATTTTTATGAATAATAATTAGGATTAATTGCTCTCGCGCTCTCTATTCACATTAGCTATCTATTTAACGCTAACGCGAGGTGCTACAGTATGCATAATGCTAGATGTGGCTTTCTTTAACAGTCGGGTGGAAATCCACGTCGTTGTTTTAAGTGCTTTTCTGTCTCAAAGTTAGTTTCCCAATCAAATTTATTGAATCGCTTCGGGGCGCGGGAGATTATATTATTTAGTTATCGACGTCCGTTCATTTACCTGACTGAAGCACCGCTGTTACCCCTTTTGTCTGAAACAACATGGGGCATCAGGCTGATTCGGATTTTAATGACTGCAAACTTGCTTTACTGTCATTTGCACATAGTACAGTTCTGCTCTAACCGGATTACCAACATTTGTCATTTTGATTTCCATGAGGCTATTTGGACATGTTTGCACTAGCTTATACTTCGTTGATTTTAATACAACTCAATTGTTAATATATTGTGCAGCCCTGACCCGAGTGTGTTAGACTGACACAGTGGTGCGCATTCCTCTCTCAGAGGGAATCTCACTGCACCAGTTTTGCAAGTTTTTCACTTCTCATATGACGCAAATACTTAAATAATGTTTCACTGTCTATCATGTCTTTGGAAGCATATGTGCATTGTTTTGTTTTTTTTTATGTTTGTTTGTTTTTGCATTAGTTTGTCTCATTGCTTTATGTCCATGCCTAAATCCTTGGCTCGCTCATTTACTGCAGACTCGGCATTCACCAAACCATTGGGGAATTTATGCCTGACATTAACTCCACACATCTGGTCCAGAATTGGTGATTTTGGTCCGGTGTCCCAGCTTCTAGTTTGCAGATGTAAAAATGTTTCACTGTCACTTCACTTTCAGGCTTTGGCCCCTGATGATTTGGGTGGGTTTGGTCTCTTCTGTTATTCCCTAATCCTGACTGAAGCACCCCCCGTTCCCCCCCAAACACACACGCATTCAAACAACGGCGATGACACACCATTCCAACAACTCTGTTCGAGACCATATGAAATGGGTCAGTGGAAGTCTCCTCATCTCCAGAATCACAGCCATGATGCCAGTGCATTTCTCTGTTCCTCCCATTATTCAGCCCCGCTCTCCCTCCCCTGACTCCTTGCCTGTGTGAGGAGTCCCACAAGGCCCCTTCTTATACTTTCCTGACACGCTGTTTGTTTTGCCAGGCTGGGTTGCTGGGCTGCGAGGCAGTGTTGTCTAGCATGGCCCTCATGCAAGCCAACAACATCCCGGGCCAGAAGAGGATGTCATCACAGCTGGGTCAAGGTCACAGGGCCAGTTCTGAGGGCCACCACACGCAGCATGGCCACAGCCACCACGGTCACCAGTCCCATCATGGACAGCCCCACCACAGCCACATGGGCCATGCATCTACTGGGACCTGTCCACCCCTGGTAAGCTCATTTGGAGAATACTATTGAGGAGAATCCATTGACTCTGTGAGTCTTTGTCGCAAAATGACACCAAAAGGGTGAATACACGGACGGGTACTACCCGAAAAATTAGAATATCAAGTAAAAGTTGTTTAGTTTTGGCAATTTAACATAAAAGATGAAACCAACAAATTTTATTGAGCCATTACATGCAAACTGACATATCTCAAGCAGTTCCTTGTTGTAACTTTGCTCATTAAGATTTTCAGCTTATTAAAACCACAAACCCACAAACTCAGAAAATTATTATAAAATTTGAGGGGTTTTTTTAAGCTGCAAGACCTGATCAGCAAAATCCAAAGAAATAAAAACTTGAAATATATTGATTTGCATATTATTCCTTGATGTAATATGTCAAATTCACATTTTAAGTTGAATTGCAGAAATACAACAACCTTTTCAGGATATTCTAATTTTCTGGGTAGTCCCTGTATCTTTGAATGCAATGGGTTGGTGGTTTTCAAATATTGACTGTTTTGGAGAAGTGATCATCTTTTAATCTATATGCTTTCAATCTAGATTAGTTTACAGATTGAGATTGTGTGCACCAACTACAATTTATCCTAGAAAAAACCTTTCAGTTCCAAATTGATCAAGATGGAATCCGATTGTGTTCTAGGTTTACTTGACTGCCAAATGACCTGCGGCGCATCCTCTTGTTTTTTTATTTCTCTTAACAGCTGATCAGAAAAGACGGAGATTATCACTCATCCCGGCTATTGGATGGGAAGGACATTCAGGCGAACCAGAATATGCAACCTAAAAAGAAGCACAAAAAATCATCCCACAAAGTCAAGGAGAAGGTGGAGGTAGGATTATTGCATAGCTGTCTTTGTTGCTTTCAAACAAACGTACACACCCAGATCTATTTCAGATGAATATTTTCCTTTTCTTTTCGTTTAAAGCACATACTTCCACCGATGGACATGGATGATGACCTTTCCTTGAAAGTCCAGAAGAATTTCATCTGTGACCACTGCTACGGCGCTTTCAGGAGCAGCTACCACCTCAAGCGGCACATACTCACACATACAGGTGAGGCCCTTTAGTCTCTAGGGCTGCAATTAAAGATGATGTGCACAATTCATTTTCAGTCATTTGAAGGGTAACATTTGGTCAGCAAGTACATTAAGGAGACTTTTAAAGTAATTCTGATCTCTTCAGTGCGTCGTTCACACCTCTGTGACATTTTGTGAATTTAAAATGCATTTTTAATTCTTTTGAATTTGATTCTGACTCAGGAGAAAAGCCATTTGCCTGCGATGCATGTGACATGCGCTTCATCCAGCGCTACCACCTGGACCGACACAAGAGGGTGCACAGCGGAGAGAAGCCGTACCAGTGTGATCGCTGCCATCAGGTTAGGAAGACATTCTTTCATTACAGCTGCCAGAGACGATGACTAAACCCCGAGTTCTGTGCCGCCGGCTAAACACCCACACTTTTCATTGTCTGTGACCCAGAACTTCTCACGGACAGACCGGCTGCTGAGACACCGGCGGCTATGTACAGTTGGGGTGAGCAAAGAGGAAAACCAGTACTCACAGGATACACCTGCCCATACTGCTTCCTGGAGCCCCCTACAGCCTTCCAACAACCGTCTGACTGTCTGACACTCGGCTTCCAACAGAGACCCTGGAGGTAGCAGCAGGTTGCAGCTCCGTGGGCTGACGCCGCACATTAGAGCTCAACATTACTGCAGACAACTTAGCCCAAACGCTACCAAAACTTTAGTTTTCTCTCATGAGCTCCTGTTCTGACACAGGATTTTTGTATTTTATTTTGTGTCTTCTTTTTTTTTGTTTTTGTTTTTTGTTTTTTTTAATCTGCTGTAACATTGGTTAGGAAAAGCAAATGGGACGGACAAATCACTGGACACCTGGTCGTGGTGTTACTGCAATAACAGAGTGAAAAGGCACCTGGTTTTATCTGCTGTGAGGGGACTGACTGAACAGAATGTGACTGTATCATGCAGCACCTTCTTAGATGTCATGTACCAGCCACTGCTGTTAAAGCGAACACTCACAAGAGACTTGTGCTCCACGGTCACGTAAGCTAGTAATTAGCCTCCTATCTAAAACTGTAGGTGTTGTGTTTGTAAACATGTCTGGTATCAAAACTAAAACCTTTGGATTTCTGACCTAAACGTGGAAGAAACCCATTAGATGTGAAATTTAAAAACTAGTCATCCTTTTTTAAAAGTCATATTCAAGCCTTCATTTTAATCCAAAAGTCTTAAATCCCAAATTTTTCCCCCACAAGCTATTTATCCAGTATCAGCCAGTCAGTGATCTCTGAAAACACTAAATGTTGTCACGCTCTTTTGTTCATGCAGACCTGATAGTATTAATTTAGCTTTTTAGAAGATCTTTGACCACACATTTTGAGGGGTTTTAGAAGTGACAGTAAAATACACAAGGAGCTAGATGGTTTTGTTTTAAAGAAAAAGAGTCATTTTTTATGTTTTCTGGAGTGCTCTTGTAATAGTTCTCATCACTTTGAAGGGTTTAATCACCAGGAATTAAATCTTGACAAATTTTTTATCTTACCATGTTGATGACATCCCTGGTGAAATTCTTTAAATCTACATACCCATTCTGGAGTTTCCTGGAGGGAAATGACTCCACTCTATTTGCTGCAATGGAAGCCTAGAAGTATATTGACCTCACTGGAGATGGCCACCAGAACCTCCATCAGCATGGTGTTGAGTACTAAATGTGTGAAATTTCAATTTAGGGTGAAATGTCCCTTTGAAATCATTGCTTTAAATGTCTCTCCATTTATTGAAAAGACCGTCTGTCCTTTTTTTTTTTCCATACTCTTTTGTACTGTTAGATTCCTCTGAACATTAAAAGCATTAGTGTGAGTGGGACTGAGGCAGTGTGATGTCTGAAGGTTTAACTCTGCGTTCCCCCAACAGTCCCCACCAGTCCAGACACTTCAGAGTACAAACAGCCCTCTAGGGCTCTCCTCCGTCTCGACCTGCTTGAATGTTACCCGAACACAGTGCCATCTCATTTCACCTCCACTTCCTCCACAAGCATCTTCAGTGAAGGTGCCAAATTGTACACGGGGGGGGTTTATGGTCCCAGCGGGGGCTTTGTTTCACGTCAGTGTTGGACTGAGAGATGTTGGCAGCGAAACCCGACTGTAAACACTGGCCTGATGATTTTAGAGCTCACTTGTAGATGGGTTTTATTGTAGACTGGTACTTCGGTTTCTGTCAGAGTTTTAGGTTGTTTTGAGCGATTTTTGGGGCCCATCACTGACTTTATATGAAGTTAATATATATACAGTATATATATTTGAACTGTTTTAGGTGTAGAGAATAGTATGTACTGGACCTAAGCTCCAAGAGAAAATCAAAGTTATCCTTTGTATAGTGATTTTCTTATGACAGCTGATTTGTGTAGCAAGTCGACCCTCAACTTGCTTATCAGAAGTATGAGCTGCTCCTTCATCAGCAGCCTTCATTAGCGTATTTTGGATTTCATTTGCATGTATTTGTCAGAGGATCTTGTGATACTTTTGTTTTGGTAAAGACTATTTTGTGAGTTCCCTCGTTTTGTTCATTTCAGGGGGAAAGTGGTATCGATTTCAGCTCAGTCAGTCATGCTGTGCTATGGAATGTGTGATGGACATTTAGGGCCCCATGTCTCAATAAAGCTGTCACACTTTTAGACAAGTTCTCACTGTTTGCATCGTCTATAGCATCCATCCTTATTGTTAGATCCAAATTTGACTTTTACTTTACTTTATGTAGAAAGAATCTTACCCATAAGTACAATATGTTCTCATAAGTTAGGAAAAAGTACTTTAAAAGAACCATTTTTGTTAAAGAATAAGAAAATAAATGTATTTACTGACGCTGGCCTAGTTTCTCCATGTACTGTGTGCAGTGTGTCAACTGTGCCAGCAGATGGCATCAATGACCATGCAAATCTTCAGCAAAGCAGTGCGATAGAAGTCTGCACTGAACTCTTCTTTATGACTGTAAGTGCTTATGCCCAGATTAACAGTCATACCCATAATCAATATGTTGTGCCTGAAGCAAGAATATCTCCAGGAAAACCATTAAATCCATAACAGAAACGTAATGTAGGTAAAAGGTGCATTTAGTTTAAAATTTTATCAAATCACTCTGTAATTTATCAAATTGTTCTGTTATTTCAAATAGCTTCACATTTAGCAGCTTTGCTTTGCTATCGTTTGAAAAGGTGAGATTTTAGACTATTTAAAAAAAAAGAAAGTGAAAGCAGGAATAAGAAAAAAAATCTATCCTTGTAAAGTGTAGCCAACAGATCAGATTTTCAGGAAAACCAAATTGGTTATTTGTCATTGATAAGAATAAATAAATAAACATCCTGGAACAAGTGCATTTTCAAACCAAGCCCTCTCAGTACCACAAGAGGGGGATGTCTTCCACTTTAGTGGCTAACTCAGCCATGTTGCATCTGGAGCCTCATCATTTGGTGCTACCTGCAGCCTGCCTCTCACCTAGAGAGGTGTCTTGGTGAGAGGTAGAGTCCTCAGGACTTGGTGTAGAATTCCTGCTGCCAAAATGCAAACCAAAGAGTGAGTCTGCACATCTCAGAAGAGCAGCAAAAAGTGAGAGAATTGAGAGACTAACCGTTCTCATAAAAGCGCTCATTGAGTCGGTGACAAAGTGCTGTATTTCTTAGGACGCCCTTCCTTTTTATCCAAGCGGGGAAGAGTTGTGACAGCTGATGCCCACATTCTCCATAAAGGCAGTGATCATCCCTCCAAGCGCACGGCGCCCTCATCTCGCCGTGCGTGGCTGCTGCCACATCAGTCCTGTGCTCGGAAGTGCAGATCACACCCTTTGGCACCTTTTCTCTTTGCCATTGACCCACGCCTTGGTTATAGCATTAGGATAGACGGGGGATGAGCTCAGCCCAGAGGGCTGCTGGGAGCGTGCGCGCTCTCCCGTGGGAGACATCCCCTCCCTCTTGCATCCTGATTTACAGCACCCACAGGCCCGCGGCACTTAACAATGGACCTCCTTAAGTGAGGTGGATGGGGAGGAGGATACCGAAAGGAGGGGAGTAAAGGTGGTGGTGGTGGGGGTGGTGCTGCTGCTGCTGCTGGCGGAGGAGATAACACTCCATCTTCATACACAAAGTGCTAAAATCATCTGGGCTCGAAATCATGCCGGCGCGACAGAGTGATGAGGGGCCTACGGAGCCCGGAGGTGAAGTATGGACCTGGCTCGGCTCGGCTCGGCTCGGCTCGGCTCGGCTCAGTCCAGAGAGACAGCTACGCCTCTACACACTCACCTCCCCTGTAACCAGGGTGCGAGATAGAAGGGGGAAGAAAGGGGGGCTGCAAACAGAAATTCCCTCAACAAACAGTAAATCAGAGCAGGCTGCAAACGCCGAGGCTGAGTAAACACGGGAGGTGGTGGAGAGGTGAGCCAAAGCAAAGCGTCAGGGGCAGGAGGCGGGAAGCGCGCGTGTCACCCACAAATATTTGGATCAAATACATCACAGCGGCTCCAAGGAAGCTGGTTGGACCTCCACACCCCCACCTCCTCACCCGCCTCCCTGAACAGTGGCCGCGGCTATCTCCCACTCCCCGAGGTGTGGAAGAGCCTTTTCATCTCAGCCCCGTGATTAATAAAGGAACCGCGAGGCCAAAGCACCCGAGCATCCATCAGGGCCGTGACAGCCCACCTCTCTGTGTTAATTAGCGGTGATATTTAAGCTGTCTGAGGTGTTACATGGCCGTCAGCGCGCCGCCACCGCCGCTGCTCATCATTAAAATTTCAGTCCCTGTGTGCACGGCTTGCTCACCACTTCTCGCAGACGTCTCACCGAACACGTCGTCAGACAGAGGCGCAGACCATTTTAAAAAGCAAGCGGAATTCCAGATGTCCAAAAAAAAAAAAAAAAACAGCAGTGAGAGTAAAGCAGTGTAAAATAAACACATTCATTTGAGTTGTTCTCATTCATGGGTGTAAAGAACTTTGATCATTCTTGTCTTTTTGGCAAATAATAATTCTATCGTACGTAAGTCTGAAAAAATTTCGACTTTGCTTCATCAGACCTCCTCGATGTTTGTGTGAATAATGTACAAAAGTCCTGGTCGTAAATCTGGGCTGTCCTCTGACACAATGAGAAGTGAAAGCACGAGCACATTACTTATTAACGGTTGAAAAATATTGTAATATTCTCTAATACGGGGGAGCCCTTATTCAAAATAAATTATGTATGGTGCTAAATCTTGGTCTGGCGTTACTTGACTAGAGGACATCCTCCGAGACGGAGCGCCGAGCGGTGAAATGAAAGAGCGGCTGGGTCCAGTGAAGGAGTTTTCCAGCTGTCTAGGAGGCTTTGAGCCCAGAATCTGTGGTGCCAGGTTAGTAATGCTTCCAAAATAGTGAGCGTATCCATGGGACTTCAATCCCTCTCATAACAAAAGATCTCAAACGAGAAACAAGACTGAGACTGGACCAATTTCAAATGCGTGACACTGTTTTTAGTTGATATTTTTTAATTGCTGTCCCCTGGTTAGATTACTTAGCCTCGTACTTAGATAAAAAATCAAAACTTCTTCTGACTGGTCTCCTTGGACAAATACAGCAAAGTTGTATATTATGATTGTTCTAAATTTAAATGATCCTTAACGTATATCTTGTCAGGTCCGATTTGGCAGCCTTACTTTTGAAAAAAATGCAAGTCAAAAAAAGGAAGACATTCAGCTTGTGCAATTAAATACCAAAAGTTTCCTGCTACCTTATCATTACAGTATTCTTTTCCTTTGTAAATTCTGTCATTGCCTACTGAAGTATCTCATGTCTCTGGAAACGACTGCTTCACTCTACTGTGTCATGGGAAAAGGGCTGTTCCACCACAATGTTTGTCTCAGTTGTCCAAAAATCCTATACACTTTTCCATATTGTAAATTGTAATCATCTTCACGTTTATCCTGTCCAACCGTCACCCCAGTGGGACAGCCTTGCACAATGGGCGGGCTGCTTTACCTCATATACCCCTGCCAAATGCTAAAATACGCTAAGTTGTCAGCTAACATGCACAAATCCGTTGTGTAGGACCTTGTTGTTGAGATTTATTCGGCCACAGATTGTTGTCCACGTTCCCTTTGGCAGGCTCGACACCTGCCAAAGGGCCACGTTTCCACTGAGGTGCGTTCAGCCTCGACAGCCACGTGAACATGCCTTGGCCGCGTGCCATCCTATTAATTCACAGCTTGTTGAGGCTCGTTTGGACCGAGCCGAGACCACAGGCTTCGTATTTTGCTCTCAGGGATGCTAAATACCAGGCTGCGCATTCATCTTCATCTGTGAGGATACAACCTTCATATGTGTGTGTGTGTGTGTGTGTGTGTGTGTGTGTGTACACAGACATATATACGACAGTGTATGGCAGGAACACAAAAAACAAAACAAACACAACTCTATTCACACGAAGAATGCATGTAGAGGGAATCACAGCAATGTGAGGGGTTTGACTGATGCATTCCTCCCAGAAATCTTGCAACAAATCTTCACGCAGCATCCGTGGCTCCCACGAGGTCACAGGGATCATGTCGGTGGAAGAGGTGAAACCTGTTTTCTCTCTCCAGCATGGAACTTTGTCAGGAGGCACCCAGAGTCACCCCAACTTCTCAAGTTCACAGGAAGGTCACTTGTGTAATTGCGCTCCGCGATGCAACGTGACGTGACAGCGCTGATCCTCGGCTCGTCTCCACTCCGGAGGCTTTTACCACTTTAGCAGACGACCTCGAGTGTGAAGTGAAAGAGCGAAGGGAAGGATTTGATATCCAGGAGGAGCAGTGAAGGGTCGGGGGGCACCAGGACTTCTTTCTTTCCTTTCTTCTTTTTTTTTTTTTTTAACCTTTGGGTATTTCTGCGGATGAAGGCAGCTGCAGGGCCACGTTCTCACCCGTCTCCCTCCTGTCAGCTCCCACTGTCAGGCTGATGAAGAGATAGGCTGCAGATAGATTACGCCGTTGCACGAAAGGCGGGGCCGGGGCGAGCGCGCGGCAGTCAGAGGCCAGAGTGACTTTGGCACTTGGCTGACGACGATCAGCTCTGCTGTGCATGCGTGATTTACTCCTGATCTTTTCACCCCCACGGTCGAAGGGAGTCTTTGTTATCAGAGGAAGGGGAGAAAAAGAAAGGCTGTGCGCGCAAACAAACAGTGGAAAACCTATGCATTGAAAGGCAGTGTTGTTGCCAGATTCATTACGAAGCCCATTGTCTTTTCTTTTTTTTTTCTTTTCTTTGCGGCACGCTAAGATCTGCGCAAACCACGCCAAAGATTTTCGACTGAACACCCGTCATTTTCTGCTGCTCCTCCACCGAGCCGGCGAGAAGGTCCCTTCTGTCATGACGTCAAGACTATTATACTCGAGTGCCACCCCCCCTTCAGGGATAAGATTTTTACGATTGCAACCTGACACCGTTTCTGTGTCCTATAAGCGACAGAGCCGTAACTCACTTCAAAGGCGGGAGGCATCAAATCACAGCGCACCCGTAAATTAACCTGTCCGGCCTCGGCCAATGAGGAGGCAGCGTTAAATCTTGCCTGTCACGCTGGCGGCCAATGGAAGGACGGCGGCTGTAAATCTGTCGGGGCACGTCTGTTAACGGTGTTGTGGTGCAGTTGGGGAATCCGTGGGGGGGAGAGGAGGGGCGAGGGGGCGGTGGAGGAGAGAAAGTGAGAAAAGAGTAAATGACAGAGATGGAAGGCGGAGAGGGGGAGAGAGAGTGAAAGAGGGGAAAGGGGGAGGGTGTGCAGAGGGTTTAGAAATATGCAGCGAAAAGCGTTTTTCTCTCTATATTTAATCGGCCAGAATAAACAAAGAAGCTGTCCAATAAAGACTTGAGCTAAGGAAAGGTGGCGCGGAACTGTTTTCGAGCTGGGGAAAAAAAAAAAAAATAAAATCTCAGTCTGAGAAGCTTTGGGGAGGTTGGGGCGGAGGGGGAGGAAAACAGACGTGGCGCTTGCCTGATGAATGCGGTGGGAGTCGAGGAAGCCCAGCAGAAACACTCATAAAGCTTTACGGCCGGCGTGGCTGCGTCTGATGTCGGCCGTCTACAGTGAAAATGACAGATGGTCCGTCCTCGCCGCTCTTCCGCACCGCCGCCGCTCTGGCCAAGACCCCGCTGCCGACTGTTTGATAAGCGCAGTGACCCAGTGACCCCTGGCCTGCCGCGTTCGCCGTCAGGAGCGGCGGCGGCGCCGCCGCTTTTTGCACGCCGGGCTCCCATCGTCTCACCAGATGTGGCCCCAGTTGATCGGTCGGATGACGGACACCCCCACCCCCACCACCACCGCCGTCGCCGCCGCCGCCGCCACCTCCCTACCGTTTTTAAACAACTTGTCTGACTGGCGACAGGGAGCCTTTTCACAGCCAGAGTGCCTCTATTAACGCTGATGCTTCCAGTAAGATGATGGAAGACATCGGGATAAATATTTGGTTAAATTAACGATCATCTTGGTGGGTCGTCCTGTCCAAGCGTCATAAAAGTGACATAAAACATTCTCGACTCAAAGCAACCTGCTGCACCAGCCCCCTCCCACTCCACCCACTCCACCCACTCCACCCACCCCGATTACAGCATCCAATAAACCGGCCACAGTTTTGTTTTGACGTTTCTATTTCTCATCAACACGAAAAAAAATCAAGCATTAGCCTCTGAATTTACCGGTGAGTCTTCTTCTTCTTCTTCTTCTCCTCTTCTTCTTCTCCTTCCTCTTCTTCAGTAGAATAGAATATTAGCGGCACATTGAGTTACGGCCCACAGGCAGACACAGACTGCACTGTTGTTGTTTTTGGCTCACTCTACCCCGGAGTGGCCATGATTCTCCGTTCTATAGGAATCCATAAACAGACCCAGAGAGGGCAACTGGGGCCATAAACCACGTCAGGCTGCAGCGACGCTGCCGAGGAGGAAGGCAGCAGGCCCCGGCCCGTTCCTCTCCCTCTGTGCAAGTGATGACCCATTTCAAATTCTGTCGACGCCATAATTTCCCCTCCTTTTAAAAGCTGAAACAGACGCTCGACGATCACCCGAAAGGAAGTCCGCTTCCCTTTGTGTTCACGGCTCTGTTTACTCCTAACGCCGTTTTAATATTATTAGAGTGGCATTATCGCCCCGCGGAAATGTGACGGCCGTAGAAGCAAAATTGCCTTGTTAATTTTAATGCGCTGGGTCATTAAACATCATGCGGGTCCTGGCCTTTGTCCTGCTCAGACAATACAATGGCACTTTCTTTAATCTGTTTGCTGTACTAGATCCAACTTGCTGTCACTGTTTTGCGCACGGTGTTGTTTCTCCTGAGCGGAACAAACCACTGGATGGGTGCTCGGGCACATCGACTATGACATAAAGACTCTGTAAGCCTGCAGATGATAATGATTTATTGAGTCTAATTCACACACGGCACGCACGCAGAGGGGAATACGCGAGATAATGCGACTCTTTCACTGTACACATCGATCAACCACGAGGCAGCAGCCCACACGTCTCTGACAATTTTACTGCATGTTACGTTACAGCATGTCAAGCTATGGTGCTCCGAACTGTTATACTCATGGCTGTGTAATTAATATCAATTACCTCAACGTTGTTGTTGGGGTTTTTTTTTTTTTTTAAATCGTAATGGCTAAATTCTAATTAGTGGATGAGAGCAAGGCGCAGCAGAGGAGAAAGAGAGAGAGGGCTCCTTTCCATGGATCCGTTCGCCACCAAGTCCTCCCTGCTTGCCACATGCCCTCCCTGGGATCTCATCTAATCACATTTACTGCACTCTGTCTCCGCTAGCCTTGTCCTCTTTAACCTTCAAATCTCCTCTCCTCCACAGAAAGCCACACGCTGGGGACAGAGGAGCCATCCTCATTATGCCAGCGAACCGGCGTGATAACAGCAAACTGGCGCAATAATGGAGTCCATTTATAAAGATTACCTGCTTCTTACCGGGCTTCCTCCAGTGAAACGCTCAGTAATTAGCTGGCAGACAGGGCAATCTCTGCAGTGGAAAGGAGACACCCGCTTGGCCGACTGACAATGGGACAAAAGGGGCCACAGGTCGGACCCAATAGTACTAAATGGGAACGTTGCATACACACATTCAGGTGCAAACACAACCACAGCTGTCAGCTACAGAAAATCAGAATAAATGCAGGATATGCAGGATATGCATTTTTACATCTGTGACAAATGCCAAATAAAATCCATTCAGTTAAAATCCAGATAAATGCTGGATTTTAACTGAATTTCATTCGTTTTTTTATTTATTATTTATGGTATTATTACTTTTATCTGGATGATATGCTATCCATATGAATGTCACATTTAACCAGATAAATAACAGAAACATGCCAGATCTTATCCAGATAATTTTTAATATTTTTAATTTTAATAATTCAAATTGTTTACAGCTTGAATGAAAGATTAATGCAGGATTTTGTCAAGATAAATATCTTTTTTTCTTGTCCTTGTCTGTTTTGTTTTGTTTTTTTCTTAAGTAGATGAAAATTAACAAACAATGTTTTGACATTCATCTTGGAAAATTCTGCATTTTTCCCAAGCATTAATTTTATTTATTTACTTTTTAATTGGATTTTGTTTTTGAAACGAAGACAAGTCATGGTTGGGGTACTGTTAAAACACAAAGCACACTGCATCCAAATTGAATCTTGTTAATTACTTGAAATTCCTCAAGTCTATTTTCCCACAATACAATAAAACACTCAGCGTTCCCACAAGAGCGATTAAACTGCAGAGTTGTAAGCAGCCTCTAATACCACATCACACATGTTTGTAATTGGTGAAAGAAAAGGCTAAAGAGGAACATGATTTTACTATTTATATACAGAGAAAGAAATATGTATATAAAAAAAGACTAAAGGAAAAAGGTTCAGATCCACCAATTTAACAATAATACAGCCGTCAATGTTGGAATGCAAAATTACACGATCATTTCTGCAAACTGCTCCGGGCAATGTGCGTCTCGTACATCAAAAACATTTATTCAATGACTTTGATGTCTGCAAAACGACTTTCTTGCTGTAACCTCAAGATATTATGTGAGAAACAGCACTAAAGTCAACAGATATTATGTAGCACTCTTACAGTTTAGAGGGGATTTGATTTTGAGGGTGTGCAAGTATATGGAGCACTTGATGTGAAACCAGATCTTCCATTTAATGGGGTTGAAATTAGCCATGGCTGGGTCTGTTTGCATTGCAACAAAAAAAAAATCTCTTTGAGGAAAAAAATACCTTGAAGTGATCCGCATGAGAACTCATGGGGGATGCCATGCTCAAATAGGGCATAGATCATTTCCACTCTGCAGATTTGAATTAGGTAGCAATGTGATCTAGTGCCTATTCGCCATCTATTTCCCTTCAGACCTCAGATTTCATTTGCATTGAAATGAGTGTAAGGGGCTTGTCTGCGATAGTGGGGGTGCAAACAGCCAGGCGTGAAAATGTAAAAATGTATATGTAGAGTCCTCTATGTTTTGGGGGCGGTGGGAGGGGCTTCAGTAGGCTAGCCCCTGGTAATGACTGCATTACTGAGGCGACAAGAGCCACTAAAATGGAAAGCTCTTTCCTTTGTGTCCTGGTGTCAACACACGAGCTAATAAAAAAAAAAAAAAAAATGCAGTTTGTTCGCCGGGCCACTAGCTGGCAGTGTGCTACCATAGCATAGGAGTAAACCGGAGCACCAACAAAACGTCACGCACCTGCGCATAGGACGTCCTACCACAGAGTGAAACCAACACCACAGCAATGGCAGAGGCTTCCCTTTTCCACCCTGCAAGCTGCGTGGATACCAGGAGGTGGTGCTCTTGCACTACTTTCTCTGCACTATAAGAAACAGATGGCGTTGTGCGCAAGAGCAAGGAAATAAGATGTAATGGAACGGTAAATGCATTGTGGATGCTAAATTGTGTCACTAGAGGTCGTCAGCTGCGATGCCTGTGTGGTCTTCGCATATTTTAAAAGGGAAGGAACTCAAAGATGGACTTCCTTCAATGAATAAGGACGTGCTAGGGGTATTTTTTTATGCTATTTAGACGGTAAAACCATCTTAGCATAGGTGGAAACACCATTAACAACTCAGAATACACTTAGGTTTATGGCCATACAGATTCATATAATTCACTTTTTACACAGGACATAAGTAGCAAAGTTATTCAGTGAAGTTTTACTCAAGTGGCGGTCCTTAAAAGTTTGTTAGAGAGTAATTAACTTGTGTGCATGTTACGGAGGATTCCGAGTCTCTCTCCTCGGACGTCTGAGGTTAAGTTTGCGTGAATTACTGTCGTCGTTATTAGTCACTGCTCTGAGGCTGCGAATATGACCTCAGTCAGGAAATACTTGAAAGTCTGGTTCACAAGCTAACATCAGCTAAGAGCTTATTCAACCGCAACACTTACCCTGAAGGGTTTTTGTTTTTTAAATTGTACTAATGGCTGACGATTAATGTGTGGGAAACCATTATTAAGCTGGCTTGTTAAGCTCGAAAGATAGTAAAACTGAAATGGTCTTTTCCTTGTGCAATGAGTCCATTCGCCCATCATTCTGAGAGAAATCTCTGTGACTGTGTTATTTAAGTTCTTCATATCTTCTTTTTTTTTTTAAGTACTTACCTGTCTCGATGAAGACTGGACCACTGCAGTGCACTTGACGCTTTTTACGCAGGACAAGAAACCTGGCCGTGGGCTCTCGCATGCCCCCCTCTTGAGGCAGAGGTACTGTTTGCCTCCCATTGAGCTTGTTTACGCCAGAAGAGAAAGACAAAACAGGTTCTATACCCTCATTAAATACATTATCTAATCTATGAAAAGAAATGTCTACAAATATTACAGATGTCTTCACTTCAAAGCTGGAAATTACAAACTGCTGGCAAAACTACGTCAACTTTTTTTAGATTTATGTCAGTGATGTTAAACACAATCACAGGTAAGACAGTGCGATTTGTTCACTATTAACTCACAGGTTTAATGAAAACTGATACAGTGCCTGAATACTTTGTACAATAAGTTGGAGTAGAGATCCAGGTCATTATTCCTGGAAATACGCGGAATGTTGCTACAGGCTATTCTTGTGTAGGAAACCAAAAAACAAGAAACAATTATTTTTAAGAGAGGAAAACGCCACTTGGTCAAGTAGTAGTCCTGGGTGTATGGCTCGATCTACCAGTCACAGCTTTGACTGAGAGTGAAAATAGTTGGTGGTTGTGTTTCAGTGCCTTGAAGACAGGGAGGATGATGATGATGACGATGCGTAGATGAGAGTCTACCGCAGGAGGGACCACTTGATCTGTTCTTTGGCAGACTGGAGAACCTTTGGAGGAAATAAAGAAGGCAAAGCAAACTAGTAAACAACTGTTTAAACGGACCACTGTATTCCCACTAAAGCTCTTGATGTTAGATTTGCTGTTCCATCCATATTTTGAAAGCTTTACTGCTTGTAGATGCAGTTGAAGTTCAGCTGTGCAACTGCTCTCAATAAAACATTTTCTCAACCGTATACATTTCATAAAGGTGCAATTAAACAGTGCTTTGTATTTCAATGTTATGTAAATAATTTGTACATAATCAAACTGTCCATATAAATCAAATATTGTTTTTTCCTTTCTGACTCCATAAATATTTTATTTTATTTTTTTATTTAATTTAAATTATTATTTTTTTCTCTTTGTACAATATGCTACTGTAATTATGCACATTTTCCCAATGTAGGCTAAGTAAAGGCATTCTATTCTATTCATGTCCAATCTGCTTAGACTTTAGGGGCCTCATGTACAAAAACAGGAGGCATGTAAGCGCAAAAAACTTTTGTACGCCCGCTTCGACACTCACGTTCGGATGCACAAGACCACGACTGGACCTTGTGAAATGTGCGGTGCTCGCAAACGTACACTTGTTGGTCCGTTTGCGACACTCACTGGTTATGTTGGGAAACAGTTACTGAAGCGGTTTCAAAAAGGCTTTGATGAACAGCACATTCATTCATATCGGTCAGTACAAACTCATGCACGGGCAGAAGTGTGAAAGATGAAGCTAACAACGGCAGCATGGCCACTGTGGAGGACGAGGTGATTAGAGCAGTGCACCGCCAGAGAATTATAAGGAACCATCCAGACTTCCTGAGCAGTGTCAGGTTCTCCAGGGTGCTTCTTGAAGCACTCTGTAGATTTATCAGTGGTGCACGCATATAACTGATTAATAGTGTGGTGAGGGCTGCTTCAAGGCACGATTGAGTGAAACCGGTCTCAATCTAGCACGGTGCTAGCTGGTTGGCCCCTGAATTCATTGTCTCATTGAATCCCCTGATAAAACAAGAGGGCTATGTGAAGAAAAAATATTGCCCAAACGTTTTTTGGATTATTTTGTTTTATATTGTATTTGTATTTTGCTTTTACATTACTGCCTGTTATTTTTGTATGTTTTTCTGACAATATTCTGTCTATGAATAAAAAAGAGGCGCTTGTTGTTGCCTGTTGCCTTCAGGCATTTTATGATGTCAAAAGCTGCATTCATCTCGCGTAGTTGTTAGCTTTAACTGAAACACCTTCACAATGTTATTAATTCCTTTAAAAATAAAAGTACAAATAAAAACTCCCCTGACACGCATTGACATCATGAGCCTTCTGTCTTCACACTGCCATTGCTTGCCTTTGGTTTTAAATAAGACTATTGTAGTTCTTTGTGGGGTCAAACTACAAATTCAAAACTTTTAAAAAGCCTCTGAATTTCTCTGTGTGTTTAGTCGCCCTAAGTACGACAATTAAAGACGTGCTTAATGTTTAGTGACTTGATTTTCGCCGGCGCATTGCAGCATTTCAGTTCGATCCATGTTGGTGATGTGTAAAACGACTCAATGAAAGCCAATAACACATTTTGCACATGATGTCGATTCTAGTACGCTTTTGTTTAATCGACCTGGGTGACCGTGGCTTTCTTTGCAAGACGCAGCTGATGACGCCGCAGAGATGATGAAGCCCATTAATTAACTTGGTCTGTTGCGAAGATATTTACACATTTTTCAGAGTTTCTACTTCGTTTCTAAGTTTTTCCAGTTTACGGTCAGTGACGTTTGTCTTTTTCATGCTGAGATTGAGCTTGAATGAAAGAAATTCCAAGCTGCAAAGTTAATTTCGATAGATTTTCACATGTACATGGAGGCGTTCCGAGGGAGGAGCGCGGCGTGCGCTCGTGTTGGCTCAGTTCCACGACGATCGGGATGTATAAAGGAAACGTGCGTGGATTCGTGCGTTTGCAACGTTTTGAACATCCAGATTTTTCCGGACAAACAGTTTTCTGGATTTGACCATACGTCAGGTTTCAGGATGAAAATACATCTATGTTTTTGTACATGAGGCCCCAGGTGTACTGATTGGACAAGGAGGTTTGAATCTGAACTGCTTATTCCCACTTATGGCTGATGCTCTTTTTACTTAGACATTCATGATAACAATCTGTGACACTTAAAAGAAAGAAATGTGAACTCTATCACTTGAACTACCAAGTGTAAACCAAGCCTAAAACTACTGTGATACAGAGGGGAGTGGAACAGGAAGAAAAGCCTTTTGGGTGACTTCAGAAATATGCAAGATCTTAATTTGTTAAATGAGAAGCGACTCATAACCGTAAACTACGAGAGAGTGCGAAGAGGTATTAATCGAGCCAGGAGCCTTGGCAGTAGCCAGTCTCAAGGCCAATTAAATGACAACATTAATGAAGAGGAGGTTTCACAGGAAGCACTGATGGCTGCTAACCACCTCTGTGCTCAGTAATTACCAATCGTTTGCTCTGTCTTGCATGGAAGACAACGCAATAAGACAAGCTGGAGATGTGCCACAGAGCAGGGACGGAGATAACGACACTATAACGATGCCCTTGTAGTCACAGGGTGTGCGGTGGTGACTTTTGACGGTTAATTAACTAATGGAGCAGTTAAAACTTTTACAGCAAAGATAAAAGACGGGACTGTGGTTCTCACCTGAGTGACTGTCTGCTCCGTTAAAGGCACATCATCCCCCTAAAGGAATAATTATGTTGGGTTTAGAATCTTCACAAACACCACATCATTTAGGGCTGTTCAGAGAAGAAGAGCAACAGGGAGCTTACTCTGAGGGCCACACGGTGCACAACCTGCTGAGGGTCGCTCTCCAGAATCACCCTGGAGGAAAGAGTCAGACAAACACTCACTCTCACTCACAATCCCATGCACATCCGTCACAAAATGTTCAAATAGGGAAATTTCAACAGAATAGAAGCCATACTTCCTTTGTTAACTGTGTTTTGTGTCATGTTGCTTCCTTTTTGTATCCAATTCAAAAAGATGGTTAACTTTTTTTTCTTGTCCACTGCCTTGTCATCACTTACCCTCCATCAACAATTTCATCCACAGCCAGGAACAGTCCCTCCATATTCTCCAGCAAAGCCCTCCTTTCCACATTTTTTCTATGTGTAAAAATGAATAAATCCAGATTAGCAATTAAAAAAAGTTTTGTTTTTTGTTTTGTTTTTATGCAGAATTTATAGCTCTGAAAACATACCTCAACATCTGACTGAGTGAGTCAAAGAGGCAATTTAGGACAGCCATGAGCATAAGCTGTCAAAAATATAAAAGAATGTTACAATCTGTTTAGAAATTTTGAACATTGTTTTTTTTAATGAATAAAAACAAGCCTTATACATTTCTGCCTTTAGAAAATGCATTATTTTTATATGAAGCCTGCAACAACTGCTTAATTGCTCATTTCAAACCAACCTCATTTTCATGGGAGCTTCCAATGACATAAAAGAAAAGGTCTATGTTGCTCTTGTAGACAACGGTGAGGCCTTCCAGCAATGCTATCTCACCTAAGGATTTGCAAATGGAGACGTCAGCTGTCGTTAATGTGCAGAGACAAGCAGAGAGGCTTTTATGAAGAGAGCGTCTTACTATCAGTCCGGTGTGTTTTGTTGAATATGTTCTTCTCAAATGCCTTCTGCTCCTTCACAGTTGGGTATGTGTCATCATAGTACTGTGAATGAAAATAAGGAAAAATGCATATTTTTACAAAACTGAAAAAAAATGCAGACTACGAAACAATATTTTACATTTGCATATATATTTTCCCAGTTTGTAAACAACTTCAGAATAGGTCTAAATGTCCTATATTATACCCATTTTCACATGTTTGCTTTTGAGTGAAGCAGCCTCAGATGTTTTAACTGTCAAAAAAAAAAAAATACAAATATCCGGATAACAGCCTATCTGTGTACAGCCTTCTGCAACAAACAGTGGGTTTATAGTTTCCTACTAAACTCCACTTGTTTGGAAGAGGACAAAACGAGATAACCACAAGATGGGCTCAGAGGGTGGAACAAACACCAACAACTGAACTCACCTTACCATCAGATATTATACACAAAACAGTGTTCGAATGGGAAGGTTCACTGAGCTGGTATCATCTTACCTTGGCATAAAGCCTGTCTCCGTCGTTGTCCAGGATCAGAACTGCTTTGACGGTGTAAAGTGACGGTTCCTGTAAGGGAGCGGTGACAACTTGGACTCATTTATCGGTAGTAAAAGTCATCAAAAGCGGCTAGTAAGTAAAGCACAAAATAAGCTACCAATAAACCCTGACATGATTACGTTAGTAGCACGATTAATAAGATAAACAAAATGAAGTCCGACCTACAGAATGAGCGTTAAATGAGCGTTCGTTAGTAAAGTCGAAAGTTGAAAATTACTTCCACATCACCAGTAAACATACACACACAATGCTAGCTAGCTCTAGCTAGCACATTCGATGCTAACCGTCCAGTCGCAGAGTTAACTAGATGGGTGAACTGACAGACTAATATATTCTTTTTCTGCGACAACTCGTAATCGTAATTCAAATAATAACGTACACAGTCACAAGACAATAAAAGAGAAATTTACCAGTATGGGAGAGTCCATTTTCTCTGTTCGTAGCAGACCAGCTAACAGGAGAGCGACGGGCTACGTAATAGGTACAGTCAATGAGGCCATTTCTCATTGGCTGGCGTAGGGTCGTGCGTAATACGTAAAGAGCAGAGAGCGCTTCACCGAACAGTCGTGCGGAGAAAATGTAACGTCAAGGATCTGAACAGAACAGCAGTGGCCTAAAACGTACGGCTTACCCGAAAACACAGATTAATCATTCAGTTCATTTCCTTCAATGTCGCCAAACAATTTATTTGCTTCTTTTTTTTTAATTTTTGGGCGGTAAGAGGAATAATATCAGTGTATAAGAAGTGGTCTGTATCATAAGAATTTATTTTAAACTAATATATAACCAATGTATCTGAAACCAAAATATAATTGCAGGCAACTTGTGAATAGATTGTAAAACTAAAATGGAATGCAGTTTGCTCAATCAAGTTTATTTTGTCTTCAGAGTGATGGGATGCATTTAACACATTCTGATCAAAGGACTACAACTGGGGATATTTTTTATGGTTTAGGCATCATATTTATAACAATGGATGATTCAATACAACGTGTGTAGTAAATGACTAATTTAGGCTGCAGCCCATTTTAGCTTGCTCGTATTCATCAGATTTTCTCTCTGTGTGTCTCACTCGTTTCTCTCGCTCTCTTTTTATCCTTAAGGATCCACCTACATTTAACCAACCTTAATTATCTTAGTTCCCACTTCTGGGAAGAATTTGGAAATCCAAGCAGATGGGGAATTCCCTATTTTTTCACTCCATACATGACATCATTGTGTGGCCTTACTGTAAGATGTATTGGGGCGTGAGTTTTGAATAATACTGGAATATGTACAGCTTTTTTTTATTCTTTTTTTGTTTAAACAAAGGGGTTAGAACCAGCTGAAAACAAGGGTAGGCATACAGTAAAAGATACAAACTGTTTTGAAATGCATTTGTATCAGCCCTGTGGGATGCCATGAAATGTCACAACACTGAACAATGTTTACAAAATCCAGCCATGAAATTTCACAATTACCCTTGGTGGATGGTAAGAATATATTGCCTTATAGCTCTTGCTTTAATAAGGTGTCATTTTAAATTCAATATTGTGTGACCACAAGTAAACTATAAACTGAGGTTTTTATAAAGAGACTTATAGTGATGGTTTGGTTTAAATTGTGTTTTGTTTTGTTTTTTAATTTCCTTGATTCATTGATTAAGTACCTGATTGATAAATTAATAAACCGTAAGAATTCTTCTTAAATGTATTTTGTGTTGTTGCTGTTTTAATGTTAAAAAGACTAAAGAACATAGCACATAAACTTAGCTTTTTTTTTTAAAGCTAAGTTTAAAAAAAGTATGTGTAGTTGTATTTCAGAGCCTACCAGCGACCACAGCAGTTAGAAGTTCCCTTCTTCAGAACCCAAGTGCTTCTTTTATCAGTGCGAAGCAGAGCTTCCGCCGACCAACATCCTCCTTTTCGTCTTTTCTAAGGACATAACAAAAACAGAGCCCGACCACACATAATTGAAACATGCAACAGCGTTATTGCAAAACATGATCTCCTCTTATATTTGTAGAACAGACGTGACAGAGCCACTCCGAAGAATGATAATGCAGGTTGAAGTTCCTCATTTAATTTTTTCCAGGCAAAGAGTAAAGCTGTGTATTACCATAGAGGCAGGCATTTTGAGAAACACCATTTGAAAAAAAAAAAAAAAAAAAAAAACTCAAGTGGGCCACCAGGAAACAAGCGAGGGGGGTGGTCAATCCCTCATGCATTAGATTTTTGGATATGCTGTGGATAATGCTGTGCTTTTTGACTAAAAAGGTATGGTCAGCACGAGTGGGTTTGCACCTTATGAAATTCCAATTGAAATCTTTTTCTTTCCAAGAAGCTATGTTGGTACATACATATTTTTTTTTAGAATGAAGGTTGTTAACCGCTTGTGTTATACAGCTCCTTTGATGATAAAAATATCAGAGGTACCCCATTCATCTATCCTTGAGGGACAAAATGTCATGGAAACACCAAGACGCCATCTTCGAGGAGGGAAAGGCTTAATTCTGGATTAGATTTAACACGAAGCAAAATCCCAAAGTCATGATGAGAGGTACAGTACGTTGAGTCAACCTTGGACTTTTCCCGAGTCAACAATTCTGGTCTGGTACAGTCTAAATTTGAAGTGTAGCCTTTAGCGTGGACCGAGCAACAACGGAGGAGGCCGGAGAACCTCTCAGACATTCAGGGAAGCAGGAAGGCAGAGATGTCAAAGGCTAATTGAAGCAAACAAACACAAACACGGGCCGTGGGCGTAGACCAGGGAACTGTGTCCAGCTGCAGACCGCTGTGGTCGCAGTAATGACAGGGTGCTCTTTGGCATGCTGTGGCAGTGGTTGAGTCAGGGTCTGGGTGCTAGGAACTTGGGTTGGGAAGTCCCTTCTTTTGATTCCTGGTAGAAATTCACCTTTCTTGACTCTGTCAGCCACCTACTTTTTCCATCTGAGAACAATGACGGAGAAAACATTGAGATTTATGTCTCAGTGGGTTTGATATTGTGAGGAGCCAGACAAAACCTTCCATGTTCTCTCTGGTTTTTCTGTACACAATGCCTTACTGTAAGTCTCCATTTCTTTGGTTCATTTATAGCTCTAAATTGTAGGTTATTTCACAATAAAATCACCATTAAAGTTAAAGGCAACTTGACAGTATTTTTTTTTTTTTTTACTCACAATTTACTCTCTTACCATTATGGTTTGAAAACATGTACAAATTAATTAGGATAACTGTAAAAAAAAAAAAAAACAAAAGAAAACATCACCACAACTTAACTTGACTTAATTTGTTGTTAAATCATTGTTAAGACTAATTCTGCAATAGTCTGTTCTCTGTAAATTATCAATATATACAACATTGTATTTCATTCACTAATGTCTTTCCGTTTCTATAGGTACCAGAATAATCTGAACTCTAACTCCAAGTTTGTGTAATTTACATCAATATTAACTGTGATGACTTAGCAGTCATGTTTGTGTATCATATGAATGGACAATTGATGCAAAAGAAAAGCCAGCTAATTTACACTCACTGACAGTTTGCAACAACATCCTGGGGCAGCGACCCAAAGATGACAGGCACATACAAAGAGTAGTTTCATATCACTACAAAATATAAACATATAAAATATATTTTTTTCTAAAACAATAATTCCCTCATTAAGCTTTTACATTGTCAGACAGACAAGCCTGCACTCTGCGTGGGTTTATTTATGAATCTTTTATTACTAAGGACAATAGAAGAGGTCAATAATGTTTCAAATGACCCGTAAATCTCTTTTGTGCACCTCAGCTACACTTGAACACGGCCATCCTAAACGCTGCAGTGAAACTGTCAATAGAAGTGCAATCTATCCCATGCACTTCTGTGGCAAAGTGAAGAGGGCAACTGTCCCCCTCTTTTCACAAGCACGACCTCATGCTCTGCACAGGCTGCCTGTGCAGGGGGACAGTTGAGTGGGAATCCATGGGCCCACTCCCAGTGCTACATGGATCCTGCCGACGACGCCAGAATGTGGCAAGGTGAAGAGGGCTCAGGCGAGCTTCGAACCCCAGACTCCCAGGTAATAGTCATGCACGCTAACCAGTTGGATATCCCCTTGGCCAAGTAGCCAGGGCACATGATCAATTGGAGGCATAGTGACAGGACCCTCAACTGTCACACTTGCCTTGGTTTTGGAGACATTTTGGCTGTAAAATCTCAACAAACTTGTTGTATAGTCATGAGTCTGCCTTGTGAAGGGTCCCTCTTCCATGGCTCGGGGTGGGACAGCATCAGGTTAACTGAACATCTCATTTGCATGGATAATGTGTATCATACAAGCCACCAACTCCTTCCATAAAGGCCAAACGTGCATATGCATTAGCTCCTTTGTCCAAGTCCTTAATGTTTAAGATAAGATAAGATATTCCTTTATTAGTCCCACAGTGGGGAAATTTCCATCATTACAGCAGCAAAAGTGGACAGCAACACACATAACATAATTTAATGTAACTATATGGGCATAGGGTAGAAACACACCTCAGTCTGTCTATCTAAGAATTATACTGTTTGACTATATATAAAGTAGATTAGCAGTATTGTGGATTAGTTCCATCATCCAAGACTGAAGTAGGATCTGAACGAGCATTCGTTCCTTTCCTCTTACTTGTGATGGCTCCTCTTTTAGGCAAAGGCTCGTAGGGCATTTCTCAAAAAACAAACTGGCCCAAGGAGCCCAGCGCTCACGCTGCCTCAGGTCAGGGCAACGAGGGGATTTCTGCGTGAGGGACTGTAATGGTCACTTGCTATGTAAGACACGCTCCCCTCCATTCTCCTCCTGCTCCTCACTCTCCCTTGGCAGTCGCTCCACCAGATACGGGAACAATGTGCTCTTTCTTACCTGTCGGAGGGCGTACATTCCATCTCCTCTGAGCTAAAGTCTCAATCCTGCCTCCCACCCACCCACTGCTGCCTAAACCGGGCCCTCACAGCAACGCCAACTCTGGCTTCAGGTGCTCCACATCACACTCCTTGCACCTTTTGCTCCGGCGGACTTAAAAGGACACAGTGGCTCCAAGGTTTGTCCCAACACCCGGACAACAACAATACTGTTGTTGTTGTTGTTTTTTCACTCGCTTTGAGTCATTTAATCCGAATGTGTGGAATCAGAACTGCTTACAGAACTTATTTGGTTCGCATCTGTGTGAGCTGACAGAATGATTGTCGTGGTTTACGCCAGACTGTTGGTTTGTGGTTTACCGTGTGGGTAAAAGGGAAATTTGGAGATCGGGTGCAAGTGTGCTATTAAGGATACAAGAGCGCAAAAAAAAAAAAGAAGAAAAAAAAACGTGTGGTGTGGGTGCTTTACAGGAAGGTTACGTTTGTCTGCACAAAGCCATCCCATTTATGCCGGTGGCTGCACACAAAGCTGAGCAGAGACAGACAGTCAGTTGAACAAGAGATAGAACAGCAGTCCAAGTGTGATTTGCTTCTCGTGATCTGTTGAGACACCGGAATCTCCTCATTCTGTTTAATTTTCTTCTGATACTAGGACTTTTTTTTAATTTACTGCCCGTGAAGGAAGCAGACAATGTTATTCAGGTAAGTTTCCATATATTTCCTACAACTACAACCTGCTGTTATTGCAACTTCTAAACCATTCAGATGTGTTTCACTGGCTAACCCTCAAAGTACTTCAGTGGAATATTTTTATTAAGACACAAGGTTTTGGCCGAAATATTTGTAGCATCATGTAAAAGTTAGACAATTCAATTATATAACTCCATCATTGTTTAAACAAAAACAGAACCAAACAAAAAAATACGACCAGCAAGTATGGTTTGTTTAGTTTGTTCTTGGACCTCAACATTGCAAATAGGGCAAAGTAATGAACAAACAAAGTTGTGAGTTGGAATAATGAATGAACAACTAATTTTGAAAAATAAATATTACAATCTTATTTCTGTTTATGTTGAAAACCATTATAAGACAAACGTGAAATTAAAATGTTTGCAATTGCAAAGAAAACAGAAACATTTTGTTGAAAGTGAGTTAAATCAAGGATTAGAGTGTAAACAATGACTTTAACATTACATTTTACCGTTATACAAGTGGTTGTGTAAGTGTTTGAAAGTATGTATATATGTATTTAAAAATATATATATATTTTGGGAATAAAGTGAATATTATATAAGAGATTGTAAATGTTTTGCGTAGAAATTTCAGTCCCTGAACTCTGCATGTACTAACCCAACATAATGCTGTCTGAAGACTTCAACAATAAACACTGGTTCAAAAGAGGAATTATTGCAACAGACATAAAGAGCGGCATAGAACAACAGTCCATATCCAAAATTCTTTGCAGGTCAAGCGTTATAATTGAGGTTGCAACATTAAACAAGTAGATTATATATAGAAATAAAAGACAGGGGAAAGCTGTTTTTACTCATGCACATATTGTTCCATTGTTTATGGCTGTCTTGGTGTGCCTGCTTTGAAAAATGTGCTATGAAGGCATCCAACCGTACTGCTGCTTCGGATGTTACATCCTGGAAACGTTTGAAATGTAAAATTCTGATGGTGTTTTAAATACAGATAATCATGTTATACATAACTGTGAGCCTTTTATCTGGATGGAATGAGTTTTGTTTTGGGATTCTTTTTTTTACATAAAGGGTGCTTTTGGGACACTGCTGAAATGGTTTCAAATATTATTGCCAGAATAGTAGCGAGCAAGTTTTCCAAAAGGAGGTCGTCAGGACCAAGAGTGTCTTGCAAACCCCGCTGTTTTCCCGCAGATTGTCTTATCAGGGGTCGGCATAACTGCAGCCCTGGGCAGCGGATGGGAGGGGTCAACTGAAATGAACTATTAACATCTTCCTACAGAATCCAAACAGATGTTTATGTCGCACTGACATTACTATATATGTGTAACGTAACATATATAAATATATAAATAATGTGTTTGACTTTGTAGTTTGCATTCAGTGGGTTTGAGCTTGTTTGTCTTCTGTAAAGGGTTTTAATAGTGGGGAAGGTCTGAGCATATGTTGCCGTGTGTCTCCATCAGGTCAGCCTCTTGGAGCAAAAGCCTGTTCTGAATGTGTTCTACAGCCAACTGTATTCTCCCGCTGAGGAGGACCTGTGAGGTAGGTCTGTCACAATACCCACATCCAGCAACACAACTGTTCTTAGACTATAATTATATTCCCTGTTTTTGAAGGTACTGGCCACTCCGGCCAAGCTTTGTGCGGGAGGGTCCATGTCATCTAATTTTCCTGCAGGAAGATTTCATGGAGCCCATCCGGACTCAGAGATGGATGTGACTTGGCAGGAGCTAATGGCCATTACAGAGATGCAGGTGAGTTTTCAATCCTTTCATTGATTTTATTTATGATATTACGCCACACGGGATATACACGTCACTTCAAATCATTGCCAATGTCAGCAAACTCAGGTCGCTTAATGGACAAAAGTATCCATTGCAAATTAATAGAAGCATTTTGAGCTGTTTTATCGCAATGATTATAGTGAAATAGCCACTGCACACTCAGGTGAAAAGGGAAACAATGAGCCGTTTGAGTGTTGGCAGAACGAGGAGGTCGAGGGTGGGAGAAGTGCTGTATCTTGCCGGCGGACCCCTGCGAGGCACAATAGCCGTCTGTGTCTTGGTGTAACCTGATCACATCTTTGAGAGCCCTTCATAGCCTATGGGTGGCATGCTGAAGTGGGGGCAAACTGTCTTTTATATATCTGGACAGACAGAATTTGAGGGATGACACCTTTCCACTCCTTGTGTGCCGAGCAATCCTTTATAGGTTAAGAGCACTTTGTGACCACAGGAAGTACTCTGTATGTTCTCTGTTTAAAAGGTGACTTGAATTTTCCCAAATGAGATGAATAAGAGACAGTTTACACATCATTCCTGCCTCATTCCATTCTCACCCAAGAAATTCCTTCCTATTTTTCCTTCCCCTATGGCTGTTCCATTCAGCAAACTTCACGTCCTCTTTCACCACAACCAGAATCTCCTCCAGGTGTCCTGCCTGGCAGTTCCACCCTCACCATTCTTCTGTGGATCTATTTTCTGTCCGGCTCAGTCTGGCATATCTTACATAGGAAATTAACATATCCAATGCATCTCACGAGTGCAGGCACTAATTTTGAATTGTTCTTGTTGACAGTTTGACGTCCCAGCCGAAGGTTCCTATGAAACAACCCAGTACCAAGGTATGGAACCCATTCTTCCCATTGGAGGCTATGGGATGACTCAGTCCCATTCTGAACTCCCTCCTCCGCCTGCGTGTGAGCTAAACCCTGCTCAAAGTTACAACGGAAGCTACCATGAAGAAGCGCCTGTCTTCAACCATCTCGAAGGAGGTGCAGATGTGATCTACACTCAGTCTCAGCTCAGTCAGAAGATGGTGCCAGCCCCGTCTAACGCTCAGCTCTTGCTCATGCCTCCGAAGGAGCACATGAACATGTCTGGCACCAGCCAGGGGCACAGAGGAACAAATGCTCTCCACTCTCACGGCCTTGGCAGGCACCCCGGGTGGCCAGTGCATGGACTTAACGTTCACCCTCGTTCAGCCGATGACCTGGAGTCGGATTCGGGTCTCTCTCTCGATTCCACTCCACCTCTGGCCTCTCCTGACAACCCCATTAGCAGTGAACCGGGTTACCATAGACTTGACATGGGTCTGACGTACAGTGATATTGAAGCTGACGGCATGGGTGAGCACAGCCGGAGGCCACATATCCAGTACTTGATGGACTACCAGAATCAGTATCACCCTGGGGAACTAGTGCCAAATTCTTCACAGACTTTGTCCCACACGCCGAACGATGGAAGCACTCATTGGTCGTTCAAACAGGGTCCCGCCACGGGCCTGAGCCACCTCTACCCCGACCCCGGAGTGTCCAGCAGAGGGAGCTCACACCATGACATTTATGCCAAAGCACAGGGCAACGTCTGCAGTTCTTCCCCGCTGAGCAGAGACGAGCGGCGAGCCATTGCCTTGAAGATCCCGTTTCCGTTAGATAAGATCATAAACCTGCCTGTGGATGACTTCAATGAGCTCCTCACGCAGTACACACTAACAGACAGTCAACTGGCATTGGTTCGGGACATCAGGAGGAGGGGAAAAAACAAAGTTGCAGCCCAAAATTGCAGAAAGAGGAAGATGGAGGGCATAATTCACCTGGAAAGTGAACTCAACCACCTCCAGGCTCAGCGGGAGCACCTGGCTAAGGAGAGGCTGGAGTTTAAGCGCAGTTTAGCTTTTATCAAGTGCCGACTAACTAATCTCTACTCTCAAGTATTTTCTCACCTAAGAGACGAAAATGGACAGCCATACTCCATAGAGGACTATTCTCTACAGCAGACTCCGGACGGGAAAATTTTTTTAGTGCCCCATTCAAATGTGCAATAAAAAAACTAAACTGAGGTTAAAAGTCAGTGTAAAATATGACGGGACTGTCTAAACAAGATTGCCAGCCGAAGATTGGATGTTGCTTATGTTTGCTGCAATTTTTTTTGCATTCATATTTTTGACACAACATTCATGAATATATCATGCATTTACAATGAAAAAATGCCAGTTTGTTTTTGTAAAAAAATAATCTTTATTTAAAAAAATAAATAAATATGGAAAACTGCACAGCAGTCTTATGCTTAAAAATAGGTCTGCAGCATTTGTATGATTTTTCTGCAAACCTGGGAAAAGTGGAAAAAAAACAGGTTAGCAATTTTTTATTTTATTTTATATTTAAATCCAAAAGTTCATATTTACCTGACTGAACCATTGTCACTGAAATGAAGTCAGGTTTGGGCTCCACTTTGGACATCTCCTACAATTGAGAAAAAATGAAATGAGAAAGGAAAGTGCATTCTCTCACAAGAGGTAAACCTATTTCTGGTAACAGCATGCAGTCTTGTAGGGCTTCAACTTTAAAAAGTCAACAGCAGTGTAGGATGGATAGCATTGAGGTTTTTTGTGCAAGTTTTACATCATTATTGGACTAAACAACTCACTACCAGCTACTTGACAAAAGCAAGACATACTGTCAGTAGTTGAGAAGTCTGGTCTTACCTATACACAGCATTAAAGCCTTTAGGTAGCTGCTGTTTGCTAGCCTCAGGCTTCTGGTCTCACTATCCCCTGCTTCATTGATCCTGGCGATGGTTTTCCTACTTCTCTCCCTCAGCTGGCTTCCATGGCTAGCCTCAAAGACTTTGCATGTAAGCTAGCATCCGCCAGATGGTCTTTGCAGAACTCAGGGTAGGGTGTATAGATTGGTTGAAAAGTATCCACACACCGCACCTCACTGAACCAGCACCATAAATGCCTTGAATTGCAGAGTATGCAGTGCCTATTGCAATCTTCACCATATCGCAGGAAAAGAGGTTTTCCCCACCCAACAACTTCATTTTACTCAGTAGGTTTCAACTCACTTTAAGGAACATCTAAAATCATAAACCCTCCCTTTCCCAAAACACTAAAGAGGCTAACAACATATTTTTAGAGAAACCAGACGATGGTTTATTTCAGCTTGATTAGATGCAGTTACAAATAAAAACCAGATTTTTTTTAAAAAAGGAAAAAAAACAACAATCTACATAGAACCTTATAGGAATGCTTGGTTTCCAGAGACAAATTCATGAAAAATACAACGTATAAATGAAGGCATGGATTTATTATCTTATTTTATAAAAAGGAGCAGACCCCAGCAAGAGTACCCGTACTTTAGGGCACAGAATCTGTGAAAATAAAAAAATAAACAAAGACCCCATGATTTATCTAAAGTTCATCTCTTCTTGCGACAGCTGTAACCTGCCGCAACTGTTTGGCTGAGCAGATTTAGTCGGTAAACCTGCAGCTGCCCTGTCATTTCGCTTGCTCTCCTCTCCTTGCTCTCCTCTCCTAAGTAATCAGTCCTGTTGAACAATACGGAACAACATTGTTAACTGTGCACTGTCTTCATATAACCTGACATCCAGATTATTTCAGCATCTACACTTCACCAGGCCCTGTAACTGTTAACTTGGGTTTTAAAATACACAGAATTCACGCATGCCTGCCAAGGACTTACAATTCACATTTCAGAATCGTCCAGAGCGGCCAAATCCACCACCTCCAGAGCTTCCTCCATAGCCACCTGGAGTTAAAAAAAAAAAAAAGAAAAGAAAAGAAAAAAAAAAAAAAGAAAAAAAAATGAACTTCACATGAACAACGACGCAAGGAGAATACAAAAAGCTGCATCAAACACTCTTCTCTTACCAAAGTTCCTTCCACCACCGCCGCCACCACCACCATAGTTCTTCATTGGGCCAAAGTTGGATGCCTGGGAATCATACTGGCCCATGTTGTAGTTTCCTCCACCTCCACCGCCGCTGCCACCTCCACCGTAGTTGCCTGAGATAAGACGCTTTAGAATGTTGTTTTCCAATACGTCTGGCTGCACTGACCTCTCCTGCAGTCCAAACAACTCACCATAGCCATTGTTGTCATAACCATTTCCTCCATAGCCCCCACCTCCACCTCCACCCTGGCTGTAGCCTTGGTTGTATCCTCGGTGACCACCGTTGTTATAGCCTCCGTGGCCACCAGGTCCACCCCCGTAGTCTAGAAGAGTACAATTCACAGTGACGCCACATTCATATTGTCTAATCTTTGAAATACATATTGAAAAAGTAAAGTGCTGGCTTACTATCATTTCCATTGTAGTTGTAGCCTCCATCTCCATATCGCCCCCTGCTCCCTGGGAAAAGCAAGAAACTCACATTTTAATATGTCAGTATTTTAGTGCTTTTTTTTTTTTTTTTTAAATTAATATGAAAGTCTTACCTCCTCGGTCATAAAACTGTCTGTCATTATCATAGGGCCTGCCACCACTGCTGCGACCTGATGCATAATTTTCACCATTAACTTTGGTGCCATGAGTATGGGGTGAAATGTAAATTGCAATTGTTGCGTTTAAATAAGGCCTACCTCTCATTCCCATTCCTGTGGTCTGCATTTCCTGCTTTGAAAGGGCTTTCCTCACCTCACAGTTCTTAGAGTTGATTGTGTGGTATTTTTGGACTGTCAACAGAGAGAGACACTGAGAATCCATTCTTGACAATTGTCAAACGTGCATAACCATATGCTGTACTCACTGACAATCCTGTCAACGGAATCGTGGTCATCAAACGTCACAAAGGCAAAGCCCCTCATCTTGCCAGTATTACGGTCGGTCATGATGTCAATAATCTCAATTTTGCCAAACTGCTGGAAGTAATCCCGCAGATGGGACTCTTTTGTATCTTCTGGAATACCCCCAACAAAAATCTTCTTCACGGTTACATGGGCACCTGGTCGATTTGAGTCCTGCAACCACAGAGATCCAACAAATTACTTGCTAAATAGCTACTCGCCTCAACTTTAGTCCAATTTAGGTAAATCAACGAGAATTGACGGACACCCCGAGGAGAACACACCTCTCTGGAAACTGCTCGTTTAGGTTCAACAACTCTTCCGTCGACCTTGTGTGGGCGGGCATTCATGGCAGCATCAACCTCGTCTACGGACGAGTATGTCACGAAACCAAACCCCCTCGACCTCTTGTTGAGGGAATCCCTCATGACCTAAAGGTAATTAGCGCCTCATTATTATCATCAACAACAATAATAAAACATGTGCATCTGACACTGAAATCACATAATAGCGTAATTGAAGATAGGATAAAAACAACTTACCACACAGTCTGTGAGGCTGCCCCATTGTTCAAAATGATCACGCAGGCTTTCATCTGTGGTCTCGAAACTCAAACCCCCGATGAACAGCTTTCGAAGCTGCTCCGGCTCGCGTGGACCCTGCGCAGGGTGGTGAGAAAACACGCGCAAAACACTTCCATTACAATTATTTCATTGAAGCGTTTTGCTCGACGCTGCCTGGTCCTCGGAGGCAAAAAACCTGGATGTGATCTGGTGAGTCTGTGGCCGCCATGTTTGTAAAAACGCTCGAGGGATTTTGATGGCTTTAAACAGACACTACGTGATGGTGCGAAGCGCAAGCGATCCATCCCGGCGCTTACTCGCATTGTTAACCTCCTTGACAACAACGCACACTCGAGTTTTGTAAAAAAAAAAAGCGGAGTGTTTAAAAAAAAAAAAAAAAAGCCACGAGGCCTGCTACGGCAAAATGGCGGCTAAACAATGCACCGTGTCTGCGACACAGATGAAAAATACGCAGTTGTGCAAATGTGCATGAAACGCGGAAAATAGTGGTCGCATATGGAGTTGAAAGGTGTAAATGCATTAAATAAGGACTTACCTCTTTCGACATGGTGAATTCTGTACGGCCACTCGGTGATGATGACGATAAAACCAGGCCACTGCACGCAAGTCAACTGGAAGCGCCTCTTTGCAGTGGCGGAGTGAAACTCTTCTTCTCTTACATTGCGAAAGCAATAGGTCCATCAACGTGAGAGTACCACCCGTTGGTCTGGAATGATTACTGCAATTGCTCAAGGTTTAAGTATCAGCTCCAAAGGGTCGTCTTGCATATTTGTCTCCCTTTTAATTTCTATTGATTCGATAAAAAGCCAGAACCCATAAAAATTGTCACATATTGGAAGTTTAAGTTAGATATGTACACAGGTGCGAATCATACACAAGACTGTCTCGGGTATCTGAGAAAACCAAAATGGGTAGCCTTGTTTCATTACTTTTGTTGACATTTCCCTTCTCTAAATTATAATTGCAGTAAAATTATTGTAATTTTCACAATGAAACCACAATTGACACCAGTTTTTATAATGCCAGATGCATCTACTCATCTGTGAATATTTCTAAATTAAAATAGTAGACACTGATAAACAATGTTTTCATTAAATCGGCATCCCAATGTTTGCTTCCATTTGCAACTTCCATCAATCATGTTTTTCTTGTATCTGTCTGTGTTGAGACAACAGCGTATACCTAAGGATTTCACTCAATCACGCATTTGTCTAGCAAGTATCTAAATTTCAGTGTCTTTGTTAATTTCCTTGGTATGAACACAAACCTTTATTTCTTTTCTAAGGAAGAAGACCCCATATTAGTTTATTAAATTGTGTCACTTCACTACTGGTTCTCTGTATTTCTCTTTTGGTCTAGAGCACATTATCACTCATTCTGCCATGCTTTTTTGCACATTTATAAATGATTAGCAAAGAAATAATTTCGTATGATTACAATTTCATAAGGAATCCTTCTCTGAAATGTATGAACTTTGAAGATCCTGTATCAACCTGCTTGAATTTTCCTGTTGGATCAAATCTTATCCACAAAGATATTTTCCCAAACAGAGATAATTAATCAGGAATAATCTTTTTGAAAACATAAATACCTTCTGATTTAAAGGAAGTACCAACAACTCAGTGATAAGAAGCAACAGACATTCATTTTTAACTTCCAGTTAATTTCACTAAAAGGGATGATCAAACATAACCCATGTATCGTAAACCAAGAATCTTAATGAAACAAAGAAAATATTAACTATGTCTTTAGATGGTGTACATCAAGAGAAAATGACCTAGGATGAGTTGAGGGAATGCAACAGAAGAGGATGCACAATACTTGTCAAAATTACAGGCAGTAGCCAACATATGTTGCATTTTCTAACAGCTTATTGGCACACAGGACAGTGGGTGTGCTGGAGTCTTGCTTTAACTGAAAAAACCAAAGCAAACCACCAGCAGGTCCAAAACATACTGTTTTCCCTAACAGAGAGATAGCCAGACAAACACAATAGATAACTAATTTGAGACACAGTCAATACAAATAAAAATATCTTAAATGTAAAAAAAAAAAAGAAAGAAAAAGGAACATGAAACCAGTAAAGAACAACTGTCAGCTAATGATAACAGATAAAATTGTGCTAGTTATTGATTGCTCATGACTTCTGCTTATTTAATTTTGCGTCTACATTTATGGACAGACTCTACACAAAAAGCCAGTGGGGAAGCATTTGCTTTGATAAAAAATATTTTATTAAAATATAAATAAATAAGTCTACACTGCACAGCAGTTATATGGTCAGTCAGCAGCATCAGTGTGACTGTTCTGCAAACCTGTAAATGCAGAAAATGAGGTTAGTAAAAGCTACAGACATATATTGATATGAAGTATATACATATTTTAAATGCCTAGGTTCTTATTTACCTGACTGAACCATTGTCACTGAAATGAAGTCAGGTTTGGGCTCCACTTTGGACATCTCCTACAATTGAGAAAAAATGAAATGAGAAAGGAAAGTGCATTCTCTCACAAGAGGTAAACCTATTTCTGGTAACAGCATGCAGTCTTGTAGGGCTTCAACTTTAAAAAGTCAACAGCAGTGTAGGATGGATAGCATTGTTTTTGTGTGTGCAAGTTTTACATCATTATTGGACTAAACAACTCACTACCAGCTACTTGACAAAAGCAAGACATACTGTCAGTAGTTGAGAAGTCTGGTCTTACCTATACACAGCATTAAAGCCTTTAGGTAGCTGCTGTTTGCTAGCCTCAGGCTTCTGGTCTCACTATCCCCTGCTTCATTGATCCTGGCGATGGTTTTCCTACTTCTCTCCCTCAGCTGGCTTCCATGGCTAGCCTCAAAGACTTTGCATGTAAGCTAGCATCCACCAGATGGTCTTTGCAGAACTCAGGGTAGGGTGTATAGATTGGTTGAAGGGTATCCATCCACACACCGCACCTCAATGCTGAGCCAGTACCATTAACACCTTATATTGTATGATGCAGGCTACTCTTTCAAAGGTCAAGAAACAAGACCTCATTTCAGAAGATACAAGATAAAAGTTTAGCAATGCCAAAGCACTTTTACAGTTGTGAAAATTTCATGTGGAATACTGAAATCTTAACTTCGTATTACTGAAATGAAATTATATTTAATATATAAACAGATATAAACTTCAACCCAAGTTGTCTTTAGGATAACATGACAAACAGCAATTGTGTTTTTGCCACAAGCCTTTTACCATTTGGAATTCTATTGATAATACCTTGCCAAGTGTGTTGCTTTTCTACTTTGACTTTCTTTATGCTCAATTATTTTATTTCTAACCACATCATGCAGTTTTGTGTATGCTGGGTATTGCATACCTGAGAAACGATTAACAAACTCTCCAGAATCACTTGCTAACAGCTTCACTTAAAAGAAACTGACAGATGGTTTATTTCAGCTTGATTGGATGCAGTTACAAAATAAAAACCATAATTAAAAGAAAAACTCTACATAAAATCTTATTGGAATGCTTGGTTTCCAGAGACACGATTATGAAAAACACAAAATATTTAAACAACAACGCTCTGTGATTTAACTACAAATCCTCTCTTCTTGCGACAGCTGTAACCTGCCGCAACTGGTTGGCTGAGCAGATTTAGTCGGTAAACCTGCAGCTGCCCTGTCATTTCGCTTGCTCTCCTCTCCTTGCTCTCCTCTCCTAAGTAATCAGTCCTGTTGAACAATACGGAACAACATTGTTAACTGTGCACTGTCTTCATATAACCTGACATCCAGATTATTTCAGCATCTACACTTCACCAGGCCCTGTAACTGTTAACTTGGGTTTTAAAATACACAGAATTCACGCATGCCTGCCAAGGACTTACAATTCACATTTCAGAATCGTCCAGAGCGGCCATATCCACCACCTCCAGAGCTTCCTCCATAGCCACCTGGAGTTAAAAAAAAAAAAAAAAAAGAAAAAGAAATTCACTTCACATGTACGACGACGCAAGGAGAATACAAACAGCTGCATCAAACACTTGTATCTGTCTGTGTTGAGACAACAGCGTATACCTAAGGATTTCACTCAATCACCCATTTGTCTAGCAAGTATCTAAATTTCAGTGTCTTTGTTAATTTCCTTGGTATGAACACAAAACTTTATTTCTCTCTAAGGAAGAAGACCCCATATTAGTTTATTAAATTGTGTCACTTCACTACTGGTTCTCTGTATTTCTCTTTTGATCTAGAGCACATTATCACTCATTCTGCCATGCTTTTTGCAGTTATAAATGATTAGCAAAGAAATAATTTTTTATGATTACAATTTCATAAGGAATCCTTCTCTGAAATGTATGAACTTTGAAGATCCTGTATCAACCTGCTTGAATTTTCCTGTTGGATCAAATATTGTACGATGCAGGCTACTCTTTCAAAGGTCAAGAAACAAGACCTCATTTCAGAAGATACAAGATAAAAGTTTAGCTATGCCAAAGCACTTTTACAGTTGTGAAAATTTCATGTGGAATACTGAAATCTTAACTTCGTAACACTCTTACCAAAGTTCCTTCCACCACCGCCGCCGCCGCCACCACCACCTCCACCACCACCATAGTTGTTCTTCATTGGGCCAAAGTTGGATGTCTGGGAATCATAGTGGCCCATGTTGTAGTTTCCTCCACCGCCGCCGCCGCCACCTCCACCGTAGTTGCCTGAGATAAGACGCTTTAGAATGTTGTTTTCCAATACGTCTGGCTGCACTGACCTCTCCTGCAGTCCAAACAACTCACCATAGCCATTGTTGTCATAACCATTTCCTCCATAGCCCCCACCTCCACCTCCATCCTGGTTGTAGCCTTGGTTGTATCCTCGATGACCACCGTTGTTGTAGCCCCGTGGCCACCAGGTCCACCCCCGTAGTCTAGAAGAGTACAATTCACAGTGACGCCACATTCATATTGTCTAATCTTTGAAATACAACTTGAAAAAAGTAAAGCGCTGGCTTACTATCATTTCCATTGTAGTTGTAGGGGCCATCTCCATATCGCCCCCTGCTCCCTGGGAAAAGAAAAAACTTATTAACTGCTAACAAGAGAGCACGAATCCCAAATCATTCCGACGTTTTACCTTCGTTGAAGCCTCTGTCATAGTCATAGGGCCTGCCACCATTGCTGCGACCTGAAAGGTAATTGCAGCATTAGCTTTGGTCTAAAAATGTGACAAACGCAAGTTTGACAAGAAGCCCACCTCTCATTCCCATTCCGACACTCTGCATTTCTTGCCTGGTCAGGGCTTTCCTCACTTCACAGCTGTGAGAGTTGATTGTGTGGTATTTTTGGACTATGGGGAGGAGGAGGACAGGGCATCGATTAGGAATCTATTTAACCCTACAGGCTACTGGCAGTGCATGGAACCGTGCAATTTTAACTTACTGACAATCCTGTCGACGGAATCGTGGTCATCAAACGTCACAAAGGCAAAGCCCCTCTTCTTGCCAGAGTTGCGGTCGGTCATGATGTCAATAATCTCGATTTTGCCAAACTGCTCAAAGTAATCCCGCAGATGGGACTCCTCTGTGTCTTCCTTAATGCCACCAACAAAGATCTTCTTCACGGTCACATGGGCACCAGGTCGGTTTGAATCCTGCAATCACAGCAATGAAACAAATGACTGGCTGAATCATTTCTTGACATCATAGTCACTCCAGTTCTTGCACTAGGGAGACACAGCACGAGTAAGCCAACACACCTCTCTGGAGACCGCTCGTTTGGGTTCGACTACTCTTCCATCGACCTTGTGTGGCCGTGCGCTCATGGCAGCGTCGACCTCATCTACAGAGGAGTAGGTCACGAAACCAAAGCCCCTCGACCTCTTTGTGGAAGGGTCCCTCATCACCTGCCAGGAAAGATGGCTTTCGTTAGGGTTCAAAAAGAACAGTGCACGTCCAAGTTTCGTGTAAGACTTACAAAAAGTCATTTTTAATAACTGAAGATAGGATAAAAAACAACTTACCACGCAGTCTGTGAGGCTGCCCCATTGTTCAAAATGAGACCGCAGGCTTTCATCTGTGGTTTCGAAACTCAAACCCCCGATGAACAGCTTTCGAAGCTGCTCGGGCTCGCGTGGACCCTGCGAAATTAAGAACAGACAGCGCGGCTCAATAAATAGGACTGCATTCTAAAACGTCGCCGTGTTGTGGAAAATTGGGACGCAGTGAGGGGGCGCGTTCGCCGCCATCTTAAATGGGGGGTCGGACTCGGGAATAACAATAACAGCGCACCCACTGACAACCGCACCGGCTTGCCTTGCTTAATGTTAGCGTACAATATCACAGGACGGAAACTGAGCGTTTCCTCACCTCGGTAGCAATACCGTACTTCAACAGCGCCGAATTACTGTTTATCACAATAGGTGGGAGGGAAGAAGTGCTTCCGACAAGCGAGCTGCAGGGAGTATTTTCCGCAGGGATTTGATGGGAGCACCGTTAGGTCAAAACACAATCCAGCGCGCTGTCGTCAAGCAATCTGCGGCCCCTTTACACGGAACGTAGCAACACATGAGCATGCTGCGTGGACGTGCTGATGGTGAAATTACGTTCACGCGTAAAAAAAAAACGGGGGCAACTAACAAAAGACCACGAGGCCTAATGCTTTAAGATGGCGGCTTTGCGGGGCCATCACCGCTGCGCCACTAAAAGGAGAAAACAAAAATGCAAAGACCCAAGAGTGTCCCAATATCCAGTTACTCGGTTATCGCCTGTGAAATGGTGCTATCAACAACTGTACTTACATCTTTCGACATGTTGGCGTTAAAAGCGAGACGGCCACTCGGGTGCTAGACTGGTGGTCTGCCTATGCGAGACTAACGGGCAAACACGGCGAGCTGATCATTTAGGGTACGCCCCTTAAGAGCGGTGAATTGGGCATCGTTTCCCGCTGCAGCGTGTCGTCACAATTTCCGCGATTGCCATTGGACCAGATTCAATCACTCAACAAAAACAGCCAATTGACAATTAAGACTTGCTCCCCCCGCGAGAAAATAATACAGCTGCTTTTTTGTTTTGTTTAGAATTTTTTTAAAAATATAAATAAAATGGCATATCCCTGCCATGTCAGTTAAATACAGGGATAAACAGTTGAACAATAAAAACAAAACACTTCAGATTAAGTCATTTTGCTTTGTAACCTGTGGGTGGTGCTGCATTGCAAACGAAACTACAATATATATTGCCCCAATTATACGACCCTTAAATGTCATACATTTTACTTAAAATGAAAATAGTAGACTGTACGGTTATCATAATTAATCTCTAAAGAGGTACTCCGTGATCATTACATTGATGTTTCTTAACATGGCATTTGGGATAATCAGCTGACGGAGGGGCGGACACTTTCATTGTGCGTCTTTAACCCGCGCTTTTCACGTACAGCATTTTATGCGATACAAGCTAAATGCTAAAGTAGCCTGGGCGAGCGTGGGCCTCATCCGTCGCAGTTCCTCGGACAATAAACACACAGTGTCGTCGCTGTTTACGGTGGTCGAAGCCGGACCTCTACGCGTTCAAGGGGTGAGTAATGTTAACTCTTGAAAATAGTTTGAGGTTACCGTTTTCGTTATGTATTTGCAGTCAGGGGTCAAATTTAGCTAGCCTTAGCAGAGTGAAGTTCTTGCTTGTCTGGTCCTTGGTCTTTATCAAGTTTCCCCATCCAGGTCCTAGGTTTGCTAGATATATAGGTGTTAGAAGATGTCGCCTTGTTTATGTGCTGCTATTACGGTGAGCTTACGCTTCTGTTGAGCTAATTATTATTAGCACTCACGTAAGCAATCAGGAAACTTAAGTCTGATCTTTAGCTAGCCAAGACAGTTAGCATTTTCGCAAATTTATGTGCCTAATGCTAAGTGTATTTATTGTCGTTCAGTGGTGTTTTGTTTGGTTTAGTTTTTGTTTTCTCACTAAGATACACGATATTCTGATGGCAACGTATCTCAGCGATCTGCCGATGATCTTAAGTTGGAAAGACATATATGCCACCCTGTATTGTTTTGACGTTAGCTTCTTCTGCTAAACAGGAAAGGACCGTTGGCCTGCAATATCGTTGTGTCCGCCGACAAACTTTGCTATGGGCAAAAAGTCTCGCGAAGAGAAATCATCATCCTCTGACGAAGAGGAGTATGTTGTGGAGAAGGTGCTGGAGAGAAGGGTGGTCAAAGGACGGGTTGAGTTCTTCTTGAAATGGAAAGGATACTCTGAGTAAGTCGCGCATCATGTTTTCTTCTAAACGGTACTATACAGTAGTTGTTCTCCAACATTACACATTGTAATGTGCTTGCAACGACACATACAATAACCAAAATGTGCACCTTAAGCGATAGAATGCATGTCATTTGCACTTGTTATGTTTGTCATAACCTAAGCAAAGACGCAAAGACCATATTCTAAATAAGGCTCGCTTAATTTCTGCAGTTCACCTGTAAAACAAAAAATGACCATATGTAATGTGATGTCTTTTGTGTTTTGTGTGTGTCCTTTTAACGGTTTCCTTATAAGCGCGTTATGAAAAGCTGTGCACTGACATGTTGTACTGTGAACTTCCACAGCAAGCACAACACATGGGAGCCAGAGAAGAATCTGGACTGTCCCGAACTTATCGCAGAGTTCATGAAGACCTACAAGAAAAGCAGCAGCAGCAGCAGCAGCAGCAGTGGGACACCCACACCTGGCAGCGGCGCAAGCAAATCAAATACAGGTCCGTTAGGACGTCCCAAAGACTCCAGTTCGTCAAAGAAGAGAAGCTCAGACGACGATGAGGAGGGAGGAAGTAAACCGAAAAAGAAGAAGGAGGTACAAATTTCTTCCAAATTTCTGCCTATCGGTCAGACATGTTTGACCTCCTGGTTTCCTTTAAAAAAAAAAAAAAAAAAAAAGATTGGCACCTCATTTTCCTGTAAGAGTGTTTCAATAACATAGCACGTGGGTACATAGCATGTGAAATTTGGGCATCTTTTCACTCAGTGATTGCTGCATAATCAAGCGTGTGAAATTTGAGCTGCCCTCTTACCCACTGATTGCTGCACAGTCAGGACTGAAAGTTGCTTTTAATTACGCACACACACAGCGTCAACTCAAAATGTGTTGGAGTCTCATTAAAAGAGAGACCAAATTTTTATGTTTGGGTGATATAACTATTTACCTCTATTGGCCTTGATTTGTCACTTTCACTGGAGGGACTGCTCCATCACTTCCCTACACTTACATTCTGAGGGCCCTCTTTAAAAAAAAAACATCCATGCTGTTGTATTAACTACCACTGTACAGAACTACCATCAGTTGCTATTACTGCGTCTTCACACAAACTACCAAGAGTTCTCAGGTAGACATGTCACGTCAGGAGTTTGCAGTGTAATAACGACAGGACAGACAGGAGCATCAACAAGCAAAGCTTTTTAAATAGACATGCACAGTTATGTTGATTACAGCAGTGCTAAAACAAACATTGCGCATTTTGACGACGCCAAATCCTTGATAAATTCACCACAGCACATCATAAGCTTAGAAATCAGGCACTGTTGTTGTCTTCATACTTGTACATAGATACTTGACCGAAATCAGAACAGTCATGGGTGAACCGAACAGTTGACCTAGCCAGTTTGCGCAGCTCATAACCATGTTGCAGTGCCAGAAGACTTTACTGTGCCACTCATTCTCAAACGGTCATGGATTTAGGGACGCTGGCGTGTTGTCTTGTTGTTTACTTCTGGGTGGCTTGTCTGTGCACGACCGAAATCATAGTAACAACTGTTCATTCAGAGTGTAGTTTTTTTGTGACCCAATAACATTTAATGAATTGTGCTTTTTATTTTGTACACTGCTCATTTTATAGTCTTAAAAATGTGAAAAATGTGTTTGTGATTTCTAGGACGAGGTTCTAGTGGCGCGTGGTTTTGAGAGAGGGCTTGAGCCAGAGAAGATCATTGGAGCAACTGACTCATGTGGCGACCTCATGTTTCTCATGAAGTGGTAAGTTTGTTAAAATGTTGTCACAATTAAAATACGCGGAGAAATGTCTGTTTGCCTCACGGTGGGATTCTTTTGAACTGCCGGTGAACTACGGTTGTAACGATTAGTCGGGCGTAATCAATTACGTTGACAACATAAATTCGTTGACGCAAAAATGTAAGCGTCGAAGCATCTTGTTGTTGTTATTTTAATTTGCTGAATGATAAAACCACACTGCGGCCGCCACATGCTCATTTGTACCTGCAGTGCTGTCCTGAGTGCTGAGGGTGGTGTCGCTCGTTGTTTACATCCTGCATAAAACAGAAGGACACCTCTGACGCAAAGTTTCGAAAGTTTAGGAATATTTCATAGAAAATGAAGCAGCGAAACACCATAGGTGCAAACTCTGTGACGCTCACCTAGCGTTTCATGACAGCATTGCGGCGATACGCACAGAGGAGTTCACAAATAACGTTGAGGATAGATATTTCGTCGATATTTTTTCAGTGACATGCTTATTTGTTAATCAGCCTGTGTTTTTCGCATGTCAGAAAATCATGGAACAAGCTTGCTGAGTGAACGATAGTCCACTTAGGTAAACGCGTACTTTACGGCAGTAATTAGTGAATTACAGCCTCTGTCAATACTTGTGTTTATACCGAATTGTAACACTTTCACTTATGACTTAGGTGTTATGTAGGGCATATCAGTTTTATACTTAAGTTGTAAGAAATCGGTTGAAGATATTTAACTGTGACAAACGTTGCATATAACCTTTAAATCGTAAATCAAAATACCTTTGATATTTTACGTTGAAACATGCAACAACTATGTCACAGATAAATGCTTTGCATGTCATTATTTTTGATGTTTGTTTAACGACATATGTTGTCAGAGTACAACAGTATAACACAGGTGTGAAGATTTAAGCAAGTTAGGTTAAAGTAGGTGGTGAAAATGAAGATAATTGTGACTAATTGTGAAAATAATGGATAGATTAGTCAACAAGAAAAATAATGGTGCCGGTGAAGCCACTCCGGCGGAGTGAACATGCAAACTCCAGGTCCAGGGTTGGACCCGCGACCCTTTTGCCGTGAGGCAGCAGTGCTAACCTCTGCACCACCGTGTTGCCCCTTTGAACACGCGCCCTCCACAACACTGGAATGCATCAGGTCGTTCACTGCAGTTAGAAATTCTTAAGACTTAATTAGCTTTATCTGTGTTTGATACAAAATGTCTAGAAGAAACGGTATGTTGCTTTTACCAGTATGCATGGAATTGGACTTGTTGCTCATTTCTAAGATGTATTCAAAGTGCTTAGATACATCTTGTATGTGCACAGCTGCTCAGTGGGCATTGACACTGCACAGATGTAATTCCTAGCCACCCTCTGGCTGTAAGAGAAGGACTAAATAATAAAAACAACAAATTTCTTTTTTTGAATGGAAATGTTCTCTACAAACATTCGGAGAACCAAAGCCTTGAACTAACAGTACAGACAGCGTCTTTCATAAAGCAGGTAGTTACAGAAATAAATACATCAATTGACTAAAATTGCATTATTGAGAAAAATGGAAAGAGAAACTGCAAAAAAGAAGTTTGGTGTTACATCTGTCTGTCTACAAACCTCCAAATGATGAACCTTGCTTGGCTTTTCCTCCCACTAAACTCGACTGCTGAAAACTTCACAGGCAGCAGCGCAGTGCATGTCTGCACAGCCGCCTGTCATTTGTAATGGCGTGATCCCGCGGAGCAGAAGTGCTCAATGTGTCACACTGCCGGAGACAAATTAGGCATTAGCGCTTCTAATAGCCCGGCTGTCCATTCATATACAAACAGTATGCCACACCATAAAATTTTATTTCATTACACATTAGGTTGATTGATATGGCGAGTGACCGGTGGAGCTCCATGCAGGGCGTCCGTGGGGCAGCAGCCACGCCATCTCTGCTATTTGTTATTTCATTGTTACAGTAAGGGAATCAAAATCAATAACAATATACAGAGGAGGAGGCAGACCAAATCCTCAACCATTAAGGTAACTCATTCTCAACTCACAACGTTGTGTGATATAAATTTAATCTTTTCTAAACTTGTGAATCCGCCTGTCCGGCTCACTTCAGCGTTGGAGATGCTGAACTCTTAACAAGGCGATTAACCTCGACAAACACACCGAACCAGCAATTGAATCGGCGACTAAATGTTCTGCTTCACTGACGCAAACCACCAGTGCTCTTTATCATGCTGTGCACATTTTGACATGAAAACAAGAACAAGATAGCATCAAACAGAAAGGATGCGTGACCATAACTTTTTGTACAAGCACCACTTGTAAGCTTTTGTTTCAATAAATAGTTTGAAATGACTGTGCAATGAAGTAAAAAAAAAAAAAATAGATATGGTGTGCTGTTAGTATACGAACGGACTGCCAACTATTAGAAGTGCTAATGCCTCTAGGGATAAAATACTCCTGTGTTTTTGTGATTAGTGTAAATAACAAGGCGTCATGCACATGCCCGAACCGGGACTACTTTCTAACAGTTTGTTTGTTGGGTTTTCTTGCAGGAAAGACTCTGAAGAGGCTGATCTCGTGCTGGCGAAGGAGGCCAATCATAAGTGTCCACAGATAGTAATAGCCTTCTATGAGGAGCGCCTCACCTGGCACGAAGACAGCGACAAGAAGGAGAAGGACGCCGTCAGTGCGTGAGCACGCTAGCCGAGGAGGAAACCCAGACCTCCTCCACTGCAGGGACTACCTTGAGTCAGATGGAGTTGTTTTGGTTTTTTTTTGTATTTTTTTTTTTTTTTTTTCCATAACCGAGACTCCAAATCCTCCCTCTTCATCATGTCCGACCCAACGACATCATAGAGGCTGCAGACACAGTCGTGTCGCCTCCCTTCACTCCCGACCGGAGCCTGGGCCCCTCAGCCTGCTGAGAAGGATCCCACAGAAGGAGAGGCTGTAGTGGACATGGCTGATAAGCTGCTGGGGCTTCTACTTCTGTCTTTGTATTCCTGATTATTCATTCTTTTTTTTGTGATTATTTGAAACACATCTTTTAATGCTTAAAAGATATGATTGTGTCAGTAAGGCATGCACAGCCATTAGACAAGCGTGTCAACTGTGGGAGTGTCCCGTCGTCGACGCTCCAGCCTCCACGACCACATCATGCTTCCACAATTTGTGATTAGCAGTGCACCTCTTTTTTATGAAATCACAGACTTCACCAAGGTAGACACGTAGACTCAGTATTGAGGAAGAAACCATCAGTTTCCTGGCTGCAAAATCACAATAGTGTTTCTAGGGGGACGGGAAGGGATGATCCTTTGTAGATCTTTTAGTGTTTTTGCCTGACTCAGAACTCACTCTTTGCAGATGATGCCCACCAATTCCATCTTGTTTCTCTTTTTACTTTGTGCATGTTCATGTTACAACACTCAAAAAATGAACTTTTATCTTGCATTTTGAATTTCTAATGGGAATTTTTGTGCATATTTTTTTCGACGTTGGTTGAAGAAAAGGACAATAAAACATGTTTTTATCTGTTTCTTACCTCCTTTCCTTTTGTTTTCTGGTCTTGGTTGCTGCATTTTACCTGTACGTCATTCTGCCGTTTTTTTTTGTTTTTTTTTTAATTACAACACTGGACAATCTTCACTCATCATAAGCCTTCGGCACCACTCATTGGAGTCTGCCCCCTTGTGGCGTGAGGTAAACATCTTTGGGGCTTTACAATTACAACTTTGTAGTTTTAATGTTGTGATTGACACTAGATTTTTTTTCTTCTTCTTGTAAATTAGGTAAACCCACTCTGCTTTAGATTATGTCAGTTACAATTGGAATTATGTTTTGAACCAATAAGAGCTAGTTTGAACGGTTTCTGCAGATCCTGTTTTATTGTGGAGAGTATTTTGAGTGTTGTGTGCAAACGTATTAGACATTTCATTTGGATAATGTTGCTTCATAGTAAGTGGAACATTACACTCAAGGTGGATGCCAGCTTTGTCATTTGCTCTGCTTTGCTCAAATTCTTGGACCAAAATGTTGTGTAGAAAAAGTGAAAGTACTCTACCCACTCTTGTAACTTTGTAACTTTCACTTTGGCATTTTGAGAAAAAGGTTGTGATCTGCCCTTACCGATATTGTACCATTCAGTCCCTTGACCCTATGTTTTCTTGTCGTTGCATTAAACTTTTTTTGTTTGTTTGACAAGTTGGGCTGAGATTATTATCATTATTATTATTATTATCATCATCATTATCATTATTATTATCATTATTATTATTATTATTATTATTATTATGTGCTGCATGCAGACTTTTGAAAACTGGCAGGCTATAGGAACTATTTGCCCTAAATCTAACTTTTCAATAGTCATTTTCATTTTTACGGTTACAGTCATCTGTTTTGCTTTTGAATGAAATGGGATTCTTTGAATCTAAGAAAATGTCACTATTGCTCATTCAAATAAAGTTTTGAATGAAAACGTAGTAGATGCACCATAGTAAATCTCATCTCAGAATCAGGTGTAAAAACTTCCTTTTCCGAGGAAATTATAAATTCCCAAACTCTAGAGATCCGCGATAATAATGGTGGCTCCATTAAAATTGCATATATGTTTTCCGAGATGAAGCTTGGGGAGCGTGAGCTGCTCTCGACCGACAGATGGTGCTATAGTGCTATATCTATCAAAAAGGCATGCGTTCAGGTCATTTCTTTTTCTGCAAGTCATTCACAGAAAACGCTGAAAGACCGCAGTGCTTAACTGAAATATATTTTCCAAACAGACACTATTAGCTGTATGTGCGTTGTGCTCACACATGTTGTGTTCACTTAGCTGGCTGGATCATATGGTTCTGAGTCTGATCCCTGGATCACTGTTTCAAATCTGCTGGATGGGCCGTGAGCAATTTAAATTTGGTTTTCAGAATTTAACGTTCAAATTATTTAGTGCCCTAATGACGCAGATGTTACGGATTCCATTTGTGATGTATCCCATTCATGAAAATAAGAGTAACCTTTGATTAGAGAGCGCAGAAAAGTTATTTCACTGTGGTCGCTGTAGCCAAACACACACAGGCAACTTCATGCTAGCTACACAAGCTAGCCTTAGGCTGCCTTTTTTTCCATGTGATAAAACCACATTCTCGTTTTTAAAAAAGGATAATTGACATGATGACCGTACTTCACACACACACACACACACACACGCACACACACATTTTGTAAGACAACATTTTTGAGGACATGCCCCATTTCACAACAATCTGGCTCTCTGACAAAAACCCGATTAGTTATTTATTGTAATAAATAGATGTCTGGTAAGAATAATGCAGCAACATTAATAACACGCCGTGAAGGTTGAGCCTAATCCTTGCTCTTCTCTCAGCACCCTCTTCCTCTTTCTTGCCGCTGCCTTTAATAGTGTCTCACTCCTTTTTTTACCCCCCGCCCCCAAACATGCACACACACACACACACACACACGCACAAAGTGCTGCTCAGATACGTCTAAAGTGATGGAATTTTCCTTGCGAAAAGGCTTTTACACTCCAAATGGAATGCAAAGGTCACTAGTAAATTTCCAGCCCCTGGGACCATTAAGCTGGGCAAAGGGAGCAAGCAGCAGGCTCTTTTATGGAGCCTGGAGCTGTCTGCTGACAAAACCCTCGGCCAGTGGCCTTGCTTGGGAAAACCTCAGTGGCACTCGTGGGAGCCGTGGCTGTGATGTGTGCGCGGCACCTACAAGGCCGGGGAGGCGGTTCTTGTGCGCGGTCAACGCAGGGCGGATCTTTGTGGAGGCAAAAAAATATGAATGAGCAAAAATCAGACTGGAGCTTGTGCTGATAGTGAGAGGGAGAGAGAGAGAGAGAGTGTGTGTGTGTGTGTGTGTGTGTGTGTGCACAAACACAGTGTGAGTCAGTATCATCTGGTTGCCTTCAATTTTTGGCTGTTGTTTTTGATATTGCCCATCAGTATGATTTTAGAGTCTGTTAAAAACTTTTTTTCCCCCTGCAACTCTCTAATGAAATAAACACCACATGGGCCTTTGCTCCTCACTGAAATGTGGTTTGTGTGTGCATGTTCCCTAATGCGATGGGAGTTGTGCTTGACACACGGCACAATTAGAGTTTGGCTGTGCTTTGCCGTCCGCGTGCTAAATTATTTATTCAATTATTTGCAGCGGCCTCGTTGCAACTTCGTACCAGCACGCACGCACGCACGCACGCACACACGCACAGATCCCAGCCGTCCTGGAGTCTTGTGCGCGGTGCAAATGAGCTCCACAGGGCATACGGGCCCTCGCCGCAGCCGCGCAGCGTCTCACAAAGCATTCCGCCCAACGAGCGGTGGGGGAGCCGTGGAGGGGACGGCAGTGCTGCACTGGGCCTCATCAGCACTCCACAGCTTGTTCAAGGGTGACAGTAAAAAACAGCAAAACATATACATTTCCACTAAAACAGATCACAGGAACGCGCCCAGGATGCGCACTATTACCTTGTTCATCTTCAGGTTATTGTTGCGGAGAATACTGCGGGGGGGGGGGGGATACTACTGTGTTGAAAGTCATGAGGAGAATAAAGGAGTTTACTTTTTTTTTTTTTTTCTACCTTTTTCCTTTTTTCTTTTCGCTCATTATTTGATTTGGCTCTGCTCTGGCTTCGGTCAAGTGGGCGCAGCTGCCCAACAGCTGTGTCTCCACGTTAACGTCGCGAGCGAGCGCATTCTAACAAAAGGTCTGCGCGTGACGTCGCCCGGCGCACTGATCTGTGCGAAGGTGATTGCCGTGCGGCGCTCCAAATTGGGAGGCGATTGAGCTCCATGTGCAGGGTAGCGCTACGGCGCAAGCTGGCCTAGCCCTGAACACACACACACACACACACACACCTCCATCCACTCCCCCACTAACCCACAATGCAGCATGGCCCCCACAGCCAACCCTCTGCTGGCTGTCTGTGTTGGCCCCCCTTCCTCTCCCAACACCCCCCCCCAACACACACACACACACACACACGCGCGCGCACACGCACGCGCCTCCCTTCATCTCCTCTCCCCACCAGGGGAGAGAGTTATAGCCGCCATAAAAGGCAGGTAATGCATTGTTAACTAATTCTGTCTGCTCAGAGCTGATATATCCTCCGCTCTAAATCTCAGCGCTTCCAATAAAATGCAAATGCTAATGCTTGCCCTCCACGAGCTGATATCATTTTTAACAGGCCTGAGGTATAAAGGCATGGAGGGGGAAGGAAGGGCGGGCAGGCGGGCAGGCAGGCGGGCAGGGGGGCTGCTGGGCCCAAGGTGGTCTGCGTTACGCTCGGACTCTCTTCAAGCCTGTTCCCCGGCAACATTTTGCGTGGGGAGTGGGGGGGCCTGGCAGACCTGACCTGCGCCGGCTTGCCGACGGGATGGCCAGGATGGACACGTGCAGCTGTGCACGGAAGGGAAAGGATGCATGTTAAAAAGATTCCACCAGCACGTTGTGAGAGTCTGGAGGTGTGCAGGGGGTTTTGCGGCAGGGCTGGAAGCCTCTCAGACCCTCAGCCTTTTGCAGCTTCGGCCAGCCATTCTGCAGCTCAAAGTTAATTTACCTGCGGATGTAATGCATCATATTTCCACGTTAATAGTATTGTCATACTTCATGTAACCTCAGGCTTCTAAATATTGATCCACTTTGAGGTTTTCAATTATCCCGCGCCGTTTTTCTGCCATCTGGTCAGGACCGGTGATTTGTGTGCCTTCATATCTGGAGGCTTGTCCTTTAATTAGACCATAAATTAATTTGCAGAGAGGATCAAGCGAGAGGGGAGAAAAAGAGGCGGAAAAAAATTGAAGGCATTAAGTAAGTCGCGCTGTGATTGGGGACAGAAAACAGCGCTGTGCTTTATTCACCAGCACAAGATAAGTACATTACAAATCCCCCCGCCATAACTTCCCTGTGCCAGTGTGTCACTTGTTTCTCTCTAAAGTATTTAGAACAGCCCTGCTGCTAATGGCTGCTTGTAAGTCAGCCCTCAAATAAATGGCCAGAAATCACCCACCGACATATTTATGCCTAATTACTTGCAGTGCTGCGGCAAAATGATGAGGAAAAATAGAGAACATTAGCGTCCAAACGTGTGTGAAACTTTGCTGTGAAATGTGTCATGAATCCAAGCGGCGGCTTTAAACTGACACCCGCTCCCGCTTCCCCGCCCACCCACCCACCAAGCGGGCGCACAACATGCCGAGCCACCTCTTATTTACAGCACGGCTCAAGCAGAGGCCCTAAAAATCCAAATGCAACTTGATTGGTCTTAAATTGGGAATATATGCTCTCCTGCTCGATTAGCTCGTTGCCCCCTGCTGTTAAATTACGCTGGGCAAATTTGGGGGTGTCGCTTCACACAGTTCCACAAAGAGCTTTTCCACTGCCATGTGGAAATTCACATTAGACAAGCCCAAGTTACTCGCTTGAAGCGATAAGGAGGAGAAGTATGCGGCACAATAGGCTTCTCTTGCACTTAAAAAACCGTCTAATCAGCAGGGTCCGCATTTAAAGGCCCCTTATTGGACCCATTCACAGATCTTTATTTTGAATACTGGACCCCAGTGGAACAGCCTTGCGTCATTAATCGTCCACAAAAAGTGCCTTTTATAGATCTTCAGAAACCAGCTTGTTTATTTATCCGCTCCAGCGGAAGCGCTACGTTCAGCCTGCTGCTACACCCGATGTTTTGTCAAGACTGTCTACAAGTGTGGACGGGGATTAAAATCAAGGCCAGTCACATACGGCTGGTTATGTTCTCACTAAACTGTAAGAGCTGTCACGTTGTGACAAAAATGCCCTCTGTGACATTACTATAGGTGATTTCCAAAACTGCTGTGTTTTAGCAAGCAAAGCTAACAGGGAAGAGAGGAATGGACATTACTCATTTCTGGTGACGTCTCTGATAGGCTACAGATATTATTGGTAAAGTAAAGTTTGCACAATAAAGTACCTTTAAAACACACGCACTCTTAAAGATTAGACGAGCTAGGAGTGAACTCTCTGTTTGCAGCCCTCATTGTTAAAATTGACCCTTTGTTAGACTTTTGTGCACGTTTGTAAGAGGCATTTGGGTGATGTCACTACATTGGTATGGTTATCAGATGGGTATCCATGCCCTTTGCAACATCACTGTGGCCATATTTCAACACGTCCTTCCTGAAAAGTGGATCATGCAAAGCAACTAAAAGGTGGATTTTTCTCATTTCTGGGGTCGTTCACTGAATTTCGCACAGTTTGGGGACCTTTAAAATCCACGCATGCTTGCAGACTGCCAGTGGGTGGAGGGTGAGGACAATAGAACAATAGTGTGCGGTTGGATGTACCTGCTTTAACTGGTACCTTGGCTGTTATTTAGCCAAGGCCACAGCTGCCAGCCGCACACTGATCACACCTTGCGAGTGTTCAGGCGAGGCAAGGTCAGCCAACACGCATCCAGCGCCCCCCCCCCGCGCACCCCCTACCCCATCGCTGTCCTCCATTACCCCTCCACACCCTCCCCCATGAGGGAACGCGCCTTCCCTGCTGCGCCCCCGCAGACAGCATGTGTCCCTGAATTTATGATGGCGACTTATTGGCGGCCTTTCATGTTAAAAGTCATCTTGGGTTTCTCCGTCTGGCCGTATGTGTGGCAGGCGTTAATCCATTTACATTCAGCGCAGACACGTTCGGACGCCTGAGCCCTGACAGTCTCTGACCCGCTGCCGACCACAGCGTTCCGTCGCCTCCGCTGCCAGCCACGGCCGGCCTCCACATAATACAGTGCCATAAACTATCTAATGTTACACTGCATATGAATGCGGGCTATTATACGCTTGAGGTCTGGTGCATGCAGGCTCGACGCCGGGTGAGAACCCAGTCCAGCTGCGGCCGCCTCGTCTCAGCAGAATGGAGAGGAAGAAGAAAAAAGAAGGAAGGAGAAGAAGAAGAAGAATCCTCCAACACATCTGTCTGCAGAACTCTGCGCATCTTACTATCTAATCGCTGGATGACAAATGAACATAACTTTGTTTTTTTTTTTTTTTATTTCCACCCAGGATGGGAGTTCGCAGAGGCCCCTGAAATCCCTGCGATTTTCTGAAGCTTGTTATTCATTTCGACAGGAGATGCTGGAGAACTGATTCATGTGGAACACTTCTGGCTGGAAAAGCTGCGAGTCCCGGCGAGGGCCTCAGACAAAAAAAAAAAAAAAAAAAGGAAAGCAAAGCTAGCTTTCCACAACATGAGCCAGTCTGCTGCTGCCAGAGGTGAGGGAGGCGGGAGTGGGGGGGCTCGGAGGGTAGGGAAGAGAAGGTGGGGGCTCCTGGAATCGTTACAACTTTAGTGTCTTATAAAGTCTTGATAAATACTTTATAAAGCCTGGACGAAATAACAAATCTAACACATAAAAGAGCTCAAAGATGTTCCTGGGCGCAGTATAAAGGGGCTCTTGACAGGTTCCTGAGTAGGTTTTATAATTCAATATTACAACCGCCGCCCTTATAAGGCTGCTGTCATGTCCTAGGCTCCGCAGGACATGCACATTTATATATATATACATATAAGTGCGCACAGACTACACACTTCAGTCCATTACGCTGATTAGCTGTAAACACATTTGTAATAAAACTGGGTGAAACGGAGGAGGGCCGGCCGCCGTGCTGATTCATGGTAAAATCCCGGAGAAATATGACGCGTCTCAGGTGTCACACTTCTGAGGCTTTCTGGGGCCGCACGGAGCTTTTCATCCAGGATCTGTAACACAGACGGGCCAATCTATCCAAACAGGCCCACGTCTAAACACTGCGAGTCCTTCGTGTGAACCGCCGGCCTGAAATAAACCCAAGTCAGGAATCCAGCAAACGTGAGAGAATCCGGGAGGCCGAGATGTCTTTCTGCAGACACCTCCGACTCCGATCCCCCCGATCCCTCCTGTGTGCCGGACACTCATTTGTTTAATCCCCCTCCTCCTCTTCTTCCTCCTCCTCTAACCAACCACGCATGTGTTACCGAGTTTTTTTTTTTTTTTTTTTTTAAATCTGCTCGCCATGAACCGAGCTACACATTACATAAGCATCCCTGGAACGTCTAATGGACCATTTTACCACCAGGCTTTTATTATTATTTTCCCCCTCTTTTGCCAGGCGGCGGCTAATAAGAGAAAGAGGAGCGAGAGGAGGAGAGTGGAAGAAGAAAGGGCGGATCATGTGTTTCCACTTTTGACCTCTCCGCTGTGGCATGTGCACACCTGGTTTAGCTTAGAATGCTGTTTTAGTGGAATAGCTGTCGGCGCAACCGGCTGGCGGTTTCATCTGGGGACAGGTCGAAATGTTCACGCTGTCTCCGAGAGAGAGAGAGAGAGAGAGAGAGAGAGAGAGAGAGAGAGAGAGAGAGAGAGAGAGAGCGTTTTTGAAAACGTGTTACGAAAGGCAGACCTGTAAGAGGGCGACGAGCAGACTAGTTTGCTAGTGGCGAGCCGGGCGAGCCAAGTTCAAACCTGATGAGATCTGTTTCACCTCTAGGCAACATGGGCGGCGCTGAAAGAAAAAAATGCTTTATGTTCCCCAGCAATCCCACCCCCCCCACACACACCCCCACCCCCAACCAAAAAACAGACGCCGTTGACGTTTCTCTCAGCAGAGCTGTTATACTACTTGAAACTGGTTTTAGGACACATTCTAGGCCAGAGTGAGTGGAAATGTGCGTCAGATGTGGGGAGGCCGAGGCTCGGCCACCTCGAGACTGTCGAGCCGCTGCTCATCTGTTTCCTATTGGAGGAAGTGACTCTGGTAGGAAGGCGGAGAGGCAGTAAGTAGATGAAGGCAGGCTGGGATGTAGACGCGGTAAAAAAAAAAAAAAAAAAAAAAAAAAGAGAGAGTAAAAGGCTAGAGAAACAGGAAATGACAGCGTGACCCACTGGGTCCACTTACTACCCCGCCAGAACCCCCTTAGCCGCAGCCAACCTACTGGGCCGGTGCAGTTTTCCATCACCTGCTGTTTCTGGTTCCCCCCACATAAATCCAGGTGCCCCGGAATAAAGCTCTCTTTCTCCGGGAGCTGCGGGGAGCCGGAGGGGAGGCTCGCGGGGCTGCAAGGGGGCTGCACCGCTGCACCTCCCTGCCAGATCATGTCATGGAAATTACTGCTTCCAAATAAGGCTCCGCTAAAAGAGGCCATGAACTGGGGATTTCCAATCACCCCCTGCCAGATCAAAGCGCCATTCTTCCATTTTATTAATACCATCCTCTAATTAAAAGAAGGTGGACCGCTCCGCACAAGAGTTGCAACATCTTTTTTTTCCTCCTTCTTTATGACCGTTGCCGACTTGCCAGGTATTAATATGAGCTCAGTCCGGTGGGGAAGGAGGGCGTCAGCAGCTCCTCACTGCCCCCTGGCTGGCATACCGAGCGGGCGCCGCAGCTGCTGAGCAGATAAAGCCCAGAAATCATTCCTGACTCCAGCCAGAGCTCTTTACAGTACCTTCAGCGCTCCCTGGTGATGGATTAATGTACTGTTGTTGTCATTTTATTGCCATTTTATTGCCCTGGTGCAATTTACCAGGCTTTATGTGCCTCCGCTGTCCGGCGGAGCGACGCGCAGGCGCACGAAACCGCAAGCGTTCCAAGACAAAAGACCTGAGCGTAGACCACTCGTGCCGGTCACTACGCATGCGCGTCTCATGGCGCGCGCGCAGCCTGCAGAGAGCTGCTCTGCGATGCGATTTGGCGCGCGCGCGCGCGCACACACACACACACACACACACACACACACACACACACACACACACACACACACACACACACACACACACACAGTGATCTAAATCAATAACACGATTCAAACATGGAAGCGGCGCGACAGAGCTGCGCAGATGAAACGCACCAGCAGTGACTCCTACAGATGTTGTTCTATACTCTCACCACCTGGGAGCAGCATAACTCAGCCAGGCTGCGGCTGCAGAGGCATATCTCTCTCCTCGTATTAGAACGCATTATATATGAATATTTATTCAGACGAAACAGCGTTTCCTCACGCAGTTAAAAACAAATGCAACAATTTTCAATTATTATTATTATTTTTTTATTTCCATCAAAGTCAATCCTTCAAAACTGCTTTTGCTTGTCGAAGTCCGTCTTATTTTCACCACAGAACTGATCAATTCAAATAAAAGGACCTTTTAAAAATGTGGCCTTAAAACACAACCGTCGATCCTTTTCAACTTTAATTTTAACACAGTCAAGACAAACGCCACTCTTACACAACCTTTACTTACTTACACACACACACACACACACACACACACACACACACACACACACACACACACACACACACACACACACACACACACACGCCGCTCTTTTGAGGTCGTTGTTGTAACATGTTTTGTAACTTCTAATGCCAAAAAAATCAGCCCTCTTTCGCTGCGGGGTAAGAAAAAAAAAGAAGCTGTATGCATTTAATGCATGCTGCCTTACCTCTATTTATGGCGCTTCAAGCAAACAGGGGGTTGTAATTTCAAATCCATATTGAGAACATTACGCAGGAATGATCGCATAATAGAGTTGAAACAGAATATGTGTTGTTTACATTAAAGGTTGATGGGAGGTCTTTTATGTTGTTCTAAGTGAACGCATTCTTTGACTGTGACAGTGGGCGGCCACCAGAGGGAGCACAGATGCTGTAAAATGCGATGAGGAAGTGCCTGACAATTAAAAACCATTAGTCTGTAGCACACGTTTTATTTTAAATCCCCTTCAATATATATATTTACCTTTGCAGATAAATAGCAGCCACAATTAGGCTATTTCATCTTCAAACGAGCCGTCCTTTGCTTTGTTCCTTCCCGGCTCGGAGATTTATTTCATGCTCCCCAGTCTGCTTTCTGAAGGGGTGTACGCCGGATGGATGTGTCTGTGTGCATTTCCCTCACATTTGCCGTGTAAAGTGCATGCTTTTGCAGGGACCCGTAGCCTCACAGTGTGCGACGCGTCCCAAGAGGTGCAGATCCATCACTCTTAATGGAAGAGGATAAGTTTCAGCCAGTGAAAGAGAAAGAATAGACAAAGGCGAGACGATTTATGGCGGACGCAGAAGTAGAACTGCTGGCTGTGGGCCTTGATCTGAGACGGTCTGCGGCTAGGCTAAGCTAGGCGGTGCCCCGGGCCAGGGTCATTCACACGCACCCGGCCCACCTTCAGACACACACACACACACACACACGCACGGACAAATGTTACTCCTGGCCCGGAGAGCTTCATCCCCTGTATCCAGGCCCCTTTTGAAGTTCTCCTACCCCCCCGCCCCCACCATCTTCTCCTGGAGCAACTTTTCTATGTCTATCTTTCCCAGGGAGTGGCAAGGGCCTCGCTGGTTGAAATATGGAACGGAGATCTGTTACATGTTAGCCTAGGAGATAGCCAAGGTGTAAATTATGTGGCAGTTACTGGCCAGTCTTATTTATGAGAGGCCTGTCAGGTGTTTAGGTGTCGGAGTGAGATGTGCGGCTTAAAGCGTTTACTTCACTGTAAATCAGGTCACACGGGCCACATCTGTTTGGAGCGGTTGTGTTTATGTGTGCGCGCCTGTGTTTGAGGCCTTGTTTTCACCGGGAGACTGTGCAATGCCATGGCGTGATATTGTCAAGACGTAGGTGTTAATGCTTTGTTGTCAGTGTGAGGACTTTGTGTGTGTGTCTGTGTCTGTGTCTGTGTCTGCGTGTGTCTCTGTGTGCGTGTGTGAGTGGGTGAGTGATTTTTTTAAATTTTTTTTTTAGCCCTGTCTTTGTCTGGAGGCAATCGTGACCGGTGCAGCTGGGCTTTACCATTAGCCATAATTGTAGCTAAGATGCTTCCAAACAAAACAAAGACGTTTCTTTATGGATCCCCTCGACTCCAACACCTGCTCCCGCCGATCCGTGAGCGAGAAGCACCGTTTCCTGTTTCTTTTGTGATGCCGCTGCCCGACTGTGTCCCAGTCGGATGGTGTAAAAGGGGGCTAGCTGTGAATGTAGCCCATCGGAGATCATCAGGTATCACTCAGCGGGTCGTTGGACCCGTCGCTGCGTGATGGATGGTGGCTGCGAGACAGGAACGGCAGCAAACAGGTTGCACAGACCCTGTATTTGTTACCAATAACGCCCACCCCACCCACCTGTAGCCCCCCCACCACCGCCCACCCTCAACCCACCCACAGGGGGCTGCCTGCGGTATGAGCTGTATCTACCTCTTCTTTTTTTAGCACCCATTGTCACTTGGCCTTGTCTATGCAAATACAATGGCATGGTACGTGGCTGGCTGAGGAACCCCCTCCCCCTCACCCCCGCCCCCCAACCGCCACTTCCCTGAAGGGGTGGTGGGGGGAGCGCAAGAGTCATGGGCCCTTAAAGTGAGACCAAAGGCAAAGGGAGTGGAGAGGGAAGAGAGATGAGCCAAGTTAAGGTTGAAAGGGGTTAAGAACATGAGACAGAAAAGTCTGAAGAGAGATCGAGAGGATAAAATGGACGGGGGGGAGGGTGGGAAGAGGAGGAGAACGGGACGGAGGAGGACGAGGAGGAGGAGGAGCAGAGGAAGAGGAACAGAGGACGACAATGATGATGATGATGATGATGATGATGATGTGCTCGAGGCTGCAGGTACATCTGCATTCTCTCCAAACACAGCACAGGCCTCTTTCTTGGGTGACTCTATCCCAGCAGCACTACACTGGCAGATTTATGGCCTTCCTTTGTCCAAGTGTGTGTGTGTGTGTGTGTGTGTGTGTGTGTGTGTGTGTGTCTGTGTTTGCGCAGGAACAGAAGGGATAAACTGAGATTGAGGGAAGACACGGCGGACAAGAAGAGCCAATGTGAAGCCGAGGCGAAGGGCAGCGAGCAAATAGCAGCCATGTTGCATTCCATCAATATCACCCCCCTCCTCCCCCCCTTCCTCTCCCCCCGCTCCGTCCTCCCCCGCTCCATCGCTGCAGTATTTCATCCTTCCTCTCCCCCTTTATCCTTCGCTTTTTTTCCTACCCCCCCCCGCTCTCCGTCTCATCACCCTGCTCTTCACTCGGCGCTCTCGGACCTTCCACTGCTCTGCTGGGTCCCAGGCTGTAAAGCCCTCTTAGGGGGAAGGGTGTAAATCTGTCTCCCCTCCGTCTCTTGAGATTTCCTGGAGCTCAGCAGACTCAACAAAGCCAAGCTCGGTGTTGGAAGGCCGACGACAGACGCACGCACGCGCGCGCACGCACACGTAAAACTTTGAAAAAAGAAAAAAGCTGCTAACGAACAGATGGGAGGAAGAGTGTGTAAATGTCATCAGATGCACGCCGCTTTTGGAAGCTCCTGTGAAAACAAACAGGTATACTTTGCCTGACTGAGAGCCTGGGAAATCACTGTTTGCCCTGTGTGTGTGTGTGTGTGTGTGTGTGTGTGTTTCCACTCAACCACCCACTGCGCCCCACCAACACCCCACCGAGCCTTTTGTCCAGAGATGCCGTCCAGACGAGCTTGTTGTCCTTCTTTTTTTTCCCCCCCCCCTCCCCCGACCTCCCCCGCGCTTTATTGCACTTGATTGTAAGCGCGTCCATTCCTGAGATGGCTCAGATAGCAGCTGAAGCTAAATTGCCCGTCATAAAGCATCTGCAATAGCAACGGGCCGCTCTCGGGGTGGGACTGCAGTGGCGAGGAGGAGAGTGGGGGGGGGGATTTGAGGCACAAGGCGGCTGGGTCTCCCTATGAAAATACAAGGTCCTCTTTTTAATCTTTAAATGTGGAATATGAACTCTGTTTCAACAGCCACAAATCACCAGGGCCCTTTCTTAAACATTAAACGATTCTGTTGCATGATCGATTCCCTGAGTGCCTCCTAAATCAGTTTTATGCATACAATTTTCAAGAACACTCAGCGATTCGAGCGCGTGGGTTTTCGGAGGAAAGTGACTGAAAATCAAAAGTAAAATGATCTAATGGCGGTCCGGGGACGCCAAAACGCTCCTGCATGATACGACTAATTACTCACTCACAGACAGGCTAGTTAGAGTGAGATGTGGTGATTTACGGCCGAGCCATATATTTGACTGTGCTATGTTCCTGTCAAACGGCTGACAGACAGATGACTGCCGGCCTGTAATTGGCCTTCCTGTTTGTGTCTGTTCTCATGTCACAACAAAGGCACTTCCCCGGACTCGACAGTAGAGGGAGTCGGTGGGAGAGAGCGGCCCGTGCGTCTCCTCCTGATGGGAACACACTGGTGAGAGGAAGAAGAAGAAGAAGAAGGGGGAAAAAAACAAACAAACTGGAGAGGAGGAAGAGGAGGCGTCGCCTCGGCCGTGAGTGGCAGAGACGCTGCAGAGGTTATTGCGGTGCAGAGTGGCTGACAGTCAGCAGGCAGAGCAGGTAAGATCACTTCTGCCCCTGCAGGCCCTTTGAAAACAGAATCCGTTTGTGGCATTTGTGAGGAGTTCATGTCTCACGATCAAACCCATAACAACCCCCGCGCCGCTGCCAGGGATTCGACCGTGTCAACACGCCCTCGTGGCCAAGAGAGATAGAGCGATATGATGGCTTCTATCGCTCTTATTATGGCTTATGTGTAGGGAGAGGCCAGGGGCGGAGCTAAGTAGTGGGAGAGGGGTGGGGGGTAGGGGGACTGTACAGTATCTTTTGATATACAGTATCCTTTCTTTGTTTCCTTTTTCATTACATATTTCTGACTTGATGATTGATCCAGTTTCTGTTCTTGGGGAAACGAGATACTCAAAAGAAGAAATTGAATGTTACGCTATAACACCAGAGCAGTAGGAACAAGCTCATATAGGTTTATTGTTATTAATATTTAACATCTTCTCCAATTCTTAGGAATGGTGACAGGTCGACTGTTATAAGGTCAAATCATTTAACAATTAGAGTAATAATAATAATAATAATAATGAAAAACAGTCATGTGGACAACATTTCAGGTCTAGATCTACTTGTTGCCACTCCTGTGTGAGTCATGATCTCACCCTGGCCACCCCAAAGGAAATATCTCTGGCTCTGGGAGTGGGTTCCACCTCTCGATGATGCTTCCTTGCAGCGCTATCAAAGCTGTTAGACTCCTGCCTGGAGAAAATTCCAATAGACCACAAGAGCAAGACGGGGCTAAGCAGCCTGACTCTTCTTGGCAGCAGCCCCGGTCTACGATCATCATCATGATCGTCGTCGTCATCTCCGGGAGGAGTGACGCCCCTCGCTCCTGCCCTCCCGTCCCCTCCACCTCAACCCAGCCCACCTCACCCCACCTTGCCTCCCAGCTAGCCTTGCCCCCGTGACAGATGAGCCCAATGACAGCAGGACGCAACAACCTGCAATTGAACATTCCCCTGTGATCCATCAACGTCCGCGATGGCGTTTTCAGCCGTGTTTTCAGGAGAACACACGGGGGACGCACGTGCACACCCTCATATTAAGTCACTCCCCAAGTATTGGAGGAATCATGCCCCCAAACGTCTTCTCATACCTGCGAGATGCCTCACATATCTGTTGCAGGTGTCGTTTGAGGTTAGCAGCAAGGCCGTGGGTGTGTACATGTGTGCACATGTGTGTGTGTGTGTTTGCGAGCGCGCTCTTGTTCCATAGGTGGCCCATGTCTATGTTTTAAACTAGCTGTTAATTGCAGCCTCTCAGCCTACTCTGGTGGGAACAAGTGGCTCTGTGCACAAACTCAGCCTGGCCGCCCTCCAGCATTCGCAAGATTTTAGAGGTGAAGTTGCAGTTCCACGCTTCGGCCACGGGGTGTCGCCTGCACCACAAATGAAGCATGCTGCATACTTCAAGCCTGATGGGCATTTTATTTTCCGCTTTGGTGGCAGTGCTGTGGCGCATCAGGCCAAATGAAATAGGGGGAAGGCGGGAAAAAAAAAATCAAACTAGGGTGCAAATGTGTTTTGCCACATATAGGGCTTAATGAGGTTCCCCCTTGCCAGTACATTAGGAACAAAGACAGCAGAGAGGAAGGCAGCGAAGGACAACCCGGGTACAGTACCAAAATGAAAAAGGAGGGAGATAAAGTACGCCGTGAATGGCGAGTCGTCTCAATGAAAGCAGTTCACGGGTTGTCAAAGTGGAGATTTATTTTCTCCAGCAACTGGCTTTTTATGGTCAAGCTCCTCCACGCTGGCGAACAGCGGCGTGTTGTAATATGGCATGTAAAGAATGAGATTCAATGGGAGCTACACCCCCATTTGTCATATTTAAGGGGCTAGAATAATGACCATTGGCTGCCGCGTGCTTGAATCGTTCAGCTGGCTTATTTTTGTGTGCAAAACGGGGGGATGAAGACGAATGGACTCCACACATGACTCTGCACAGTCCGAGCTCTCCCATCATGTCATATAACTTAACACAATGGCTGCTAGCTTATCGTTATCCCAAGCCCAACAGTAGCAGCAGCAGTAGCAGCGGCAGCAGCAGCAGCAGGCACTCTTTCACAGCGCTTCATGGGGAAATGATAAAACAATCCAGTTGTCTCCACTTCATTTTTTTTTGGTGAACGGATGTCTTGCTTGGCTGCTCGGACTCATACGCATTAATTGCTTTAATCCATCAGCTGGTCCAATTCCTCGCCATTGAGCCTTGTCCAAGATCATGTGCGTTCTCTCCGCTTCTTGTTCAAAATGGGCCTGGAGAATGCCAAGTGTGTGTGTGTGTGTACGTGTGTGTGTGCGAGCCTGGCTCACATGTGAACATTAACATACCAACAAACGTCATACGACATCGCGCCCTGCTTCCGCTGGGAACCCCTGCGTGTATTTATTTCTTCGTACAATATGGATTCTCGCATGTGTGAAAACACTTACTCATGCACACGCACGCACGTGCCCACGCCCACGCACGCACGTACGTGTGCACGTATGTGTGCAGGCACTGCGGGCCAAGTGCAGGGGCTTGTTGTTAGCGTGTTGTTCCTGCGCTGTGGCTTGTGGGCCTGTCTGCAGGGCTGATCGATGATCTTTTACTGCTTCCCCAGGATTATCGGTCGAGTTCACCGGGAGGGGAAGGCAATTCATCAGAGCGCGGCGGAGAGAGAAACAGGCAGAGGAGAGGGGACAGAGGGAAAGGGAGATGGAGGGAGAGAGTGGTGTGTGCGTGTGTGTGCGTGCATGTGTGTGTGTGTGTGTGTGTGGTGTTCAATATGAAAATGCAGGGAGAGATAGGAGAGGGCAGGTGGGATGAAAACAGAGGAGGGGAGAACAGGAAGGGGAAGGAGAGAACAGGGAGAACAAGATGGAGACAGAGGGGGTGGGGTGGGAGGCGGGGGGGGGGGGGGTGCATGTATGGAAAAGATAGAGGGGCCGACGGAGACGGACACGGCAAGATGAAGCGATGGAGTGTTGGGGCAACGCTCACCTCAGACTGAACTCTCCTCGTACAGTTACAGCAGCATCAAACTAACTCATGACAGCAGCCTGTCTGTAGCTACAAGAGGCAACACCAGTGCTCGGGGCGCCTCTGTTTTCATTACGGCGGGATGTTTGGTTCACATTTCCACTGACTTATTTGACATTTTTTGCTAATTAATGGCTGTCAGCTGAAAAAAAATGCCTCGCCGCCCGACTGAATCCTTCTGGCTCCCCCAGACGAGGCTCCTGCTGCAGCGGGCGCAAATGGTTTCCAGTGGCGCACTGGACAGGATCACTGGGATGAAATTCTGAACATTTGAGGACAGAACGTCTCGCTGCTGCTGCTGCTGCTGCTGCTGCTGCTGCTGCTGTCTGACCTTGCTGGGTTTACAAGGTCTGCGGCAGAAAACGTTGCTGCCTGCCTGTCGCTCCTGAGCTCCTGATCAGAAAATGTGGAGAAGAACGGCAGACGGACAGATGGAAGAGGGACGGTGAGACAGGGAGGCGATGCAGCAGCACGACCCCGACTCTTCACCCCGAGAGGCAGAGAGACGAGTTCAGACTCTGTCTTCCCGTTCCCATGTGAGCGCACATCTGGCAGGTCTGCCAGTCGTCCCGCACACACAGCACACACAGGCAGCAGTGACAAACTCATATTCAAGGTGGCTGCAAAATACGTTTAGGGGGAGTGCGTGCAAGTCCGTGTGTCGATGTGCGACCACACGGAAATACTGTACACATTATATTTTTAGTTGAGTGAAAAAAACAAACCGTTAGTTGTATCAAAGTGTCCTTAACTATAAGAAAGTTAAAGAATGCTGAAAAACAAAAATGCATTTAATGACCAAGTAATTGATCCATTGTGCTTATGGCTCAAACGCTGAGACTGGTAATGGTGTTTTAAAGCTATACGGTGTAGTTTCACTTCCATTCTACACTGTAGGTTATTGCTGCGAAACCATCTCCAGGTGAGAAATGAGACTTTTTCTTCATCCAGAATATTATTGCTTTACGGGTCGTACTCGCTTTTAATTGGTTATGTGCAAATCCATTAAGGGGGAGAAAGGACAAAGAAATCCAATAAATGATGCATAGAACTTACAGCAAAAGTTCACGCCAGGCATAATTCAAAATAACAGCAGCCCAGAGAAACACTCGTTAACCTTCAACGCTCTGATATTACAGCAACTTTCACATCTTTACTATTCATCCTGTATTTCAGCAGAACAGCATTGCGTATGTCCAAAAAAACAAAAAAACACACATCAGCTCCAGTGTAATTAGCCCTTTGTTTACAGCCAACTGCAAAAAATGCTTGTTTTTTGTTTTTTTGTTGCTTCTTGATTATAGTGAGTTGTGGCTTCCACGTGTCATTAAAGGGGGTGATGCGGTCTCAGAGGGGAGAGTGAATACCCGGCTGGGGCTGCTGGCACAAAACAAGGCGGAGCCATCAGTCACCTTTGTGACATCACAATGGGCTGTCGCTCAGCAGTGTGTTTCAGCGCTCAAACTTTGAAAAGTGTTGGGAAATGTGTTTTTTTCCCTTTTTTTGGGGGGGCTTTTAACGACAAGATGAAGATGCTGTGCCTGCTGAAGGAGAATTCTTGCATCTCGTGAGACCTTTGACGATGCCACCTCAGCACACCTTCAGCACTCAGCGCCGCTCCCTCACATAGAGACCTGTAGGGAAATGTGTTCCCCTTTGCGCGTGCTCTGCTCGAGGATCAATTTAACATGCCCATGCCTGAATGTGCCTCCCTGCATCCCTCCCCGCCCGCCGCTCCGCCTGGCAAATGACTTTGCATCCCAATTTTTTCCTCCTCCTCCTCCTCCTCCAGCTCCTCCACCTCCTCCTCCTCACCATCTTCCTCTTCACAGATAGCTAGACAGCCGCTTTTTCTCCCTCGCGCCCCTCTCCCTCCGTCTTTGCCTCTCACTCCCTACATCTCCCCGCTGATGGATGGACAGATCATCTATAGCCAATCTAGCAGCGCTCCTGATGCAGTTAGGGCCTGTGACAAGTCTCCGGGCGGGGAGGGGAGGCGAGGCGGGGTGGTGGTGCGAAGGGAGGTGGATGAGGAGAACCGAGCGGAGCGGAGCCGAGGGAGCGGGGTGACGAAGAGGACACGGCATCTGGGGGGGAAATAAAGCAGGCAGCAGAGCGAAGGAACGGGAGGGAGAGCAAAGCGTGTCAGCGGAGCCGCCGGGCATCTTGTGTGTGTTTGTGTACTCACACTCCGCCCCCCCCCCCCCCGGGCTCCTGGCTGCTGCTAGGGGCCGTGGTTGCTGCCTGCCCTTCGCCAGCCGCGACGACAAACACATGTTATTTACATCTGGCACAACGACCAACCGCATTGTGTGTTCTCCGTTGCAAGCGCGAGGCTGTTCGATTCAGGATGGACCGCAGAGATTGTCAGACGGGGGGCTGCGTCACGTCCCGTGCGCGGTTGCGCACATTAGCCACTAGGGGGTAGTGTTATCCTCACTGTAGCCACAGCCGCAGCTCGCTCGATCTGCTGCTGTTCTGCTCCTGTTCGCGAGGTCGACGATAACGTGTTGTCACAGGTGGCAACACAACGAGGTTCGCGTTTAGCACTTTTATCCCTTTTCCTCCTCAAAGAAGAGTGCCACCAATTGCACCCATTATTATTTTTTAATGGAGATTCTGGGGCTCTTTTTGTGTGCAATGGCTACTCGAAAACACTCACAAAAAGCCAAATGCATGTAGCTGCTGGCGCAGGACAGCGGAGATTTTGGCTAAAAACAAAGTTGGGTGAAGACACAAGTGATGTGTAGAGACGTGTTTTTGTTTGTTCTTTCGCAACTTGAGTGCACGGCTGCCTCCTCAGGAACTTCAGATCCGTTTAGTGGATCGGAAAATGTCACAAGCTCCGAGAAATTGAAGGCTGGCATTTCCATTTTAAGTGAGCCGTCCCTTCAAGACCTCAGCAGCCCGTCCTCCAGCTGTGCTGGAATCTTCTGGAGGACGCTCCACACACCGCGTGGTGTATGTTTAGGAATCCAACCGCGAGCAAACTTACAGTCATGACCTCCACGTTCCCGACGTTTGTTGGGCGGTTAAAAAAATAAATAAATAAAAAAATGTAGGAGGACGACGCGCCTCTCCGCTGGGAAATTACGAGTGACAAGCGGCGGTGAATGAGTGCATAGTTGTGTCGGCCCCCAGGTATGAAAGCACACAAATCTGGAAGGTGAGGAAGTTGTGTTCTGAGAGAACCAGAGGCCGTCTGACCCCTCGCAGGCAGCGGGGGTCGGGGGTCAACTCACTTGACCCCCCCCCTCCCATTCCTCGTCCATATCAGCCCACCACCCCACCCCCGCTTTGACTACATGTTCAACGCACTGATAACTCCCCACACACACATACCTTCACTCCACCAGCAGCAGCAGGGCCTGTATGCACACACACACACTCGCAGAGAGGGGCACTTTCTCTTGTAGGCTTGGGGTGGGGGTGGGGGGGGGGCGGGGGGGTCAGAGTCGGGGGGGCACGTTCAAGACAAATAAACAAAAAAGTGGAAGTGACACGAATCCATCTCCTGCTGCCAGACACTGCCTGTCTCCTTCCTCTGCTGCCCCTGCCCCTTCAGCCCCCCCCTCCCTCCCCCCACACACACACACACCCCACCCTCCCCGACCAGCCCAGCACATGCACACAAATAACATACGTGCGTGCGCGCGCACACACACACACACACACAAAGCACAAAGCACAAAAGACAGAGTCAACACAGCGTGTTTCTCACCTCCATTTTAAAGGCGCTGGGCAAAAACAGCAGCCATTTTGCCAGAGTGCCCCCCACCCCAACGCCCCCACCTCCCCACCTCTTGATAGTAATCAAATTTGGTCTCATCTTTTCATTTTCTCATCTCTCCTCCCCATCTGCACGGCGTAACTCCTCTCTCTCTCTCATTCTCTCCCTCATCATCCCTCACTGTCACTCGGCAGCTCTGAGCCATTGACCTCCGACCCCCAAGCAGGTTCACCAGCGGGTCAGGAGCCTGGCGGGGGGAGGCGGGGGGGCTGGTGGAAGGTCTGTTATTGGGGGATGCCAGCTCCTTCCTCTGGCCATGGATACAGACCTCGCCGCCGCCGCCGCCGCCGCCGCCGCCGCCGCCGCTGCCATAGCAACTGGACGAGCGAGAGCAGCCTGCAGAGAGCTGCTCTGTTATGCGATTTTGGCTTTAACCTCTGCGGGCACATGCTCACACACACACACTGGCGATAAGCTGGCGTGCACAGACGCACAGAATCCGGCGCGCGCGAGCACAAAATATAATCAAATTTCTTATTTGCGCTGCCAGGCTGTGCTGCTGGAATAGACTTTTTTTCTTTTTTCTTTCAAGATACAAGATTGATGGGCATTCCACGTTGGCTGCAATTAATTGCCGCATAATTAGACCTACAAGTTATTTATTGAAGCAATTTGGAGAACACAAGAGCCTGGGGATGTATAAAAAACCATTTGATCACGAGCCGCATAAACTTTAAAGATGTCCTCTCGCATGCTTTTATTTGGACAGAAATGAGCGATTCACTCGGCTCTCCAAGAGGCTTTTTCCCATAATAATAAAAAGCATGAATGATAATAAATCCGGGCTAAAGTGAGCGGTGCACCGGAAGTCTCATGGGGGTCAAATGAAAGTGGTCGCCAGTTTTTGCGGAGGTGAGACGGTGGCTCAGGTGTGTGTGTGTGTGTGTGTGTGTGTGTGTGTGTGTGTGTGTGTGTCCAGGTGTCATCCCGCTACAAACAGACCTGGTAGAACTCTGTTGCTGCAACGCTATTACTTATCCAATGCTTGCCCCCCCCCACCCCCCCAGTTGTTTTTCCTCTTTTTCTTCACTTAATCTCTCTGTTGTTTCATGTTTCATTTGTTTGTCGCCCGTTCCATTACGCCAAGCCGTATTTCTTCTTCGCCGTGCGGCTCGAAAAAATTTACTCCTGGCGCTCTTCCTCTCCTCTTCCTCTCCTCTTCCTCTCCTCTCCTCTCCTCTACTCTACTCTCGCTTGGCCGCTTTCTCTCCTTCCTGCCCTGCTCGTTGTTCAAACAAATATGATGAATGAGGCTATTGGTGTCTGGAGAATGAGCTGCGATCAGAGAGCCTTTGATGTTTGGCAGCTTTAATGACGTATCCTGATGAAGCGACATGCAGCCATTTTCACCTGGCGTGACACACTGCCGTTGCTGTTGAGCACATTCCGTTCAATTACTATGAAGTGGGAACCTGTTTTAGCTGGCGTGCATGTGCACGTACGGAGGCACGTGTGCGCGTGGAAGCGTGTGTCTTGTACGCACGTATATCCGCCTTTTAACTTTTTTCCTCGAACTTCATTCCTGCGGCCCACATGTTTGGCGACAATGTCAGCGCACTTAAACCGGGGCGCTTATCTCAAGTGTCTCAAGAGGCTCTTATCAGTTCCTTTTGTAGTCGCAGGATTAACTACTGTCAGGGGCAACCCCGCCCCCCCGCCTCCCTCATCCCTCGGCCCTCGCCGCCTCATTGTGGACAAGCGTGTTTGCGCGCACTCAAACTTGCATGCAAATCGTTACGTGCGCATGCCCACTTTCCCTACGTGCGTGTGCGTGCAATGCGTGCACAAAAGGCATTTGCACGAACGGCGTTTCGTTTTGTGAAGCAAACGCTGCTACTGCAATAAATTTAGCGTTGGTTTTGAAATGCAACACAGCAGCCCTGGAAAAAAAGACTCTTATTGGTGGTCTGGCTGGCTCCTGAGCAGAGCCTGTATTCCAACCGCAATGTTATGCAGGCGCCTCGGCCTCAGTGCCGCTCTGCTCTGCTCTGCTGTTCCCCGACCTCACCAATAGGTGGAGCTCTGTGCACAAAACAGATGATGTGAGGTTGCCATGGTCAAATGGCCTGGAGCTGCAGGAAGAGCTAATCAAATTGCCAGTGTGTCTGTGTCAATTACAGGGGGTCAACTTCATAAGAGGAAAAGGTCCAAATCATATTTGCACCTGCATTCTAGCAGCGGCGTCTGAGCCACGAGTGCAAGCAAGGCAAAGCGGAAGCCTTCTTGGTGCGGCAGTCAGACTGATAATAATATGGAAATGATGGTTTTCATAAGCACACATTCTTATGAGGCATTAGAATTCCTTTAAATTCCACAGATAAAGGCTCGGTGTGACTGCCTTGAGCGATGAGCTTTTGCTGTTTGTAGATCGCGGCTGAGATGAATAGCGAGCGAGGCTGATACTCTTACAGTGCCAAGCCACTATCTTATCACTTCCCTCTATCGGACTGATAAAGTAAATGACTTTGCTATAGGTGAGCACCTCTTCAAATTCATTATGGGCCCTCGGTGCCCCGTGGCTATCGATGGCCGGGAGCGTGGCCCACTGTGTGTGTGTGTGTGTGTGTGGATCCCAGTGGCACTCTACTGCTGATGACAGAGGAGATGAAGACGTCTTTGGAAGGAATCGGCGGGAGATGGTCATGTGACTGCAGGCCGCTTCAACCTGCTCACCCCCAGTGGAAATGCAAATTCTGAAGATTTGTTTAGGCTGTTGTAACATACAGGGAACCCGCTGGGGATCTCCGCCATTTTCACTCATTTACATGTTTTTAATCAAGGAACTCGCAGCCAAATGTGCATAAATGAGCCAAAAGGACTACTGTGCAGCAGCGCTGAGAAGCCAGCGGCAGAGTTTGCAGATATTCTGCGGCGAAAACAATCCTGACGGTGGGGGCGGTGTTTCACCAGCCAGTGTGGGGGGGTACTTGGTCATCAGGGTCACCGCTAGTGGTGTACTCCCCCCACCCACACGCCCCCCCATTCCTTTAATCGCACACTCTCGGCTCGGTGTCCCGTTGGAAAGGTAGCGCCATCATTAGATCAGCAAAACAAATGAGTCAATGAAGGAGGTTTGGAAGCTTCCCAGGAGGAGCATCTGTCTCCGTGCTGAGTGGCAGCTCTGTCAATGAGCGCCAGGCCAGTAATGCGCTGGTATTCAGAGGGGCAGTGTGTGTGTGTGTGTGTGTGTGCGCATGCACGTGTGTGCATCCATTTGGCTCTCTGGGCAGTGAGATGCTGGAGGAGGTTATTAAATATGACAGCGCTGGACCGAGGAGCTGCGTCTCTTCTGGCTCCTTTGTGCTCCTCTTTTATTTCCTTCCACGCAACTTTTTCCAACTCCAGCACCGCCGTCCGCCGAGCCCAGCCAGCCAGCCGGCCGGCCAGCCAGCCAGCCAGTCAGTATTTAAGTATCTGCAGTAATAACGTTTGACCACTAAATCAGAGACGTTGCCGACGCGCGTGATGAATGTCGGGTCTCCGGCTAATTTTCCGCGTCATTAATGATGGAGGAAGTTTCTTAAATTCCGGCCGAGCTCCGGAGCCAGCAGGTGAGCGCCGACGTGCAGCATCACCTTGCAGGGTTTTTTTTAAAATTATTATTATTATTATTGTTGTGTTACGCAGAACGAGGTCGAGCAAATGAGCCAGAATTCTGACCTCCTAACGATGATGAGAATGGCGCCGTGCTTTGATAATTATGGGATGTCGTCCCGCTCGCGAGCGTCTCTACGGCGACAGCCTTATTGACAGCGAGCTGCAAAATCTGTGCATTAGCGTGGCGGCAAATAGCTTATTGACCTCGAGGGCCGCCGTCAATGATTATTCTCATTATTGATCAACCGGCCGATTCATATATTTTTTTTTTCAATTCATCAACAAATCCGCCGGTCTATAAAATGTCAAAAGTTAGTGAGAAATGATTCTCGCAATTTTTTTTTTTTCAAAAGCCTGAGGCCACGTTCTTTGATTGATGGTCGATTGGTCAAACGTCCTGAGACGCTGAACCCTGTGATCCCGTAGAACGACGGCGTTTGATAATAAGGATGGGGGGCAATCAAAGATGAGGTTAACGAGGTGATTTCTGCCCCCCCTCTGTAAAACACTCATCTCGATGAATCTTCCTTTTGAAATTGCAGCACGAATCGGAATTGAAACGCGTTTTCCAAGACACGCAAACACCTTTCTCGACCTTGCTTTACTTGCTCTGCTTTAGAGAGAATGGCCCCAGAAAAGAGAATATCCAGTGAGCAGCAGCAGCTGTGTGGAGGAATAGTCAGACCGGCCATAGAAAGTGCAACACTGTCTCAAACAGCCAATGGTTTACAACCTGCGCTCAGCGGAAGAGCTGCTCTGAATCTGAAATCTCTCTGTTGGGAACCCGGTCCTGGCAAGGTGGACCTAATGAAGTAGCCAGCGGGTGCACGGTTTAGGTCGGCGCTCGGCTGACTCTTCTAGAAAGTTGATGCAACAATAAATTCTCATTCGATTTTCCTGCCAGCACCTTTTTTTGAATGTGTTTCCAAACAGTGTTCTGACGTCTTGGTTCACCTGGTGGAAGTTCTAATGGGGCGTTCATAATTTGACACAGACTGGGGACTAAATGACCTCCTCCCCCCCTACGACCAAGCACCACACCCTCGCCGTCACTTTGCTCCTGGCACTTTTTTTTTTTTTTGATGACCTCATCCTGCTCCCAGTGTCAACAAGTTCCTGATCCGCATGAAAGCTGAACTCTGAAATGGATCTCACGATGCTCGTACATCAAGCACTTCTGTGGGAGGGAAAGTGAAGCTTACCATTATGACCATTATTATTATTATTATTGTTATCATTATTGTCATTACTGCGGCGAGCCCGGCGTCAGCAGCTGCTCCAGCTCCGTGTCTCCAGGAGGTCGTTTCCTGAAGCTCCGTCCAGTCTCCCACATTAGCGCCACCTCCACTCAGCCGCTACTCAGCGAGGAGACGGCGGTGGGCTGCAGCGCCTGCTGCTGCTGCTGCAGCGCCTGCTGCTGCTGCTGCTGCTGCTGCTGCTGCTGCTGCTGCCTGGCTGCTGTCTGAAGGCCGCGCACGCTGATGATTCCCAATTAGCGAGTGAGTGGGAGGCATTAGTGTTCAGGCAGACACATAAATGGCACCGGGATGAGATCAATTAGACTGAGAGAGGGGGATCTATGGGGTGGGGAGGTGTCGTTAGGCTCCTGGATGGCTGGTGGTCAAAGTGAGCCGCTGTCGAGCTCTCAGCGAGGCCGCTGTCTCACTCGCCGTCCGGCTCCGAGTCTCTCAGTCGGAGGCAGCGTGGAAATAATGAACGTCCGCTCGTTCTCTTTCGGCCTTTTTTATCCGGGTTTGAGTAAAAGCGGCAGTCCCGCAGATCAGCGCCGCGAGCGTCACGTGGTCAAAACAGCAGAAGCAGCAGCAGCAGTGATAACTTGTGGTGTTTGAGTCCCTGGGGCTGCGACGCAGGGTGGTGAGTAATCGTGCTGTGTCTGTGCATGCGTTGCCATTGATTTTGTCTCGGCTCCGAGCTCTCCCAATTACCTCCTACTTCAGGCTGCCAGTCCCCTCGCTGTCGGGGGGTGGAGGGGACGGCAGGCGGGGGGAGGTGGGGGAGCGCTGGGGGGGTGAAGTAGGACACTTGGGCCTCAGTGAGCTGTTTGTTTACCCCGCTAATTGCTCCTGTTGTTTCCTTTCATTAGCGCAGGCTGAGCTATCGGGCCGGCTCGCACAACACAACTAAGTGCTCCTAACCTTCTGGTCCCTTGGTCTGCAGTAAATATTGGACCACGTTATGTGGTGGTTTGCCTTTTAAAATATGGCTATCCAGTGCGGAAATAATCAGCGCCGCATGTTTGGAATGCAGCAGGTTTTATATGGTGCCCAAAGGAAGACTGAGTGCCTGGAGCGGCCTTACTGGAGTTTCCCACTGAAGGACTCACACTGCGGCGCAAGAAAAAAAAAAAAAATCACTTTACCATGTGTGACTCCAGTCAAAAAAAATAAGAAAAGTCCATGTTGCACTTTTTGCACCAGTTGTGGAAATAGCCACTTTATGATGTCACAAAGGGCATTCACAGGGTATGAAGGATATGGCTGTATATTTTAGCGTCCAGCATCAGTGCATATAGTATTATTTAATAGCTTAGTGGCACTAATAATCACTGGGTCTGTATTGATTTGGCAACACTTTTGTGCTAGCTACTGCTAGCTAGCTAGCTGAAGTGCTCCTAGCTGTGGCAGCGCATATTAATCAGACTTTTTTACGCTGTGTTGTGCATCTTTTTGTTGACGTGGTAAGTTGTCATCTTACATGTGAACATATATTTTTCATATTCAGTTTTTTTTTGAGTCAAACAGCTGAATAGGATGCAAATACACTGAAGTATTCTAAAGTATTCCGACACCCTGATACCTGTTTCGCAGGCATTTAATCTGCAACGGAATAGGTTAACAAATAAAAGCTCCAACATTAAACACCAAGACGGGCGTGTCGAGCTGCAGCCACATTTTGACTGACCTCGATGCAAAAAAAGAGAATGTAAACGTCACGAGTGCATTCCATTTCATTCCATGGGTGTGGGTTTTGAGTTTAGTGTTGTCTTGACTGTACCGTGCTGCGTTAGCGTGTTAGCGTGGCCTTTTGGAAAACGGTTGCACGCTCACGCCGGCCCCTGAGTCTGTGGTACACCCCCAACCCTTTCCCACACAACACCACACGCATAGACACACACACACACACACACACACACACACACACAAAGCCGCGGCTCCTTAATGACTGCCATTCCTCTCAGTGCCACGTTATTAATTAGCTCAATGATCCTTGCCAATGGGACCTGCACCGCGGATTAGAGCCCTCAGCGCCCACACCCCTGGCTGCTGCCGCCTCCTGCCCGGGGTAGGCGAAGCGGGAACCGGGGGGCGTGGGGGAGGTGCATGTCTGCACGGGCGGAGGTACAGTGTGTGTTTTACAGTTGCCTTTGTGCCTTTTGTGCAGCTTCACAAAACCTCTTGCATTTTCGCATTTTCTTTTTTAGTTTTTTTGTTTGCCCTCATTGTCTCTGGTGGATGAATCGTCGATGCTCGGAGTCACTTCCCCCGAGCGAATGGTAAGATTCAAGGACAGGCGTGTGGTTCCAGCCTAAAAAAAACCAAAAAAAAACAAAAAAACACAGATTCTTCATCGAGGGCTTGAGTCACCGCGGCAGATTTGCGCGGGTCTTTCCGTCAGGTGAGCGGGGGTCTGAAAGAGGGAGGCGGCCCCTCCAGATGCCTCACTGTTGCGCCCAGCAAATGAACATAAATGTCACTGTCAAGCTGGAATGAAGAAAAAAAGGGGCGACGGCGGAGAAACTGCGGTGAAGTTTGGAGGACGCCGGCTTGTTTCTTCAGGACGTGAAACAGGTGGAAACCTGGGGAGCGGAGGAGAGAGCCGGCGGCCGCACCTGTAACTGACTTCTGACTGCTTTTCTTCCCACAGTATTCAAGTCTTGTGTACGATGTCAAAGGTAATCTGGCTCAGCTTTAACCCGGGTCGCTCACATATTGATGGAAAAAGCACAAAATCTGCTCTTTGCACTTCACTCAAACCAACATTGTTCAAAGAACAGTATGTTGTGGATTTAAAAAATTGTTTGCATTTGTCTTCAAAAAAAGCTCATTTTTCTCTCAATTTTCTCAAACGATTGCCTTTTTCAGACTGAAGGATGCACCCACCGTTGCACCCCCCTCTGCCGCCCTCCGCCCCCCCCGCCGGGCAGCGCCGTCACCGTCCTGTGCCCCAACACCTGCAGCACCTGCACGGCCCCGGTTGGTCCAGAAGACGGCGGAGGAGCAAGTGGAGGAGGAGGAGGAGGAGGAGGCAGCGAGGAGGATAGATATGCAGGTGGTGCAGTCGCTCCAAGGTGACAGCGAGGTGTGTTGTGATTATTGACTGCGTGACCTCGCCGTGACCCCGGCTGCCAGCCAGTAAAGGGCAGAGAGTTAGCGCTCGCCGCGCCGCCTGTCACGGCCGTCAATACGCTGATGAATGGCGCCGGCGGTTATTAAAGCAGAATTAGAATGGGGAGGGGGTGCAGGGTGGGGTTGGGGGGGGGGTGGGGGCTGGGGGATAAATGATGGCGCAAATGGTTGTGCGGTGGAGGGAGCGAGGAGCCGGATGGCACGGCATCACTGTCATCAGTCTTTATTACCCTCCAGGGAACAGAGGGGTGGGGGTGGATGGGGGGGCAGGGAGCGGTCAGCGCCACGCACCCTCTGCCCCCCCCCCCAACCCCCTCGCTTCTTCCCACCTCCTCCTCCTCCCCCCTCTCCCGCCAGCGCCAACACCAGACTGGTCGTGACGCGTTATTACTGGGAACACACCTGCATGTTGACTGAAGGAGGGGGGTAAGGGTGTAGATGGAGGGGAGGGAGGGGGGCCACGCCACCGCCGTTTGTCTTTATTGCCACAAAAGAGGTTTTTACATAAGCGTCCTCCGACCTCGCCGCCGGACGTGGCCGCTCCTTTTTTTTTATTTTTCCCATCAGCCACCCCCCCACCCCACTCCCTCCTCTGCCACACACACACACACACACACACACACACACACACACTCTTCTGTTATGTTGCTGGTTCCCCCTTTTTCCCCCTCCCTCCCGGGTCCTCCATTTTCTCTCTCTCTCTCTCTTTACCAAGCGAGCGAGCGAGCGAGCGAGGGAGCGAGGGAACGAGACAGTGGAGGCAGTGGAGGCAGTGGAGGCAGTGGAGGCAGTGGAGGGAGTGGAGGGAGTGGAGGGACCCCCACCACAATCAATCACGGTGAAGTCGCGGAGCACGGCGGCACAACTCAGGGCACCGGCGCAGATAAGCCTGTTAGAGGAGAGGAGGAGGAAGAGGAGTAAGAGGAGGAGGAGGAGGAGAGGAAGAGGAGAGTAAGAGGAGAGGAAGAGGAGGAAGAGGAGAGGAGAGGAAGAGGAGGAAGAGGAGGAAGAGGAGAGGAAGAGGAGGAGGAGAGGGGAAGTGGAAGAGGGGAGATGAAGGAGATAGAGGGAAAAGAAGAAGCTGTTGGAGGGTTGGGGGTGGGGGGTACGCTGGGTTCAGTGCACAGTCAGGGGATGGGTGCTAGTGGTGTGTGTGTGTGGGGGGGGGCAGGAATGGATGGGTCCACCAGTGCGACCGACCGACCGACCGACCGACCGACCGGTGGCTCCGCCCCCTGTGGGCCCCCCCACCCCCTCCCCCACCGGCCGAGGGTCCCGCCTGCATACAGATGCGGTGGCGGCGGTGGCGGCGGCGGCGGCGGCGGCGGCAGCATTGATATTCTGCCCTCGTGCTGCTTCCACTCGCCTTCTTCTTTCCTAATTAGAGCTTTTATTTATTGATGCCCCCAGTTAACGTCTCTCCCAATTCTGCCCGAGTTCCGTCTCCATTAGACGCCACATTCATCCACTGCAGCTTTTTCCAGAGCCGCTCTTTAAATTTTCGGCCCCTGGCCTGCTGCTCAAATCTGCCCCCCCCCCCCTCCCATCCCCCTCCTCTTTTTTTGGGGTCGGTGTGGGAATCTCATGTGATGAATGGTGGAGTCATTCAAGCCGCATCCCAGCCTTTATTTCCTTTCATTTTTATTTTATTTCTTTTCCCATGAACTGCACAAAGCACTTCCAAACACATCCAAACACATCCGGGACGGCCTCGTCTTTAAACTATGCACGCAAATAAAAATGACTCCTCGTGCATTCCACGCAACGACAACATCCGTTCACACGGCGCACTTTACATTTGTCGACGAAAAAACATTTTTCTTTGACAAGATACAGTTTGGCTTCCAAGCGGTGCGCGCTAGCCGCAGCCGCCGATGCTAACGCTGACAGATGAGTCCCGGCGTGACAGACAGCAGACGACGGTGATGCTTTTACAGGCGTCGTGGATCTAATGCGTTTAGGTGGCCCCCGACGTTTTATCAAACGGGCTCATTGTATTACTTTACCTGCAGTCGGACAAACTCATCTGTAATAATCACATCGCTTTGCATTGTGCTGAAAAATAGCCCCTTTGCGCCGCCGCTAACTCTCTGGCATATTAAGAGGAGGCGCCGCCGCGCTAAGAGCGACTAGCATCTCCGCTGTGAGGAAATAGTCCTTCCAGAAACTTCAAGGTTGAGTGGTTGCTCATTAATTTCTATTAGATGGCCCTTACATGTTATGCATTAATTCTGAATTAATTATGGGAGGTTTTTTTTTCGCAGAGAGCGACAGTTTGACCAAGCCGCCACCTTGTTTTTTTGTGCTTTGCCTTTGTTAAGTCTTTGGTCTGGCTACCAACAGCAGAGATGCCATTGGGTATAATTGATTGATTGATTGATTGATTGATTGATTGATTGATCGATTGATTTCTACCCATTTTCTTTTGCAGTTTTTGCCTTTTTGAATTTCCAGGTTGTGCACATTTCCACTGCATTAGTGCAGCATCTTGCAGACTCATGAGTTGTAATGAAGGTCTTGGCAATACATTTATTATTAGTGGGAAAACTATCATGTTCTGCATCATCTGAAAACGTGTTCTCTGGTTGCTCCCTGCAGTTGTGCTTTTTCTTCGTTCTCAGTTTTTTTGGGGGACGATCGTCGGCAGCCTCTTACTTCACCGCCGCTGCCGCCTGCGCTTCTGTTTATCATCAAGCATTCGCTAAAATATGACCATTGAGCGGCGGCGTTAAAGTTTTCGACGAGACGTTCCAGCGGCATGACACTGGATTTGCTCTTTTTCTGAACTCTCGCCTGTCTTGGGTTTGACACACGCCTGCAATGGCGTTCTGACGAACGTCTGCCTGCGAGCTGAGCTGAGCTGAGCTGAGCTGAGCTGAGCTGAGCTGAGCTGTCATTAGGCCGCACGGCTCTTGGCCCGTGTGAAGTCGCTCAAAAGGCTCCACTTGTGTTCATCTGCATGCAAGACTGCTGAGTGGAGTCAAAGAGAGGAAACGTCTCCCAGATGATCACAGGAACAAATCCACACTGACTCCCCACATCTTAACCACATGATTTAACACTCATTGTCCCCAAGAAGATAGAGAGAGAAAAAAAAAACTGCCTGGAATTCTTTTTCTTTTTGTCTGTTTTTTTTTTTTTTATACAAACAGCTGGAAACTGACCCAAAATCTATGTGAATAAAAAGAACCACCGGCCACCAGCTGAACGGACCGTCCCTCTCGATGTTTCGGCGCCCGTCTCACTCACCCAGCTGCTGCTCGGAGACCAGGTGCTGCGGCTCTGACTAACTCATGGATCACAATCAGCCTCTTCGTTTCAGCCCCGGTAACATCCCTGTCAGCCCGACGCCCCCTACCCCCATCACACACACACACACACACACACACACACACACACACACACACACACACACACACCTCCCCCAGCCCCCCCAGGGCTCAGTCTGATCCCATTCCGGCCCTCACGCTGCACTACAGCTGCCCCCCCTCGGCGCCGCGCTGGAATTGGATGGTCTGATGACTCGATGGCTGCCCCCCCTCCTCCAGGATGAGACGACCCCCCCCCCCTCACCGCCACATATCGGCGGCATCCCGTTTGGCTTTTTTGTGTGGTGGTGGCGGCGGCGGTGGATGAAGAGGATGAAGGGGAAGATGCTGACAAGATAGGGAGGAGGTTGGTCCTGTCGGGGGGGAGGGGTGAGGGGGGGGTCAACTTTATCATAATGCTCTGGTGCCCTTCAAATGGGGAGGATGTGCAGCAGGCGTCAGTGGCGATGGGTTAACTAATGACGGCATTAGTGTGAGTGTGTGTGTGTGTGTGTGTGTGTGTGTGTGTGTGTGTGTGTGTGTGTGTGTGTGTGAGCGAGCTCCCGAGTGTGCGCTGGTGTCTGCTGCCCTCTCTCTCTCTCTCTCTCTCTCTCTCTCACCCTCCTCCTTCCTCCTTTTTTCTTCTTCTTCTTCTTCCTTTTTTGTGCGCTGGTGTGTGTGTGTGTGTGTGTGTGTGTGTGTGTGTGTCTGTGCCTTTCACAGGTGATCAGTCAAGGCGATCCACTCAGCCCCCGTCTCATGCAGCCCCCTCATTACAGGCGACTATCTCCTCTAAACACCTGCAACCCCCCCCTCGACCCCCCCCACCTTCAGCTCCTGCAGGGCCGCCCGCACACTGCGCTCCTCTCGTCTTCTTCTTTCCGTCCCAGTGCAGGGAAGCGGCTGCCCATCACATCAATCTGCTCTCACTGTTTGTGTTTATGTACAGGAGAGAAGAGCTAAAAAAAAAAAAAAAAAAAAAAAAAAAGATAGGAAAAAATAAAAGGGGGCCCCCTCTTACCGTGGGCTTTATTGACTAAGCATTAAGCGGACATTATCAAGCGATAGCCTGGGTTATTTATGAGCCGGTGATAAAGGCTCGTGGGGGCGGCTGAGTTATGTGAGAACGGCGGTCGGGATGAAAGGAGCTCATACGGCCGACGCGAGATACCTGAGACCCCCCTCGTCCCCCGTCCCCTCTCTCTCTCTCTCTCTCTCTCTCTCTCTCTCTCTGGGCAGGGATGCATGGCGAATGCGCCAAACGGAGCTGAAACGCGGGCAGGATTTACGAGCGGGCAAATTTTATGCCCCCCCCCCCCCCCTCCGCTTCCCCCGCCCCCACAAACACACACACACACACACACACAGGTCAAACAGGGGGCTGTTTATGTTGGGCTCCTTTGTTGCCGTCCGTCCTCGCGCCGACGTGCCCGCAGGTACGGAGATTTTTCATATTTGCCTGAAGGGGGAGGTAGTGAGCGTGTGGGTGGGGGGAGGGAGGGGGGGCACAGGTATTCCTCTGACCATCTGAACTTGGTCTGGAATTTTCAGAACGCGGCGGCGCCCCCCTCCCCCTCCCCCCCCAAAATCCAGCCTGTGATGTTGACATAAATTACACGCGGCTGAACATAAACAGCGAGCGGCTAATACTGGCGCGCGTGCGTCGTAACCTTGTGCAAGAGGTCGACGGCTGTCTTTGACCATGGCGGGAATTAGGAGAGGGTTGGGGGGGGGCGCTTTGCACACGTCACCGTTTACTGACTGATGGCTCGGAGGCCGTATAACTTGATGCATAGTTGCGTCGCACTTTAAAAGGCCGGTGCAAAATCCATCTTTGGCACTTTGGCATTGTGTGTGTGTGTGTGTGTGTGTGTGTGTGTGTGTGTGTGTGTGCCTTTTTTTTTTTTTTTAAGGAAATTCGTGCTTAAAACTGATAGCACTGGAAACTGGCTCCAGTGTCAAGGTGTGATTAGGGCGTGTTTTCATTGCCTCGCCTTGCCCTCGCCTCGCCTCGCCTCGCCTCGCCTCCCTCGCCTCGCCTCGCCTCGCCGCCACGCCCGCCACAGTACGCCACGCCTCGGTACGATTGCGTTTTTATTGGCTCTGTGATCACGAGACCGTGGGCGGAGTCGACGCGGTAAAGCGGGACAATGTTTTCGTCAGCGTCATTTCTATACGACACACAACAAGCACAGCAATGGACAAAGTAGAGGTTGTTTCATACCTGCTGCAACCTTCATATTTTCACCAAAAGTAAACACGAGACAGATATTCGAGAAAATAGCATTTATTAAAGAACAATAGAAAAACAGACTGTAAACACAAACCCAAAATAGAGCCTCCTACTTATTAGAAATAGCCTCTATGAGCTGCCCTAGCAAGCCAAGGAAGGCATTGTTAAATGCCGCGGTGCCGAGGCTTCCTCGCGGCGAAGAGCCACGTCCTCTCGACGAATCAGTATTTCCTCTCGCCTCAAGGCCTCCTCGGATTCCTTAGCTTGCCGCGCCTCACGCAGGAGCAACTCGATTTGTTCCGAGCGCTTTACACACCCGCGACGTCGAGGGCATGCCCGGTTCGCCTGCCCCTCCCCAAAAGACAAAAAAAACATGTATTGAAATACACATATAAATGTATTTGTACAACATCAATAGTAGCTACTTTTATTCACAGTCAAATGTACCTGACACGGAGCGCTGCGAAGAAGGAGTTGGTGTCGATGTCCGCTCCGACAGGGGACATCGACGAGGACACTGAGCCAATCCAGTGCCCTGCTCGTCGCTACGTCACCACTAAACTCGCTTCGACTCGCTTGGCCCCTCAACGATAGAGGTACCAGAACAGCACCCCCTACAACCGTGTAGCGGCCAGTGCAAACACCCTAACACCGTACCGTGGCGAGGCGAGGCGAGGCGAGGCGAGGCAATGAAAACACGCCCATAGTGCCATTTCAGTCTCATGTGAAGCAGGTACATCCTCGCTGCTGCTCTCATCCTCAGCCTGCGCTCACTCGGAATCTTTTGAGCCCTCATGTGTTTCAAGGGTCCTCTAACTGTACTTTCTACACATAAATGTGTTTCTAGTCAGTTGGTGAACTTCCTTTACATGAGAAAAGTCCATCAGTCACCTCTGTTGTTAGCCCAGCATTTCAGAAATCCTAACCATTGATGATGTCACGAAGGGATCTGATACCCATGGACATCACCCATCAGTTGTTTGCAGTGGTGGGCCGTCAGGGCCAGCTAGGCCTTCTCTGCTGCCCGAGACATACTGCACTTGGAAAAATACATTTTCCTCTAATGATGATAATATAGTTATTCTCCATAGTCTGTTCTCTTCACATCACATTATATCCACATGATCGCACTGCTTCCATTGTTGTATTACTGTGGAGTTCTTATCCAATCAAATTTCAGCTAGCTTGCGTTGTCAGGTTCTATGAAATCTGCCTGAGGCTTTCAGAATCAACATAGCAGGCTGCTGTCCACTGTAAACGCACCATCGTCTGTTGCGATAGCCAATCAGATCTCAAGCCTGCGATGCAGAGACCATTCACTCATTCATTTTCCATACCCGCTTCTTCCTGAGCTCAGAGTCATGGGGATCTGCTGGAGCCTATCCCAGCTGTCATAGGGCAAAGGCAGGGTGACACCCTGGACAAGTCGCCAGTATGCCGAGACCAGCTTGCTGCTTTACGCTGAACATCACACGTAGACGTCCTGTGATTGGATGAGCACTGAGAACCTTCCCGACTGAACTCAACCCGGAGATCCGGTTGCCACCACGACAAACCCACAATGGCTGAAGGAGAAGAGAAAGATTTAATTGCCCAGTCATCTGCAATTTATACTGTCAATAATGTTCAATCTTTCAATAATTTAAAAGTACAATGGTTTGATTCGTTACTGTCTTGCTGGTCTCTAATACGAATCGGTGACAACGCGCAGTTTATTGGACCAGTTTAGACAAACTGCTGTTTAAAACTTTGTAGAGGAATCTCTTAAAATCACCTTTTATTTCTAAGTTTTGACAGTATGACTGGCCTTAGTTACTGAGTCTTAATTATGGTTTAAATGCTTCAGAAAGTTTTGCTCGACTAGGTCCGACTAGGTCCCCCTAGGTGTGATTCTCTATGGATTCTCAAGCTTTGGTGTCATTTTGAGGATATTATAAGGTGTACAGGTATTCATTTAGGGTGGACTAATTATGACGTCACTGATGGCCTAGGTGTGCTGTTTCTTAGTTGACAATGCCAGGTTAACAGGAAGCTAAAACTAATGTTTTTTGGCTGAAGGCTGTAAACACAGGGCTAAATATTCATTTTTTAAAATTCTCTGTAGGGTTCTATGTTTGCAAGTATAAGACTTGACAAAAGATATTCCATTCTGAAAAGAGAAATTTGATATGGGTGCTTCGAATCCTGGATTTATTTTGCATCTCATCCTCCTCTTCTTCCTCCTCCTCCTCCACCTCCTCTTCCTCCATCTCTTTCTCACGCACGCGTCTGTTTGCACAGTTCCGGTGAACAACAACAACCCCCCCAAGATTTTTGTAAACACATACCATGCTCACCTTGGCGTACTGTACGCGGCACCTTCTCACCCAGCCCAACGCCGTCCCGCTCCCCAATAAACCAGGTCAACAAACAAAAAGCAATTATGTTGGGCAGCTGCCGCCTGGGAGTGGGTAATTACAGTGCGGCGTGGACAGCTTCATTCTAAACAGGTACTAAAAGCATCATTAATCATCCTCCCTCTGACGCCTCGCCCTGGTCACGTGACACAGGCTGCTGATGAGCTGGAGGAGATGGAAGGGGGAGGGGGGAGGATCCGCCTGGGGGGTAGGAGGCTGCGAGAGAGCTGATTGGCTCACTCCAGAAGTCCTTTTAGAGGTCAGCCAGTCAGAGGAGATGACCCGCCAATGACCTTGTATCACTTGACCCTCACAGGGCCCGGAGGTCACCCTGTGACCTTCTGCTATCAGTGCCGAGTGCCGAGACAGGAGCTGAGACGGATGATGAGGAGCGGAGGAGAAGAAGGAGGAGAAGAAGTGTTGTAGGGAGGGAGGCACGATGAAAAAAAAAAAAAAAATCAAAGCAGTGTGAACGGGAGCTTTTGATTGAGCACCTGCTCTTTCTCTTTTGCATAAAATGGCTAATGGCAAACATGTTTTCTTTGGCGGCGAGGCTGCTGTGACTGGGAGTTCTCCCTGCTCCCCCCCCCCCCCTCTTCCCTCTCCCCTTTTCACCCTGTTCGCTGTCAGGCTAAAAGGCTGATTACATCACCTGAGTCCATTTAGCACCCGGCCGCACCCTCCCCGTCTTCTCCATCCTGACGGCCGTCACCTCAAGAACTGTCACCAGTTGCAAAAACCTGAACTCATCTAACGAGGAGCTTTAAAAAAAAAAAAAAAAAAAAAAAAAACTTTAGCTGCCCTGCGTCTGCGTAGGTCTGTTAGTTTTTTTTTTTTTTCTTCCTGTTTCGCTCTTTGGAAGCCTGGATTGGAGAAGGCGTCACCTCCCCCGCCCCCTCCCCCCACATCCTTCCCCCACCGTGGAGTAGAGCCAAGATGGCGCCTGATGAGGGACTTGGACTGAGAGAAGTTGACGAGCTGCTGGCGACTCAGACGCGGACGGATGATTGACAGATGGAACACAAAGAGACGCGTGAAAGACGGAATGACGACGGACAACGTCCTCCAGCTCCGCCGCCATGCCCCGCCCCCACCGTACACCCCTCCATCCAACCCCGCTCTGCCTCTCCCTCCCCCCCTCTCTCTCTCCCCATATGTCGATGAATCTGTCGCCATGGCAACCTCACCCCAGGGCCTGAGGAGGAGGCGGGGAAGGCGGGGGGAGGGTGGGGGTGCCTGCATTCAGACAAATAAGCATCGCAGGGCTCATTTATGGCCGTTTGTTTAGGGATTATTACACTGACAAGAGGTCAAAACGTGAGACACACACACACACACACACACACACACACACACACGTGCCGGGGCGCACGAGCTCATTCGTGTTGTCTGGGCCTGTTGGTGCGGCGTCGCTGCACTGAGGGAAACTGCAGGATCAATAGACTGTACAGCAGTTGTGGAGTGACGCGTTCTGCGGCGCTGATATCTCAAGAAACTGAACGAAGGTTTCTCCTCAATGAAGGATTTTGAAATGAGGATTTTTCTTGGTTGAAGTGGAGCTGGAGATCCGGTAGCAGCTGGTAGAACCTCGTGTGGAAACTTCTGCACGCCGAGCTGGCAAACACGCCCGCTCACAGTCGCCGGTGTGCAGCGGCTGCACCCTGGTTGGCCGAGCCGACGGCGTGTGATACCCAGGGAGGGGCGGTGGTGGCGGTGGTGGTGGTGGTGGTGGTGGTGCGGGGGGTGGTGCGGGGGGTGGGGCTGCTGGTAACTGTGCAATGGCGCCGCCTCCGCCAGGTGTCTGCGGGCGCTTCTCTCCTCCTACGTGACACACGTGCAACCTTGACACACTTTCACCTCTGCGTGCACCCTCACCCCCCCACCCCTCCCACCGGCCCCTCGCTGCCCTCCCTCCTCTTCTGCCCCCCCGCCACACACACACACTCTCTCTCTCTCTCTCTCTCCAAGAGCAAATTTTCCCTTTTGCAGGCAGAAGTGCTGAGTGCTGCTGTTTGCTTTGCACACAGAAATCCGCTGAGGCTGTAAGCTGTCCCCAAACATCTGCTCCCTGGAGTGGGGCCGCACAGGGGAAGCAAAAGGTATAGCGGCACCCCCCACACACACACACACACACACACAACCCTGTCAGAATCACCCGCACGCCGAGATTTGTTTATGTTTGTTCACGTGTGAGCAAACAATTATTCAAATAGGTGCTTTGTATCTTCTTTTTTGTTTTTTGCAGCGCTTTATTAGCAGCACCAAGGGAACACAAACACACAATTTGTGTAATGGTATACGCAGGCCATCCGAGGTGGGGATCGCCGATGCACAATGCAACTTTTTGTTTGTTTGTTTTCAGCTGAAGGATTGTTTGAGAGTCAAATGTCCGTCGATGCAGACGCTTGCACGGCTGCAAAGAGACAAGAACAGTGGCATCAGACGCATGGAAATAACCTGCAGGAAGTGGAAAATCCAAGTGGGACAACAAGTGAGCCATAGTTTCTATAAGTGCTTCACGCGGCGCCAGGAAAGAGCCGCCGGTTGATCAATGGATTTCACTCCCCTGAGCACCTGTGAGAATATTACATGCATAATATGCATTAAGTTAATTTTAGGGTCAACTTAATTTCAATAAGCTGGGCGGGAGCCCCTCTCCTTCTGCACGCGCTAATTTAAAGATTCGAGGAATTTCGTGCAGGATGTGGTGTGAGTGGTGCGCGGCGGCTCATTGCTCATGCAGCTCGGCGCCGCTCGGCAGAACCGCAGCAGCTGCTCGCATCAGCTATAACTCGCAGTCGCCGACAATACAGAATAAAACAAAGACTGTCAATAGGCCCATTCATCACCGAGGTGCGCGTTACCGCGGTACTCCGCGGGAGTGTTTTATCATTAAAATGTAGCAGGTAACTTTGCTTTTAATGTGTTTGAACCACTGCACCTTATTACAAATGTTTCCTATTGATTTCTTTTATGAATAATTTAAAAAAGCAGATTTGGGAATTAATTTCACTCTGAAAAATTGTTGCCTTGAAGGAGCCGAAAAAGAAAAATAAAGGTGATGGAAATTGCCGCTTGCTCAGTGTCCCCGGCTGTTCCGTGCAGCTGCAATATGTTATTTTTCCTTCATTTTCTTCTTCTTCTTCTTCTTCGTTTTCATATTCACCATGTGTTAAGTCGTGTATTAGCGCAGCGCAGGTGTCAGTCTTGCCGAGCCGCCGTGCATCTTCCGGAAGGAATTAGCGACGAGAGCAGATTCATCAGAGCCGAGTCACACTCAGACGCTCCCAAACTAAATGTCAGGTCTGAACAAACAATGTGCTTCCCGTTTCATCAATTGAGAGGCAAACGCTTGAGCTGCCACGGGATGAAATTAAAGTGATAGTTCACCCAAAATAAATCAGGCCTCCTTTTCACCTTCACCTCATCCCTACAATTCACATCAAGTTTTATTTTACTCCGCACTTTCTCCTGCCGCTATTCCAAATGGCTCTGCATTTCTAATTGAATCCATTTACAGAGGAGACATAGAGTGAGTTTCTTTTGCCCTTTATTCCCTTTCTTTTCTTTCCTTGCCTTTAAAAAAAAAAAAAAAAAAAAAAAAAAAGCAGTCTGGTTGCACACCTGCTGCAACACCCTGCGTTCGCAGTGCAACCTGTAACGTGGAGCCCTGTGGCAAAGAAAGCATATTTGCACAAGATGATGAAAGAGTTTCTAATAAGGTCAGCCTCAGCCACTCCTCAGCAGGCAGGCTGGACGTGAAGCAACTTCTTCATCCTCGTCACATCTTACAGTGACTCTAACAGTGATCATCATCATCATCGTCATCATCATCATCATCATCATCTTTCAAAATGACACACCTATTTAAAAATGTTCACGGTACCTTAAAACTTAACGCCTTTGATTATTTTGTTAGGACAAATGCTGCTTTCATGGTGTGTTTTTTTGTGTGTGTAAATGCAAATATAGAAAAAAAAATAAAGCGGGCATTTTTAATCTGGCTATCCATTACAAACAGAGCATTTTAATGTCGGCCCTGTCGCGGGCACCTCTGCACACCTCTGAGCCTGAGCTCGTTCCACTCCGGCCTTCAGTCACATTAACGAGCCAAACATCATAAAATATATTGTTTGTGGGGCGATTAATGTCTAAACTCCTTTTAAAATTATTCAAGCAGGTGTGAGCAGCCCCGACTGTAATAAATAGCTGTTCTGTATTTTTGTTTGCACTGGTTTCTGACGTAGGATCATATTAAAACAAGGTGCACCAATACCTCTAATGTTTCAGCTGTGTCAGTAAAGACTGTTGTGCAGTTTCTATTTGGTAAAAACTTACTGGGTTAAAGTATTCTTTCATCCAGTTCATAAAGTGAGCTGGCCGCATCGGCTTATTAAAATAAGCGATAGGGCCAAAATTAGGTTAGCTCTAGGTGTGGGGGGAAAATACATTAGGTTGCTCGGTATGGAATTACAATATGAACAATTATGTATTCTTATTATTTTATGGCTTTGTACCGCTTGTGTTTGGCTGCGTGAAATATTAAAAAAAGAAAAAAAAAGAAAGCAAGCTCAGACTTTGAGGTCACTGAAACAATCGCTGCATCTTTCTCTGTGAGCCCCTGACCGGGTCATCGCTGCCCTGTGGCAAGGCAGAGGTCAAGAGGTGAGAGGTGAACTCCAGAGTATGTGCATACATTAGCACGGCCTTGCAGCACTTACTTCGTCTTTTTTAAATATTACACTATTGCTGTTTTTCTTCATTTGTAAGAGTCTCATCTTAGACTTCGCGCATTAAACATCAATCTTGGGAAAAAGAAAATTCTAACTAACTCTAACCGTCATATTTAATGTTAGTAGCAGAAATTAAAAGTGAACCAAAATAAATAACTAAAGAAAAGAAATCTCGCATGTAATATGAGGTTCCATGATGTAATAGAATAGACACTGACACAGAAAAGCACCGAGAAACATAACGATATTCAAGGGTCGAGTTTATCGTTTAGTTCGGGCCGCGGCGCGAGATGAGATTCGAATCTGGAAGGAATATTGAGCGACTCCAAGTTGGCGGGGACGCGCAATTTATTGGTTTATCCGCAAAACAGCACCGACAGCGTTTTATTGTCTGCTCTCCCGCATGAGTGTTCAAGCTAAAACGATCATTTCTGATGCGCGGGGGTAATAAAAAAGACGCACCATCTCCCGACCGTCGTCCTCCTACATTCCATTCACGCGCATTCACACATGAAGACGCCATGGGATTTGGCGCGTCAAGCAAATGGATCACCACGGATCAATAGTCTTAATACGAGCGGTCAATAAATCTATCAGTCACTTATGAGCGTTTTAATTTCTCCGTGGACGCTGGCGAAACTTTGGCGGAGGAAAACACAAACACATTAAAGCAGCATGAGAGCACACCGACTCCGATTACTGGCAGGCAGCAAAGCGCAGTTTGCGAGTTTGAAATTGTTTAATATACATATTGAAGGATTTAAAAAAAAGAATAATCTCAAACTCGAATTAAACATGATTAAGAGAATTTGCGTGATTTATTAGAGCAATTAGCGAATTCTGCAAATGGACAATTTTTCACTGTGGGGAAATAAACAGTATCAAAGGTAGACCTTAAATAACACATTCATAAATAATTCTCGTCCAAAAGTTCGTGTTATTTAAAATAAAACTTAAAACAAACACAAGTCGTGGATTTTTTTTTTCTTTTTTAACAATAGAAAGCAATTTCCGGAATAAATTACTCAACATAAATAAACAAATGATGCGCCTCCGTTTCTATGGACAATTAATATAATTTTGCTTCTTCGTTTACATTGTGTTGATAGGCGGGAGATTTGCGATGACTTTGAATTTTAATATTCAAATCGGAGCCAGTCTGAAGCCGAGGAGGGAGGGAGGGAGGGAGAGCATGGGAGGTTCGTTTCGGCCAGATCTTACATGAAACTTGGCGCTCCTTGCGATCCACATGGGACGGCGTAAGCAAATGCAGGTGATGCCTAATTTCAGCCGATGCAAAATGGAATCAAAACATCTGCAGGCGGACGCGCTGCGCACCGTGACGCCCGGCCCATACGGCCCGTGACTTCCGGGAGTGGGGAATTGGGGGAGGGGAGAGAGTTCACGTGTCCGCGGCGTCCCTCAGCACTTTCTTCTGCTTCGTGCGTCTGTTCTGAAACCAGACTTTGACCTGCGCCTCGCTGAGCCGCAGGGTTCCGGCCACCTCCACCCGCCTGGCGCGCGTCAGGTACCTGCTGAAGTGGAACTCCTTCTCCAGCTCCGTCAGCTGCCTCGTGCTGAACGACGTCCTTGACGGGGCCGCCGCCGCCGTGTCGCGGACGCTGCCGCCTCCAGCCTGCAGCTGCAGGGCTCCGAGGCCGCCGGTGTCGAGTCCGCAGGTCACGTGCATCCTGGCTGGGTACGGAGGAGAACAGTCGTCAAAAAGATCAATGAGGTGACCCACAAAAGAGGCACAAAAATCCCTCTGAATTAAAAATTTTCCACGAGCCAAAAGAGGGACATGAGCTTATTCACTGAGACCGAAAATGAACTGTGCTTCCTGCAGTTGTTATAATTGTGTGAAAATGTCTTGCACTCCCTCCAGTAGCGCTGCCAGAGATTGTTTCGATAAGTAAAACAAATACACACAGTCACAGTTTTTGTTTCATCAACGAATGACTTGAACAAATATTTAAACTTAAAACAAATAAGAAAAATGAGGGTGGGTTAGATAAACTGGCACCGAGCCACCTGGCTGGTGTGTTCACACCTGCGAGGTGTTTTTACGTTTGCATATCAGAGTCATATTTTTCAACGCTGGATTGACGTGAACGCTGGCCTGCAGCCACCTGACGTGCGCAGGAAAACAGAAAGTTGGCACGTAATGCAAACAGCAGACCGGCGACAGTTCGCCCATCAAGATGAAAACACGGACACGCGGCCTTGACTCCGTCACCTTTGACCTTTGGAGAGCTCAGCTCTCCAAAACAGTGGGACAAGATGAGGGGAAAGTCGCCTTGAGAGACGTTGTTGCGATCCGGAAGGACTCCCTATAGTTCGCCCGCCGTTTAGTGCGTCCATCGGAATCATTAATAATTTGCCCTTATGGGGCCTCTCTGCGTCGATGACAGTTTAACAGTTTACTAATCCTTTCAAACGCCTCCGTAATGACCAATGTATCCATTTTCTCTCCTCACAGGTTTCCGGGTCACTCGTTCCAGAGTCTGCTGAGCGGTGAGTGTTTTTCTCCAAGAAAATATGTCCCTGCCGCTGCATTAAGGTGTGGCGCGTGCTGTAGTGTCTCCGATAGCAGCGCAATTCCCTCCCCGCACAATTCACGGGGAGGGGGGTTAACAGGCCTCAGCGGAGGGAAAAGGTCAGCAGCGGGATGAATGTTTCAGCGAGAACCGACATCGCGCTTGAAGGTGCGTCCGGGAGTTTTAGAGGGCGGCGAGATAGGAAGAAGGCAGCGCGCTGGAGCCCCGGTAATTATAAACTGCAGCGTTGACGGTGTGCAAATCGCACGCACGCACGCACGCTCTGATTAATGGCGGCAAAGATAATAGAATTGATGGCGTCCAGAAGGCAGAAAGGAATCAAGCTAAAAAAATATTTGAGCAATGACCTGCGCGCTTAAAAATAGCCAGCCGGCAATAAAAGGGGGGAAACGTGCAGGAAGGGGCCTTCCAAGACAGAGGGAGGGGGGGGGGCGGGGGGCGGAGGGGAGGATAAAGGGGGGAGGAGGGGGAGTCGGGGTGGGAGTGGATCGATACGCATTGCCTCAGTCATCTGGGCATCCAGCCCACAGTAATTCAGGTGCTGTCAAAGCGTAATTGAAGAATGACGCACTGGGAGTTTACACACAGAGGCAGGAGTCGGTGCCGCCGCCGAGGCCTCCGCAGCACCGAGGGGCTGCATGCAGGGGAGGCTCCGCCCACCGCCACGCCACGGCACAGACAGGCTGCACGGGAGAAGGATACTTTCACGCTAATGACTCTTTCGCAAGTTAGCGCCGCAGCGCTAACGAGCTACTCCCACAGACGGGAGCCTCCTCGGAGTGTGACGGGAGCGGGGAGAGGTTACAGCGGCGAGGAAGAGACGTCTCCGTGTGTGGGCGGGTTCCAGCAAATGACTCGTCTCATCGCCGGATCAGCTGGGTGGCTAATGTGCTTTTATGAATAATAATAAAAAAAAAAAAAAAGCATCAGCAGGAAGAGTCTCAGGAAGGTGGCGGCGCGACCCTCTGCCGCTTTGCACGGCGGCGTCTCGGCTCAGAAAGTTTTCACGTTGAAAAAGCGCTGATGATGCTCAGCGAGAAGCTGCTGCTGTCAGGTGCAGCCACACGCTAATGCTTGTTCTTGTTTTTAGCAATGTTTCGACCTCAACAAAGTAAAAGGCCTTTAGAACTTTTCAAACCAGCCCCTCGATGATCTCTTGGCATAAGATTTCCCCCCAGTTTTTATTATTTAGGTGCCTTGTAACATAACATTGCGCTATTTCTTTTTTTTTTGACAGATTGCCGCCTGCTCTTCTAACAAAGGACCGCGAAGGAAGTGTTTGTAATCGTACGAATCTCTTCCAAGTGGTCGCGACAGTTGTGTTTACAGCAGCAGATCTGAGGTGCTGCTGCCGAAAAGCGGTTGCTTTGCTTCACTGTGCAGCAGCGCCTGATTTAATGCGTTGCTTTTGTGTTATCCACGGACGGACGGATTCCAACCACAACCAGTGCGTGAAAACCAACATCCTTGCAGGGACAGTGTGAGTGCAAACTCGACCACCTCTGTGCTAAATCTTCATTATATATATATATATATATATATATAAATATGAAAATGATGAAACCCATTTCAGGTCCAGTGTCCAGTCAGTCAACTGACATTATTGATCAGGTGAAGGGTCCATATAGGAGACTATCACTCAGGCAAAATGGAGGAATGATAGGCCTTTCTCACATTAGGGAGCTATCTGCCCCCCCACACCCCCACCCCCCTTCTCTTCTTCTTCTTCTTCTTCTGAAGCCTGGGATGTTATTCTACTGTGGGCTCGGTGCCCAGAAGTCATCAGTCAGGGAAATGATGATCTGTGACAGCAATTATGTTAAAAAGGTGGACACATGTAAAGGTGCTGCAAACTGAAATCAATGCGCGGGGGGCTTTCATTACAAACAGACAACTAATCGATACTGTGAGAGCACTCCGGCTCACCAGAGTAAGTTTTACTCAACTTCCCGTGAGCCTCGGCAGGCGGTGGTCTGCTGCATTATTCAAGGGCTGCTGGTTAGCGAGGGCAAAGGGCTAAATAATTGATCATACGCGGCTGCGTGCCGCGCGCTGTTTTCTTTTCTTTTTTTTTTTTTGCCCCGAACTGCGCACACTTGAATCCCGCTTGCGGCAGTTGGTGGAGCGTGAAAAAAAAAGAGTGAAGTTTTTCTTTTCTCCAAACAGTAACAGATTTCTTATGCAAATATGAGCGACGAGCCGCCGCAGCCTCCCCGCCGCTCTGCTCGCTTCTACAACCAAGTGCACATAGTTCAAACGCGCGATGACGGAGGGGGATCGTGCACGGTGACGCACAGAACACGTCAGCTATATACTTCTTTTTTTTTTTTTTTTTTACTTCGACGCGCGAGGAGGAACTCGGAGCCAACTATACCCGCGCGACCAAGTGAAGTAACTTCGTAAAGAAAAAAACAAACAAACATATCTATAAAAAAAAAAAAAGAATCTCGTCAACCTTAAATTCTTCACCGACTCGTTTTCAGTCTCACGCGCGCACACGCACGCACGAACTCACCCGCGCTCTGCCGGCTCCTCTTCACTCTCATCCACTCAAAAGTTTCTCTGTTTACGTCCACATCGGTCCAGCCGGCCGAGCTCCCCACGGCCACCAGGACCTCGGTGCCGACGCGGCCGAGCTTCGTGAGGGAGCCGAACTCGAACCCGAGCGGCGGCGCCTCGCTGCTGCTGCTTTTGGACGCGCTCGGTCCTGCGCAGCCCTGCCCCTGCGCTCCGCGCCGCCAGGGGACACGGGGGGAGTGCGTGCAGGCCGGCGCGGGGTGAGGAGGGAGAGGTGGGGCGTCCAGGGGGGCGCACAGAGTCAGAGTGTCGGGCTGCAGCCCGTCGAATCCCGCTTCTGATCCGAACTCCTCTCCGGGCTGAGCCGCGCCGTCCAGGTCCTGGTTTATGACCTCTTTTGCTCGGCGGCAGCCCGCGAACAGAGGGCTACTACTCTCCCCTCCGGCCGTTAACTCTTGATAGGACGTCATTATCACCTCTCTCCCTGCATAATCATTGGACGAGGGGGGGTTTCCCACTCCATGCCCGGCCTCTCATGCGTTCTGTGACGCTTGGTCAGGTTGGCTGGACGACCGTGGGGACCTTCCTCAGAGGAGAATCAGCAGCTCCCCCTGATTGATGGAGATGACGTGCCCTCCCGGTCTCGGCCAATAGCTGGACATCTCTGTTATCAAGGGAGACAACACCGGTGAGAGGCCGGCCGGCTAGTTGGCAAACAAACTGTGGGTCAACGTTTTTGGCTTTTTTTTTTTAAAGGATGGCGAGCAGAGGGTGCAGGAGAGCAAGCGAGGTTCATCATCATTACCAGACATGAGGGGCCTTCACAGGCCTCAGCTCGGCTGAAGAGAAATGCTTTTTGGGTCAAATTCTGATATTGTGTTTATTTTTCACGGCAACAATGAGAGCACTTCTTCCCAACGCTTAATTAGCATAAAACTTGCATTGATGTTGCTAATGGATTATGCTAATCTGCCAGGGCTTCTTGAACACCCGAGGCCTCTTGAAAGGGGAGGGCTTAGGTCATGTGAAAGGCACACTTAATGGGTTCAGAGGTCGTGACAGCTGGTTTTCAGAAGTTCAGTGGCAGCAGATTTCTAATTAGCCCGGAACAAACACTGAGACATGGCCATTGAGAAGCTGTTTTTCTCCGACGGTGAGGACGTGCTCGAGCAGGTTAAAGCAGCCCGAGTGTATAAACTAGTCCCCCAGCCAAAAATAGCAAGTTAGTTTCCTGCTCACATTCGGCCGCAAGTGACGAAAACAAATATTCACCTCCAATTTTCGTCAGCAAATGTCAAAAAGAGCAAAAAAGTCAGGCACAGTAGATTTTTGCAAATAATGCTGTTCTTGGTGTTTGCCAGAAGACAGGAAGTCAGCGAGTTGCCTGATGTTTCCACTTCAGAAATGAAAATGTCAAGGAGCTCCACAGTGCTGCTCATTTTTCTCCACCCTGCTGACCTACTTTAGAAACACACACATCACTGTGTGTCTCTCAGAGCGTTCGCACACATCCTGAATACCTGGAAAACTGTAATTCATCCAATTAGCCGTTTTAGTATGGCCTGTTTTATTTTAGCAACAAATATTTCCAAAATAAAACCAATACAAATTTTTGCCTCCAAAGAGTGATGAAATGGACCTGATTAATCAAATTAGAATGACAAAATTCTCATTCAGTTTAATTGTGCAACATTCTGATTAAAATGTGCACTGGATGTAATAATAACAATGATAATAATAATAATAATAATAATAATAATAATAATAATAATAATAAATGTGAAATGACTGTCTTACTTAATTGACAATATGTTTAGACATTTTAAGTTTTTCATAATTTAATTAGATAATTTTAGATCATTTCAAAACTTATGATAAACCAAATATGTAATATATCCATTATATTATTATTATTATTATTATTATTATTATTATTATTATTATTATTATTAATAATAATAATAATAATATTACTTCACCCACAGTCAAGCATATATATCAGAATCACCTGCTACCCTAGAACCTCTAAACAACCATCACTCTCTGCTCTTATCGTTTTCCTTTGAGCAAAACCTCCTATATGTCTTTTAGGTGTGCAGTAATTATGAAATAATTCAGCATAATGAACAACTTCTAACTGCATTCTTACAACACAGAAATATGGCGTCCCAGCTGTGGGAGTTAATGGGATTCTACAGGCAGCGATGTGCTGAATGACTGAGTGCAATATATCCCCTCTCTCCATGCATTCGCAGGGCGCACTGATCCATCTTCATGTCAGCTCGGAGGTTACTCAGGGTTCACGCGCTAGCTTGTTTCTCTCCTCCACACTCAATAAATAAATCTCTGCAGCTTTCTGTTTACCGCCTGAATATAAATTTGTTTGCAGTCGATCGAAGACCTGTGCAGAGGTATTAGAAATTGTATTTCTGTAATGGCTTTCAGCAGAGGAGGGGAGGCGCGGTGGCGGGGGAAAGGGGTTGCGGAGAGGCTAGAGAGAGGGGAGAGGAGAGAAGGAGAAGAGAGGAGAGAAAACAGGTGTGAGCAATCTCCATCTCCCTGCGTGGCATGCAAACGAATGCTGGGGGAAAAAAAATAAAAATGAAGCAGCAGCCGCAGCCTATTACAGCCCTCGGATGTGTTCAAATTGCGTTTAAAACCAAGTAACCTTTTTATCTTTTAGGACAACAACGGGAATTCGTGTTTGTGCCATATGTTTGATTTGCATATTAGGAGAGATGTTCCACACCGCTGGCCAGCACCTTTATGCAGCAGAAGTTATATGATCACATTCAAATAACAAAAAGTGAGCACTCAGTCTCGGAACGCTTTCCCCGGACAGCTTGTTTCCCCCAAACCTCAAATCCAGTCAGAGAAATAAAAATAAGAATATTCTCACATCTAATTTAAACATTTGATTCCCCTCAAACTACATTCTGAGAGCTGAAGTTGGAGCATTCTGCCTCCCTCCCCACCCCACCAACCCCTCAGCCAGTCAGAACCCAGTGCAGGCATGTCCCATCACGATGGGCCATTGTCTCCATTGTCTCAGCCGGAGGTGAGGTAAAAACGCAGTGGCGCTCCTGGGTGGCGGTGTCAGGAGGCGGACTGCAATATTGACTGATGCTAATTTGTTTGCCGTCCGTGTTCTGATGTGTGTCAGTAGGCGGTCAAGGCCCCGGGATCAAGCAACCGCGCGCGCTCGGATAACCTCGGCCGCCGTTCAGACCCAGCGCTGCTGACATGAAGCCGATGCTGCTCTTGACACCGGGACCCCCGTCCCTCGACGACCCCTCCGCGGCCGCCGTCGGCCCCCATTACACATCAGCTCTTGACCTTCACAAGACGGGGAATTAACCGGCGCTGACAGACGACTGTCACCGGGGGCAGCAGAGGTCACCATCGTTAATGCAGTTCGGGGGGGGGGCGACTGCTGCTGGCTGTTTATGGAGCCCAACAGAATCCGTAAGTGCCGTGGCTTCCTGATAGAGCCGTAATGTGGCAAAGAGGTGAAAATATCAAGTAAGAGCGGAGAAGCGGACGGGGTCGGAGATGGAGTTATTTAAGTGCACGCATTGACCGGCGTGAGCGATGGCTATCTGTGTGATTGATAGCGCGTGTCCATGTTTCTCAAATATTGACATTTTTGACAAATAGCCATGTCACAAAGGGGGTGGGGGGGAAGCTTTAGCTCGGAAGCCCACACACAATCCGGGGAATATCTCTGCTAAACACAAAGGTACACATCCGTTCACAGTGGAGAAACTCTAATAATTGTCATTGCTTCGTCGCTGAGTGGTATGAAAGCTGTCACGGTACATGAGCCATAATCATAAATCCAATGCAACCGCTGTGCAAATGGCCGGGGACATTACAGATAACTGCATTCTGCACAGGCTCAACACTGTGACAATGAAGCAATGCCTTGCTAATACCCAGACTTTCTGTCTCCCTCTATCTCCTGTGTGTGTCTCTCTCTCTCTCTCTCTCTCTCTCCCCTCTCTCTCTTCAACAATAGCCTGTAGAATGCACTGCAGCGCCTCGCAGCCTCGGCGAGCCAAGAGGTTTCGAGTCGGCAGAATCCCAAACATCGTGACAACAAGCCATCAGTCATCTTCCCCCCAAGCTGCCGAGGCACACTTTTGTGTTTCCGGACTTCTTACTGTGGGAAATGAGCAGGGTTAAACATGAAACAGGAGGAAATGTTCATCACTGCAGTACTCTCTGTCACGCTCTCTCTCATACAGCCGCATTTTGCTGCAGGGAACAAAGTGTTTTATTGTGTGAGTGTTTTTTTTTTTTTTTTTTTAACCCCCTGCTTATATTCTGCAAATTTTCTTGCGTGTTCATAATGCACATCACTGGTGTGCTGTCCATGCTAATACTGGACAGTGCAAAAGGCACTGATTAAAAAAATTGAACTGCATTAATATGGGTACTAATCATGTCCACAACAAGTGACTCAGACGACCTGGACATGACTTTTAGTGCCTGAAGTGCTTCTCATGACTTCAGTTCACTATATATACGTACAAGGGGAAAAGGGAATAAATCAACTTTACCCTAGGATAAGTTTGTAATGTACAAACGTTTAAACAGATTCCATTTATATGATTAGAAAATATTCTTCAAAGCAGTGAATGGCATGCAGCACATGCAGTAGGTCCTTGACTTGCTTGTTTGAAGGAATGCCCGACCTTAACAATTGATGCTGAACAAGTTTGAAGCCAACTTATCCAGTTGGTTTAGAGACTCTTCCCTTTTAATTGTTCATTTGTCTGTCAGTTTGCACTTATTTTTTGATATACAAATACATTGTATTAAAAGAGACAAAAAAGTGGTTTGGTGTGATAATAGCTTAAATCCTGCACACAAACTAATGCCATATTCAGAGTTAAAGAAGTAGACGAAAGTAAAAACATTTTTTTGAAAATATCAAGAAATTGTTCCAGTTTTGTGTATTTGTCTAGAGTGCATTCATAGACTTCTAAATAATTGCTGAAATAAAGAATTATTTTGTTGTATCATGGAGTGGGTGGATGTGTGTTTCAAGAAGTTTTAGGTTCCACTCTTAATAAAATCCTCTATTTTTAAGCCCAAAAATGAAAATATAAAGAATGTTGTTACTGTTGCTGCAGCTGGTTTGAATCCTGCCCGTGACTAGAATAGTCAACTGAAGTCTTCCCAACATTTGGGTTTGAGGTACTTATATACCTCTGCGGTCATTTGACAAAATGGGTGGATAGCATAGTTGGTTGAACCACTGACTGTCAAGTAGGAAACCAAGGTTCCATTCCTGCTCCTGGCGAGTTCCTCTGTGTTTGGCTCATGTGGGACTTTTGATTTTTGGGATTATGGTTAGGGTTGGGGTTGGGCCTGGGGTTAGGGTTAGAGTTGGGGATTGGGTTAGGGTTTTAGTTAGGGTTGGGGCTCTGGTTAGGGTTGGACCTGAGTTTAAGGTTAGGGTTGGGTTTGGGTTGGGATTAGGTCTAGTTTTGGGGTTAGGGCTGTGGTTATTGTTTGTGTTAGGGTGAGAGTTGAGGCTGGGGCAGTTTTGGGGCTATGGTTGAGGCTGGGCTTTGGGGGTAGGGTTGGTGCTGGGATTAGGGTACAAATTTTGACCCTAACTATTTCTTCAACCTTAACCCCCACCCCAACTCCACCCCCAGCCTAGACCCTGATCCCAACCCTAACCCCAGGCCAGACCCTCATCCTAACTCCAAACCCAACTTTAACCAACAGACAGTGTCCCTTATACACTTCTGTTCCATTCATGTTTTTACGTTGTTTTTTTTTTTTAAGATTTTCAAAAACCTGCAGAATTTACCAATGATAGCAATTAATAAAATCCCAATCACAACCCCAGCCCCAGAGAGTTGAATTAATAACCTCTTTATTCCCAGCCTAGTCACCACCTCCCTGAACTATTGTGTTGACTGCTCATCTTCATTTATGTGTCTTCTCTCTTTCCTTGACTATAAAACCTAAAGTTTTCAGGGGAAATTTAGACCCTAACCCCAATCCTAACCCTATGACAATCCTAACTCAAAACAACCAACTTGCTACACCACAGTCTGTCTTCCATTACACTGAGCTATTTGTCTGGATGAAGTCATGCTTTATGATTCTGGTTGTGTTGTTGAAATTTGAGGAAGACAGATAAGTAAAATATTATTGCTTCATAATCTGTGGTTCAAGACCATTGGAACAATATGCTGCTGTCAAGCCATTATTATAACAAACATCAACCACATCCAAAGCCCAGTTAATATGACACATTCAAACAGTATTGCCCTCCAATCAAGAACCTCTCATCTTCTCTAAAGATTCTCACATTCTTTTATGAGAGAATAACAAAAAGGAGGCACATTGATTGGATTCTGCGTGATAAAGCCATTGGGAGTTTTATACTCCTTGTGCAATCAATAATGGTCAACATGTGACATTTAGCGGGGCGACTGTTGTGATTACAAGTTCATTCATTTCCGAGAGATGCTCAGCAGAGGGAGCAGCGACTGCTCTGACAGGTTGCCGCTCAGGGTGTAGCACCACTTGCCCCAGCTGAGACACTTTCATCACCAACTTACCTTTTTTATTGTCACCGATCATCCTTAACTGGGAAGCATTTAAAGCTCATTGATCTTGATAATGCCGGCCCTTAATATGACAGTAACAGTTGTATGAGATTCAGGAAGTCAAATTTACAAGATTGATGAGTCGTAGCAGTTGAGTTATAATCCATCTACCTGAGTAATGCTCAGCGCCGTTCTACACCGTGGAGCAGACAAATAAATAAAACCCATAAAGGTGACACAGGAAATTGATACTTGACAACCATCTCGAGCAACAAGCACTCAGCGAGACTGTTGGCCAGCAGTCACTGCTTTTGGAGTCAAGAGGCTGGGAAGGTTAGTAGGTCATAAAGAGTGCAGAACCTCCTGAAGGCCGGCTGTCAAAGTTCAGGGTTTTGCTCATCACAATGAAAAATAGTGAATCAAAATCAAGACAGTAATGGTGGGTGCATTAATTATTACATAGATAAGAAAATGTATTGTGTTGTGAGAAAACCAGTTGTGTTACATCAGAAAGACTGCAAATCGAAACATTTTGAAGTTTTTATTTAGGGCAAACCATGACGGAGCACGTGTTCCCAACTGTCTCCGTTCAAGCCATGAACTCGGTCAAATGAGGGCCAAGGTGAAAATAAGTTATGGTGGCTTTGGATGTTTTTATCAAACAGCACGTCATGTTCCAGTTTCATCTGTGATAACTCTCGGATCCCAGTGAGCTACAGAACAGAATGTGTGCCAATAAAAGTCCATCATCTTTTACACTGCTCATGCTTTTCTTTGTCAGAGGTTTTTTTTCCCCTTCCACTTTCCTTGCATGCAGCCCATCAATCAGCCACGCAGCCTATAAATCAGCATAATCTTAGTAGCCAACAGAAAACAACACAGCAAGCATCTCTTTAGAGATTCCACATTTCCTTGTTGAGGATGCAGCAATTTGCATATGGACCCATAAATACAAAACCAAGTTGTGTTACAGCCAACAAACACAATTGGCAACAGGCAAGACGAGCTGTTTTGTTTTTCTTTTTTGTCTATATTTGAAACTAATGGTTAAAGTTGGAAAATATTTATAACACTTCACATCTGGTTGATAAAACAAACCCAGACTAAACCTTGACAGTTTCTCTCAGACAGGTCTTTCAGATTGCATGCAAAGCCTGGCGGATTTATTGTTGATATTCAGTTGATGCATGACACACTGTCCTGTGTTTTTTTATTTTATGTACAGACACATACGATTCACTGCTGTTTGGGAATGACTCTCATCACACCTGCCCTGGTGCGGACCTTTTGGGCTGGTGTGAATGCAAACCAGCGAACTCTGGTGCGAAGCAAACAGCCGTTCCGAGACCTCGCCGGAGAGGTGGTCTCGGTTCGCTTCAAAACGAACCATGGTGCAGTTCGGTTGATGTGTGAAAGCGACCGCACCGTGGTTCAGACCAGTTCTGAAATCACACACCTTTTTACACATAACAGGCTACTGTAGCCACAGGCATTATGGGAAATATTGTTTTGGTTAGCATCTTAGAAAGTTTAGTAGTATGTCGTCGGACCGTCAGGCTAACATGAGTCGTGGTTCAACGTGGCGCAATGAGGAGACGGTTCCTGCAAAACATCTTGGATGTTGCAAAATGGTAAACATCTCGTCATAAAATCGACGTTGCATCAAAAGCTTCTGATGCTCCAAATTTCCTGCAAACGCTTAAAACTGTATGCAAGTGCTGGGACTCTTGCGAAAATTGCAATGTGAAAAGGAACCACACCAAACCAAAAGAGATACATTGTATTTTGGTCCGGACCAAAGAAAGCAAACTAAAGGACTTTCCTGGTGTGAAAACGCCCTAAGAGTTTGGTGGGGGATTAAAACAAACAGAGACATTTAAAAGACTCGTGGTTAGCTGTGTGGCGTTTAATTGGTGAGAGGGTATTTTAGGAAGAGCTGGTGGATCCAGATAACATGGCATGACATATGAAACTCTTCAGAAATCCTAGAAATGCTTTTATCTAACCCTAACCCATCAAAAGCATTTGGTGAGCGGAGGCAAAGTTATCACGTTCAAGCATGCTAATCAGATTTGTTAAGTGCATTGGGCAACATTAGCTGTGTTTCAACAGCCAGTGGCTCACTGCCACGTGCTTTGTTTTTGCAAACCATCTGCAGATTTCAAGGGCAGAAAACAGCATTTTTTAGAATCCGGTGAGATTTTAAAATAGGTTGAAAATGTGTTTAATTGAAAGTTGGCAAGATGGATTTACGAGAATTCAAAGTCCGTGTGATCCGACTGCCTTGCAAAGTGAAGGTAGAGGAGCCTTTTAATCAGCTCAGCTATGGTCAGAAAGTCAGAGACAGTCACAAACAGCCACAGGAAGAAGAGCAGGGGATGGTTGGCTGAAGTTTGACTTCCTGTGAGTTATCACCATCCAGAGACTACACTGGAATGCCACATAAGCAGCAGCGTGGTGTGATCAGCTTTACATGTCTTGAAGGAAGTGTGGTTTGAAGACCAGTCACAGCAGCACGTCTCTGTCAGGACTGCAGCGGTGCCTTTTTCACGGCGGCTTAAAAAAGATCTCAACTCGCATTTTTCAAATCCACCCCAAAATCAGTTTCACAACAGCTGCAAATGGAACTGTGGCACATCCGTCACTGTTAAGCACTTAATGCAAAAAATGTTTTCATATTAATGATGGACCGTAACCAAATTTGGTTTCATGGCACGGCGGCAGGCGTAATTTATCTCTTGAAAGATCTTTTTAATGCCTCCAAAGCTCCACTCTGATCAAAGTTAAAGTACAAAAAAAATGTATGGATGTGGTGCTTTGAAAATCTTGTCATCAGATGGTCATCATGGAGGGTGTCAAGTGGGTGAAAAAGGAAGATGGAAATTTAGTTGCTAACCTGGATTGAGAACCACTGGTTAACTTAATGTTTTTTCAGTGGCTCTTTGGGTGGGGGCTTGACCTTTGGGGATGGTCCCCTGACCTCATCCACAGAAGTACTACACTTCAGTTTGTGGGACCGTCTGTCATCCAATGAGTGGAAGAAGAAGGTAGTTGGAAAAAAGAGTCCTCTTTGGCCCTGGTATCATTAGCACCATAAATCACTTGAAAAAAATGCTAAAATCCCAAGAATTCAACAGCTCCCTTTCCTTTCAGAAATCCCACTTCGTCATGATTCTTTGCAGGCAATTTTTTAAAGCCTATTCCTCATGTCCAGCATATGTTTCTTTTTATTTTATTGGCTTCTTCAGCTGCCAGTGTGTTTCTGGTATAGACGTAACATATGGGATTTTAGATTTCCTCACAGTTGTAGCTGCAGCACAGAACAAGTGTCCTGGCACCTGCAGAGTCAGACTTTGTCAAATATTTGATTTTGATCCACTTCCTGTTAGCTGATAAAAACAGCAGCAGGAAGCCATTCGATAAAAGACCACTGGGTGATCAACCCAATTCCTTCCGTCTCAGAGCTGTCAGTCGTCCACTGTCACAGCTCATTTACTGCAAGGCCACTGATATAAAACTGTCAGCACGTCCAAAGACCTGGTTGCACTTTGGCTGGATGCTGTTTCTTATATTATCAAGTCAGGGGCGGGGATGGGGGTTCACTAATCGTTGACATTCGTGCACATTTCCGAAGCGCTGATCCATGAGAGAACTTATTCAAATCAAGCACATGGATACAAACATTTTGTTTTTTATTTTGAGAGCAGCAAAAAGAAAAGTCTGTCTAAATGACACAGCAGTGTATACCAAAGGCCATATGTCACAGTAACATGGGGTTTTCTGTTGGAAAACAAAGCCAGCTCATTGTGGTTTTACATAATGTGTTGTCATTAGTGGCTCAACCTCATTGGTCTGTTGTGGCCCAGAGGCTGCAGGAAGGGCTGCTCAGCTACACAGCTAACATGCCCCCTGTGAGGGAGGCCAGCCCCGACTTGCAGGAGTACAATTTGGCTATTGAAAAGGCGAAGGGCTGGGAAGGAGGAGGCAGGGGATCTCGTCATGGTGCCCATGGGCTCGGAGCTTGTGGTTGGAGTGCTGGAAAGACCGCCTTGTCTCCGTGATTAATGGCAGCGAGCTCAGAGGCTGGAGCGAGGGAGAGGCTTGCGTGGCAAGAATGTGCAACTTGAATGCACAATACTGTAAAGTTTTCAATGAATCCAGAGCATTAATTTGAGTACGGGACCTTTCTCATTTTCTTACCATTTGGGATCGAGTCCAGGAACCCTTAATCATGCAAAAGGGGGCCGGAGAAATGCATTTCTAATCAGCGATGAATAGGGTAAACATTGCACGGGAGCTGGAGTTTTCCCAAATGCATTTATTAAGCATGTACAGTAGGTGACATCTCAATTAATCAAGAACAGTATTAAAGACTTGCCGGCTTCTTTAGCGGCTTTAAGGAAAACATAACACAAAGCAGCATGACCATGATTCTGCTAAAATTCCACATGCTATATATAGCGCGTAATGGTGAATTGAGCACAAAGTAAAAAGATATTTGGCAACCACTCAGCTATTACCTGACAACAGGGCAGAGGAGAGAGCCCCTTCACGGCACGATTCCCACATGCATTAAACATGCAACACAATACGAATGGCGCAGGCGTGGTGTTACATTAAAACAACTTGTAATTATTAATCGCAGTCTTGTGCATGCTGTGTGTGTTCATTGTGATTTAACGAGCCGCAGCCCCTCAGTCTCGGCGCCGGAGAGACATGAACGGTATTACTGTAGTTCTGCTTTAATTAAGATACGTTCTCACGGTTTAATTAAAATGTTCCGTGGAAGAGGAGCGGCCGTGTTTGGGGGGCTTTAACGCGGGCGTGCTAATCGGACGCCCTCCCGTCTTTCGTAAGTAAGTGCAAGTGGATGTATCATTTGGATTTTGATGAGCACTGGATGGATGGGCCGGACGAGGCTCCAGGGCCACTTTGAAATGGCAGCGTGGTGATTGGCTGCATGCACCCGCACAGGAGCCAGCCAGACCGTTTGCAACAGATGGGGGCACGTAGCTCAGGTGGGAGGAGTCCGCAGAGTCAGTGGTAGACGACCGGGAGCGAAAGAGTGAGGAGGCCGTGCCTCCGCGATCCAGCAAGTGCAGGTCTGTCCAGCCGGACGTTGTGGCGACGCTATGGAAACTCATCAGGTCCTCGGACGAGGACGACCTCCGGGAGCGGTCGCGGGAGGACCGCCGGGACGCCCGCCTCGCCACGGCCTTTGCGTCCTTGTGCTCCTTCCTGTGCGTCACCCTGCGGTTCTGGAATCGGATCTTGACCTGGTGGTCGCTGAGCTTCAGCCCAGCGGCCACCTCCAGCCGCCGCGGACGAGCCAGGTAGGGGCTGAGGTGGAACTCCTTCTCCAGCTCCAGCAGCTGATGGCGGGTGAAGGCCGTCCTCCCCCTCCTGACGCCGAGCCCGTCCTTGCCTGCTGCGGGAGGAGTTAAGAAAGGAGAACTCTCAGATGCGCTGCCGTTTGTCTCACTACTCTGAGTAGAAGCACTTCAAATGTCAGGGAGGCCCCTTTTAATAATCCTCAGCCAATCAGCCCGGGACCGAGGAAGGGCCCTGAGCTCTCGGCGTGAATTCACTCATGCTTGAGACGCGATATAAGATCGGCTGTCTCCTGGATCTGGTGTTCTGGGGAGGAGGGGAAGTTGCCTCCCGAAGAAACAGTCTGGGGGAAACATCTGACGCCACCACGGCTGCTTGACAGGCCACATTAATCACAGCGACACACGGAAGCAGACCTGTCAAATCCCCATCTCAGTCACTTAAAAGGTACCTTGGGACCGCCACTGAAAATAACTACCGCTGGAGCTTCCACTTCCACACATGTATATGAGGGATACAGGGACCCTGTTGTCCTGTTGATAGCAATGTGTCGCACATGGGTTAATGGATTTTTAATAAGGCCTACAATGGCCTGAGAGGAGAAGCTGAACTTTTCCACAGCGCCACCAAATCTTCGCTGCCCTCGTGATGCGATTATACGAGGAGCAAATAAAAGCTTTCTTCGTCTTTTCTCATGCGGCGTCTCACTCGCTACTCCCTCTATCTTTGGCGTTTCCTGGGCTTTTGGCTGAATAAATGCATACTCATTAGGGGCAGATGCTACTGTTGACTGATTGACTGCCGTTTGAGTTTAACATCTTTCTTTGCAAAGGAGCAGCTTGCAGCGGCTCTTTGTCGTCTTGCCTTGCTGCTCCGAGCATAGCTCTGCCTGCAGGACTGGAAAAACAAGACGTTGGCATTTGTTTAACTGGGGAGCGACATTAGCATTCATCCGTGTTCTAAAGTAAACCCTTGCAAGGAACAGTATTCACATCCCCTGAATGTGAATGCCAAGTTTTTTTGTTTTGTGCTTTTTTTTTTTTTTTTTTATTAGACGTGTTTCTAATTTTGTCTGCGGTCCTAACGGGACTGGAATGTCACAGTCGTGTTATTGTATGTGCAGACAGACAGTGAGCATATGTCACAAAGAGCCGAGTTGCTGAGGCCGCTAGTCAAAACACCCTGTGTGCAGATTGCGGGTGTGGAGATTGTGTCAATAATATTTGTCCTCTCGCATGTTTTCATTTTCTTTTTTATCTTCTTTAAGCCAAAGATTATAAAAATGGTGTTACCAGATTGTTTGAAGTCAGCTGTCCGTGAATTCATCCAGGGAAACATTATTCCTGAGCGGCAGATGGTGAGTAGACTGCAGCTCCCGCTCTTAACGTCCAGCCTGCCCTTGGCTCCACGGTCAACCCGCGTCCCTCGCGGCCGCTGGAGCGATTCACCTGGGCTCCACCTGGAACTGACACCGGCAGAGGGGAAGGTCACGTTTGGCTGGTGAACTTGGGCTTCTTGGCCTCCTGCGGCACGAGCGGTCCCTTCTCCTCCTCGCCCACCTTCTTCCACTCTCAACTTTGGCACTTGTCCAGGACCCATTGCAAAACTGTTGCTGTGCAGCTGCAGTGGGAGGGCACACTGTTGGGGGTCCACGGACCCAGCTCATCAAAGAATTTCAAATAAGACCGGCAATCCCTCAACAGCAGCAAATAAATAAATAAATAAATAAATAAATAAATAAATAAAAGAGCTACATACAAAAACATACACTTCTGTCTGACTAACATCCGATCACAATTAACACGGATGTTATAAATGCATGCGAGTAGGCGTAATTTGGAGCTACCATGCGGGGTATTCGAATAATATTTACCAGAAGGGAGCAGCAGTCACGTGTCACCGCGTCCTCCAATGGCGAAGCTCTGGAGTTGAGCGGCGATCCGCCGGCAACTTGGAGCTCCAGCAGAAGCTCCAGCAGAAGATCCAGCGAGTATTTCTTCGGACAGCATTTCTGGAAGCGACGCGTTTTCCCTCACCTAGGAATTAAAAATAATAATAATAATAATAATGAATAAATTACTCATGCACATGCGGATGAGATATCGCGGATAACATGTGTAACTCGGACGTAAGGCAGAGAGAGGATTGTGTTTACGCGGACAGGAGGGAGGGGAGGCAGAGGAGGAGGAGGAGGACAGGCGAGCTGCTCAGCAGAAATTCGAATTTTATCGAAATAAATAAAGTAAAAACAAAACAAAACAAAACGTTTGGCTGGAGCTGTATATAAGTGGGACTCATCGGTTCCAGCCGCGCACGCGCTGAAGTTTCTGTGGTAGGTTTTTTTTGTTTTGTTTTGGTTTTTTTTTTTATCGGATACACCGCGACTAATAGCCTCCAACAGCATTGCTCGTTTGTAAACGCAGCCCGGTGATAAAACGACGCCTTATGGAGCGCGGCTTATTCTTACCGGAGCCCTTTCTCGTTTTTAAATGCCTAAAAATAAAATTGCCCACCGGAATTGGAGTTATTTATTTATTTTTCTTCCAATTAAACCCGATGATAAATAATATTTACTCCACACTATTAGCGGTTCGAAAGCGCCCCTCCGCAATAAAGATACTATTAAAAAGAAGAAAAAAAATCCGGCTCTTTTGGGAAACTTGCTTTGCAACTTATTTACCAGCCCGTTACATTAATCGGGCAGCGCTTTTTTTAAAAAAAATTTTCGTTGAATAACAACATATATTCAGAACTGTCGGAGAAGAAGTGTAGCTTTGGCTTAATAGGATTCTCTGGGGGTGGTCAGACAAAGGCTTGACAGTCAATGCCAAGCTAAAGACAAAAGAGGCAATCATTAAAGATTTTTTTTTTCTTTCCATAGGAGGATGCAGCCCATTTGCATTATTCAGACATCACTTTATAAGTATCGAGTCCGCGTCTGTATTGTGAGGGAGAGCAGATCAACATTTTGGCCATTTGATTCTTTCTTTAACAGGATATTTACCCGTTCACTGAAGGATACTGACACAGAACACACAGAACCCTGAGTTTGCGATTGGATTAATATTATTGTTACTTAAATTACAGAAAGTATAAAAAGTTAAGTGCGAGGCATGAAAATAGGAAAACGCAGCTTCATTTAAATGCATAATACATTTTTTCGCGTAATCATTTTTATATATATATATATATATATATATATATATAAATCACCATTAGGTGTGGCCTGTAACTGAGTCGGTGAGAAAAAAAATCTCATAAAACAAAATGATGAAGCTGCAACAAAGCACCAAAATGCAAAGTAGATAAATAACCAACATATAATGAAGCTTTCACGGGAATAACAAAGTGCATCCAAAAAAAGAGAACACCTTCCCCAAAGCAGAGGGTTTGTGCACGCGCGAGCTGCGAAGCACATTAACATATTCTTTGGCAAAATCCATCTCGGTGGAAGCAGATTTCAGATAGAAGTTCCTGGTGGTGTTTCCTTACAACAAAGCTGTCGAGAAAAGCCTCTTTAGGTGTCTCTCAGCAGTGATGGATGACGCACTCAGGCTTGCATAGCTCACAAGAAGAAGAGCTTCCCCTCCGCTCTCCTCCCCCTCCTACTTCACCTCAACAGCATGGACGGTTCGGTTTCACCTGGACCTCCTCAGTGGAGTCACGTCCTTGGACTTTTTTTTTTTTTTTTTTTTTTTTTTTTTCTTAACATTTGAAAAGGAATAATTAAAAATCCGGTTTGAATTTTCTTTTCAGGGGAGATCTATGATAAGGCCACCACTGTCTTTGACTGGTTATCAAAACAAAGAATTCAATAAAAAATGTTCTGTATTCAATATAATTAAAATGAAAGTGTGTATACATATGAGGAGTTTAACTTAGGTTCATGATTGTAATTTGAATTAAGTTTCTACCAATCCAGTCAGAAAACAGACTGTTCCCTTTTTTTGTATAACTGTGTCTAATTTAAATTTTAACGTAGACTGTTGGGGGAAATAATTATTTACATCAATTTTGTGTATAATTTTTCCGATATTGGGTCAATATTAGGAGGCGCTAAAATGTGAAAAGTAATTAAATTCACTTTGTTTTCCTTGCCTCACACCCTTGAACACACTCTTTGAATTGGAGATGTGATATACTGGCTCAGCAAGACCATAATTTAGCTCCTCCGCGCCTCCGCCACAATTCTCCGTGAACTCTATTTGAACCGCCTCGGTGGCAATAAATCATTTTTCTCTCTCGCACAAAAGCGCGCCGGTCGCTCTGGGTGTCAAGCCTTCTACAATTCCTCCTTACCTTCTGCGCTCCCCTCGCCCGCTGACACAAACAAGCGCGGAAACCGTCCATAAACTTTGATAATTTTTTCCCCCCTCATACCAGCAACGTAAAAAAAAAAAAAAAAAAAAGACGAACTCGCGGGGGTGAAACATGGAGGTGAGAAACATCTGCAAACGCAGAGAGGAATCTGCAGAATGCATCTCGGTGCTCGGGTATTTTTTTTTTTTTTTTTTTTTTTTTTGGCCTTTACGCTCCTCACACACACGAGAGTAAAAATAAATAATAAGCAAAAATAAAAACATAATTGCTCTGCAGAGCCGAGGCCGGTTAATGTGTTTCAGGGGACAGAGCCGGGCAGATAAGAGAGGCAGAGGGAGAGAAGACGTTAATGGGCAGAGGATGCTGTCGGTTAAAACGGTGCATACAAATGGCGCTGTCTTGGCAGCGCGAGGCGAAGATTTATGGGCCCGGTGCCCTATATTGCTGTAAACAATGCAGAGTGAAGTGAAAGGACTAGAGTTTGCAGACGGCACTTCATAAGTGAGGAAAAGACACACACTGTCAATTTCCCAAACGAGTCCTGACTTTTGCGTAAGCGTGCGCATTAACGTAGCGCATTAATTCAGGCCCGCGCTTAGCGCACGAGACTGGTGCACATCCTCAGCCGTCTGTGCAGAGTTTGGAGAGAGAAGAGTGAAGGCTGTCCGGCCACTGGGAGACTATCAAAAACATCGGAAATATAATATAGATTTTTAACGTCACATGCCAGCAAAAGATATAAAACTCAACCTGCACGTATTTCTATTTTCTGCCTGCATTATAATTAACGCCCTTCCTGGCATTTTTTTTTAACCAATAGGCTCCGACTTACTCAAGAATGTGGTTACTAAACAATTTTAGTAAAGCCAAGAAGTGTTGGAATCCCAATCAGTGAGCCAGCATTTCCACCCAGCGCACTGGCTGTTTAGACTGAGGTAATGTTCTCCTACTGCTTGTTGCTTGCTGTCGGAAACCCTCCCTCCTGCAGCAGCTGCCATCTCAGAGCTGAAACTGTGGTGGTGGCTGCAATGGAAACGCAACCGGTGGCCTGCCACACACACACACACACACCATCCCAAGAGAATCATTTCCAGAGAACAAATCCACTAAAAGAAACGAGTTTTCACTTAACCCTCTCATAATTGTGAATCCATAGTCTCAGGACCCTGCATTCAGATGACATCCACTAATGAAAAGTGAATAAAGTAATCATAACTCAATCTAGTGAGTGTCTGGGCCCCAAGTGACACCTTGAACCGATTGGGGAAGGGGGTGGGATTGACTGCGATCATTGCTAAGGTCCTCAACGATGCAGCAAATAGGCCAATGAAAAATTGCTGGAGACACATTATGATGGCATAAAGTATTAGTGGCGAGTTTATCCAGGCCATCATCTCCAGAGTGATGTGATGTCGACAGTTATGGCACCGAGTGTTGATCCAAGCTGCTGCCTGAAATGTTTGCCAGCCACCGGCTGTAAATCACTTTAACATGCCCGATAAAGTTTTAAAATCCACTTTTATTTAAACGCAGCTCCTTATATCACATGCGCCGCACACAGAGGCGGGTGGGTTGGGGGCGGGTTAAAGAGGGTAAAGGGGGAAGAAGTCGGGGGGCGGGGGGGAGGAAGGGGACAGGGTGCATCTGCTCCCTCACGAACGGATGGAGGAGAGATTTACGCATGTATGACACACCCACTGCTGGTCAATGCAAGAGAGCCTCTCTGTCCCTGGAAAATAGCAGCGTGACCCCTGTTTCAACTCACAGGCCCTTTATGCAACTGCCACGGCTGCTGTTTAAACACACTACAGGACAACAATGCAGCAGGCCGGACCTCTCGAGCAGAGCGGCTGGAGGAGTCGCTCACCTGGCACAAGCCGAGGAGAAAAAGAAAATCAAGGTTTCCCACTCGTTTGCAATAAACCCGCCCGGTGTTTTGGCTCTTGTTTAAACATCGTAATGTGTGTTTGTGTAAAGCTTTTTTTTTTTTTTTCTTGGTACCTTCAACAGGAGAGAAGGAGAGAGAGAAGAGAGAGAGAGAGAGAGAGAGCAAGAGACGAAATGTGTGTTCTTGCCTGAGGTGATCATAAATCACGGTGGAGCCTGCAGCGGTGCAATGTGAGCTGGGAATCATGTGTGTGATTCAACAGTCTCAAGTCAGGGGGAAAAAAAAAGAAACCAGTTAGGGGCTGAGTAAGTGTTGAGGAATTTAAACAGTGAACTTCAGACGTGAAACACAGCGTTGCAGGCCTTGGTCTCGCACACTTCCACAGAACTCTAGAGCTCCGGCTGACGGCGAGGAGCTGCTGAGAGAATTTTGAAATCCAGAATTTAATTTTGCATGATTTGTCTTTATTTAATTTCATCCCACTATTTCCCTGTTGTGGGAAGACTAAAGGATTATTTTATGCATACATGAAAATGGCTAAATGTTCCTCATTAGTGTTGCATATCGTGAGTTGATCTCCTGACAGGTAAGATTCATTTTCAAATTAAAAGCATTTTTTTTGCTTCATGTTAAAAATTTACTTCACCTTCCGTCTTATTATTTGATGCTAAAATATTTGTGTACTTTCATAAAAGCTTCTGTTGGGGAAAAAAAACATGATTGACAAGCAACATGATCTTTTTTTCCCCCTCCCTCACAGTCTATTTAAGGTCTGTCACGGACAAATGAATGACATATTTGGCAAGCAAAACGGAGTTAATCATGGAAACAGACAAGAGGATCACTGCAGAGAAAAGTCTCTTTGCGGTCTATTCCGGTTCTACTTTACACAACTCTTCAATTACACGAGCTCACACAAAAAGTGACACGGCACCTTTGTGTGCAGGGTAACCCGAGCTGCACCTGCACGGCCTCGACCCAACGAGGAGGATGAGAGCCGAGCGCGAGCACACGCTCGGCAGACGCCCAGATTGTCTGTTTGGCTCTCGGTAGCAGCTGTTTATCTGTGGGAGGTGAATTTAGCAAATACTTTTCCTCGTTGTGCTGCGCAGTGTTTGGTTCCTGTCCACACAGGGCTCGAGCCAAAGGTCAAGTCAAAATATCAGAACTTCCGAGAATTATGAGCGTAAACAACTTAGATTAAATAAGTACAAAACACGGAACAGAAAGTTGAGGCCGGTGCCGTCATGGTTGTAAGGAACTGGAGCATTTGCAAAACTTGACTTTGAGACATTTGGTTGAAAGTTTGTGTTCCGATGTATTTAGTTTTAGACATTTTAAAAACCCGTCAAGTCATGTCAGTGACATCTGGCTGTAATTGGACAAAAGGAAGTGTCGACCTGGAACGAGTTTTAACTTTTAAAGTCATGTGACCGCAGCTGCTAATTATACCCTGCTGCTTAATCATAGCTCCCTTTGAGAAACTGTGGAAAATGTGCCGTTTCCATCAAGCCCTGATGATAGTTTAAATAGAGGGTAGATGGCAGAATTGCTGCGGCTGAATAGCCCAATATTTTATTGGACCGTCTCAGGAAAACTTGCAGATTGAGGATCCTGGAAGTCGAACTACCGCCTTTTGAAGTCACCGCAAGGTTGGATGGGAAACAACGCGTTTGGAAGGAGCGTCCGGGGATTCCACGCTGTCCTAGGTCACTAGTGGGTAACAAAGGGAGCGACGCATTTACGCCACGGTGCCCCGCCGCAGGCCCTCTGTGTTGGCCAAGCAGAGAAAAATAACCCACAAAGAAAGCGGAGGAGGAACCAGCGAGAAGAGACACGTTGGGATTGGAAAGGTCGACCATCCGGCCTGGAACGAGTCTAATGGGACAGAAACGTGTCCTCGAGCTGAACTCGGCCTTCTCCCACTTCACCCCGCCATCGCCACCCCAAACTTCAATAAAGCACCTTTTGAGCCGCGCGACATGGAGGCGACAGGGCCGAGAAAAGGAGTTGAGGGGATGCTGCCTCGGCGGCAAGCGCATTAATTTCTCCAATCTGTCCGCCAACATAAAGGCTTGTGTGGATTCATTTTTCAGCGCCGTCTCACCACCATTCTACTGCCTCTCCAAAGGCAGCGTGCTCCCCGTCCTCCCCTAACGCCCTCCAACCCCCCCGAAAAGAGGGAGATTTTTAACTCTCTTTCGGTGAGGTTAAAGAAACTCAAGTCTCCGGCTTTTGGCCGCATGATGTAAAGGGATGCGAGCCGGTACATGATATTTTGGAAGCGTCAAAACTGGCCGTTGTCAGAGCTGTTTTTCCACGCCGCAACACAAAGCAGTGCAGCGGAAGATGGATGGCGGAGAATACCTCGTCCCTTTGTGCTCCTCTGCCCCCCACTACGGGAGGCATTTTATAGAGCCCATTCATGTCACCATTTCAATAATCTATCAAATTCTTGCGCGTCTCTGGGTTCAAGTCATTATCAAGCGGAGGTCCATCTGCACCATTTTTTTTTTTCTGGGGAAAACATAAACAAAAGGAAAAATGCATCTCGGTGAGAATGGGGGGGCGAAGCACATGCAGGATGCAGCTCCATTTGGATGGCACTTTTGTGGACAGTAGTAACAAACCCAAGTTCAAAAGTGGATGATGACATTAGAGTGGTCGTCTGGTTTTTTGAAATTGCAGCCTTTCTTCAATTTTTTTGTATTTTATTATTTTTTTTTTTTTTTACTGTTGCAAGCTGCTGAACAGTCTGTAGAGCAAGAGGCCAAATGGGGTGAGACCAGGTTAAAAAAAAAAAAAAGCTCAATACAAGCAACGAGCAAAATTGTGAGACTAACATAAACAAACCACTATTTGCCCACTTTATATATAAGTCAATCAAAGTACGGACAAAAGAAAATTTGATTTCACTCCATCACCTTCATCTCTGTAACACTTCACCAACACCAGATAATTCAGTGTATTGTCTCTGTCTGCAACTGAAGACTTTATTTTTCTTTGTTTTTATTTCACATTAAAAACAGCCTCTTCGCACATCGGGCTAGAAAAAAAAAACAGCAGCAGGACAACTACTGGGATTTCAAAAGGAAAATCTTCACAACAATCTAAGATCTCCCAACACACGGTGGATGCCCTGCATGCAGCTTTTGTGTTCCAGTCAGCACGAAGAGGCAAATGGAGGGAGAGAGAGAGAGAGAGAGAGAGAGAGAGAGAGAGAGAGAGAGAGAGAGAGAGAGAGAGAGTGCAGTGTGCAGAGGAGGGCCTCGGTGTCTTCCAGCGCTAATTGAATGCCCTTTAGACTGATGAGGTTGCACATAAGGCATAGCGCAAACTATTTCTATTTCAGATTTTGAAATAACCTCAGTCCATTAAGAGTCAGGCTGTACACACACACACACACACACACACACACACACACAAGCACAACATTGCTAATCTACAGGCGCCAGAACACAGTGATTCTTGCTTTTTCCATATGCACACATGTCTGCACATTACAGGAGGCAAAAATATCAGCAGACCTCGCGCCCTGCCAAGAATAAATAAATAAATAAATAAATAAATAAAGTTCGACCAAAACGTGTTTAAAACTAGTAGACACTCACTGTTTTATTGACCAATATGATTAGCACAAGAACACTACACTGCGTTTATTGCATTTCACAATAATCTGGTTTTGAACGGTCTAAACACAACATCAACACCACAGAACTAAATCGTAAACAATATTAATAATAATAAAAAAAACAAAATAAATCCTGTTCTTGAAATACACGAGGTAATCCACATAATGTTATTATCCAAAACATACAAGTTCAAGATCAATGGTATGTTCCAGCTTTTTTTTTTTTTTTTAAATATACCAAAAATAACTATCATTATATTGATTTCCTTCCAGTGTTGTTTGAAATAAATAGATTGTGCATTTCACGTTGGGCAGCAGGGCAAAAGAACGGCCCACCATAACATTTTGATAAAACGTCTATTTTTTTCTACTTTTTTTGTCATTCATTCAAAACACGTTTTAATAAAAATTTTTTTTTTTTAAAACCGACCTTCGGAATAAATTAAACCCTGTGTCACGTAAAAATAATTCAATCGGTCCTCGCAGTAATCCATGCTATATAACATGCATTTTATATAACTTTGGACTTAAAGGAAACCGCACAAGATAGCTACCAAAAAACAAAATATATAGAATTGTTCTATAAATAACCAGTTCGTGAACCGCCGCTCCTGCCCGGTGGTGTTTTATAACCTGGTAATATCCTCGCCATGCTGTGCTCCGCTGAGTTCGTCTGGGGCCCCAGTGTTGGTGGCCGAGGCAGCGGCGACGGCGCCGGCTGCCGAGCTTGTGTTGGACCCGGAGGAGGAAGAGGAGGATCTCACTTTGGTGTTGGGAAGCCTGTGGTCCTTTTTCCATTTCATCCTGCGGTTCTGAAACCAGATTTTAATCTGCCGCTCGGACAGCACCAGGGTGTGCGCGATCTCGATGCGCCTCCGCCGAGTCAAATAGCGGTTATAGTGGAATTCCTTCTCCAATTCTAAGACCTGCTGCCGGGTGTATGCTGTCCTAGACCGCTTGGGCTCCGTCCCATTGTAAGCCGAGTTCACTGGAGGAGGCAGAAGGAGTGGGAAGAGGAAGGGAAAACAGGGAAGGGAGGAAAGGAGGGGTAAACAAGAATGGCCTCAGCTGAGAAATGGCTTGAAAGATTTATTGGATATGAATGTTTGGCTGTTTGAGAAATTTAAATGGGGGTGGGAGTTAAAAAACAAAAAACAAAAAAAAACTTGATGGCGTAATGAGAGGACACTCACAGCCAACTATGGACTAAATTATTAATGCAAGATTACAAAGCTCGATCTTTTTTGTCTTCTTTCTTCTCCCCCTTTATTCATTTCTTCCCCCTCTCCCTCTATCGCGCAATACATAACAGCAGAAGCCACATGGTGATACGGCTGCCCTGAGTATACCTCGGCTATAAAATTTATGGTGGGTGTAATTACCAATGCCGAGTCGTAAATCCGCCTCAATTGTGCCATTTCAAAGGCTTCCCTGCTATCGGAGCAGGGGCTGGGGAACGAGCTGGGAGTCAGAGGGGCTGATAAAGAGGAGGAGGGAGGGAAAAAAAGGGGAAAAAAACCGGGGGGAGAAAAGGAGAGAGGAGCACGAGGAGAGCATAAACACAGCGAGTTGCCTACCGGTGCTGACGTGAATTTTCTTCATCCACGGGTAGACCACGGGCTGCTTGGAGGAGGCTGTGCTGTTGGGATGCTCCGGGGTGGCTTGGTTGCAGGCGGAGGTGGCGGCCGGCGGGGTGGCGGGGGACATGGACAACTGTGGGGTTTCACATGACGCCGGCTGCCCCTTCCCGGTCAGCAGGTGCGCGGATTGGGGTATTCCATGTCCCCGTGGCGTGTCAGGTTCAGGGATGCTTGCACAGTTGTACTGGCGCTCTTGGTAGCTCGCCCGCGGTGGATATAACTCCTGGTGATGCTGCTGCTGTTGCTGCTGCTGCTGCTGCTGCTGGTAGCCAGTGTCCCTCGCGCGGCTGTAATATTCTGGACTGTGGTCGGGGATGTAGTTGTTTTGCGAATATTCCTCGCATGGAGGAAATTTCGGATCAATGTAGTTGGACTCCATCAAATACGAGCTCATGATCATTAATTTCTGGAGTGGAAAATAATTTTTCTAGCTTTGTCGTTTTTCTGCTCCATAAAGCCCTCCTACTTGCGAGCAGCCCTGTAAAGTTACTTTTACCACGTGACGCGATGGCCCAATGGCAGCGCGAGAGGTAGTTCCCGGATAAGGAACCAGAGGTATTTAGCATACCTACAGTCGCCATTGTGGGCACAAATCTCACTCTCTCTCCCCGTTTTCCCCCTTCCTCTCTCGCCCCCTCTCTCTCGCCCCCTTCTTCTCTTTCTCTCTGGTCGTGTTACCGACGCAATTGATCTTGGGGACAAAACTAGTAGCTTAGTTGCTGACCAAGGGGAAAAAACAATACAACAGGCAAATCCTCTGGTCTCAATTATTCAAAGGGACAATAGGGGATTCGCCAAAGGATAAGGCGCAACAATAGAAAACCGATGATTTTTGTTCGCCTGCTTGCCTTATAGAAAGGAGCGTCATTAATGTAGATACGGTCCTTAAACAGTAGCACCTCAACTGGGGTGAAAACAGCACAACATGGCAGAGTTGCACCGTTTTGGCTGAAATGTCCTTTCAAAAAAACAAAAACAAACGGAAATTCCCTCCAGCACCACCTCGCTGGTGTGGATGTAAATGTCAGCGAGGGCTGGAGCGCAGAGATGCTCTGGAGGTGTGGCTGGTGTTTTGAAAACAGGGCCTGGTCATTTATAATGTTGGAGAAAGGTGGACAGGAAGAGTCTGGCTGCCCAAACACGAGCCTTCATTCAATGATGAGATATTTGTCTGTTTTGAAGGGTTATCCTTTATCTCCCCGGGCCATTAATTAAATAGCTCTGCATTGGGGTTTTAATTAAAAAATAGGCAGGGATACACATAAAAGCAGCGCCTGATTGGAGATAGACTTCAGCTGATGGCTTTAGACTTTTTTAAAAAGTAGTTTAAAGGATGTTCAGCTGAGAAAATTGGGTGCTAGCTACAAAGTATTTATGATGATTTATGACAAAACATGTTCAAACAGAAGCATATAGCACGGCTAACACTTATGTGCACCTCATCATTTTAGAACTAAATATGACACACAAACGCCTATCGGACACCTCAAAATCTCAAAAACACTATAATAGTACTTCTTTTACAACAACAACAAAAAATCTGTAAACACGAATAAAATAATGAATACATGTTTAAATATGGAAATTATCAAAACAAGCCAATAAGGAACCAGTCCAGAATGCCAGCATGCACAAGTGCAGCATCCAAACCTGAAAAAAATCTCAGTTCAGATCAAGTTGCACCTGACTCTTCTATTCCAATGTGTCGGCGGTCGAAAGATAGCCAGCAGCCAAACCGTGTCACTACATTCCTACATGCAATCAGAGAGCAGCCGGCATCAAACGCAGACACTGGACCGAACATCTGCGACCAGAGGATTCAGAGTGATGCCACAGCCGGGTCTGAGCCGAGGCACCACTGTTAAGGCCACAAAGGAGGAGGGGAAACATCACCATGGTGTGTGGATGCAGTGCAAGGCTCTGCAGCCTGAGCTGCAGAGAAATGTTTGTGTCTGGCTGAAGCACAGCAGAGACAGCCGGCCTGTTTGGGAGCAGCTCTTTCCATTTGATTAAAGAGCCATCAACACAATGCAGGAATCCTAGGACCCTACACGTTTGTGTTTTTATTATTTCAATTTCTTTGTGGCAGCGTGTTTCCAAATATTTGAAGCTTTCCACAAACGATGTTGCTGCACTATATTCTGAATGGCACATGCTACAAGTAAATGTATAAATAAAAAATTAAATTGTCTCGAGCTTTAAAATGTTTCATAATGAAACACCGAAGCACACAAGTTATTCCAAGAAACCTGTCTTCTCAAATGAAACGTCACTTTCAAATCCTATCCTTTTACTGGAATCACTTTGAAAACGGCCAGTTTTCCAGCCCTTCCAGTGTTTACACGAGCCCTGTCTGGAGCTGCGGCCATCTGCCTCATTACTGGAGGTCTACAGTTACACTGTAAACCGATCCCCACTCGGCTGTATAAACTTGTCATGTGCTGTTTGCTTCCCATTCTTGTCGCACACGAGAGAAGGAAGGGTGTTAATATCTTGGCAGCTCCTCAAGATCCACATCAAATCCCCTCTTCTTCTCCTCCTCCTCCTCCTCCTGCTGAAGCACTTGTCAGTTCATCCACAGCCAGGCGCGCAAAGCGGGACGAGAACCCACCGATGGAAAGACAGAGGAGCCCTCTTAAGGAAGCATTAGAGCAGCCACGCACCAAATTGAGAGATTGCGTCTATATTTGCGGAGGTAGTTACATAACGCGGTTGAAAACAAGGTGGAACGGCCTCGCTGCCCGTCCTGTTTGTACATAATGCGCGCGACATTTCTATTGCCACTCGCGCGGATGTTAGCGGCGTTTTATAGAGCAATAAAAGTCGTAAATCAGTCACTTTTAAACGACCTCTGCTTCCTAACGTGTTTTACAAGGGGGTGCAGGGGCCGGAACAGTAGCAGCCGCGGTGCGCACACATGGCTCCGCTCTCCGCGGCGGCGGTGGCCTGTGCAACCGACACAATCCACGGCTGTCTGGACTATGAATACACTCTCTCCATGACAAGGTTTAATGCGTGGCCAAAGATCCGGTGGCTGTGCACAAAAAAAAGAAGCCGAGGACGGAGCGGGAAGCAGGAGGGATTCAGGCAGCAGCACGTGGTATTTCAGTTGCCCATGTATTCCTGTAGAGTCGTATTTGCGACTGCTTTTAATTCACACAAATTCGGTTCTACAGGGTACATATAGACAACTAACGTGTTTTTGGGGAGGAGCAGGTAAGAAGGGTTACAACCTCTCAGAAGAAGAAGAAGAAGAAGAGGATAAAGTAGGAAGGTGGAGATGGAGGAGGAGGAGGAGGAGAGAAAAAAAAAATCGGTGCGGAAATTGGGCCAGCGCGTGCGTGTTATGAGCAGCGAAAGTGCCAAATATGGAGGTGGCGCAGCAAGAGGAACACAAAGCCCAGGCTGCTCGTGCACAATCGTCGGTGCTGCTTCTGCTGCTGCGTTTTTTTTTTCCACAAGTACTTATCCTTCGCCTATGTATACATTCGTTAGCGTGCCCTTAAAATATTCACGCGCGCACATAAACATGCACACACACACAGTGTGTGTGTGTGTGTGTGTGTGTGTGTGTGCAAAAAAAAAAAAAAAGGACAAGAGGGTCTCTTCTTTTCTCCGCCTTTGAGGTCGACTTCTGAATATTCAGTCACAAACACGGAGGGCACAAAGGGGGACGGCGTGACAGCGCAGATGAAAAATAAGTTTCTATTGTCCCCGTCCGTTTCTTCTGCGCGGTATTACCATACTGACCGCTCGCTAACCTTTCTTCCCTGCCACTCTGGAAGCTAATGAGAAAAGCCACGGATGAAAAATGCAGTATCAAACATGTGACCTGTTCGGCGGTGGAAGGGGGGAGAGGGGGAGGGGGGTATTAAAAACAGCAAGCTCGGCCCAGATTGTGAATCAATGGAATTGATTACAGTGGAGGGACTTCAGATACTGACAGGGAAAAATAAACATCTCACTCGGGTTTATCTGTACGTGCACGCGCTGTATCTGGTCCATACTTTTTTTCTCTCTCTCCGTCTCCCATTTTTCGTCGTGCACGAGCAATAAGGCATCTCGAGCCAACTCGAAAACACTTAAAGAAAAAAAGAAAGAGAAAAAAAACACTACAAAATTTGGCTTTGTTAGGCGCTCATTTAAATACGAGCTGGTTGTGCGCGCCAAGCGCCTCGTGTGCCAGAGCTGCACGCGGCTCCGCGCTCCCCTCGCTCTACCCGCGCGCTCCGGAGGACGCATTTTAATATTAGTTAGACAGCGTGACCCGCGTTTCACCCCTCGCGTTTGACTGGTTCCAATAGTTCACTGCCAAGGATTATTGATGGGGGGACAGCAATGAATTCTTTCTCCCCACAAATGGCTTTCAGATCGTGCACCTAGTTCAATAACTAGTTATAATGTAGAAGTACAAAAAATGAGGCCCTCCGGCGGACTAATTTGATGTTTCATTTGTTCAATTGAGAAATTGTTAAGCGTCCTTTCTCTCTCTCCCCCCCCCCCCTCCCCAACCCATTTCGCTGCAAAATAACAACCGCGCGACCGTGTTCCACACATGTTCATATGTAAACAAAATAAATCTTTTGGCAACTGTATTCAGGGCATGTTGGTCGGTTATTTGCTATTTGTTAGTATTAATATTCATTTGGTGGATCCAGCAGCGGCTCCTGACCTGGACATGGACAGTGCAGCAATAATCTGCTCCCCGATGAAAAAGGCTGCGATGCGCGTTTAATCAAACGCTTAACATAATAGGCTCTGCACGTGTAATCTCCCCAGGTGGAATAACGTTACCCAGGCTCGTCCAGTTAAGATAAAAAGTTTTTAATGAAGTGGAGACAGACAGGAGACCAGTTGGATATGAATACCTTGTAAAAGCAGCAGTAAGTGGAGGAAAGAGGCGGTTAAAAGTTCCCCCACCACCAAGTGGATGGCCCACAGAAACCATTGGTTGGTTTGATACTCATTACAACAAAGATGGGTTTCCACACAACAGGAAGTGCAACTTTACGGAACACGGAGAGTCTTGACAATTCATAAGGAGATGCATCGTGAGGTTGGTTTTTTTTTAAATGGACAAACATATTTATAACGACTTAAAGGTAAAAAAAAAAAAAAAATTAAAAAAATACTTATTTGTTTTTATATTCGTTTCGAAAGATACGAAGTTTCTATTCACATATCCAGAGTTCGTCCTCTGCAGACCCCGATAAAAGGTAAGCTAATGTTTACATTCAGTAAGTGACTCAAGAAGGTGGCCAGACAGTGCGGGGAAAAACACTTACTTGTGAATCTTCAGTCCAACATGCAGGCCGAATGAAGGCTCTGAAAAATAGAATGAAACGAGAAATTAGTCTGTCTATTGTAACAAAATAATAATAAAAAAGAGCACCCGCCAGGGAAATCAGCTATTCTTGAAAAATCTAAGAATTTATAATATTTAACATTCAAATAAAATAAATTGACAATTTATTGACAGTTGCGTTTTTTTTAAAACAACTTTCAACACCAGCCGTACAAACAAACAAGGGGATGACAAGTGTATTTTTGTTTTTGCTCAGTTCGCTCGGATATGAGCCCTGACAACCCGAAAAATACAACAAATGACAGGAGGTAATCGAAAACTTTACATTTGTTCGTTCGAAAAATATTTCCCTCCGGCCAATCTGTCTCGGTGTTTAATTTCTGAAACGAATGAATTCGTGTGCTGCATTTCTAATTTTTATTTTCTACCACAACGACACCTTGACTCGTCCTTCTGCCTCTCATCTCCTCTGTTATCCTAATTGAAGGAAGGCTGCCCTAGAAAAAGTATCTGACACGTATTGGCTCGAGCACAACTGAGACCGAGGACAGAAAAATTAGGTCGGGTCATTTTAAGATGGCGGAACTAAATTTACAAGCATGTTTCCCCCCAGCCCCCTGTTTCCTTGGGAAAACGTTCTAAGAATAGAAATTCCCGGACCTGTGTGCAGCTGAATTATGGCGAGCCGTCGGTGAAAAATCACGACTTTGTCTTCACATTACAAATAAATTCCGGCTGTGTTCGACCAAAAAAAGGTGGAATGGGGGCTTTGTGGTTTCTTGTTAGGGCTGAGACAAACGGAAGTTCCTAGTCACCCGGAAATGACCTCTGTGGGTTGAGTGATGTCGGTGTCGGCTCTGCGGGGGAACGAGAGGGATTCAAGAGCGCGGAGAAACGGGATGTTTGGACTTCTTCCACTTTTACCTTGTTGACACGTTATTGAATTAAGCCTCCGACCCGAATTAGATTTATCTTTGTTTGAAACTCCCCCCTACGTTAAATAAGTTCAATTCAGGAGAGCAGTCTGTTGCACGGGAAGAAATGAAACCTTTTGTGCTGATACGTTCACAGATTTTTATTTTATTTTATATTATTTTCATAATAATTTATTGTTAAAATGTGCCATCCTCACCAGCATCTGCCCTTAATGTAGTTTGGGATATTTATTTTAATTTTGATTTTTTTTTTTATTCGTGATGTCACCTCACAATGATGAATATCAGAATCTGGTCGAGAGTTAATACGACATTAAAGTGATCCATCGTAACGAAATTTTGGGATTAAATGGGGCCTAGTTTCTCTCCCTCACTCACACAATACCCAATCATGACGGCGTTGCACAGTGCCCCCTATTGGGCGTGTACATTTGATCATCCGGTGCTTCTGGACAATTTAATACCGACTTTGTAAAAAATAATAACAGTGAACGGGAGACAGTGGGGTAAAAGGCAGCTTGTCGTCACGCGGAGGGACGTGCACGCCGGTTTAATGCCGTTAATGCTACAGCGTTTGCAGTTGCTGCTGCACCGAGCTCTGCCTGCTGAGACGCCTCCACCCAAACGCGTGCAGTGTTTATTTAGAATTACACACAGCTGGTTACGAGCAGGGCAACATTTCTTGGCTCCAGTTCCTTTCGTTGGCTTGTGACTCACAAATGAAACACTTAACAGAGCAAAACAGAAACTGGACAGAAACTGAAAAGCGTCAAACGCCATATTGATTTGAATTCGTTCATTAATTCATGTTAATACTGAGGGAACAAAAGGTAAAATATGGTCATATAAATCATAGAGATAGTCAGATATTCTTCAAAAGTGCGCGCAAATTAAATTTGCTAAAAGTCAAAATGTGCAGCAGTGACATTTCCAGTTTACATTCGTGTTGTGTTACCACTGGCTGTGTGTTTAAATCACGCCACAGAATGCCTTTGAATCAAGCGTGGCCTCTGGCCCAGACATGACCTCTGCAACAACAATGTGCTCACAACAACCAAGAATTTAATATTCTGCTGCAAAAGACGTACGGGGCAAGAGCTGCGTGCGTGAGCGTGTGCACGCGTGTGCGAGAGAAGGGCGATCCATAAACAGGCATTAGAGACAGAATAATTTGATATACTGAAGCATTGATGTACATATTTAAAACAAAGTGTTCGATGTTGGATTTGTTTCTGTTCTGTGACTTGCAGGATTTACAAAGCATCAATCAAAACATCAACATCTGTCCCAAACAAGAGGAATTTAATTTTTTATTCTTCAAAATGCAGTCGTTTCACAATTATACGGTGAATTTTAACCGCCTTGCGCATAACAATATTGATAAAATACAACAACAACAACAACAATTTTAAGATGAGATGATACAGAACCCCGGACAATCAGGTTTGCCCGCACCACATTTACACTGACAATTACAGCACGGCTGTATAAAGGCCAAATACGATAACAAGCTATCAGCAAATAAATGTAAACCTGACATCAGTGCACCCAGCGCCCTGGCAAACACCGGCAGTCCAGCACACAGTTCAAGGAGATACAAAGGCGCGGGCTATTTGCAAGGCCTGCGAGGCAAAGTGTAGAAAAGCGACTTACAGCAGCAGCAGCAGAAGAAGAAGAAGAAGAAGAAGGAGAAGCAGCGCGGCGCTCCGCACCGGGCGGACCGTCCGCTCAGTCCGGAGGAAGGTTGCGCATCCTCACTTCCACAAAGCCCTTTCTTCCCCAGATAAGGAGAAGCCCAGCAAGCAGCTGCGATTCCGGGCAGTTAAGATTATATATGATGTGTATATATCGAAGGTTTGTCAGCTCTTCCAGGCCATAAAACCCACTTAAATGACACCACGTGCTCCCCGTGCACCATTCACAGGCCCTGCTTGGGGCAATTGGCATATGTAACCTTGTAAACTTTAAAATACCCTAAAAGAAAGAGATAGAAAAAGGGGGATTCGATAGATTGTCAACGTAGGTTAAGGCCCAACAGAGGGCCAGCGAATGTGGACGCTGCGCTGTCCCAAAGGAAGTTGAAGCTCCTCTTTTAGTTTGGAGAGGTGAGTTCATTTTAAATTCCCTTCTAGTTTGATAGAAATTACGCCATGGCAACAGTTGCAGGGCTCGTGTGTAACTCCAATATATTAACACTATTGCAAAAGTTGCCGACACAAACGCTGTGCAACAGGGGGTGAATTTGATGTCATGTAGCCAAAGAGCTCGTTTTAACTACAGTGTGATTACGACAGGATTAAAGAGCAGGGCGATAAAATGCCATATGGCCTCGGCGGTGATAGCCACGGGAAACCAAAGGGGTTTTTTTTTTTTTTTTTTGCATCCACGTTCCGTCTTGGGCGCGTGTTATCACAGGCTCGCGTGTCTCTTTCTTTCGGTGACAAAACAGGAAACGGAGTCCGCCTGTGGTGGAAACGAGGCAATAAAGTTTTATGAGGGCCTTAAACTTCAGAGTGCGTTTGTCAGTCGGAGAAATTCTAAAAAGCCACAAGGGGGAAAACAACAACACGCTTAGGAAAATGCTCAAATACAAATGAAATGAAAGAGAAACATATAGAACATTTTTGTACTCTTTATACTTTTTAGTAAAAGTAACCAAACGTAAGCCGGCTGTGATTTCACCCCAACCATTCCAGTAAAGAGACGTGTCAACAAAAGAAGAAGAAAAAAGACGGTTTCATTTTGAATGATGAAGACTTTATTAGTTGCAATCAACAATTAAAAGCATCCCTCAATTATTGTGGGCCTAGGGTGTAAACCAGAGATCCAAGAGGGCAGGGGAAAATGTATTTTAACAGCTCAGGACGTTATTATCAGGACACACAGTTTGACACACACACACACACACACACACACACACACACACACACACACACACACACACACACACACACAGTTTAGAGTCACGGGGACAGACGACATTGGTGACGCGTTGACACAAATAATAACAATTTCAATCAGGTTATTAAACACATTCAAGCACGTTAAGTCGCTGTTGCACTGCACATTATAGTGATTTTTTTTTTCTTTTACAAAAAACAGAAAAAATATTTGTAAAACTATGAGTCAAGTGTGCCGAAGTTGAGAACAGCGTCGCCTTTATTGGATCCGTTGATCTCATTTATTATATATTCATTCATTTATTCTAGAACACCTTCGTGACGCAGTTAATCCGAAGTCAGCCTTCACCTTATTATTATTAATATTTTTTGTAACAGGTTATTAGTAGCATTGTGCGGCTTTGCCTCCAAGTGCGTTGTGTGGAGCCCCCCATTCCCCCTCCGCAACCCCCACACACGCAACCTCGTGCCCTTCTCGGAGCAGCAAAGTGAGGTTATCATCGCGTGGGCAGCAAATTAATTTAGAAATGTAAACCGATTAATCAAAGTGAGCGATACTCAATGCATTAGGTCCCCCCCTCCCCCCAAAACTGCAGCGAGTGACATATAATTGGTGATGAAGCACACGGAGCGGTGTCATGATGTCATTGCTCCATGCAGTTCACGCGGAGGTCAGGCCGCAGTCGAGCGAGCGCTGCAAACCAGGGGCTGGAATGGAGTGGGGTGCAGCGTGCACCCCCCCCCCATCCCACCCCACCCACACCCAACCCTGCACCACCACCACCAGCAGCAGCAGCAGCAGTTGGTGCACGTCTACTCCTTCACTTTGATCTTCGAGTCCTTCTTCCACTTCATCCGTCTGTTCTGGAACCAGATTTTGATCTGCCGCTCGTTCAGACACAGGGTGTGCGCGATCTCCACGCGCCTGCGGCGGCTCAGGTAGCGGTTGAAGTGAAACTCTTTCTCCAGCTCCAGAGTCTGGTAGCGGGTGTAACTGGTCCTGGAGCGCTTACCCTCGGATTCTAAAGTGGTGTTAAAAATCACGGGGTTGTTAAAAAAAAGTGGGAATAATATTACAAAAAATGTATTATTTTAGCAATTCATTAAATAAAAACAATCAGGTTTGCTATTTCCAAAGGGAGCAGGGGAGAAAAACTGATCTAATTTATTTCCCCCCTTAATTAAGAGTTAAAATATTACATCTCCAATAAGCATATGCAGGTAAAATGACCCTACACGTCCTTACACACTCCATGCAATAAAATATGCTCATTACGATGGCGAATTATCTTATTTAAATGACCGAAAACAAATACTGGCCTCCTCCACAGTCTGGCAGCGGCCATGTTGGCTAACTGCTGCAAATATCGTGGGAGGAAAAACAGATGTAGGAAATCTAATGTCGAAATTAAGTTTTTATTTTCCTCCACATATATTTTACTGGAAATGCTGAGGCACGATACAAACAGAAGCAGCAGGCCTGTGCTTTTTGGACGTTTTCAACGTTTGTGCTCCTGAATGTTGCTTAACACAAAACAGAAAGAGTTTCGTTCTCTCTCTCTTTTTTTTTTTTTTACGTGACAAACGTGCACACTGTCCATCTGCAGCACAAATTCTCAGCCAGCGGGCTTAGCACGCCTATTCAAATCTTTAAGAGGTGAAAAGTTCACGATTGGGTCAGGGCAATGGTGTTTCCCAGAGTTCAATTTAGGGCTAACGCAACTCCCACGCATAGTCTGATAATGTAAAATATGCAGGCAGACTAAGTCCATAAACAAAGTGGAGCGGCGCACTGATACTTTAGGCTGCATTTGTAAATATTATTTCACAGTTTTATCACAGTTTGGTCCTTTTATCCAATTATACGACCATAAATCACCCCGCAGATCACCTCTTCGCTGTAACAGAGCAGGTTTACGAGCAATGGATGCCTTTGTCATAAAATTTATGACCGCGAGTTTTTATTATTTCCTGCGTTTGGCCTATAAAACTCAAGAGGGAAAGTGTAACGGGCGAAAGAAGTGTTGTGCAGCCTCGGAGTGAATAAGGGGGAAAGCATCTCGATCGCGCGTTTTAGTCTTTTAAAGGGGGAGAGAAAAAAAACTGTCAATACATAGGCAAACTTTACCGTGGCTCATGTGCAGTTTGGTCATCCAGGGGTAAATCTGCGGCCGCGGCTCGCTGCTCGGACGCTGGCTCACTTGCGGGTTTCGTTTCACCGTCTGTGCGTTTTCCAAAATCCTCCCGCCGTCCTGGCTCGCGTCGCCGCCGGATTTCGAGCTCGTTCTGTCCGGGTCTCTGTCCGACCCCCGTCCCAGCATCGCGCAACCGCCGTAGCCGAGCTCGCTGGCGTGGCCGGACGAGCCACTGGAGACCATGGTGCCGCGAGGAGTCTCCGCGCTGCCACGCAGGCTAGTTTTCATCTCCTCCCGCTCGACGGAGGTCGCGGGGACGGGACAAGTGAACATCCCGTTAACACCTTCATAGCGACTGGACCTGTGCCCAGACACATCGAAACTAAACATGCTGTTAGAAGTTGAGCCTCGCCTGTCTGCCTCAGATCTGAGCAGCCAACATTAAGAACCTTCTCTCTCTATTTTTTTCTTTTTTTATATATATATTTATATAAACTAGCTACGATAGTTTCTTTTTAAACTCGAGCGCGCTGCGGGACGCGCGCTGCGGTTCTTTCCTTGTGTTTGCTGATCATTGCTGCTCTTTTGGAGGCGCTTTCAGAGCGGGGGGGGGAAATTCGGGGCTGTTTGCCCTATAAAATAATCCAGGATTTATAGGTGGAGTAGGCTTTGGTATCTTTTTTTTTAATTCTTGATCCGACGCCCGCTGCCCAAATATGGGGTATTTGTATGGGATCACGTGCACATGTTGGCCAGTCATAAATTGGCTTTGATACTCAATGGGATATTGATGAATAGGAGAAACGTGTCCGGTAAACTTTGAGCTGTTGGTTGTTGGGGGATCCAGCCAGGGGTGTTTAGCGCAAAAAGGGCAGGACAGTAAGACAAGAGCGTCATCTGGTGTCTGGTATGGTGCAGGGCGGTCAGCGGCGGCCATGGAGCTGCCAGTCACACACACATACACACACACAGCGAGTCCAGCAAGCCCCCAACAGAATAATAATAATAATAATAATAATAATAATAATAATAATAATAATAATAATAATAATAATAATTTACGATGGCCACATGGGTAGAAATCGTATATGCGTAATGTGTTCAAACTTAAATGTCACTATAATTTGCATGGTAATAAAGTCAGGATAATTTCATAGAATTGAACTATATACTGGACATTATGCCGGACATTATCGCAGCTCCATCGCTATGAAAGTGCCAATCAGTGGGTCGTCGCCGTTCATCAAGATTTCAAAAATCTTCTGAACTGTACAGATAGATGCCTGTACAGCCCTCGCCAAGTAGCAAGGTCGTCATCAACTCAAGAATTTACAACAACTTCGGTAAAGAGCCTGTGTTTTGCTCGTTTACAAACTTTTTCTTTTGAGAATTAGATAATTAAATAATATATCCAAATATGTTTCAGAGGACAAAGACACAAGAAAGGAGTGGAAATTTGACAAATAGTTTTTATTTTTATTTAATGATACACAGTTATGGCAAAACATGAATTGTAACTTCCAAATAAAAGTGAAATACTAAATGTAAAAATCTATCTCTCGAGAGGGCTCCGCGCATGGTGCATGATGCGTTGTCTTGCGTCTATCAAAGCGGCTGAATGCTCAATGCGGTCCTTACAGGACTGACATGGTGTTTCCTTTTATTATATACAGTCATTACATTTCACTTTTACTGTGTTTGTGTATGTGTGTGTGTGTTTGTGTGTGCGCGCGGACTGTTTCCTTACAACTTTTCACTGTCGCAGCGGACGATTCAAGTATATCCTGCAGGTCATTATCCTTCCGTGGAATGTGGATTCATAATGTGGAGTTAAGTCCGAGCGACGCTGTACTTAGTGAGGTGATCAGAGAAGTTCACAGTGATGGATTGGTTGTGTGTGAGGATTGGGTGGGTGGGTGGGTGGGTGGGGGGGGGTATAGATTTTACTGACAAGGGAAATAACATACAAATGAATACTTCTATTCTCACAATACATTTGTGACATTGCAATAATAATAACAATAATAATAATTACAAAGCAATAGACAAAAGACAAAACAAAAACAAAAGTCAGCGCTCCAAATGTCACAGGGGGCTAAACTGTGGCTGAAATTATCTGGATTTCTAAGGCTTAACACTCCTGTGGTCGACATGAGATAAAAGAGCAGCGGCTTTGCCATCATGCAATGAAAACGCTCTCAAGTCCATTTTTTTAGGTAGTTATGTTGGGTTTTAATGGTCAGCTGTTCGTCTCGCTCCCACCTTTCTCTACATTCACTATTCTTTCTTTTTGTCTTCATCCTTTTCTTCTTCCACGGCGCCACCGCGCTCCTCTTGCTCCTCCTGAGAGGCTCCAGTCTGTTCGCTCCCAGTCACAGTGGAGGTCAGGTTGCTCTCCTTTTTCCATTTCATGCGCCGGTTCTGGAACCAGATTTTGATCTGCCGCTCCGTCAGACAGAGCGCGTTGGCGATCTCGATGCGTCTGCGCCGGGTCAGGTAGCGGTTAAAGTGGAACTCCTTCTCCAGCTCGAGGGTTTGGTAGCGAGAGTAGATCTGACGTCCTCTGCGTCTGTCTGTCCCGTATCCCACTCCTAGGCAAGCGCAAAGTGAAGTTAACTAGTTGTAACGGAAATCACGTTTAAAATAAAATAAATAAATAAAAATAATAATGATAGTGAAAATAAATCTTGAAGGTTGTGGAATTTAAAGTTCGATGCCATAATTCTTCTGATCAAATTATTCTTAAACGACACCCTTCTCTTCCGTCATGTGAAAATAATGAAACTACTGCACGTAAATTCAGCCTGTCTCGCGCTGCTGATTGTCAGGGTGTCTTCAAAATGAAAGCTGTTTGTTTGCACATGCAATGGGCCCCGTCTACGGGTCGCGGGGATACAGTAATGTTTTATGGGGCCATAAAAAGTAACTTACTCTCTTGGTGAGACATATCGTAAAACTGGCCCATTTCCTTAATTTATTTGTCGTAGTCAAAAAAAAAAGAAAAAGAAAAATAAGAATGAGAAAAGAAAAGAAAAAAAAAAAAGCTCACCGCTGTGTGAGTTCATGCGCTGCATCCACGGGTAGATCGGGATGTTGCCCTTCTGGTCCTGCGCTCCTCTTCCTTGATCCAAACTGTACTCTTGAGCAATGTGGCTTTGTGTATTGAGTCCCATGTTTGTTTGCCTGCAGCTGGGCAGCACGTCCTTGTCCTGGAGGAACACGTTTGATCCATAGTCGTACTGTGCCCTGCCGGACCCGAACACCACGTTGTCTTGCGGAGAGTAGAAAGGTGCATATATCCGATTCTGGGTCACGGCGGCACCGTACGACGAAAAATGTCTGACTGTGTCGTAGGTGGTGGAGTTCAGGGGCACGTTGGGCAAAACATCTTGACCACCGGACAAATGGCAGGAGAGCGACGGGTTTGCGAAATAAGAATTCATACCTTGATTTGAACCCTCTCTCCAACTCTCCCCACTTCTTTATCGGTCTCTTCTCAATCTGCCTCTCAGTAGTAAATCTTCTCCCCGGTCTGTGTCAACCAACCACACCTTTCTCCGGGATCTTCTCTTTTTTTTCCTCCCCCCCCTCCTCGACTTTGTGCCTCCCTGACCGAACGTCGGCTACTTTGAGGATTCAATATTATTAATTTCCAATCTCCGGTTAAGACGCACAAACGCGAGTGTTATAGTCGAGGCTTGAGTCGGCGAGAGACAATATGACAACGTCAGCTGACCGTGCTCAACCAATTGAGAGGCAGGAGTTGAGGGGGGAAACTGTAGCTTTTAGCTTGGAGCTTGAACATTAGCGCTAAACGCCGATAAACACGGCGTGCAGAGCGAGAGGCACACAGCTCGGCTCGGTGAGACGTTTAAGGACTTTAGTTACGGCCAATGTGGCGTTTCGGTGAGGAAATGTGACGCCAAACGTGCACAACGTCACCCAAATTGAGGGTAGGAGATGTAGGGGGGTGAAGGGGGGGTGGGGGGCAGTCAGTCGGAGACGGGGGTCTGCATGATTACAAATAATAATAAGAAGGAACTCGTTTGCAAATGTGTCTTAGCCAGTAATGAATAAAAATCAGCAATTAATCGATCGATTTATCTTTCTGGTATATGAAGATAGATCATATTTTGCGGTTTAGTGGTTCTGTCGAAGTGTGTGTGTGTGTGTGTGTGTGTGTGTGTGTGTGTGTGTGTGTGTGTGTGTGTGTGTGTGTGTGTGTCCAAAACATGTGTTTTAATTTCATAACGCAACCACAAAGAGATTGGATGTGTCACACAGCCAGCGTCACCGCCCCCTCGGCGATCTAAAACGAATACATGCAGATATTGTTTGTAACAGCCCTATCGACGAGTTTTGAACACTCTGTTAATGTTTCCATTATGTATAAATTGTCTGGCGGGTGAGCAAAATTTTTCCAAGCTTTTGCAGCGGTTTAAAAAAAAAAGAAAAAAAAAAAACAAAACAAAACTGGGGGAGGGTGCGAGTGCTAAGAATGCGTTTATGGCCTCTCTTCAGCCAGGGCAATAAAACAAGTGACGTTCCCCAGCACACCAACAACTATCTCTGCAGCAAAAGCGCCCCCCCCCCCCTTCTGCAACACGAGCAGCATTATGTCGGCTGCAGAAATGAACGCGCTGCAAACCGAACAGCCAAAGAGGAAAAATAAGGAAGTAGCCCTGCATAGCTCCGTGCACGACTGAGGAGATCAAATCTGCCTTTGCACTTCCAGTTATGCGAGTATCCTGCACACGCCAGAGACCAAAAAAAACAAAAAACAAAAATCACAGGCCAACGGAGCTTGCTGTCAGCTCGTAGCTCCCAGGTACAACCTCTTGAACTCGTAAATACAAGGCATGCTTTTTATTTGTTTAGATAGATTCAGTTCTAAAGCTTCTTTACAGTAATTTCTGTGCGCGTGCTCCATTCTGCTCCTCTTCCTGCTCTGATTCATGCGTCGACATTCCTCTGACACTCACGAGGGAGAAAAGAACCCGATAATTACGCGAACAGAAAATTATGGGTTGGAAATCAGCTCAGAGGTGATCGGAAGAAAAACCAAATAGGAAAAAAATAATGTAGCCCATTCTAAATGCTCGTTCAGAAGAAATAAATCGTCTGCAAATGCAGAAAATTTTTATATTTAAATAGTTCTTAATGTGGAGTCTCAATATTTTAAAAACAATTTTAACTGCTCGTATGAGTGCGGTTCTCATCCCCAGCCAACAGTTTCCAAAAAATTAAGCGCTTTTCGAAATAACACTTGAACCTCTAAATGTTTTTATTCCACACTCTCTTGGCTTGTCATAACCGGCCCATAATCGATACCAATAAAATATTCAATTGACTTATTGAAAATGGCACCCAAGCTCCATTAGCCGCGTCGCTTCAGCCCAACGATGCCCTCAATCGGATCAAGACTTGCAGAATGAACGTGTAGCACAGTATGGTCTGTTGTTTGCAGCCCTGAATAGCCCATAAAAGAGACAAGAACAAAGAGACGGAAGTGGCTGGTGCAATAAAAAGTTCCCCTTCACCTTATTCGTGGCCATATGTGACATCCTCGTCGCCCAGAATTGCGGCAAACAAAAGCACAAATGCTGGGAGTTGAACTGAATTTTCACCCTATTTGTTAAAATTCAAAATTTCGAGTATCAGTCCACAACTTCGAACGAACACTCATGATATCCTATTCAGATCTAGGCGCAATGTTGGTCGTGATCAAACAAAACAAGCATCGCAAGAACACGTCTACAACGCTCAATATAAAACGTGATTTTTAAATCAAAATTTAATCTAATTAAAAAAAAAACTTTGCCAAAAAATATAATAAAATATGTGAGTGTTGTCTGTCTACAACCATTGCAGGCGCAGAGCAGATTTTTTAAAAAAAAAAACAAAAAAAAAAACAAAAAAAATCTAATCTATCTCTTTCGTCATCACTGATTTTTTTTTAAAATTTATATTCCCGAATAACTCGCTGTGGGAAATGTTTAACATTAACAGTACGTTCACCTATTTCTCGCCACATGTGAGAGAATTAGGTTCGAAAGCACAGCTCTGCCTATACGACCTTGTTCCCCGCACCCAGCTCCATAAAGTTTAGGTTGTAAATAAAAAGGGCTGAACACTAGAGCCAATGTGTGGACTGCGGAGGCAGGAATGCAGCAGAGGTTGAGCCAGTGTGCAGAATTAGAAAGGTCATTGTTTCCCTTGTGTTTTAGTGTTTTATTGCGGCCCAGAGAAGCAAATCAGATGCGCAGCTTTTGATGCATGGAGGAGGGAAGCCGTTTAGTCCCTTATTCCACGGTCTTTAAGGGGAAATTATGAGCAGCAATTGGCAAGAAAACACGCGAGGAGAAACAATATCTTTGAGAAATAAGAGCTAGAGTGGCCACTATAAAGAATGAAACAAAGAAAAGCCAAACAATTAATTATTTAATAAATACAAGTTCACTGATTTAATCCGCACACGTCCTCCACGAGTGCGCAATACAGAGGCTAATGGATTATACGCAAAATTCTAAATTGTGCCAAATGCTGCTAAAATTCTAGACGTAATTTTAAAGCCGCGCGGCTGCATGTGTGGAGTTTAGCATCACATCGACTCTGTATTATTTTGAAAATGTCACTTTAACGTGCTCGGCTGCAGGAGGCCTATACTTTTAATAAGCGGTACCCCTGCGGGGCCCGTCCGCACTGCATGCCTGCATGCGTGCACGTCAGCTTCCACTATCACTCCATCGATCAGCATTAGTTGTAAGGGACCTGTAAAATTTCTACATTATCAGCCATGATTAAAAGCGCAGCGACAGAGGAAAAGGTCTAGTCAGCTCCTGGTGCCCTTTTTTCTTCCAGCCTTCATTCACAGAGCCTCCTAACAACGTAAAGCCCCTCCACGAGCACTCTGCCGTCGCTGGCCAGCCCAATTATTGTCCGGAAGTGTTCGACTTTATGCTCGTTAAGCACTCAGGAAACTGTTGCCCAATGAACGCATGTTGATCCACACGTCATAAATTAGGACCATTAGTGGGCAAAATGTTTTGCCCTGTCGGGATTTGTAAGTGAGGTTCTAAATGTGGTGATGCGGACAGATTCATGAGTGGCCGGGCTCTAATGCAGACCTATCTCTGGTTTTAAAAACACAGCAGGGCAAAAACAATGAGCTGTGGTTTTCCCCTCGTATTCTAAATTAAGATTTACCTAACAACCCGAATGGCATGTACTAAAAGGAACCTCTCTGTGTCTTTCTCTGTGTCTCTCCCTCAGGCACCGGACACGAGCCATTGCAACGGTGATTTTTCATACGGGAAGAAGCAAAGCGCGTGTTTTAGCAGTAGTTTAAAAGATCTTAATGCTTCTGAAGCGAGCACCCCACCCCCCGGCCCCACCACCACCACCACCACCAAAGATAAAATTGTATTTTACAAGATTTAAACTTGGGACTGTGGAGCTCCAGCTGGACACAGAAACACGTGAAATCCATTTGCAACAAAATATGCTGTCAGAGCATAGAACATAAATCCCACAGGAAGCTTTTCACCCAGCTGAGCTTTAATAAAGAACCGCTTTCAACTTCCCAGGCGCTTAAGAAGCAAAACACACACACACACACACACACACACACACACACACACACACACACACACACACACACACACACACACACACACACCTATTTTTTTTCATAATGTTGTACGGGCTAACCCAAACTTTAGCCGCAGTACCTGACCCTGTAATTTAACCTATTGCTCAAATTTAATAACAAATCCGTGAGGAAAAGTGAAGACCACTCACTCTTGTTCTAAAACCTATCCCACTCGTCACATGGCCACACTGACAAGAGCACACACGTATTATAATTTTTTTTAAGCAGTTTGGATTTTTTTTTCCAAAGTGCATAATGGGCTTGAATAAAAATGCAATTCTCAAGTTTTGCATATGTGAATAAGACAAAACACTAATACACCATTTCACAATGTCTTGCTGTCAGAATCTAAATTTGTGCAATTTTCTCTTGTTGCTACCTGCATGCCAACACTAATATTGTATTGACTGCTGAAGAACGCCGATGAAAAAAGGATGTCGTTTGCCACTGCCTTTGAGCTGTGTAAATAAACTCTGCAGCAGTCCACACAGTGTCGTCAGTGATTACGTAAGAGGCAACAAATCATAACAAAAAAAATCTCTGCATTGCATTCAGAGACAAAAAGAAAAAAAGAGAAAGACAGACAAAGCCACGGACAAACGTCCCACGCTGTGTGCGAGAGGACGACAACAGCGGCGGACACTCCTCGGTGTCAGCCCGTGGCAGCAGCTGATCAGGCGGGTCAGCTGACATCCGCAGCGGAGAGCCGTCGAAAAGCAGCGGCCATAAACAACGTGGATCAGCAGCACCCCGCCCACCTCCAGGCGGCGAGCCCTTCTGGTCGCTAGGGGGAACCACACTCCTCGTCGCGCCGTGTATGCGCACTGTAGCTTTTTTTTTTTTTGTCTCGTATGAGAGAGAGAATCGAGAGAGGATCGAGAGAGAGAGAGAGAGAGAGAGAGAGAGAGAGAGGCGGGCGAGCGAGCGAGCGAGCAATCGAGGCTCTTGGCTCACTCGCGGCCACAAGTGACAACAAGCACCGACATAAGAAATAATTGGGGCACATCAGGCACCTCCGAATGTTAATTCGTCACCGCCTGGGCAGAGCAGCTGATTATTTATGACGGGAGACTGGCACGGCGGCTCGGGAGCTCGCAGCTGATGCAAAAAAAATAATAAAATAAAATAAAATAAATAAAAAAGAAGAAGCAAAGGCAACAGAGCAAAGGTACCGCAAATGTACTGTAGCTGCAGGCGCAAGCAGCCTGACGGGCTACAGGTCAGGTCACAGCGACTACTGCTGCTGCTGCTGCACACACACACACACACACACACACACACACACACACACACACACACACACACACACACACATCTCGGCAGCGTCCATCTCAGCCAACGTCAGCTGATTGCTAAGCGCCACATGAAAACATGAGCGTGATACTCTCACACACACACACACACACACACACACACACACACACACACACACACACACACACACACACACACACACACACACACACACTCACACAGAGTGAGGGAGACGTGTCATCTTACCCCTCCGAGTTCTCCGCGGCTTCTCTGAGCAGCTGACGGGGGGTGACGCTAGGAAGTGGGGGGCAGCAGCAGCAGCGCCACCGGGCTGCTGCCTTCACACCTCGGCGACAAGGAGCTCCTGGAGGCAGCGGCTGCTCTCTTTGCCAGGGAGGAAACTCTATTCTCCGCCACTTCCTCCTCATCTCCCCCTCCTCCTCTTCCCCCTCCTCCTCCTTCTCCTTCTCTTCTTTCTTCTTCTTCTTCTTCTTCTCCTTCTTCTTCTTCTTCTTCCCACAGTCGCGCGGATTTTATGCCTCCGATGGGGGGATGAACGCGGGCGAGTGGCTGCTCTTTTGGCGGCGTCTGTCCGCGAGGGAGCCCCCACAAGTCAGGAAGTCGCAGCTCGCACGATTCCAACCAGTCTGAAACGGCGCCGGGCGAGCGCGCACGCAGAGATGCTCGAGTTGGAGAAAAGAAGTGGGAATAAAGGCGATTTTCTACGCCCTAGCTTAGCCTGCTGCTGATACAAGGGAAGGACCAGGGAATAGACAACAGCATAAAGTTCATGTTCATAGAGCGTGCGCCACGTGGTCAGCGGCAGCCAATGGCAGCGAGGATCCAGTCGTAAACTTTTATTACTCAGCTGTAAATTTCTCCCTTTAACAACCAGGAATGTTTGCACCCATCTTTCCCCCGTTTTTTTTTTTTTTTTTTTACTTGTGTACAAAAACTTAGGAAAAAATATAAAAAATACCGTTACCATCCAAGATAAAAGCCCTGAAATATTGTTTTTCTGCCACAATTAAGTAGAGCGCCAAAAAAGGAGGAAAAAAGAAAAGAAAATAATAATTACGCTTGTGCGCAGCTGTGTGACATAAAATACCACAAAGCCAAATGGGAAACTGTGTGGCGGAGGAGGGCTGCCAGAGAGAGAGAGAGAGAGAGAGAGTAAACATATCTCAGCTCAATCAGAGTGAACTCCACTCCCATTTTAGGACTGATGGTGAGGATGATATCATGACAGGAAGCTCACGTCAGGTCCCTCTCTTCACACCAAACATCCAAAAGACGCTGGTGTGTGTGAACACTGCAGATTACTTGGACTTTGTTGACAAGAGGAGGCATCACTTTCATATCCAACTCGGTAATCACTCTGAGTCTGAGAGCTCGCGCGCCACAGAAACTATTTATTGGAACAAGCGCGCAATTGTAAATCTGGGTCAACCTCTCAACAAACCATTTAAATAGAAGAGCAGAGATTAGGAAATGTGGATTATAAATCCAACATCTCAGATACAGATATGGGGGCGTTTTACAACAATCCTGAGCGCATTTCGTCGACTTCCACTCCAACAATAAATCTAAAAAAAAATAAATAAAAAAAAACTACCTCAAAACAGGACGGGTGGATGAAACAAAGATATCTTTTAAAAAATGTGGTACATCATCCAGTTTAAATCTCCTACATCTTATTAAAATACAGCCAAACCTCTTTTTTCCCCCAGAAAATTATGACGTGCAGATTTCGTAACCAATAGCATTGAGTCGCAACACCATGTGTGGAAAAACAAAATAACATGCCACATACTTGGAGCAGGGAAGTATCTTGTCCTTGCAGGCCAGAGTCTCCACACTGGGGCCACGACACACAAAGGATGCGGATCCGAGTCGCAGCCCACCGTGTGGCTTTACACCGCCAATAAACTTTACAGCAGGTACACTAAACTTTATTGGCAATGTCAACCGTGTGGTAAAAAACACGGACACACACACACATACACACCGACAATGGCTCGAGGAGGCTGTGAGTAAAGGAAGGAGACATCCGGAACTTTCAAAGGACTCAGGCAAATACAAGAGAAAAAATAAGGACAGGATGAAAGGACTGCTCTTCGGGCGCAACATTGTTTTCAAGGAAAGAGGGAAAATTAGTCACCAGTTGCGGTGGGACACGGCCACGCCGAAGATCTAACAGGCCGGATATTAAATGTCTTCTTTTTTTTTTAAATATAGCCCGGACCTCCTTTAATGTGACAACCTTTTGTTGTAGTTTTTTTTTTTGAAGTTAGCAAAGGGAACGTCTCGCCTCTGCTGATGAAATTCAGTGGACTGTTTCTGAGGTCTTCTCCTGTCTAAACCTCTCTGCTTGCTTTATTTGGGTTTTGCCGAGTTTCCTTTCGAACAAATCGAAAGTTTGGACGTTTGGAGCAATTAGGTCTTAAAAGAAGAACCCGCAGCATTCTCATTTTCTAAATGAAGATATACAGATCGATAAATATGTAAATAAATAAAATAGCCTTTGTCAAATTTTAAAATAATAAGAACAAAAATAAATTCACGTGGATGTCAGTTAACAAAATTACCATCATGCAATCTCTCGTCCCCATCACAAAATAGACCTGTTTTCATAAAAGGCTCCTCCACCCAGTTCAAACGCTGTGGTACCGAGTGGATGAAATAAGATCGGTTACAGACTTTTTAAATAATTTATCCACATGACGCTGGAGTAGCTCCAAGACGCCACTGAGGTGCAAGCTTAGCTCTCACAAAAATAGGTAAGTGATAACAACAATGTACAGGCTGTTTGTGGTCTCACGTGAAAAATGGGACAAGTCTTCCAGCTCAGGTTCAGAAGAAATTATGGTGTGAACACGAGGTGTGAGATGACCTGGTCAGATAACATTCTTTGGGGGGGATCTTTTAAGAAGAAAAAAAAACACAAAAAAAAGTCATGTGTTGACATGAGGAGTGTTTTTTTTTTTTTTTTTATACACATATACATTCATAACTCGAGTGACCTACATTGCTTTCCCGTTTGCTGTTGCACTAATGCGGATTGCTGAAGCTTCACAGTGAAAGCACCACGGAGCGAAGGGAGAAACACGGCGCGTCCTTGCACCTGGCCTCGAATCCCGCATTCAGCCTTGTTTTCACCCAACCTGCGCGGTAAAGACCCATATATCGGCCTTCACGCCATGCCCCCCAACCCTCCTCCCCGCCCGTCAATTTATGAAGATTACTTTTGGTGTTTGCTCATCTCATCGCAAACCCCTTATTCATCATCCCAAAGTTCATTAAAGACAGCTCCACATCTTCCCCGAAGACAGCATGTTTCTTATTAAAAGGATGAATCAAATGCGGCGGAGGGTCGAGGAGCTCTCCTGCTGGGAAGGGGCTTCGCATCCTTCCCTTAAAAGGTGAAATGATACACCTGCAAATACGCGTCAGGTATTTTTTTTTTAATCAAACAACTTGGGAGAGTTTACATGAGGAAGAGTTTTATTAAGAAGCTACTTAAGTCATTCCCATTTAGTTTGCCTCCTGTCGCTCTTTGGGGCTCAATATCAAAAAGTCATTTGTGCGCTGACCAGGGATTCTCCTCAATGTTTGTGCTACAATTTTTTTTTTGTTTTGTTTTTTGCAATCAGTTTTCCGAAATAAGATTGAGCCCTTCATTTTGTAGCTCAAGAAATCCAAAAGTAAAGAGACGGAAAACAAAAGGAAGTAAAGAGACTGAAAACAAAATGAACTTGTGCATTTTAGGATCAGGAAGTGGGCATTCATTCAAAACAAAAGAGAGAAAGAAACTGTAATTATTGTGAGCCATCTTGTTTATTCGTGATTTTACATCAACAATGGTGGGGCGGGAGGGGGGCACACAAGTCTGTCTTTCACAGAAGAAACACCAGGAAACGAGCATATTGTTAACATCAATATATAACAAGACGTACATAAAGATTATATTCAGTGCAAAAAAACAACTAGCTATCACCAGCACATCGAAAATGAAAAAGACAAAATCCCTTACTTTCAGAATCGCTCTAGCAGGTATTCAATTTTTTTTTTATTATTATTATTTATACACAGTAAAATGTGCGTTATAGGCAGTTTTAGTTGTTGGGGAAAATAGCTTGCGATCAGTTCAGAGCGATGCCACGAGTGAGGAATATAAATTCAGCGAAAGGCAAAGGCTCTGAGTTTAGGTAGTGCCGTGGTACAATCTCAACATTGTTCTTGGCTTTCACTTAGTCGTCTTTCCAAGACTCACAAATTGTCTTCAACAAGTGTATTCTGTAATTCGGGTAAATGCTACATACATAACTTAATAATATAATGATGATATAGAACACTTTAAAAAAGAAAAAAAGAAAAACATCTGAAATCTCTTTATTCAGAAATCTCTATTGCATTTTCCCCAGGTTTAGGTAGCATCAAAGGATTTCAAACGATTGCATTTCCCTGGTAGTCCTAGAAAAAAGATGACTGAGGAGCCAATAGCGATCTTTGTCTAGGCCGTTCACATGAAAACGAGAAGTAACATTAACAATAATAATAATAATTAGAATAACAATAATAATTAGAATGAAACTTGTGGTTTATACATGGGCCGTCAGCCAATGTAACTGTCGCGATGACGTCTTAACACGAACTACTAAGTTATAGGCCTACATTCGGCGTGGAAAAAATTTGGAAGTTTTTTTTTTCTGAAATAGTGAGTTTTTTTTTTAATGTAGGCTATAATATATTTACAACACATAACGGCGTTGGTCATGTTTGGATCCTTTTGGCAATGCTTCTAGCACGGATATTATCAGAAGCAGATTGTTTTCCTCAAAAATAGCTAAGCTATTTTCAATCTAACATGCGTTTTAATACACCCCCTATTTTCGAAAATAAAAATGGAACTAAAAGAGATAGGGTGACAGCGCCGTACAGCCTCAACGGGAGAAAAAAAACTTCCCAATAATGCGAATCATGACAGAATAATCGTATGAAGGAAACCTTTTTTTTTGCCTATTTATGAAAGCGACACTGGAGAGATTTTTGCCGCCTTGTGACAAAATGAAAGGGTGGTCATAAAGTTGACACTCTCTGCCTCCTTGTGACTCTTCTTCTGTTTATTGGTTGGGGCTCTTTTTCTTCTTTTTCAGCCATATAACCATAAAAAGGACCATAAAATCACTCCTTGCTCTCCTCTTTCTCTTCCGCTTCTTTCTCTTCTGCCTCTTCGCCTTCACCGTCCTCGTTGCCCTCTTCCTCGGCCTCGGCTTCACCTCTCTGACCCGGAAACTTGTCTTTGTTGTTCTCCTTTTTCCACTTCATCCTCCTGTTCTGAAACCAGATCTTCACCTGCCGCTCGGTGAGGCTCAGGGCGTGGGACACCTCGATTCTTCTCTTGCGCGTCAGGTAAGGATTGAAGAGGAACTCCTTCTCCAGTTCGAGGGTTTGGTAGCGACTGTAGGTTTGCCTTCCGTTCCGTCTTCCTGGTGCTTGGGTAAAAAAAAAAAAAAAAAAAGCCAGAGGTTATGGCTCATGAAAAGGTGTCGCATAATAATTGTCAATATTCACAGATGCCTTTTTAACGAGTTACGGTCGTCTTTAACGATCGCGTTAGAAAAGGAAAAAACCAAACAAAGTGAAAACTCGTGATGTTAAATTCGTAATAGGACGCGTAAAATCTTGGCAAAAACTGGCAGTTTTTGTAAATATATATTTGCAATCACGTTTGTACCATTAATAGTTGTCTGCAGGTGTGATCATCTGTCTGACTTCCACATCCACTTCTGAGAAGAGTTACTGGGTACACTAAAGAAGGTGCTGCACTCTAATATTCCACTATACTGTATGTAAATACGTGGCTATAAACTGTTCAATTAACAAATACATCAAAAGCACAAACAATTCTATTTATATGGTTGCTGACAAATTCTTCCAAATTAAAATAACCGATTTAGATTTATGATCATAGTAGTTAAGTGTAAGAATGTGGCTGTTTTTTTCCCTCTCCTCCATAGCTACAGGGCCTGTAGCATGGCTAGTGCACATTCTAGACACACACACACACACACACACACACACACACACACACACACACACACACAAAGTTCAGGGGGAAAGGAAAGAATTTGGGCACTACTCCAGCTAATTGGGAGCAGCTAATGATCAATACCTAAATGGGACTGCACCTGTGTGGCGTGATGAGAGCTTGATAGCTTTAGCAGCATGATCGATGAGAGAGGCAATATCTTCCAAATCCCTCATGATCATGACTGGATGAGTCTGAGCCACACAGGGCCTCTTGGTTAAATTGCTCCCCCAAAACCCCCTTCAAACGAGCCATATTGTGAATAATCGCAGCCTGTTGTGTTTCAGCTAGCCCTCCTGTCAGTCTGCATGCTCCTGCTGTCTCTCTCGGCATGTGTGTGTGTGTGTGTGTGTGTGTGTGTGTGTGTGCGCGCGTGTGCGTGTTTGAGGCAATGTGATATTTCCAAATAATATTCACCCTTTTCCCCCTCGTGCGCTTGAGGTTTGGGAAATATCCCACGTCAACGATAATTGCCTTCAAAGGGCTGTTGTCATGAGCTGTGATCAGATATGGTGTGTTTGAAGGCACTTTTGAAAGCAACAATGTAGCCCTGTACGAACATGTGCCGCTGCAGAGTAACAGCAGCCTGCAGTACAGGTTCTATGTGCCCCATCATGTTCCCCTGACTTATTTCGTTTTATCGGAAGGAGACACCCGGGCATTTTCAGAAAACACATGCACACAAAAACACATTCACGGGAGCAGACGCACGCGGAGACGCGCGTGACACAGACACACGCTCACCCAGGCAGAGAGTTACGCTAAAGAAAGGAGAGGGAAAAAAAACCAAAACAAACAAAAAATAAAATAAAACGATAAAATGAAGTAAAGTGTATGATTCTGACCGTGGGGTCTCATCCAAGGGAACATAAGACTGGGAGAGGAGTTTTGATTTAAGTGGCCTTGTCCTTCCCCGGGGTTAGAGCTGCTCGACGATTTACAGTCTGGGTATTGCGCTAGGCTTGCGTCTTGCTGGGTACCATAAAGCGTTTGCCTCGGAAGGGCTTCGTATCCATAAAATTTCGTCGCGTCGCCGTGACACGCCAGAGCGCACGGGTTCTGCTGGTATCCGGGGTTGGAGATCCCCGTGGTCCCGTGGTGGAAAAAGTCCTGCACATGATGGGACGGGTGCTGGAAGCCCGGTGTCGCCGCTCCGGGTCCGTAGACCAGCGTGTGGCTGCGGGCAACGCTCTGTGGAAACCTGCAGTCGTAGTAAGTTGGCTCCAGTGACTCGCCGCCTTTGTACTTGGAGAAAAGAGGGTTAACAAAATAAGAGCTCATGTTGAGTTAGCATCAAGCGGCGCGGACTCTCTGTCGGCGGCGGAATCTCCTCCTGTAAGGATGGTGGCAGGCAGCCTTTTGTTTAGGGTTCCCAACTCGCGCAGCGCGCACAGGCGAGGCGAGACAAACCGGAACTGGGAGAAACGCTGCCCCTTTGGACAATCTACGGCAGCTCGCTCACTCACTCCCTCCGAGCCCTTCCTCTCATCGGATTCCTCTGGCGGCGCGCGGCTGCTCTTTTCTCTCCCCCCCCCCAGGTTCGTGCAGGCTCAAACCCGGCTCATGGCATGTGCTTTTGGATGCGCGTTAGCGTTGGGTTCAGTGCGGGCTTGCTCGAGACACGGCACAGTCGCACAGACGCGCGCGGCTCTTTTCTGACGTCCCCTCCCCCCCCCCCCTCTCCCTCCTCTACCAAGCTTCCCACTCAACCGCCCCCACCACAGGCGAACAAACCCCCCTCCCCCCTCCCCCCCCAATGCAACTACCCTCCCCCCGCCCACCCTTCATCTTTCGACGACCGGTCAGACGCGGGCCTTACGTATATCCACCTTGAGTGGGACTGCACTAATCATAACCAACAAGCCAAGAGGCTTTAAATATGATCAATGCTGCGTTTGGAACAAAAAGCTTTGTTATTTAGTGAGGGGGGAGGGGGTGGGGTGCGGGGGTAAGATATAAAGACTATGGCACGAGGCCCAGTTCTGCCATTATCATCGGTGGTTTTCATACACGTAGCTTTTAACGCATGCACAAAAGGGGAATACCAGCCCCCCCCCCCTTTTTTTTTTTTTAATGAACGCTGTTTGTAGAGTTTGTGAGCAATTTTCGACCTCCATGTTATCAGAATAAAGGACCCTATTTGCTTCTAGGAGATCGCAATCTGGGACAGTCGAACGAAAACACCAACTAGAACAGCAAGTCCAGAAATAGACAATTCCAGAGAAATATGACAATTACACACGCACGCACACACACACACACACACACACACACACACACACACACAAAACAAAACATCCTCCCCGTGTAATAATGGAGCAAAAGGCCATAGCGACACACTCGCACCATGCGCTGTCTGTGAAGCACTGAGTGTAAACACGACCAGTGCCGGGTGCCACTTACTGACCCCGTAAAACCAACGAGGATGCGCAGTAAATCTCGCACACGCGGGAGTTAATAAAATTTTACATCTGATGTTTGGCTGAGGACGAGGACGCGCGCGAATATCCCCAGCTCGATGCAGCCGCGTGGACTCTGCGAAAGGGGAGGAAAAATGTAATGCATGTGTGGATTTTTGCGCCACTGGTAATGTTTTATACACATCATCGTAAAAAACTGAAACGCGCACGGGGGAAATTTATAGACCTTTCATACTCCATAAATATGCATATTGCCAATCATCGCTGCACTGTTTGTCGGGGGCTGTAAAGCTTTGGCACCAAGGTCGATTATCAGGGATGGAATGAAATGGTGTTTCCTTTATATTAAACCGTGCTTTAAAATGGTGTTTTATCACTATTATACGTTTTTGATGCTAATGTCATGTTACACAGAGGTATTCATTTTGTTATTGTTTTTGTCTGTGGTGCTATTTATTTTTCATGTTACTTTTGCTGTTATTTAAGTGTTATATGCAATTTGTTATTAAAGTCTTGAAACATATTGTCTTTGCTAATTGTTATTTTTCTATACTTATTGGAGAAATTAATCTGTTGGAATTAAAAATGTGCATTAAAATAGGAGCACAATTGTTCGCCTGATAAATTACAATTCCACAGTTTATTAATTATATTGTTTAATTAGTAGAGGGATAGCAAAAAAAAAAGCTGTCTGAGAAATTTACTAAACACATTTATGGAAATTGAAGACACATTTCATGCCAAATAATGCGACTACAGCCTCGTAAGTGCGTAAGTAAAACCATCAAAATAAAAAACCCAAGTGGAACCTGTCAAAAGCATCCGGGCTATACACACAACAATCAGCTCGCCGCATTCCACTGCGCTGCTCTGTGGCCTGTTACACAAAACGCGGTTGGCGACCATATCTGTCATTGTGTCATCGATAGGTTACTCTTCATTTTTCAGCCAAGCCACAGAAGCAGTGAAAGAGCACTTCAACACGAGGGGCTCCGCTCAAAATGTAGACCAACAGCGTCATCTAGTGTCGAGATGTGTCCCGGAAGCTGTGTGAATCCACCAATCAGATACGACTGCGATGTAGACACAAAGGCTTCCTCCATTTGTCCAATCCTCTAACACATCAGGTTCTTGTTCTTCTTCAAAAAAAAAAAAAATAATAACACTACTAATCTTTTCAGAAAATATCTGAGGAAGGTGGAGCCACTCTTGAGATCCAAAGCGGAGTCAACACATTCATCATCACGTGCATCTGCTTTAAAACCTAAAAAAAAATAAAATAAACAACCTTCCGGTATTTCAGTCCTTGTTTAAATTATTGACGCGTTCTCATAATTGTTGGCTGATAGTCACTTTGTGACGAAGCGCAGGAGGGAGGGGGGCAGAGGGTCCATCTTACTGAAGTCCTGGGAGCAGTGCGCATGACTCTTCTTTGAACGAGGAGCCCACCACCTCCACCACCAGCGGGCATTAAAACCATAAAGTAATTTAGCCCAGACGTCTAGCCAGTTAGTCCAGTTTGCTTTGTTCGTCTGCATTTGAGACAAACAGCCGAGCTCCAATAGGGGCCGTAAAACTGGCATTTTTGTCCGCGCCGAGCGGAAACGCTCCTTTAAATTACAGCATCCTGCCCGTATTGTTTGTCACCACAAAAAGGCAATTTAGGCATCCCAGGAAACAAACGCGAGACTCGGGGTGATCGCCTCTCACGTCAGGCTGCCATGTTGAAAAGCTGGTTACAGAGCAATGATGACCAGGACTTAATACAATTCTAATATACATATATATATTAGAATTTTGTGTATACGGATGTATGGATGTGTGTGTGTGTGTGTGTGTGTGTGTGTGTGTGTGTGTGTTTAAAGTATAAATAAGGATGTGTATATATACACTCGCATATATATTAATACTTTCATTTGAAAGTTGTTTAATGGGTTTGCTGACTATATCTTGACATGTCACGCTTAATACAATTAAATAAAAAACACAGCCTCTCATTTTCTTGTAATTAAGGTACACTGTATTGACTTGTATGAAATAAGTGAATCTGTAACATACTACAATGTTTTCCCCCCAACCAAAAGCAGCCGCCTGCTTGTTTGTGAAATATACGGTCTTGCCCCACAGCCAGAACGAGGAAACATGTGTTTGTGTGTGTATTTGATCTTAAACCATAGTTGGAGAAGCAAATAAGACATTAAATTAACAGTCTGTCAGAGTCTGAATTCCTTTTACAGTCAATGAACGTACAAATGCTAAGCTTAATTAAAAAAAAAAAGCTGCTTTAAGCTCCTTTTGACTGGGGTTGTATTTTAAATAGCACTTGCAGAAAAGTTCTGTAGGCAATTTTTCATTTTTACCCCAGAAGAAAACACATTTGTTGAGGGTGAATAACTAATCCCATGGTGATTTATAAGAACGCCACTTCCTGTGGTTTTGAAATCATCCAAACGGTTTTCCAATTTGCTGTGTTTCCGTTGCATGGATTCCTTTCGTGCAACTCTGTATCTCTGACTAAATTCGGTCCAAAGCAGCAACATCTCCACCAAGGCACAATCAGAACACACGATTAAAGAACTTACTTTTTTTTTCATATGTTTATATTTGCAGATACTCTATAGATAAACTTTACGGCTACAGTCCAAAAGAGAGTAAAACATGACACAAATACAACAACAGCTACACAAAAATACAAGACGGTCAAGCCCGGTCGGTGTTTCTGTACAAAATACTACACTTGCACAACAATTTACAAAGAAAGTAAACGCGAAGCAAAAGAAACTTTCACATTATAAATTATGGATTTGGGAAAAAATTCAAAAAAGAAATTCAAGTACTTTCTCACTCCAGACAGCTACGCGTGTCTAAACTGCATGTTTATAGTTTCTCATACAAAAAAAAAAAAGTTATTCCTTTGTAAACGTAGAATGTTATCGTCCCCATTTGTTTTTATACGTCTGACACAATTGTGCACTGGATAATAACACTCAGCAGTCTCTCCGGATTAGGGTGAATACAAAAAAATCCAACAAAGTGATAAATATAAAGAGAGAGTAGACGGGCGTGTTCTAGTACATCCTGTCCACGTGTACGTTTGAGATCGAGTTGTTTTTCTGCTTGCAGTCCACGTTATTGTTCCTTGCTGTCGCCCTTTTCTTTGTTCATTTTCTTCATCTTCATGCGCCGGTTCTGAAACCAGATTTTGACCTGCCTCTCGGTCAGATTCAGAACCCTGGCCACTTCGAATCGGCGGTCCCGAGTAAGGTACATATTGAATAAAAACTCCTTTTCCAGTTCGAGAGTCTGGTACTTTGTGTAAGGGCATCGCTTCTTCCTGGTGGAGCGGGCATGAATCCAATTTGCCACTGGGTTATCTGCAAATGATCCCCAAAAACCAAAAAATTAATAGTCACATAAATAAATCAATACATATTTTTAAAAAATAATAATCATTTTCAAAAACAAAAAAATTCGCGTGCATTGAAAATGTACAAAAACAGGTTGACTCTAAATAAGCGTTTCAAAGTAAAATAAAAGAAAAAAAGAAAGAAAAAAAAGAGGATATATTGCATTAACTATTACATTTCATACGATTCCGAATTGTTCATTTATAAAGGGGGGACAAACTAAATTATCTATCTCCTGAGCCCTGCACTGATTCTCTCTCTCTCTTTACTTGTGAGTAAAGCCGTCATAAAATGCTCAATGCGCGTATTCATTTTATTGGCCCATAAAATGGCCCATGGTTCAAGCCTTTACAGGTCCGTGGTGAAAGTCCTCCAGTATGTCCCTAAATTCCTCAACTTGGCTGGAAAAGTCATGTGAATTAGCTATGGACCAAGAGAGCAGAACACAATTTAATAATATCTGGCAAAAATGTTTCCACTGGGGATCAAATTGAGCCAAAATGTGAAACATAAAAGATTAATACATTCTATCTCTTTTATAATAGCAGGTTGGATAGTCGGCTAGCTTGCCGTGTGTAAAGGTAAATGATCAAGTCATATGTGTAACAAAATAAAATAAGATGAATATATCTTATAACTCATTTATGGGATCATCTTAAAAAGGACACATGTAGGTTCTTCCCGATAGGCAACAAGCCTCCAAAATCAACGTCTTCCTGTAGGCTGGAGACCATGTTTACAACCCCGGCTGGTTTTATTGCCCCAACATTAGCCCAGCGTTTGTCTTTTATAGTTCCTAAGGCTTTGCCCCCTTTAACAGAGGCGATTCCGAATGATGGGAGGGGGGAATATAGAGATTTTTTTTTTTTTTAACATAACAGGTCGTCAAACATATCTTTTAGGCAAAGCAGTCAAACACAATGTGAACCCCAAGGCTCCCACCCGCCGACCGGTAAAGACGGGAAGGAGCTTGAACTTACTCGGGTCCAGCTCCGGCTTCTCGTCTTTATGCTTCCCTGAAGCCACGAGCTCCGGTTCGGGGGAGGGGGTATTCTGGTGCGTCTTGTCTCGCGCGTCAGTGGATGAGCAATACAGATAATCCGTGTAGGTCCGTCCGCCGGAGCCGAGGCATTCGCCGGCTCTGTGCGTGTCCTGAAAGGCGTCGGGCTTGAGCCCGTAGTGCCTGCCGTTGGCCGAGTAGCCGTGGAAAGGCACAGCGCCCGACATGGGCTCCAGCCATGAGCGCATGTACCTCGAGTCTGTGCCTAAGTGAGCTTGGTGACTGTACGGATGGTAGCCCACCGAGGACTGGGAGTGCACGGGGGCCCACGACGTGGAGAAGACGGGCGCCTTGGGCGCGAAGCTGCAGGAAGGATAGTCGCCGCACTCCGTCGGTCGAGGGCCGGCTGGGTGCGAACCGGGAGCCGAGAAGCGCGCAGCGGCGGCGGCGGCGGCGGCGGCGGCAGCAGCAAGGACATCCTCGTTCTCGTGGCTGATCAAGGAGTCCACATAATAATTACTTATGGGACCCGTGGTCGACATGTCGGAGCTACCCCGGACTCTTTTACATGCATCCGATTATTATATGGAGTGTATGTGTACTTTTTCATCTAGCCATAGAACAATCAGGGCAGGTAATTATTTCTCAACGCTTCCTCGGCTGCTATTGGCTGCTGCGTCGACACGTGATTATATTTACCCTCAAAAAAAAAAAAAAAAAAAAAAAAAAAAGTACAGTGGATCAATGCGCCGCTTATTGCGGGAGATACAGAAGCAAATGAACCGGGTTTAAAAAAAATAAAATAAAAACAAAAAAAACATTAAGAAAATTTCCAATATTTAATGGGAGTAACTTGAAGAGCGGTGCTCCTTTTCTCAGACAAATGTGAGCGCCGTGAACAGTGGCTCTCTGTCTCCTAGTCGCAGCACAGACTTGCGCCACATCACGGCTGGGGCACTATTTGATGGTGTAATCAATCTCTGTCCGCCAAATTCCCCACCTCGGTTCTGCGAGGTGGATAGTGTTTCCTCGTTTTTATCTTTTATTGGACGCCAGACATCTTTTTTTTTTTTTTAATGTTTACCAAATCGTATGAACGTTTAATAAAAGTTTCAGATTTATAACTTCCTGTTGAACGAGGCTTATGTTTGTTTGGAAATGGGGGGGTTGACGCCTCCACGGCAGCAATGCAGGCAAAACTGTCGAGGGGAAGAATGGGAGGAAAAACGTCAGGATGTGACAGTCATAAAAACGGCACTTTCCCCCCTTAATCGAGGGAGTAGAGATCAAATAGTCCCTAAATGGCATCCGCATGATAGGAGAGGAGGGGATTCAGATTCCTGTCGAGCAGCCCAACTACATCGTGGCTGCGTTCGGCTCGCGACCGTTCCCCGATTTTATGCCCATCGATAAATTTTAACGAGGACCATTTGATTGTTCATAAACGTGCCGTTAATAAGGCTGCACCAGCGCTCCTCGCGTAAGAAAACACACAGCGGCAGAATGGAATGGGGTGGAGGGGGGCGCCAAACAATTGCTATCAGAACGAGCGAACACGGAGAAGCCGAGGAGAAGAAGAGGCTGCAGCGCAGAGGAGGTAAAAGGGTTCGTTAAAGGGCTAACTGGAAGGCAGCTTGGAAAACACGGGCTGAGCTGGCAGGAGTTTACTGTGCTGCCCCGCAATATACCGACTTGTCATTTAGTGGGCTGTGAAACAACCCTGAACTCATCACCTGGGCTGCTGCAGCAAAAAAAAAAAAAACCGCCGAGAACACAACACAAAGAATACAATAAAAGTGAAGAGGCATATCAACCTCACCCGGGTTAGCAAAAGTCACAGGAAACTGTAACGAGACTAATTCTGGTAAGTGATACATGTTCAATGCAGGCTTTAAGGGGAATCAAAACAGTATGTTAGCTGCGCCGAATTCCAATAGTTGTGCGTAACATCCTCTATGTTCATCGTGTGCTGGCTTTAGTGCAGCAGTTGGCCTATTATTTCAGTCGCATTTCCAGAGATTGATGTTTTATGATTGTGTGCATGCGTGCTCGTTTCCGTGCCCGCTTTTGATGTGTGTCCGTGACTGCAGTCCCCCCCCACACACACACACACACACACACACACACACACACACACACACACACACACACACACACACACACACCTCCCTTTTTCACTGTGGATCAGCAATTTAGGAAAAAAAACAAAAAAACGAAGAAGACAAAATCCCTGACTATATTATTGCGGACTTTAACAACATGAGGCCAAAAGGTCGTTTCTTTTTGTACAGTTAGCCATTACATCCAACAGCAAAATTATAATGTCACAAGCCAACAGTACCGCACTGCGTGCGCTCACTTCCCCCGCATGTCCAAATGAATGACAGCTATAAATGTAGATTTTAAGTCAAATAAAAAGCGACGAAACTGCTCTGACAGATTGTAAAAAGTAAATGTTCAATATTTAGAAACAAATCTTTATGTCCGCCATTACAAATAAGACCAACTATACTGTGGTGTCAACTATATTACAGATATGCTTTTCCCCCTGTGTTGTCCCTATATTTATGTGTGTGTGTGTGTGTGTGTGTGTGTGTGTGTGTGTGTGTGTGTGTGTGTGTGTGTGTGTGTGTGTGTGTGTCAGACAGTTCAAGATGCAAACCAACAACTGCTACTATCACCGCGAAGGAGTGCAATGTTCGACACGGCTGCTGGGTTCAGACTCAACCATGACATTTTAAAGGCCAGACCCCGGCAAGCACAGGGAGCAGTGTACTTAAATGTGCAACTTCAACGGGCCTGTAAGCGCCACACACTGGCGGGGAATTTATTTTTTTCCAAACACACATTTCCAAAGATAATCCAAATAATCCGAATGTTGAATTGCATCGTCTCCTCCGTCCCTGGAGTTTTCGTGCATGTTGAAGGTTCAGGCTTTGCTTATACTACCGCTGCCATTAAATCAGAATGAAACTGTCCTCTTGCCATTTATTGCCATAACGTATGGCCATATAAATACATATCACATGTCTCACGTAAGTATGACGTGAAATATCCAGACCTGCGATTTTTTTTCTTTGTGTAAACCAAACCCCAGCAATTGTTTTCTTTTGTGGGTACGGTAACGAGTGTGTGAGCCACTGACGACGCTTGTGTTTGCGTGTGGAGTAGGTGTGTGTGTGTGTGTGTGTGCGTGTGCGTAATGACAGGAGGAACCTTAATATTATGAATAGTTGTATAGTTTATGTTGCCTTTACTTTGTTTATCCACGTTTTTTGATCGTCAACAATAAAATGAAGTGCGATTTTAAACTTGTCGTTTCGACTGATTTTTGTTCATCTGTAACACAATTTTAACAATAATTATGATTATTATACTGCCCTCGGTCTCCTTCTCTCTGTATATATATATATATATATATATATATATATATATATATATAATTTGTTGATTCCAAAGGCTTTACGATGTAGATGAGAAATTACAGCTAAATTCGTCATACGGGCTCGTCACATTTATTGTTTATCTTTTTATTTAGTACAACAATGACTTCTATCATAGTATTAGGAAATACATTTGACGGTTTTTTTTCTTTCAAGTAAATCCTTATGAAATAAAAAAATAAATCTTGAATTGAATTCAAGTCAAGAACCCTCCACAAAAGCCACTTCACCTCATGAACAGTAAGCGTCTGACAGTGGTGCAACACTGGGCTGTCTTTCGTTTACAGAAAATAAACGAAGAAATAAATAAATAAAACAAATAATTACTATTTGCCCACAAATAAACAACGTGAGCGAGAGGACTGGTGCACAACTCATACAAGATGTCGCAATATAAACCAGCCCGGCCGTTTGGCGCAGCCGCATCAAACGGTCGCTTTTCATTCGCACATATCCTGACAGGTAAAACTCGCTTTATTTGGATCCACGTTCGTCTTCAAATGCCCACAAATGATTTTGACTGAGCGTAGTGCCAAATTGACTCGGATCAACCGCTGTATTTGCTTCTCAAACAAAAGATCTACAAATAGGACAAGGTTGGTTTATGACATAAGCCGCAAAATCGTAATAATTCCTTTGACAACATTAATCAAACAGGGATAGAGATTGTCGTTGTGACTGCAGGGATCAAATCAAGACATGTTTACTGAATGTTAAAATAATAATGATAATAACATTCACAATATGAAAATAAGATTGGCTTTTAATTTACCAAAAACATTATCATTCATTTTGTCCCATTATTGTGAGTCCCCCACACCACACCATTTCCGAGCCAAGTGTTCTCTTGTTAAATTACTCTCCTGTATCGGATACGCACAGTCACATTTCATAGGTTACTTTATAAGTTCACGGTGGCGATGTCAAATGTACTGTTCTTCAAAGTGGAAACGACAAAGAAAAGTTATTTATATCGCGGAGGCACGGATCAGATCTTCCTCTAGCCCGGCTCGCAGATAACCACACTCGTCTCTTTTTATCTGCCAACATTTGGCGCTGAAACCCGACATATGGAAAAAATTAAAGTGGATCTGACGCGTTATTTATAGCGTCCCATGTGCGAAACAAAAAGCGTCTGTAGACAACCGGGAGTTTCAGTGTACAACCTGAAAGGCCACACAATTATTTCCGTTTCTGAGTTCTTACTCAGAAATATTCCGATTCACATTTTTTTTTCCAATGTTAAGCCCATTTAGAAAACATTTTTCGTGTTTTTATTCTTGTGTTCATATATCTTTTTTAACATAGATTTGGCAGTTTGCAATCTCGCCATGAAGAGATTGCAAACTGCCAAATCCTCGGGGTACCTCGAGGTTTCAATTAAAATATCCTTACGTTTTAGACTTTATTTTTTTCGAATAATAAAAACTAAGTAATGTATCATTTGTGTCCTTTTGCAAAGCGATTATTTGCTTATTGTGGTGCAGGAATACATATAATCAAGGCCATGTTTCAAGTTTCAGATCCCTGGATTTATAAGAACAACACATTCAACATTTTCAAAAAAGCACGTTTATCGTCGCATAATTTGTTTGCCAACGTTAACATTGTTGATATTGTAAGATTATCAGCACCATGATACATAAAACAGTGGCATCCTCCGTTTTCCTGATATCTCTCTTGCTGATATAATGAATCATGCTTGTCAAAAAAAAAAGCAGGGCAAATAAAGGAAACGCCGCTAGCGCCTTCGCTTCTTGTCTGATCATGCCAGTGGCAGTAACATTTCCTGAGCTGTCCCACTGAATTGTCTGCCTGCAGCCCTCACTTCCTGTGCGCCACTACAAAGTGGAATAAATTGCTTTATGCCTATATGGTTTTAGGGTGAGTCTGCGCCGCTCTCGGGCTGTTTCCACCGCTGTAAAAGTCTTTGTCAGTGACACATTCCAGGGGAGACACCCATTCACTGGGCTGAATGAAAGTGACTTTGGATTCCAGACTGTCTCTTCCAGTTGCACCACCACCAGAGGGAGGGAGAGGGTGCTGAGAAAACAAGGCAAAATGGTGACCAGTATAAACACTGGTGACAGAAAGATGTGCTGACTGCCCCTTGCTGGCTAAACAAGTGTCTTATTTTTTGGACAAGCCCATCACTTTCTTCGCGATCCTAATCACTATTTTTCACCAATGGATCGGCTCCGGCCTATTATCTATCAATAACCCTTTCAAATGGATTAGTAATGACTCAAAACATACATATTCCGTGACGGCCAGTTGCTCACTGGTGTGCTATAATGGCTAAATAAATTAGACATGTGTGGCAGCAGTTCGTCATTTCAATGATGCGGGGCTGCAATTTAAGGGTCGGGCTAATTCCAGAAGAAATGAGATTTTTATTGTCGCCGTCCGACGTTTAAGAAAGTGATTGTTAATTGAGAAGAGCAGGGCAATGGTGAAAATCCTCGCCATGGATAAATCAACATCTTGTTGAGGGATGAGAGAAATGAACCTGATGGCGTATTAAAAAAAACAAAAAAAACAACAACAACAAAAAAAAAACAGCCAATGCAGAGCAGAAAGAAGCATGTGTGTTTCAATCAGCTAATGTTTGCACGAATGACCTCAAAGGGGAGTCTGTGATGTTTATTGAAGTGTGTCAGCAGTGTTCACTTCCAACATAAGAACTGCTTCCATTAATGCCAGACGCCTCGTCGTCAGAACAATCCTCTCAAACGTGCAGGAAAGCACCGGCATCTGCAGCAGCGGCGGCGGCAGCAGCAGCAGCCGCCGCCGGGACGTATATATGCTCGCAATTACTCTGATGCAGATATCAATACACAGTCACTTCCTGAATATGGATCCGCCCGTCAGACGAGGGAATGAGTCAAATGACTGAGCTGTATCAATCTGTCGGTCTCTCCGAGCTGATCGTCATGAAGCAGCTGACGGATGCAAAGTCTCGGATCTCAAAACCCCGCGTTGTTTACAACCCATTCTCCCACAGAGAGCCTCACAGGGTTTTACAGCCCACCACAAACTCGCAGCAAAGGAAGAATACGCCTCTGTCCGCGCGGCATCCGCAGCCCCAGTTCATTTACAATGCCATTTGCCAGGGGGACGCGAGGGACTATAGAGGGGGTGGTAATTCGGCGGAAATTGTGCCCTTGATGAAGACGAACTGACGTAATCAAGGCAGTTTCTTGTTGCCGAGCCAGGAAGCCAACCCCAACAACATGAAACTACCTAAACCACGCTTCAGCTTCGCGCGAAAGAGGGTTAGAATTCCGTGGGAAAACGACAATGCGTGCAAAAACAAGCCAAGTGAGGATTAACACTGTCCAGCACAAAGAGCAAAAAGGCGAGTACTGTCAACAAACGCGCTACTTGGTCTGTTGTTTAGGGTCTGCAAACATCCTTACGTTTTCCTTTCACATCTTAGCAAAGCTTTTCTCCGCTATTTATTTATTTTTATCTGTACGGGGGGGATTCGCCAATTTATCGGTTTTCATCTCGGTCCATGAATCCAAGTCCAACTGACTTTTACGCAGGATGAAAAAAAAAAAAAAAAAGAATCAGCAGCATTTCAACTTCTTGGAAACACCATACAGAAGAAATTCATCAACTCGCATTTCTTGATCGCAGCAAGCCAGCAAATCAAGGAAGACAGACAGACAGACAGGACAGAGTGAGCAAAGTAGCAGGCTGATACCCACAGCTCAGCATAAACACATCAGCGTGTGCAGGCGTGCACCGTGCGTGCCACCATCAGAGCTGTCTAGCCAGCACAGCTTGACAGACGCGGCGTAGTTTCCCAAAGCGGGGAAACGCAGGGGGAGTGGGGGGGGGGCGAAAAAAAATGACAGAAAACTCCAGAGTCCTACCTTGACTCGCCTCCTGCTGAACGGCTCCACGGGGTGCGCGCTGCTCCACGTGTTTGCCATTCTGTTGTTATTGTTCCGGCAGCCGTCGCTGTCCTCTTTTTTTTTTTTTTTTTAAATCCACCATCTTCCCTTCATCGGCCGCTGCCAAACTGTCCCTATTATCCCGGGTGAAGTCGGCGGCGGCGGCGGATCCATCCAGATCCATCGCCTCGGCTGGATCGTGCAGTTTGTGCCGTGCGGATTAGCCCCCCTCCGCGCGCGCGCACACACACACACGCACGCACACACACACACACACACAAGCTCTCTCTCTCTCACACACACACACACTCACACACACACCTTTAAACGCATCTTTACTGCTGCAGCACATTATATTTGCAGATCATAAAATCCACCCCCAACGCTTTCCAGGGCGAACCTGACATTAGAATTTTATGACCTTGACTTACTGTGGTCACCTGGATAATATTTAAATCAACGTTATAGTCGCTCACTAAAAGTGCCACGATCTCCTTCCTCCCCATCCGCAGTGTCTCCTCTCCCGCCCGAACTCATTTCCACTTCTATGCCAGAGGAAGGACAAGTTGCTGATACCTTTCTGTTTTCCCCCCTCCTCCTTTTTTTTTTTTTTTTTAATTGTTTAGGAATCGTTGGTCGTGACACAGCTTTTCATATTTCGCCCGCAGCAAACAGGACGCAGAGGCTGCAAGTGGCAAAAACAAACAAACATTTTCCCCGAGGCTCAGAGACAGTAGATGCGCTGCTGACATGGCAGTCCTTATCTTTTTTTGGGGTTGGTCACAATTGTTCGTCACAAAAAAAATATATATTCATCACTTTACGACAGCAGCATCTCGCTCGTTCCAACGCTTCCCAAGTGTCCAAATGAAGTCTGTAGTCTTATAGTGACGAAGGCACGCCTTGTGAGTGTGCGCGTGCGCCTATGAGGGCGTGTGCATGTGCACATAAAAAGAAAATTTATAACTGATAAGTGGGTGCATTAGAAAGATTATAAAAGACTGTGTGTGTGTGTGTGTGTGTGTGTGTGTGTGTGTGTGTGTGTGTGTGTGTGTGTGTGTGTGTGGGCGGGGGGGCGGGGGATGAAAATGTTCAGCAGTAGTTGTAAATGGCACAGTGCTCCCTCTCTCGACTCTCCCTGTTGAGCTTCTTCAGCTTCATGCGTCTGTTTTGAAACCAGATCTTGACCTGTCTGTCGGTCAGGTTGATACTCCGGCTGATCTCCAGGCGGCGCTCCCGAGACAGATACATGTTGAACAAGAACTCCTTCTCCAGCTCCAGCGTCTGGTGCTTTGTGTAGGGACAGCGCTTCTTCCGCCCACTCTTGGCTTTTAACCAGCTCCCAGTCGTCTTGTCCGTGCACGCCTCGTCTAAACCGGAAGGACATATTGGAAATGAGAGGATTAGAAAAGGATAGAAAATCGGACAGAAAAAAAAAATAAATAAAAAAATCCGAGCCAGTAATCCCGTGCAGATGTGCCATCCCTCAGTTGGACAGGATGCTAATCACAACACGCCCATTTCTTTAAGACACGTTCCATACAGGCTGCTGTCCATGCATCTGGAACCGCGGTGTTTACCGGGTAGTTTGATCTCAGCGCTGACTCCTCCGTGTCTCCCGCCTGGGTGAATGAACATCCCACCTTTGACTGCAACACCTCGTGGCTTTTGTGTCTGATGTACCACAATAATGGGATGGAATCAAACTGCGCTGCCTTGCACGCGGTGCAGGCACTTCTTTGTCTATGTTGGACCTCAGACTCCCATAAAATTTTATTACACAGCACGCCGAAGCCAAACGTAAAATTTCGGGCTCGTTTCATAACAAAAGGAGGAGAGTCTCTGTGGCGTGCATGGGGGATTTATGAAATAAATAAATATGAACAAAGAAACAGCGCATGTCTTTTTCAGCGGGGGAGAAAAAAAATCACACTGCTGCACGTTCAGTTAATTTCTTGATTAGTTTGCGGCCTCCTGGGAATAACGCCCCAGTCACCCGCGCGCACACACACACACACACACACACACACACACACACACACACACACACACACGCACACACACACCACATGCAAACGACACGCAGGTTACAGTAGGATAATTACCTTAATGTGAACACTCAGTGTGAGGCCCGCATTTAATCATTAGCAGAAGATTTAATTCAGTAACAGAGGAGTAACACTCACGCACACACACACACACACACACACGCACACACACACGAAGGGACGGTCTCCTTCAATTTAATTAAAATCAAATGAGTCGAGTTGGACTTCATGAAGCTGTTTGTTAAACAAGAAACAATAACAAGACATCAAACTGGAAACAATCGGATGTGAGAAAATAATGTTCAGTATGTTGTTAAATTTGAGTGTACAAAATATGATAATATAAATATAAATAAATTGCAATAATGACGGCGGCAATAATTAAAGTAATCATTTAATAACAATAAAATAAAAACAAAGTGCCGCCATTAATTATATGTTAACTGAAAAGATTTACGCCCCTGTCGTCACTAGGAAATAGGAATTGGTAAATAAGAGGGAGAAAATGTGGGTTTTTCGACGATTTTTAAAAAACACAAACAAAAAGAAAAAAAATGTTTATTTCTGCCAACGTATTTCTTCCACGTGAAAGAAAAATACGTAACTGGTGCCCCAGAAAAAAGAAAGATATTTTACAAATTGTTTATTGCTATTTTAATAATAACATAATTGTTCTAAAAATGAATGCCAAATGCAAAAACTGCAATTATTTTAATTATACTTTCCTTCCAACGCAACGGGGGCAACCTTGAGTTTGATTTAAAAATATATTCAGGCACTATCACTCGGAAATGTTTTCAATAAAGAAAAAATAGCCCTGGATCAAGTAGTGTGAAGTGTAAAAATTACAATGCTAAAAATGGCGTCGTCTCACGATGTTACCGAGCAAGTGTGTGTGTGTGTGTGTGTGTGTGTGTGTGTGTGTGTGTGTGTGTGTGCGCGCGCGCCCATCTCCTCACATTAATGGAAAGGTGCTAAATGCCACGGGCACCGTAGCGCCTGCCCGCCGAGCCTGTCAAATGCCCGGCAGCCCGTAATATGACTGTGACCAAACGCCAGTGTGCGCTATTGGGCCGTGACGCAATACATCGTGGACACACACACACACACACACACACACACACACACACACACACACACACACACACACACGGCGAATTCATGAATTCATGCACGTGTGGTGCAACAGGGTGCTTATACAGCTAAACAGCATCGCATCTTTATGTGTTTCATGCGTGCACGGTTCTCTGGACCAGATTTCGCGTCATCTACCTTTTGATTCCTCGTCCGAGTTCTCTGAGCAGCTGTCACTTTTGGCCTTCTCCTCCTTCCTGCTCTCCTTCTCATCCGTCTTCGACAACTGTGCCGTTGTCTCCTGCTGCGTCGTTTTGCTGCAACTTACTGTCGACTGTGATCCAGGCCCAGCAGAGGTCGCCGAGGGTGTGACAGAGGAAAAGCCCGGGGGAAACTGCTGCTGCTGCTGCTGCTGCTGCTTCTCACTGTCGTCGTACACCTGGAAACAGCCTTTGGACGAGGTGGCCGTTTGCTCGGGCCGGCAGCTATTGTCTCCGAGCCGGATGTAAGTGGCCGACTCTGTTGTTGTCTGTTTCATCTTATTGCTGCCATTCTGATAGAGGCAACAAAACGCCTCCTCTTTGACGTTTCCGCCTGGGAACGAGCAGGGTTGTAAACACTGGGCAACAGGTTGCCGGTCCCCGCCGCTTTTGGAGCCCGGCGGGCTCCACGAGGCCAGCTGTGTTGACAGGTAGGGCGCATCCTGGAACGTCACGCCGCCCGCAAGAGCCTCGTCCCGTTTGTGGAGCAGTGGAGATGGTCCGACCCTCGCAATGTTTCTCATCATTGAATATCCGTAGTCTGCAGCCGCGTGGTTGTACATTCCAGCGCTGCCGGAATAAGCTTCACTCCTGAAGGAAGATGATCCTCCCATTAAGGAATCCATCAGGAAGTTACCGGGCGCTAAGTTATTCGGACACGACATGTTTGCATGGGCCAACAACAATTATTATTTTTTTCTTTTTTTTTCTTTGGTTGGCTTCCAGTCAACTGCTGCTCTGAACTACGCGGGATTACACCAGGACAAAAGTGGACAGTAGAATGCTGACATCTTTTGGAAAGGGGTTGCAAGAAAAAAAAATATATATATCAGTAACATTATGGATGCTGGGAGACATGTCATGTGATTTTCAGACCAATAGCGTTGTGGAATTGGCCTTGGTGCTCCAGACTGGCGTGACGTCATTGCGGTCAAGTTGGTGAAGCTGGAGGTTTTGGATGGAGCAAGAGCGCCACCTAGCGGCCAAAAGCTGGTAAAGGCATCGGGCCCACGATGCGGGAACAAAGGACTGCTGCCGGATGGGGGGTGTTTACATGGCGCTTCCTACGTGGCTATTGACAATCTGTTACTTTTAAAACTTCACAAAATAAAAAGGTGGTTCGTTCGACATCCCGAGGCCAGAAAAGTGAAGTTGAAGACACGGAGGGTTTGTCAAAACAAGGAGATTTGGGTTTTTTCCTGTGATTTTTTTTTTTTATTATTGTCGTTGCCACGATTTATTAAGGTAAGAAGTACACATGCGTGACCTTAAAAGAAAATGCTGACAAAAACATTCACGTTTAAAATATGGCGTTTTGGTGTTAATGCTGTGAACTAGACTTTTACCTTGTGCGGTGTTGTGTAATAACTTCAAATTTGAACGCACGCTTTTGTGTTTGACCTAAATTTGCATTGTATAATTTTTTTTAACCGTCTGTAACTTTTTAGTTGAACCCTACTTCTTTCAGTAGTTGTGTAAATTAAAGTCAAATGCCTTTTACTTTTTTTTAACGCTTTATCGCAACATTTTAAAGGAAAACCCTTTATTCAATTTTACAAAATTTACATCACATTGCATTTATTTACTATTAACTCGGTCTGACTAACTCGTGGCGAACTTGGCTGTTTTTGGTGCTTATATAATGGCACCAAAATTATTCAAAGTTATTTTCGTGACATGGAATAAAAAAAAAAAAGAAAATATCGAGCATAGAACAGTTACAAGCATAGTCTTTTTTAACTCCACGAAGTTTGTTATAGTCTAATTAAGAACCTATTGTACTCATGCTTTTTGATTGTAAAAAAAAAAAAATGTATTGAAACATTATATGGTTTAAACTCATCATAATTCACCAACAAAGTACTTCTTTTTAATTGCTATTTATTTTATACTTTTGTCTTCTCGTTCAGACGGAGAAGAATTCATTTTTTAATTTTTCTTTTTTTCGTCCCCATCAAGGGATTTAATTGGGCCTTTTACAAATACAATTGTGTATATGTATGTATCTGTTGGCTTTTCCGTGGTTCTCAGAATTGAGAGGGCTATTTCCAGACGTTAAAGTGAAATTTTAATTGAAATTTAGCTTTAAAAAAAAGTATTGTTAACGGCGCAGCGGTAGCAACCGACCATCGCTGTTGACACGATGCAACATCGCAGTGGATAGGACAAAATTAGAGCCGCCGGTACTCGGTGCTGCGGTACCCAAAGTGACTTTCAAGTACACAAAGCATAATTTGAAACGACACATTTAAAACAGCCAGAAAAACTTTGGTCTTTGTGTGACAGGCCTAAAAGCCCCTAGCAAAATGTTCAAAACGTTGCTGCGAGTAGCCCAGTGTGACCTTAATAATCCGTTTTCCTGGATTTCTCCTGATATAATTAAGTTGTTTTACGGCCCACATGACACATTTATTTCCTCAGTCTCCGCACTGGATACAGTGCGGGGGAAGGAGGAGGGGGATTCCTGTATTATATGCTGTGTTCTTCTGCTACTGCAGTGTTCTTTCTCTGCAGCAGGACATTCGACCAAACGCTGCGGCGGCAGGGAAGTCACGCGCCCCTCCACACACTAAAAACATGAAGGGTCGTGTAATATTAAGCTCTGATGCCGAGGAAAACCGGAAGCCAAACAATGTTACGATTATATTGTGCACATAGCCCAAAGCGCAAACGCATTTCTTCTTGCTTTAAACCCGAAAGTGCCAAATGATGTATGCTGCATTGTGCATACGTCACAAGGCGCTGCTTTGTCTTAGTTTGGTATGTATGTAAGCCCGATGGTCACCGCGCAGCAGAGGGTGCGGACGTCATTTAGGTGCAAAACACGTTGTCTTCTTTTCCCTGCAGTGCAATGTTGCGTTTGGAAGCTTAAAATCGTGTTCGAGAATCGCGAGAAAACCGCAACGAAAAATGCTCTCGTGTCCTCTAGATGAGCAAGAGCGTGAGGAGCATGCGCAGCTCTCTTGTTTGTCTGTCCGTCTGTGTCCAGTTCACACTCATTTTCAAAGGCAAGGCCATGATTTAGTCTGCTATCAACATGTATCTTCCAATGCTTGTGTGTGTGTGTGTGTGTGTGTGTGTGTGTGTGTGTGTGTGTGTGTGAGAGAGAGAGAGAGAGAGAGAGAGAGAGAGAGAGAGAGAGAGCGTTTCAAGATGAAGAAGAATTTGTTCATAACAAGAATAGAAATAATAATAAAAAATTGTATTTGCTTGAATTAAGGTGAAATAAATGTCGTTCATACATTATACGTGTTTGTGATCATTCTTCATTCTCTATACTCGGCATTTGCTCAGTTTACTGATTAATAATCAATAAATGATGTGCAACTTATTATTTAAAAAAATATATTTAAGTTGATATGAAAAGTAAAATAAGAAAACCACTAAGGACAGGGAAATTGCGTGTTTGTTATCAGCCTCACGAAGACCAAACATGTCACGACAGAAACGAGTTACCAAGCTGGTGATATTGGGCTAATATAATTTTGCAGTAAGGTGAAGAGTTTTTTTTTTTGTTTGTTTTTTTTAAACAAGAAAAGCTTTTTTTTTTTAATGTTTGGAATAAAATATATTGTGTGTATTAGTTTCACTCTAGGTCGTTTTTCGAGCCACGTAGACAAAATCGGCATCGTGTGGAGAGCACAAACTCCCAAGCGCACCCAAATTATTCAGTCACACACACACACACACACACACGGCTTTATGACACATTCACACCTATGCTGCAGGCTGTCTCCATTTCAGCACACAAGCACAAAACGCCACGAACACGTGATCACGCTGTAATCTGCTCTGAGCTCCAAATAATGCTCACATTTCATACAGGGCACGGAGCACATTGTGATGTTACACAAAAATACACAAAGCATGTGATGATTTCACAGAGCAGGGAGTTGAGAGGTGGAAAAAAAAATGGTGTTATGTAATTAACCTGAAATAAGAGGGACGGACTGGTTGGAATGTCACGCACCTATTTTGTTGCAGGTGGGACAGTTTGGCGTTTATTACAGACCGTGCGGTGGGAGAGATCATTGGGGACTGACAGACGGAATAATTAGGGCAGTCTGAGTGAGAATGGAACAGTTCATAACACAGGCCAGTTTGTGAGGTGGCATTTTCTGCCAGCGCTGTCATGGCTTTCATGAGGACTTTTCCATTTTCTCAGTGGAAAGGTCCAATTAAACAGATGTACAATAATTTAAGTAACTACAAAAATGTATTTGTAGCCAGAAGCATTTAAAAAAATAAAAATCGTTTTTAATTTCCGATGATGTCACACATGTATTTGATTTACGCGTTTAACGCAAAACATACACTATTTACTATTCTAACTAAAATAAATATCCGGAACAACAAAAACGCAAAACAAAAGCAAACACAACACACAGTTTGCCAAAATGTAAAATGTATGTGTGTGTGATATATATAGACACATTTTATTTTCCGTATTATATTGTATAGGTTATGGCTGAATTAAGTTCATTCCGTCTTTTCTTGCAATTACTTACTTTCTCTTTCTGAGCTATAAGAACCAACGACAAAGTAAATGTATAGTTTGGGGTTAGGTTGGGTAGAGTCAAATTAACTATTTGGCTCTACCCAAGGAAATTCCTCAGCGTGCGCTGTCACACACAAACGCAGATGATCAGGACACTATTTTCAATTGGTCTTTGTGCTTGCCGGAACGTCAGTCGACATTTTGGCCGCTAAATTGTCCTCCAATTAACTTCCAACCCTGGAGGGTTTAATTATATTGCAAACAGGTATGCTAAGGTTGCCCACTGCTGCGGGAGTGAAGCCCTGGGAGCGCGCTGCCGTATTGTTCTAATCAGTAGCCAGTGGGGCGACACAACTAATTTGTTCCTGGTTGCCACAAATATCCCTCTTTTTTGGTGGGATAATGTTCTTGTTTTCTGCAGGCACCCTTGGTGCAGCAACTCAATTCGGAAAATTCAAAGCGCCAAAATTGCGAGGAAAAAAAAAAGGTCCTCAGTAATAAATAATGACAAGCATTTCGTATTGGCAACAGCGTTGACACGTTAGAACGCGCCATTCATACACCTGCTGCCTTATTTAACTTAAAACCAGGATAAATTTTCAATCGGGGTATTTGGTTAAACAAATATTTCAGTCCGGCGTCATTCTGAGGGTTGTTTGGTTGCAAGCACGTTGCAAAAGCTCGTTTTACAGCGTCGAACTGTTTTATAGCCCTATAGAACAGGATAGGTGCTGAGATGTGACCAGTATACTGTAGTATAAAACCATTCAATAGCCTATAACCCCCCCACTGATTAGTATCTGCGGAGAGAGAAAGAAAGAGGGGGGGACAGAAAGAATTTTCCACGTATGTTAAAAAACACAACAGCAAAAACACCAAATTACAAATTTTAGAAGCTTTTACTTTAATTATTTCAAATTGTCTCTTTCATTAAAAGGTGGCATTAACCATCAAAACAATTTCCATTAATTAGAGTATAGCAACTTTCTGTCTGTATAAAATATTTCACATCTTTACAAGCTTTTTTATATTTTAGTTGTTAATTTAAGTGCCAAGATGAAAAAAATCAGCCCATTGCGTTTTTATGTTATTTAGCAAGTATAGCCGTGATGCTTTATGTTGCTGCGCTATTTTAGTTAGCTTGATGGGCCTTCGGTAATAATCTTAGCGCTTTCATTACGACAGCGCGCTATGCCCGCACTGGAGGAGCAAATATGATTTGTTTATAGCAAGGACGGGCCCCATGGATAAAATAGAATTAAGCCTTATTGTCCACGGTACCTGATATGAGAACTGGGATTCTTAAGAGCGCTTTCTTCAATTGAATTTTCTTTTTCTTTTTGTTTATGCAATGGCACCGGGCTGCGTCATCTATCCCTCTTGGCCAGCCGCGTCCACATAAAACACACACAGACGCACCGCCATTTTCCTTCGGCACAACACAAATCCGGCACAATCCGGGCTGAAGCGTGACAGCAGCTGCGCTCCTCTGTCACGCATCAGAGTTCGTCTCTATAATAATAGTGCTCTGATGTCACCAAGGCGCCCATCAGAAGAGAGAGGAGGCTTCTTTATTTTTTCTTTTTTTTCAGGATTCCGGCGAGGAAACAAAACTTGCAACAAGGGGCGAGAGATTCCTGGGCCCCCGTGTGGCTGAAGTACAAAATTTGCAGGAGTCTGTGTTGTGTTGGTGACGTTGTGTGTTGGTTGGGAGAAACCAAGGCTACAAATTACCCACCGTCACCGTCCCAGGGCCAAGGTTGGTGGGTGTGGCGTGAGACGAGCTGCCGCAGCCTTGATCTCCGCGGGTGTGCATCGCCGTTCCTTTGTCCCGGCGGCATATACGCAGAGTGACCCTGATCTCAATTCGGGCTCTGGGGGGGGGGGCTTATGCAAAACAACTCGTGGGTCACATGGTATCGCCCTCCTGTCCCATTTGACATGAGCCCAGTGGCGCTTTTATAAGAAAAGAAAAAAAACTTGACAACAGATGTGGAAACTCGTGTCTGGCATTGCGAGATTCCCCTCAGATTGTTGTTGAACAGACAACCAACGTCCACGACCAACGTCTGTCGTCCCCCCCGTTACAAGTCCCGCACCAAAATATTGGTTATTTCTTTGTTTTGTTTTGTTTTTTTATAGAATACAAACATGTTTTAAAAAGCCTCATGCGTGAAAACGTACACATTTTACAGGGACAATAAAGTGTATTTACTGGGCGTGCTAAAGCTGGCAAAGTTACCTGCTGTAGTTTAATGCGAGGGGTCAAAGTTGGCCTCTGTACACATTCCATTTTCTGTTCCCACTCACTCTCATTGGTCCGTTCCGTCGCCGCAACACATTTCCGGGCTAAAGGGGCTCCTTGATTCCACTTTATTGCGGCGGGTTAAAGGTGAAGGCCTTGACATTATTGAAGTTCAAAGACTACATTTAATTATAAATTGTAGTTAATGCGCACGTGCAATTATCATGCGCACGGGCCGGATGAGCGCGCGCGCACACACAAGGAACGACATACAAATGTGTTCACATGTGAGGACAAAATGGAACACGACACTTGTGATCTCCTCTATCTGTGTCTCGTTACCACCCTGAACACGTGGTACAAATAAGTCAACAATTATTGATACAAAACCGATGTGCTGAAATCGGTTTGGAGTCACACCAGATAAAGGAGGCTTTTATTGCAGACACTTGGCGACGGGAAGACGTATGAACGGGTAAAATTATATATATATATATATACATATATATCTTTAAGTTGCATATACATTTGGGAAAAATTCACAAATTATTATATTTTTTTCTTTTTCTTTTCTTTTTCTTTTTCTTTTTTGTGAGGGGGCGCGGTCATCTTTACGGTTAGAACAATGGTTGAAATTACGCCTGTGTGCACAGGAGGGGGTTGGGGCTGTCCGAGTTCAAATCCTTCGGCAAGTTGAACCCCCTTTTCTCGGACGTCCAGTCTTGCTTGTTTACTATTTACTGCGGAAGTGAAGGCCATTCCCCCACGAACAGACGGTGCAATTAAGAGAAAAAAATAGCCATTCAGTGCCTGAGCCTTTATGGCAGTGTCTAGACTACAAGAGTGGCGATTCCATTTAGTGGGCACTAAAAGAGCTTATCATTCCCTTGTCTTGTTCTACTGCGCCACCAAGATACGTATAGGCTCAACCTACATCCTTGTTCAAAAAAAAAAATTCAACGTGGCCTTTAAAGTGTCATGCAACTGCAAAATAAGAGGACGAAAATCCGACGCCCACTGAGTTTCCCAACTGCCATAGCAAACATGTGCATCACCACTCTGAGCTGGCCTTAAACACAAGTTTGAACTGAGCTAATGGTATGCACGTGAGGCGCGCACTTTTAAGCTTAAACACACATTAATGAGCGCTCGCGATTTTTTTTCCCGAAAGCGCCCAGGTTGCGGCAGTCAAGAGTGGGTATGCGGAGTTACAATGGGGCAAAAAATAGCACAAAACCTTTCATTTTTTTGTACCTATATGATTCTGTTTATTTCATATGTATTATATTAATGATACACAGGCCAGCAAATCTGTTCCTCCTCTCTGGAATCCAAAAAGCACCCAAAAGTTTTAAAGCGAAATAATTTAACGAGTAAGGGGCGTTAAAGCTGTTAAGGTTTCGTATTTTAAAGTGTACTGAAAATAGCAGCAGGGATAGAGGAAAGAAAACAAAACAAACAAAAATAGTCAACATACGCCTATTTACAGTCACGAACGCACATTGCATAGGCTACTCTGTACATGGTGGAGGTGGTTTGTGGCGGAAGGGGTTATACTTTCACAGATTGGACGTCACAGTTCTCAATGGTGAAAAAATAATGGCAGCCAGGCGGATTTTTCTTGAACCTGTTCAGACTCCGGTCGGGAAATAATTAGATCAAGGTAAGCTATGTACAAAGACCAGAGAGGGAAGGAGATGGGAGAAGAGCTAAACGTTGTCCGCGCAATAAGGATTCAAATTGTTTACATATGATATATATTTTTTTACCACTATCTTTTTTATGTCTATATGAACAATTGAATAAACACTATGGACGAGTCGTGATAAATAGAGGGTCATAATCAAGAACAGCATAGTATAAATGATTTTTTTTCTAACCACATAGGGCCTTTTAAGGGTGGAACCAGCTAGAAATTCACCGTCGCTCGGTGGGCAATACGAAAGAGCGTCGACGTTCGTCCCGTGCAGGCCTATTACTCCCACTGTCCACTTTAACATTGCACTGTTGCTGATCTGGGCTCCTTTACAAAACGGTTATGCCCCCCAGCATTACAACTGCAGGGCGAGATGAAGCGATGAGGCCTTAATGTCACTGCCCGAGACGCTGGTCGGCTCGCGCTCACAAGAGGGGGTTTCCGGAGAAGTACTGCAGGCGATCTCTGCTCAGCTTCTTCTCTTTCATTCTCCTGTTCTGGAACCAGATTTTGACCTGGCGGTCGGTGAGGTTCAGCATTCGCGAGAGCTGCAGCCGTTTCTCCTTGTTGATGTAAACGTTAAAGAAGAATTCCCTCTCCAGCTCGCGAATCTGAAACTTGGAGTACGGACACCGCTTCTTCCTGGTGCGGGGAGTGCCTGGACAACACAAAACACACAGAATTTACTCGGTCTATTTAATCCAAAATAGACACGGAAATTAACGGCAACATTTTCACCATATGAAACGCCGACTTACTCGCAACGGCTTTGCTCAATGACAACATTTCAGTCGACGGACGTGGCTGAGGCTCTCGGATAAACCAGCCATAAAGAGTGTTAAATATCCGAAACACTCGGAGGAAATCATATCCTCTTACAGCCTCTAAGTACGTGTTTATCTGTTATAAATATACAACAACAAAAGTATTTTAGCGCATTATGTGCGCCACATTCCCCCGGAGCTAAACCAACTATTTACACAATCTTTTGGCAGTGGGCTGAAATGCCCCCCCACCGACCCCTCTATCACCACCACCACCCCTCACTTTGAATGACGTATGGAATATGTATAGCGACTTATCAAACAGGTGACCGACCGGTTTGAATTAGATTTTTCTGACAGTCGCCTTTGTGTGGAATAGGGGCCAAGAGCAGGCTCTCTCTCTCTCTCTCTCTCTCTCTCTCTCTCTCTCTCTCTCTCTCTCTCTCGCGCGCGCGCACACACACACACACACACACACACACACTGTAGCTGCAGTGTGTTGCGGCTAATACACCCAGAGTGAAGGCTACACCTAAACTGGAGGGCAGCAGGAAAACAAAACAACAAACGCTTAAAAATCAGGCTGATTTTAGGGTTCATGCAGAAGCCAAACAATAAAACAAAAACACTACAGTTGCTCAAAGTGTGCATGCAAGTATTTAGTTGACTGTCAAGACTGCAAAAATTAAATCTCGACGGACTGGAAGCTATACTACTACTTTCAGGGCTCTAAGTGAGAATACTGCATCATGACACATTTTTACATTTTTTACAGGCGAAGCTGGACACTCCATTGCCCAGCAGCAATTCCCTTTTCAATTATCGATAATAATCATGATAGATAGATAGATAGATAGATAGATAGATAGATAGATAGATAGATAGATAGACAAATAGATAGATAGATAGACAAATAGATAGAGATAGATAGATAGATAGATAGATAGATAGATAGATAGATAGATAGATAGATAGATAGATAGATAGATAGATTGATGGATAGATATTTAATTGTAAGGTGTGTAATACTATATGCAGCATGCAAACCACTTGTCAAAGGGGGAAAAAATCAGCAGACGCCAAAAGCAATGTTCTGCCCAATTGGTTTTTACCCTCGACAGCCCGACGAAGGAAAAAAAAATCCCTTAAAATGGCAAACGCAAGTTCACGATCAAAGTTAACATTTGTCACAATAGCTTTTCTCTTAAAAATTTTCACAGACTAGCACCAATCGAGGCGTCCGCGTTATAACGTCCCCCCCTTTTGTCAAAGTGCTTTCCCATCGTAAAAATTCTTCCCGTTGCAAGAAAGAGCTTTGTAGGGTTATAATAAAATCCTTTGAATGCTTATAAAACTTCACATAAAATCTGACCGACAAAACACCGGGCGAGTCCCCTTAACCTTCCCCCCATTTTACAGCTCCGGCGTTACCTACTCGAGTGGCTGCTCTTGCCGGCGGTGCCGTCCTTGGCTGTCGCGGAAGACGAACAAGAGCCCGAATTCGTGTGTTCCTCCTCGTCGTCCGCGTCCTTTTCCTGCTCCGGAGCGCCGGCGAGGGCGACCGACGCTTGCTGCTGTCGCTGCTGCTGCTGCTGCTGCTGTTGCTGCTGCTGCTGCTGCTGCGGAGAGTCGCTTTCCAGCTTCCCCCCCTCGCCCTTTTGTAAACAATTGTCCGACTGATTGTCCGCGCTGCTGCAGTACGCCGTCTCAAAGAAGCGGTCGAAACCTTGAGGGAGGACGTTGTTCTTGCCCACGCCGGAGTAAAAACCTGTGGACGGGTGATTGGATCCGGGATGGGTGTGATGGTGATGGTGGTGGCTGTACACGCTCTCGTTCTTCATGAGCATTTCTGTCATGGTGGATGGTGGAAGACAGTCCCTATGCACCAGGTCCTCTCCCGAGTAGCACGACGCGTAGTTGCTCCTGTGGTGCCATTTAGTCGCCGGGTCCAAGCCGTATGAAACTTCCCGCACCGGCTGCACTTGAGAGAGATTTGTGGAATAAGGGTAGCTGATTTGCCGGGACGTGGCCTGTGGAAGAAACGAGGAGACGGCAGAAAACTCGGGGACGTAGTAAGTGCAGCTGGGGAGGTAGATGTTGGACGCACAGCCCGTTCTGTCCCCAAACTCGGATGTCCGGTCTTTGCGCGTCTGGGAGCAGAAGTTGCCCAAATTCACCGAGTTAAACATCTTCCTCTCTCCTTACTGCGTTCTATAAGATAGGTGTTTTGGATACGAGCTGCCGCAGACGGGAAAAAATTTGGGAAGGCGAGATGACGCGCAATCCGTCTAAGTCGCCCCGCGGACACGTGATCGAAAGTAGATATTGTCATATATCAATTTGGAAGAGTTGGATGTGTAGGAGTGGTTGGCTTCTAGGTAAGATCCCCGAGGTTTTGCGCGGATAATTTTCAAACATCCACAGGCTCGCCGGGACAACGCGGAACAGATTTGTGCTCACAAGCTTATGACAATTAAAGAGATATGCGCCGTGCGTGCTTATGTTAATGGGCTAGTGGGCTAACCGGCTACAGCTCCTTATACAGACACAGCTCAAAGTACAGAGTGAGGAGAAGGAGAAATACATTTCACATTGCCATGGCGTTTACATCTAAGGTTTTTAGTAACATTATTGCCATAATAATACTGTTGGAATCAGGATTTTTGTTTCCACCACATGCTTTCACCTTTCTGTGGCAGAGCCGATAGTAAACTGCTCATTCTTTAACGTGCAAATAACAAAAAAATGCACAACTATCGAGTTTTGTTTTTTTTTTCTGTTGCAAGAGATGTGAAAATCTTCTGGATACATATTTCTATAATATCATAATGGCTCTGAATCTCGCCGAAGGAAGAGTTTGTTTGTTTTTTTTTGTTTTTTTTTTGAATAAAATTTCTTCGAGACTTACTAATCGTTGTACACTTTACAGAGACTTAAACGACGCGTTCGTGTAGAAATATTTGAGATTTTCCAAGACGTTTCCTAACAGCCTGCACTGTAGAAATGAAAGGAGGTATCTCGTTGTGGGGAGTTGTTTTATTTTTGTTAAGCTCTGTGGACACACAAGTCATTGCAATCTAATTAATAGTAAAGCTGCATAGCAGTTGTCGAATACTTCTTTTATTCATTTTTTTTGTCTCCGAGCAGAATCAAAAAACCCTGTCACGGTCGAGCAGCTGTGCCACTGAGGACCTTCAAAGAGTTTTTTGTTTTTGTTGAATCTTTTTGGTTAAGTCGACTCAGGGTCTGCACATGCTGTACATGTTGCTAATCGCCCCTCCTCTCATTGTCCACTTTGACTTTGGAATCAGGGCAGCGTCTGTTGAGGACAACTGGACAATTCAAACCTGAAGTTCCTGGAATATACCTGCAAAGGGCTTTAGGAGCTAAACCTATAGGGACCTTCATTACCCCCAGGGAGGGAGGAAAGAAGGGTGCCTATAATGACATAAACACACACAAAAATCACTACATTAAGAATAAGTCCTCAGTGGAGTAGTCGCTAAGAGAGTGCCAGGAATACCACCGCAGTGTGAGAGACGCTAAAAATGTTCACTGACATCTCTCCTCAGGCTCGCAATAGTGGATCAAATTAAATGTTTTTGTTTTGCAGGTATTTTTGTGCCTCGCAGCTCCAGAGCAGCGCAGTTAGTGCTGCTCAAAACGGCCACTCCGAGTCGCATTGACCAGGCGGTGTGAGTGTTCCTGATGAAAATTAAATACGCCCCAGCTCGACGTTCCAGGCTGATTATTTTATTTTCCACTGGAATGACTACACGACTGTTAGAAAAAGACATATCCTCCCAACTTTTTTTTTTTTTTTTTTTTTTACTACATTGTAATAAACGTGGAGTTTGAAAGAAGAGATGCGCCCGCCTGTTCTTTCCTGCGTCATTGTAAAGTTTTAATTGTTCTGTTGAGGGCAATCTTCGATTCTTTATAGACTAACTGATACGATTACAAGGCGAAATTAATATGATGGGGCATTGTTTATGTTTATAGGCTAGTTCCTGAACGTTGCAAAAAGACTCTTGAATTATTATCCAATGTGGCAATAAGGAGATTACAATCACTTATGGGACACCTGTGTAGTTTAAAATTAATTGAAAACAAAGTTGATGCCTTTGGTGGATTTTGAGCTGCAAAAAAGAATGAAGGGGCGATACCAACGCACAGAATCTTGAAAAAAGTCCAAGGCTGGCACGTCTGTGAAAGAATGGCATTGGCATTAGTCTGTTTACTAGCCCCAGAGACAAAAGGTTGTCTTACATGATGCATCCTGCCTCCAAGTACAAAGAAAGCAGACAGCTGTCCAGACACAGCACTTGAATTTGACCACTAAAATCCGCTCTATGTCCACCATAAAAGCCAGAATTGCAGCAGTAACGCCAAAACCCTTTGTTCTATAGAAAACCATTAACGCTCTGAATGTCAGGAATTTGGATTTTAGCAGTAAGATATTTCACAACTAAGAGACACAACACCAAGGCGCTTTGGATCAATTTATTTGTGCTCAAAAAGAGTCAAATAACTTCCAGACACAGATTCATTTATGTACCAACAATTCGTTAAATAAAATGATTTGAAATGCAACTTCATATTGAACGTATTAAACGCTTTTTCAAAAAGCTTAACTGTTAACGTTTTTTGGGGAAAAGAGGAGACTACTTGTGGTCGCTGGTCTGCGGCCTATTTAAACCCACATGCCGAAACATACTGCAACATTAGTGTTGTGCAGTTGCGCACAAAAATATAATTCAAAACATCCACAAGATGTATTGGTAAAGACCAATATTTTTTTTTTTAATTTAACAACCAAGTCTAATAATAGTATTAAAAGACATTGCCTTAATCTAACGTTGAATTTGTCAAACTTTCGATTGGGTCATTATAGGTGCACGGATTCACATGAAATAATTTCAATTTAATCTAATAGTGTGTCGAAGAATGATCTGAGAATAGCCCCGTAAATATATAAGGTAAAATTAATTTCCTGGACAATAAATAAAAACTCCAAAATTGTTTTTGAGCTAACCGCAACAGAGCAAGACAAGCAAGTCCAGTCAAAAACAATATTGTCAAATCGCTTCCTCATAATAATCAATTCGGTATTAGCGCCAGTATAAATAAGTAATGTGGTGGCATGAATAAAAGATGCAGCAGTAAAACGAAAGTTAGGGCTTCTTATCAACAAAAGGGGAGAATGTGAAGGCGTTTAAAAGACAATATAATGCTCAGCAGCTACTGGGGCGTCTAAATGAATGGGATCAGTCCTGCCGGCTGTGTTTAAGTTGTGGAATTTGTCACGTGTCAAAATATGGCCAGTCGATGTCCATCACTTGGCAATACCCGCTCGTGGAAGGTTTAAACTCCGGCTATTCTCGCCTTTGGTGCCTACAGGACATCAGTCAAAACGAATACGGTCCGCCATGTGTTTATTTCCAGGGGCCGGCACACAGCACCTGATATTCCACTAGCAGTAGGACCCAGCAAAGTTGGATCCGAATGCAGCAAATGAGCAGGCAAACTAGATGCAGAATTTACACGCAATGAGTCAGTGTGTCACTCTGCAGGCCCCCGAATATCACATTTTAAGGGTATAACGCAGGGGGTCCAAATTAACATTCTGAATTTGGACGTTTTGGTTGTACTTGTATCAATAACAAATAATAAATAAACAAACAAATAACTGGAATGGAAGTCTGTGGGCTGCCAAAAAAGACGCAGTGTTGCAAACACTGGTCATTCTTTGCTTAAACATCACCGTTTAAGCACTAACTTTACGAGCACGCCTTTGGAATTTAAGTTATGTATTGCTAGCTAGCACCCATAATTACAATGGCTAACCTAGGTGTCACCCACTTGCTCAGAGGAACAAGAAGGAGTCTCGGTTCAAAAATGGCGCGTGGATGAAAGCGTTTTGGCTCCGCACGATAAATCCTTGCGCCAAATAATACAACAGCACTCAGGACACGCACAACCGACGCACAGCGCACCGAGACACAGTAGAGCTTCTGCAGTATTAGGGTATAAGGGCTAAATGTGGGAAGCTTGTGTAATCATGTTACTGTCCCCTCATGGCCTAGATAAGTTTAATTGGATGTGAGCCGGCCAGTTAAACTTGGCTGTGTGTGTGTGTGTGTGTGTGTGTGTGTGTGTGTGTGTGTGTGTGTGTGTGTGTTCGAAGCAAAGACAAAAAAGCGTTTTTCTTCTTCTTCTTCTTCTTCTTCTTCTTCTTCTTCTTCTTCTTCTTCTTCTTCTTCTTCTTCTTCTTCTTCCTCCTCCTCCTCCCCCATCTCCTCCTCTTCCTCTCCTATAGGCCTGCTCCCCCCTCGGTTCGGCTTTTTAGGTCTCACTGAATGCACCTAGCGTGAAGCCTTTTTTGCAGCGACACAATAGCTTCCAAGGAAGGTATGTGTGTTGCTGTTACTTTTAAAGCAATCTCCAGAGTGCATTTGTCTTTCAACCACCGGTGCTGTAAAGCGCTGACAACAACGTGTTAACCTTTTTATTAGAAGTATTAAACGATTTCATATCTCAAGAAATCGCCCAATAGCCTTTGACTCAAGTTCTTCTCCTTGTGTGTGTGTGTGTGTGTGTGTGTGTGTGTGTGTGTGTGTGTGACGTGTGAGACCTTGGAGCCGGGGAAACGACAAACGTGTGGTGCGTCTGTGTTTGATTAAATTCCAAAGAACCAAAAAAAGCTTGTGGCACACATTTTTTTTCTTTTTTTATTTTCTTTTTTTGCTAAAGGGTGTGATAATCTTCCCGGGGAATACCAACGTCAAAACAAAGATGAGTGTATGTGCGTAAAGCACTTGGGGGTATGGCCTGTCACACGCCGGAACATTTAAAAAGAAAGATAGTTTTAAGCGCGGTCTGAATAAAACCCATAAATTGCACAATTAATCTTCCAAAATATCCAAATCTCCCTTAAAATCAGCGATGCAGTGATTCGAAAACCACTGACAGCTGATTAACTGTCATCACATACAGGTTTTTTCTTTTTTTTTATTTCCCGTCGGTAACGAGGCAAATGTGCACAATGCGTAGAATACGCATCACCAGCGAAGTCATTTCCAAGCACTGACTCACAGATTAAATTGTTGAATTTATTAAATAGTTTTGCATTTGATTGCCTTGTAATTTAATTGAATTTCTGTTGTGTTTTTGTTTTAAAATTCTATTTCTCGTGAATCTTCTCAAAAACCTCCACCAAAAAATAACAGCAAGGGTCCGATTAAGATAAAAACGCAGAACCCTCAAAATCCAAATTGCCTCATATTTTATGAAACAAATTCATTCATCAACACTATGTAAACACCATCAACCGCATCTTGTATTGCTGACTGTAACACGACGCGCACTATTGCCCACTGCGGTCAAAATGCATTATTTTAGTTCGGACTGGCCTTGCTCAGACGCGGCTAACTGACCAAAATAGAAACGAGCAGAGCTTTAGGCTGCAGAGTCAGATATCCCTGAAATGCCTGTTCAAGCATTTAAGGCTGCCTGCTTGCTTTTCCGTCCGAGCTGCAGACTTTCCTATAGTTCACATTCAGAAACTGTATAGGACAGAGAGATGCCAAAAATATTTCATGATCACAGAGAAAGCAACGAATGATCCAGGCTGAAGACTGAGGCTCGGACAACAATGGAAAACGAAATAGAACATTTAAAATGCGCGTCTTTCACGGAGACGCTGTATGCAGATGTCGCCTGTTGTGTGCGTCTGCATACTTGACCTTCAGTGAGCGTGTTGCAAGGCCGCCTTTAACACAAATCGGGGGAGAAGGTCTACGATGCAAAAAAAAAAAAATATATATATACTAATTGTTTGTGGGCAAAGCAATCACGAGTAGTAATGCGACTAGTTGTGTGTCCGTGTGGGTTGTTTTTTTTTTAATTAATATTTTGCTGTCGTAAAATATTATGTAGGATTAGCTGGCGGTGCCACTTTGTGCACGACCAAATATTCCCGACTTAAAAAGAAATGCGCAAATTCTCAAGAAAAGCTGGGATTTCATCAACAACGCTACTTCGAAAACGATCGGATTTGTGCCGTGCAAATGAAATTGTAAGATGCTTCTTGTTTGTTTAGGTCAGAAGCAGCTGCTCCCTGGGAGGACTCTGCACGAATCGCTCACACTGCGGATTAAGGCTTGTCGAAGGTGCCAAGCTGCAGAAAAACACAACAAATTGATAAGAGACGCGCCACAGTGAGGCTGCGCTCGCCAGAAATTCATTTCAAATCATGTCAAAATCAATATTTTGCAAAGCCGAGAAAACATTGGATTTTTGTTTTATGTTAAGCCCCGCAGCCTTTCTCTCTGCGCCTATCACGTTAACACTCGGCATCAACACACACACACACACACACACCAACGCGCGTCCCAACAGCCTCCTGTGCGCGCGCGCACACTTCGGTGGGAATAACATTGCCGACCGTCTTCGTGCCATAAACGGCAGAAGGGTGGTGGTGTCTGGGGTTGGCGTGCGGGGGGGTGGGGGGGGGGGTCTTCGGGGTGGGGGGACGTAGACCAAATGCCACACAAGTTCTCTGCGAAGGCCACAGAGCTGCTCGCTGACCTTTAGGACGCAGAGACAGAGAGCCATAAACAGACCTTAGCCAGTCTCAAAGTCAAACGTGTCCCAGAAGGAGTGAAAGACCTATTGTGCACGGCTGCAAAAGCAACAAACCCCGCAAACACGCCCGCCCCCGCCACCACCCTCAACCCCCCCCCCCAAAAAAAAAATCCTCTACAATTAAGACAACTCCCTTGTACGTGTTGGTTGAAACGCACAGGTTGAAAAAGGCAAATACCTGCAAACTTCGACAAGCCGTTAGTCATCGTTACTTGCCTCTGGGAGGCGGAAAATGCAGGTAAAGGCCTTACTGGTGCAGGAGTGTGTGTGTGTGTGTGTGTGTGTGTGTGTGTGTGCTGGTCCCTTGTGAAAAAACATCTCTGAGAAAACATTGTTCGAGCAGCAGAATTTAGGGTGGGGCGGGGGAGGAGGGGTGTCAGAACGCGGTTTGAAGTTCAAGTTAAAAAAAAAAAAAAAGACGCAATCGAATTTTCGTCTGGCACATCCTCGGTGACCGGGGGGTGTTTACAAAGCCGAATTATCCCGCTGCCATAAACAAAAAATGACTGGCTGAAACACAAAACAGTGTGAACCGTGTGAGCCATTAGAACGTCTCGGGTTGTTTTCATGCCTGTTTAGCCTTTATGTCTTTTTTAACATTCGGCTTTGTTGATAATTGCAACTGTACATTGTCGCTGCTGTGCATCAAAGTCTCGCCTCAACGCTAAACAACGGGAATGTGTAGGTTAACATACATGTTGCTGTACCCTCTACTTTGCTTTACAAAATTAATTAACCTCCCTTGGTATTAAAACCACTTTATATTGTAGACATATAGATTCTTGGGATTCTCAAATTCTTATTCTTCTTAATTAAAACTCAAAACATTGCATGTTACTAAATACATACATATGCTGGTGCTCAAAATATCTCAGCGGCGTTATCACGACTCGACAAAAGCATTTTAGCCCAAGTCTAAAAGTAAGTAATGCTGCAGTATGGCCTTTATTATTATAATATAATAATTATTATTATAAGCAAGATCGTTGGAGATGCATATTTGAGAACATCACGGGCATTTAATCACCACTGCCCATGTTTGATGAAGTAAAAGATAAAACACAACCTACATTAACACGTACATTCGCGATTCTTGTGTGTGTGTGTGTGTGTGTGTGTGTGTGTGTGTGTGTGTGTGTGTGTGTTTGTGTTATTTTTAATTCAAGGGTTTTCTGCCCGCCCGTTATCATAAGATGGAAAATCTTCATGATGATTCTATGATAAAGAAGATATACAAATGTAGGCATCTTTGCATACAAAGGCGCATGCCAAAAAGTTACGTATCAATTTTTCTATGGTATTCATATAAACGTGCGTTAAAAAGTGTAGGTCGTGTGCAAATTAAAAAAAATTGAATTAGTGTCAGTTAAATTCAAAAAATCATCTAAGCGTATTTAATCCGATGCGTAAAGTTGTTCTTTATTTACACAGTGGCGGGTCATTTTCTATTTACACTTGTAAACGTGTTCCACAGGTCTGGCTGTGAGGCGAGTTCACGTCAGTAAAGCCGAACATCCCCGATCAAATTGTGACAGTTGTGTATTATAATAATTATAACTGTCATTGTTTTGGCCTCGGCACACTGTATTTGCACACTGACGCATTGTGAAGCATCGCCTACTAGCGCGCTCCAATAGTCACGTTAATTATAGGTATTCGCCACGCTGCACAAACATGTATCTTCTTTTCAAAACCTAAAAAGGCAACTGCGCAATATGCTGATGCATTGGTAAAATATCTGAACACAACCCAGTCAGGAAGGTAAGAGAAATCTGAATTCCGATCACAGAGTAGTTGGTAGTAGTTTGGGTCTCATCGGACCAAAGACGTGAAGAAAACGAGTCACATTTACTTCTGGATCTTAAGTGATAAATTGATGACCGAGTTGGTACCAAGGGTACTTTGATCAGCGATGAGCTAACGTCATCCATCATGTGTGTTTGGGTCACGGACGGACTACTGGGGAAGGCCGTTGGTCTTACAGGAGCGTCTTTCACAGTCCACTGACTGGGGGGGACAAACATGTGATCTCGACACACGGACAGCACGACTTTGTCAGCGGACACGCTTCAGGGCAACATGTTTGACAAAGATGCATTAATGTTGTGTAAGTTCGCACATGTTCGCACAACTCTGCAGTGGTCAGTGGAGTGCTTTACACTTTTCCGCCGGTAGGGAGAGCTTTATGGAGTTTTCTCCCCATACTATTCCACCAGGGTCTGTGCGAGGATGCACAGATCTGAAAAACACTTTTTTTTTTTCCACAACCCGGTTGTATCTCGACACAAACTACTGCTTTTCCATATAATTATTAGTCAATAAAGTTCCTAATTCAAAGCAGAATAGGCTGTAAGACGCGGGGGAAAGTCTTGAAAAGAGGCTTCACAATGTGGAGCACCGGGGTGTAACCCTATTACTGCTTTACAGAGCCGCTGCGTCTTTAGCCTCACTGTTATGAGCTTGTAGCATACTGGTGACACTGATTAGGTCGAACCTCAAGAGAAAACCACAAGGAATATGTGAACACGGCTCACAATATCGAGCTGTAGCGTAGAACTACAACTTTGTGAAAGCTTTGTTTCACAAGAGCCCCTAAAATAAATGCTAAATGTGGTTTAAATGCGGCGACATGTTGCGCAAAAGAAGGCCACACTCAATCTGGGGACCAACCTGTGAGGTCCTCTATCGATTATAGTTCACAGCTTGTACAATAATGTGCCAACAAAGCACCCTCTAAAATGCTTCCAAATGTGCCATTAGGGTTCAGATCTTGGTTTCACTGCAGCAGGGCGCGCACTGCATTCTGAAATGTGAGTTACAGGTCACGTCAAATAAAATAATCCCATCATGCAATCAGCACGAGCACGCCAATAAACGTTTCAATATTCTGTTTATTGAAGACCTTTCGCATATACATTCATATCATTATTACTTTAACAAGACAACGTAGCAATCCTTACAAGCAAAAACAAAAAACGAAAAACAAAATATATGGGAATGCAATGAGGGACGAAATCAAAGGACTACTACACAGAAACAGGATTTGCTTAAATGTCGCGCGTGTGGTGGAAAGTGAATTAAAGAAAAAATAGCCCTGAATATTATGTCATTCTTTTCAGTCCTGGCAGTATAATAAGCCAACATTTCCAACCCTTCCAACCACCGACGGGCATCATGGAATGCGCTATTGTACAATACGGTTAACAACATAAAGCACAATTACATAGCAAGAAGAAATCCTCCAATGGGATGCAAATAGCAACGTCTGCAATTTCACATTTTTTAATCATTATTATGATCATTATTATTATTATTATTATTATTATTATTATTATTATTATTATTATTATTATTATTTTACAAAGTTATACACGAATACAAGTTGTGGGGAAAAGGGAGGACAACACTGAGCACATTGCAAGGAGCGAGTACATTAATAGGTGGACCTGATGGGCCCTCCGTCCTTCCGCTCTCAAAATAACAATAATAATAATAATAATAATAATAATAATAATAATAATAATACAAAATAGAATGAAAAAACACATTCTTCGGAGACGTTTGGGGGTCAAAATTACGGTGGTTTCAGCTTTTGATTTTTAAAAAAAAAAATAAAAATAAAAAGATACAAAAAGTCACCAACAAAGAACAGAAAAGTGGCCCGCAGAACATATCACATCAATAACATGCTGCAAATACATTTCACTGCAATAGCTTAATACATGACGGATGACGCGCTTTGGTCTCCTTCCAAATTAAGGCGACTCACACGTAAATAATACTGTTACATTTCTAAATATTCTCTTTCACTAGGAGAGCCGCTGGTATCTCCCAGAACTAAAAACCAGTTTACGCCCCTGTCCTGTCGCGACTGTTAGAGTCACCAGGAGGCCTGGGGGGAAAAAAACACTTTGGATTTTTCTACTCCATAATGCAGCGAATGTTTTTATTTTATTTTTTAAAACCGTCAAAATCCCGAGAGCAGCTGCATCCTGCTTCCAAACGGTGATCTCAAGTTAAGAAAAGCAACATGCATGGCTGGGAAATCACTGCTCAGACAAGTTGAAATGCAAAAATGTTAGAGAAAGCACCTGAAGAATTTGTGTAGGCCACGAGTCAAAGTCATGGCGATTAGTATTCACTGTATAGCTTTTTTGCCCGTGCGCTCTGAGAAGGAGATCGACGTGATTACGCTGCAGCTTCACTCCTCTGTCTCCGCCCGAGGACTTCCAGACGTCCTGCCCGTGACCATGAACATGAGAACTGAAGAAAGGCCATGACTATATTCTAATGTGCGTTGAGCACGCGGGACTTGTTTTTTTTCTTCCAATCTAACCGACAACCACCTCTCTTGATGAACTGTGCGGGATCTTCTCTGTATTCAATGCAGTTTTTCGGCTTGTTTATTGGATTTCGGATGTCGCCCTGCTTCCCTCCTTGTGTACTCCTTAGCGGGAGGGAAACGAAACAGAATGCAACTTTTCACGTATGTGTCATCCCAAAGCACAACTATTGATATTTTTCACAGAAAAACACACACTCTCACAGCTTTTTTGTGCGACTACAATGTCTCGAAATACATATATATATATAACGGAGCTTTAAAAGCCAGACAGTGGCATTTACGTTTTGGCTCATGTAGCCCGCACCTTTGAGGAATAACAGAAAATGTTATAATATTTACCTGAAATGTAAAAAAAAAAAAAAAAAAAAATGTAATAGGTGAATAGATGCATGCATTGAAAGTAAAAAATAAAACCCAAAGGGAGCTAAGAAGGTTTTGGCTCTTTTTTTTTTATGTTTTGCTTTTGTTTTGAACTTCATATCAATTCACCTTTCGCCAAATCTCTAAAAGTAGGCCAGGGCTTGCTCCCTCAGCATGAGTCTCTTCTTCTTCATCCTGCGGTTCTGGAACCAGATCTTGACCTGTTGGTCGCTGAGGTTCAGGCGGTCGGACAGTTCCCTCCGTCGCTGCCTCGTGATGAACTCGTTCATCATGAACTCGCCCTCCAGCTCGGCCAGTTGCAGCTTGGAGTAGGGCTTGCGCTTCTTCCTGGTCCGGGTGTGCATTGGGTACCACGGTGCCGCTGGAGGAGAGGGGAGAGGAGGAGGATGAGGAAGAGGAGGAGGAAGAGGAGGCGGCGTGCAGGGGAATTAGTCACCACGGCTGCAAAAAAAAAATCACGGTCACCTCCAAGGTTATGAGGAGCCAGGGACACCAGTGGTTCCTGCCCTTAATGATATTAATGGATTCGAGACGCAACGTGGCTTGACTTTGGAGAAACACACGGAATAAATACGGGAAAATAGGTAGAAGGGGGCGACAGTTCGATTCATGCTTTCTGTTCTGGTATATGAGGATGCAGTCACACACACACACACACACACACACACACACACACACACACGGGGGGGGGGGATTTGTTTTGGGACGTGCCTGCACTGTGGCTACACCACCCAGCTCCATTCAGGAGGCCCACTAATCTCCTAATCTAACTGATCGTGGATGTTTCCTATTTTTAAGCCCCCCTGTGGAGACCCGCCGCCATACAGCGGTTTGTGTCGCTGAGTTTTATTGTTGCAGTTAAAGTAGCATTAACGTGATAATTAAGACGTGCTTGCAGAATAGCCCTACACGCTCAACAAGATTCGGAGACGTATTAAAGCGACAGTTGAGCACACTGGGACGGATATTAATTCTGTTTATGAGTCACCTTAAAGGGGATGAAAGGGGGACAAAATCCGCTGTTTCAGTGCAGTTGAGGAAAGCATCTTTAAATCACCGTCTAATTTGTTTGTAGGCAATGATGCGGCGACATATTTGCACACACACACAAAAACCAAACACTGGTTAAATGGCATTGAAAAAGAAGAAGCTACAACTGCGCGTTAACATGGCTGCCCGCCGAGGTGGCTGTGGATGGCGATACTATCTGTAAATGTACACAACCACATGGGCGCGTAAGGCATTTTAGGGCAACCCCTAGCGGCGTTTGCTCACCATACAAGTAACCTGCACATCAATGCAACGCACGCTGCGAAAAAAAAAAAAAATGCATCCATGATGCAAATAAATAAACGCACGAGCTCTAGCGAGTGAACGATGAGTGCACGAACGTACGTTAAAAAAGAAAAGGAAAAAAAGAAAAGAAAAATAGCCGGCGACATTTTCCCATTCTTTCACACTGTGCAACGTGATGGATGGAGCGCTCACTCACCTCCGCTTGCAGCTATGTTGCCGGAGTGGCTCGCCGGTGACACCATGGTCTGCGTGTCGCTGGACGAAGCCTTGCCGCCCTCGTTGAGCAGCGACGAGCTGGAGTCCGACTCCAGCGACTGACAGGACGGCGGGTCTTGCGTCAGCTGCTCGCTGCCGTATTCATATTTGGAGAAGGCGACCGCGTTGCCAATGGCACCGTGCATGCCGTGCTCGGATGTCAGTGATGATGATGTGTCCCTCGCCCTGTCCTCCCGTTTGAGGCTGCCGCCACCTGAGCAGTTCTCCCGGTTCGCGCCGCCGTTGCTGTAGTAGCACTTGCCCTCGTCTGCCCGGGTGATTTCACACGACCGGTTGAAAGAGGGGTTAATGGACACGGGGCTGCTGAAGTAGGACTGAGAGTATCCATTGCACGGCTCCGAAGGGTTCCACGGGAGGGAGCAAACATTGTCCCTTCTCGGGTAGGAGAGAGACGGAAGCCCCGCCAGTTGTCCCCCCGAAGCTCGGAAATTCGGGAAGTAAAACGTGTCTCCGGTGTGGATGTTTACCAAAGGTCCCACAAACCCTGGATTAAGGAGATTATGCTCGCCCATTTCCGCGGGCCCGACCAACAGCTTCTAGTTTATTGCAATCTGACATTTAACATAGTTAAACCTGGAGGGGCGCCTGATTGGCCATCTCGGGACCACGTGGCCCGGGCCAGCTCCTGCTTCACAACGTTACCACCCACTCGGTTTCCTCGTAGACAAAACAAAACATTAACTTCTGTATTACAGGGGTTTATATGCTTTTTAAAAATACAATAAACCGTTTTTATTAAATTGTTGGATCTTGTTTTCTTTCACTGGAGTCTCACCGAGTCCAGTGGCTGCTTCTCCTTTTACACCGGAGGAACTGTCCATCGCCTCGTTTAATATCTTTATTAGCTGGCCAAAAATTCTTTTGAAATCCAATTTCTTATGATAACTGTTGCACCTTGGGTGTACACGAGGCCTTGTTTTCTTGCGAATTACGGCTGAATTCAGTGTCACATAAAAGCTGTGATGTCCCAACTTTACAAGCTTGTTTTAAGGAAAAGACTGATGCTCATTGCAGCACTCCGCTCATATTTACAGTAACAGGGTCAGCAGGTTGAAGCCAGTGGCTCAGTAAAAAGGGACGATGTTGTACAAGGTTACTTTAGGAGGGTATATTTCACATATCCTCTCGTACACCTCTCACGAACAACTTTAACAGATATCTCCAATAAACTCTAGTGGGATTGTTACTTCCGCTCACAATTCTTTTATACGAATTTAACAAGATATCTGGACATTTAGCCGATTCACACCATCGACAGTCCCAACGCTTTATGCAGTTGTTTGATTTGTGGACGCAACTCTGAGGACGCAAAGACGTGATGAGCCGAGTTACGCTTGGGCCCCAAACAAGAAAGGCGCTTTTCTTGCCACCAACAAAACGCTTTTCATTCCGACGAGACCAATCTCGAAATTTAATCAGGGAAATGTGATCACGATAAGCACATGGTTGAGTAATTTTGTAAAATTGATTATTTTGTTCTTTTTCGGCGCCTGCAATCGTCGATTTGCCAAATAGTCAACCTCAGGCATTTCATTCTGACGGAACTATTTTCCAACTTTTTTCCAATCACTCTCAAGAGTAAACACACTCCCCATTAATTAAGAAGACTGAGGACACTCTGTAATTATGTGTGCTGTACATCACTACAGCCAGCCGAACTCCGTTTTAAATTATATTATTATATATTCCTCTTCCCGCTCAACAGTTTCCAGTACCAGTACAAGTAGATATGCAGCTGTGAAAAAATTATTAAAAGCGTATAGATCTGCATTTGCTGCGGAAAAGTCAGATGCATGAAAACTAATGAATTAGAAAGGGGGTGTTGAACCTTAAAAAACAACTTTGCACACTCACATAAGCAGCCGTCAATCTAGTTTACGACGCAGACTTTAAGTGGGTTTGAACTTGATTTTGAACTCAAATACTCGATTTATAACATAACCGGAAGTTAAAAAAAAAAGAAGAAAAAAAAAGATCAAATGCAACAGCAATACAAGTGTCAAAAAGATTTTCAATAGTTTCATCTTACAATTATCCGTCATAAAATAAAAAAAAACATTTAAAAAATAATTTCACTGACGACATTAACAGCAAAACACGAAACCCTATACATCGATTGAAGGGAGACCAAATAATGATAAATAAATAAAAAACAATAATGATATGCTATGTTATGTGATTTTATAAGGAACAAAAGGTACGGGGTTACAGCAGCTGCTGATGCGCTGCATCACGCTGCTGGTGTGCAGCAATTTCGCCAATGAGGTGTTATGTGAGAACATTAGCATTTGGTTAAACACTAGTTTGGGATCCGTTTGCAAGTCAGCCGATATTTGATAGCAGCGTGCCGTCACCGAACCCAAAGGCAGCAGGCCCTTGCTCCAGCCTTAAATAGAAAGAAAAAATAGCGAATGTGCAAACCGGAGAGGTCACTGGGAATACATTGCGGTTTCATCTCGTCTCTGGCGCTCATTGGCTCTCACTGTGGCTGCACATTCCACTGATCTACAGTCAAGTCTGGTTGTGCTGCAGCGTCACAACATCAGACACAGAATAAGAAGGTCTTGTGACTCAGATGCGGTGAGGCTCTCACCTCCAGGGACTTCCAGCAAAAGACAAAACACTGCCGAGTGGCTTTTTACCACAAAATGGCCCGCACGGCCAAACCAGAGAGTGGACAGACTTCGGTCGCTTCTTTACCTCGCAGGAAGGAGGCCATGTGTTGCGCCTCCTCGCCTCGTCTCTCCACGCCTTTGGATCCAGCTTCCCCCCACAGATCCGCATTTCACATTTTTCCCTTGAAAGAAAAATACAACTGTCTGACGGCTCAGCGCATCTCCAAGCCACATGCTGGCAACACAGTGCGACAGCTCGGCGATGATGTCACTTGAGAGTAATATAGTTTCAGTGATGTCATTCTGAGAGCGACTAAAATCTCGGTTTGAAAATCCAAAGAGCTTTGCCAAAAGCGAGCGCGAAGCACCGTCAAGGTCACTGCCTAGTCCACCGTCTGCGACATGTTGGAATTGCCCTCCCGGAATCCTGTCCAGACAGGGCAATAGTCAAAACAAAAGGCCTTTCTTGCCTTTTCTCTTTGGGTGTCTGCAGGCAGGTTGCCACAGTTATAGCCTTGTGCACGGCTTTTAAAGCTTCCTTTAAGGAAGACAAACCACCAAAGGACGTCAAAAAGCCACTAAAGTAATAAGGTGTCAGGAAGAAAGCCATTTCAGGCGTGCATGCAAGGCTATACGCGCAACATTTTTCTCTGCTTCCTCATTCTGGTAAAACTTTGTTTAAGGGGAAAAAAAGATTTGATGTTAAAAGTATTTCACCAATCTGTAAAAAACTGCGAAAAAAAAATACTCAATTCAAAATACACCGGTGTAGGACAGTAAAAGCAGTTCTAGTCTTTGTAATTCCGTACACATTAAACACTACAAGTCTTTCTTTTAAATATGTGTATATGTTTTTAATTTTATAAACAGCCCTATTGGTCGGCTTGAGTTTGTAAGTGAAAGAAAGAAAGAATTCTTTGAACGGCTGGCAAAGAAAAACTAATTCCCAGGTTACTATAATAAATAAATAAATAAAAATAAGTAAGTAAGTAATGAAATAATAAAAGGTTATGTCACTGATGGTACTGCATTGGTCTTCATTCAGCGTGAGACTGTCTATACGTGTTTGCCTCAAAATACTCAAAACGCATTTGTGTATAAAGGATTAACAACATTCTACGTCAACATGTAGTCAATGAAACGAAATGTGAGCAGCCTTTATCTGTAGACATTTTGGATTGATCAATAAATTTCAAAATCCAAACCAGTCTAAAAATTGAAACGTATTTAAACATTAAAAAAAACAGGGAAAACACAGATCCCATCGCCTGCTAATAAGCGGCAACAATAACGATAATTCTACATCTAGAAAAGGAATGAATAAAAAGTAATAACAATCAAATGTATAGGTTAAAAATACTAAAGAAACTAAACAAGGAGGTGCGGGTAACAATAAAAAATAATTTAAATGTCATCCAACGTGGAGATTGTGGTCAAAGCCTACATTTCAAATAATAGTAATAAAAAAATGGTATCAGAAAATAATGACTTCAGTACATAAGATAAAATTGAATGAAAACAATTGCATGAAATGTTACGGACGTGCATGTCCGTAAGTTACATTCATCGTCATTGCACCATCCGAAATAAAACGACACACGTACGGACAACTAAAGAAAAGAAAACAGCTTCTACGTCAATTTGATGAAAATTCAACAGACATTTCATAAATTCAGACAAACGGTCTGAAACAGATTAAATAATACTGAGCAGCACAGATGAAGGTAGAAGCAGAGAGAATGAGAGGGCTGCATGCAATGACAGAGCTGCAGCACTTCCTGATAATTTCCTCTGGTCACCACCAGAGGTTATCAGCCCCCTGTCTCATGCATGTAGCTGACTGAGGCCTGCAGTGTGGACACTGCCACGCACAGCCAAAACAATGCAACTTTATTTTCACATATTACTGCAGTTTGCTAAAAACTGACATTTTTTTGGTTAATATTCATGACAAAGCCTAACTAGATATTTCTTTGTTAATTTTGAAGATTTTTTTTTTTTTTAACAGGAACATATTCTGTCTCAATTCTTTCAGGTCGTAGAAAATTCTCATCTCGACTGTGGAAATTTATAATGTTATATTTAAAAGGACATTTCATTTATTTTAAATGGTTTTGCCTCAATGACTTAATGTTGTTTCAAATCTTATTCTATTAATGCAAATGTTGTGAATATGCATCGTGACTATCCGTATATATTTATTTAGTTTAGCTATTTAAAAATGAATATACAAGAAATTATAAATTAATAAATTATAATTTATTAAACTACTTGAGCGGCCGTGAATGTTAGACACAGGTTATTATATTAGACCATCCATGTTTGGAAGCCTTCGCGCGGAATTTTTTTTCTTGATTGACTTTATTATATTTTTAATACTTAAAGCATGTAAAGCCAGAACTAATACTTCTATATTTAGAATGACACTCGCTGTAGAATAAAGCAACTTTGCAGGACACCTGTACCTCTTATCTAACACCATGCGTGCGTCGTACACACACGCGATCAATCATTCAAAACGTACTGACAACGCACACACTCCATCATATTTAAATTTAGAAAACGTTGTGAGTTTTTTTGTTTTTTTTTATGCACAGCGTTGGTTATTGGCGAAGAGTAGTCGTAAAGCAAAAGCGCACGCACAGGCCTGTGAGTGGTACGGCGGGAAGGAAACGACCATACCTTCAGTTGTTCTGGTGTGAGCGACGTCGTATTTTCTCTTCCTCTCGCTGTGTGGACAGTATGACTGCTTGCTGTGGACACTGGTGGAGATGCTGGGAGACGTCAAAAAAGTTCCTACCTGTCCCTTCAATAAAGGAAAAAGCTGGTGACGAGTGAATGGAACCATTGGTGGTTCCAGAGTCATGAGGCCAGACGAGGAACTTTCACAAGACTTCTGCAAAAACCACTTTTTCAAAAGTAGGGGGGAAAAAAAAAGTTCAGCGCCCAAATGCGAATTCAAAGCTGTGCAAGATGGTCAGAATGCAGGTCAGAGGATATCGCTACACTTCCCTTTTTTATGTATTTATGGCATGCCATTAAGCCGGCCTGTCTAGACAGGGAAATAACACCTTGTTTGCCTACAAACAAACCGCCAGCGCTGCTGTCCGGCCCCCTATTTATTATTCACAATCTGCTGTGATGTCAAGGTCAAAGTGACAGCATAGTCATGGTCAAGGGTACGTCAGCAGACCCAGAACTTTCCACGGGGATTGGAAATCCAGGAATCCAGACAAAAAAAAAGGAACCCTCTCAAGTCTGACGGCTTGGATTGTAATCAGCGAAGCGCCAAAGATCTTCAGGGCTGGAAAAAGTGACAGTGCAGTCAACAATCCGCCTGCACACTTTGGAATACACTGCAAAAACACGCACAGCGAACCGTTCCAACACATTTAAAGATAAAGATCTCAAACGTGAATTATCGAGAGTGCAACAACAATTGGCGTAATTCAGGTGAAGATATATTTGTGTTTATCGTGGAATTGAAACACCGGCGGCTACGAAGACTTTCTTCAAGACATACATAATTTAACTGGAACTAATTCGCAAGGCTGTCTTGTTTACAAGACAAATCAAGCAAATATTTTCTTCTGCTGTGACTGCAATAGATTTCCTTTGCAGCCGCCACTTCTCTTGAATGTTTTAGCCATCCAAATAGACTTTACACACATGCACGGAAAAGTAAACATCAAAACTTTAAATCAGAGAGCGGTTGGAGCCTCGGGAAAATTGTGTGTGTGTGTGTGTCTGGAGGGGCGGGTGTTTTTGCGTATTATTTAACTTTTACAGTTTGGAAATAAAGAGCCTGATTTGAGGGATTTGTAGGCATATTTCAGAATTGCATTTCTTCTACGACTCGCACTGTTTCTGTATATTTTCACTGACTAAGCAAAATGTGCCTGTTGTATATTGTAAATATGATTTCTTTTTTTTTCTTTTTCTTTTTGTTGCGTAACTCGGTGCTGCGTCACTTTAACAAAGAACGTGTCTTCATTACTCATCAAACCACAACGAATGCGTGGCAACCCGGTAGTGTGTTACCGTGACTGCTGTATTGCGCGTCGGCCCTGTACAGCCTTGTTGCAAAGATTGTGTCAAGTCAGAGCTAAGAATAATATGCGTTTCCTATTGATTCTAATGCGGAAGGAGACTGGGTGGAGAGTGTGGGCGTGTTGGATCAATACAGTCCCTAGAAAGCCAAGTTCAAAAATGATCCAGCTGAAATTCAGGGCCGAGTGATTCCTAGTGAAATGATTCCAAACACAACATCACTGTTTATTTCGTTCTTTGCCTCGTTCTTACGCGTGCTGAGGCTGCGCGCGGCGAATGTATCCGCTCAGGTCCCATTAACATGAGTCCGGGATGACCGATAAGTCTTAATCAAGCACTCTGCAGTATAAAAGTCGTCCATCCGCCGCTGATGTTACAGACTCGGGCTGGAGACAGAAGGCGACAGCGGTTAGGAGCCTCAGGCTCCTAATGACATCGGTGCAACTCGACACGGAAGGGAAATGCTGCAAGTAATGGCTGACTGACGTGCGTGTTTGAGCGGGGATTTTTTTTTTCCATATACATCATTTATTTATGAAACACGTTTACCAGTACGTAAGTCAACACCACAATACAGTTCACATAACTGCACGAGAAACAAAAGTAGAAATGACAAGGCTTCGTATACAAGGCATGTTGATCAGATCAGCGGCGATTCTACACTAACGAAAGGTACAAAATAAAGAAAAAAATAAAGAAGATGAGGGGGAAGAAGAGGGGGGAGGTTGTGCATTTATGTGTAATACTCGATGGCTTTTAATGGTTTACAATCATTCCAGTTGCAAGACAGAATCCTTCACTGACAGAGGAAAACATACAGGCCTTGGGATATTCCAGCTTACTATAATAGGAATTAAATAAAGAATGCATTGCACTATACAGGTTAACACGTAGCGACCTTTTCTTGAAGGCTTTTAAGAGCACATATTCCACAAAGAGGAAGATAACTTTTTTTTTTTTTTGGGAAATTACGGTTCTGGGAACATTTTTCTTTTAATTATATGTCTTTTCTCCACGGTAGAGCGCTGTCAGTCTCAAGTTCAACACGTCACTGCGCCATCATTCATGTCCATGGCGGGTTTTTTTTTTTTTTTCGTCTTCTTTTTTCAGACCGTCTTCTCGGTTTTAAAAGTCTCAGAAAATCAGAAATGTTGCCAGTCCTCTTGAGATTGGTGTGTTTGGTGTGTGGGTAGTTGAGGGGCAAGCGATGCTCATCTTGAAATACAGATAACCTTTTAAATATTATATATTTATATATGTACATTCATACAAAACAAATGCCGAGTGAATTTTCCGTATTTTTTCACAGTTTTTAGAGTATTTTTCCTCTAAATTAGCAACGTTGGGGGAAGTGATGATGACGTGGGGTTGATGAGGCTTAAATTACATATTTAAAAAGAAAAAAATCGAACAAACTGGGGGATGAACGCTCAGCCAAAAATGTTCTTGAGTTCTTCTTTTAATGCGGGAGGTAAATAATGTGGCGTAATGGAAGGTAAGAACTGCAGGGATTTTTATTTTTATTTTTTTCAAAAAGGGAGGTGGGGGGTCGCTGATATGATCAAGTGGTGTGCATGTGACTGTTCTTGGATTTACTGACGAATTTTTTCTCCTTGACTCGTCGGTTCTGAAACCAGATGGTGACCTGGCGCTCCGAGAGGTTGGTGGCGGCCGAGATGCGCCTCCTCTTGTCTTTGGTGATGAACTTGCTGGCTGCGTACTCTTTCTCCAGCTCCTTCAGCTGGATTTTGGTATAAGGGACCCGCTTTTTGCGCCCGCGACGGTAACTGCTGACTTCCGGCTGCAGTGGCACGACATCTGAGGGGATGAAAAGCCAAGGAAAACATTAATATTAGCCGGTGTGCGCAAGATATGTGACATTACTTGGATACATGTTGATTGATCAAAGTTTGTGATTATACCGATTGGGGCATAGAGACCATCTTAAAGTGTGTGTGTGTGTGTGTGTGTGTGTGTGTGTGTGTGTGTGTGTGTGTGTGTGTGTGTGTGTGTGTGTGTGGAGCGAGAGAGAGAAAACACCACACCTGACATCAAGGACTATGATATTCAATATTGTAATATTGTCAAACGAGATCTTGAGATATAAGGTGAGATGTCGAAAACGGAAACCGCATGCGTCGCACACACACACAGACAATATTTTCTTTAAAATGACGAACCATCTAGAAGTCACAGCGACTGTACTTTGCGCCCTGTTTGCTGCACTGGAAATAAAAAACAAAGGATTTTTCTCGCTGGATCTGCTCGTGAGACCATGCAATCTTGACATTGTCCATCAAACAGCGAACGGCTTTTGTGGCTTCAGGTAGGGATAAAAAAAAAAAACGCAAGTCCAATTAAAATAAAATAGAATGATAGATTCAAAATGCTAACTAATTGACAGTTCCGACTGAAAAGTCAAAGGCAAACAGAAATAAATAAGGTGTATGTGTTGCACATTACTGCAAATGCACTTTGGAAACATTATAGAACTGAACATAATTCACTCTTACCAAAATGACAATCGTCTGTTCCATTTTTTTCCCCAAGTCTTTGTCATAGTAACAACAAACTTCACACCGTGGGAATCTTACTGTTCTCACTTTTTAAGGTGTGGGTTTCAGTGATTGCACCATTTTCCCCTCCAGGTTGGGATTTGAGTGAAGGGCAGCCAATGGGAGACGTGACAGGACACGTTTGGTTGTATTTTGAGAAATGGTGGCAAGCTGTGAGACATGAAACCTTTTACCACCATGTAATTTTACAATTATATTTTTGGCCCCTGTGATTGTGCAGATAAAGCCTTGATTTGGCCCAATGGTTGTTAAACATCCAGCTCTCAACGATTTGTTTTTTCTTTTTTTTTCTTTGCGGGGGTTAATCTCAGCTCAGTATTATCATTATTGTGAACACAAACAGAATCGGTGTGCAGGGTTCCACTGTACACCGAAGGCCATAAATTTTGACTCCTGAGTGAGGCTCAATCGGCGAACGTGCGTGACATGCAGACTGAGGCAGAGGAAGGACATGCGCGGCGCGCGCTCCTGTTCTTGTGGGGGTGTGCGCGCACATTTGACGGCGTGCCCGTGCTTGCGTGGCTCTCTGCTGTCCATTTCCAATATGAGCGTTGGGCAAATGTCTCGTGCGTGTATTACACGGGGGGGGGGACCCCGGATCGGGGTCCGAGGACATCCCTGTCGCAGATTAAAAATAACTACATATGATCGCGCGATAATAGAGCTCTGCGTAAAGAGAAGCAGCCCAGTAAACACTCTGTAAACGGCATACTGCTCGGGCTCTGCTGCCCATTATCAGATATCATGTGCGTTATGCGGTGCGGTCAGATGGAGAAAATGCTAGTGTGCATGACAATAATGGCCCGACGGGGCAGAGTTTGCGCGCTTCGGAGCCATACAGGCAGACAGGTAAAGGCTGGACAAATGAATCGCGAGATTTTAAGAAAGACCGTGAACGCGTCTCGGGCACGCAAAGATTTATTGGTACAATCCAAACCCAGGCGGCAAGCTTAGTCACTATTATTGCCAGGAGGGGCAAAGGTATATGCTCTGGTCTTCTAGCCGTTTTTACGCGACTGAAACGGGACTTTAACCATCACATGACTTCTCGGGGAAACGGGGGTAAATGATCCCATGATCGCTCGGTTTCCCTCGTATGTAAACATGCAAACTGTAAGTGAAACCTCTTGGTGCCCAGGATTCATGATGCCATTTGAACGCAAACTTCTCCCCGGCATGCATGATGTTTTGATAAACGGCAGAGTGAATCTGACCGCCCGTACGTGCAGCAAATAAAAGGCATGTGGTTAGTGACGCGCGGCTTGACAGTTGCACGTTTATTCAGCAGTTATAGAGTTTCCATGCACTCGGCGAGCCGGCTTATGTCACCACGCTATCGCGAGGAATTGCATGGACTGGGCGGTAATGCCTCCGAGAGCTAAAAAATAAATAAATAAATAAATAAAAATAATAAATAAATAGAAATTTGAAAATACAATATAGCCCTATCCGGAATAACTTTCTCAGTGAGATCAGACGGGAATTCAACGCATGCTCCGCTATGAGAAGTTTACATGCTGCAGAGATCTTCAGTATTAAACGCCACATGGTTCGGGGGTGGAAAAAACACAATAAAAAAAAAAAAACACACACACAAAGCAACAGCAAAGAAGGGATCCTTACCGGGAAACGGTGATTTCCAGAGATGAGTCGACTGCGTTTGCTCTTTGGAGCAGTACACCTGCCCATCCCAGCCATTGGAGAGAGCCCAGTGCTGGTAGCCCTCCATAGGGATCAATGCGTCGTGCCGCGGCTCTGGGTGGGCACTGATACTGGGCACCACCGACACGTCGAGATATCCGGGAACAGCCTGATACGAGCTCGCGAAACTCGGGTAGAAGGCAAACTCCTTCGCCCTGGAAGACAGTTCCTCGGTGGGCAGCGCCGTGCTGGGCTCGGCGTATTTCTCTGCGGGGTGATACGAGCAGGGCTTCTGCTGCAAGTTCACGTTGTGCGAATGAGACAATCTGCAGCCGTAATATGGATTCCCAAATGGGTAGCCGTAGCTCAGAGACGCGCTGGATGAAGTTTGAGGCGCGGGGCACTGCCGGCCGGTGTCCGGAGAGGAAATATCCGAGTAGACGGAGCCCTGGTGGGTCGCGATGGTGCCAGAATGTCTTCCCAGAGCGGGGTGCGACATCAGATCCCTGCAGTGGGTCGCAGGGCAATTACCGCTCAGTCCCTCCATTGTTTGGCTTTTACTCTGGCTGTTTTCATTCGGGCTTTTTTCATAAACGTACATCAAGGTGTCCGCCCAGCGTGGATGCAGAACCAGCGAAGTCGTCATATCAGGGGCTGCCGATGCTTTTTAAAAGTCGACTACTCCAAGACGGACACCTCATTTCCAACTACATTTTACACCAGGCGCATGCGCACACGGGGCCCCTCGTGTGTCCACTTCATTAGGAATCTGGCACGTGACACGCTAACAAGTCCTGCGAGATTGGGCTTGTGAGTTGAGGCAGAGCAGCCCTTTAAAGACCCACTGCCTCGCATGTCACCGTTTTTTCCTGCACAATGCCGACTACTATCATTGGCTTAAGTCAGTCTGATGCGCAACCCTTAAAGGAGAGTTTGGCCACTTTCAGGATGGGGGACAACTTGTGAAATTCGGCCGACTTTAAGTGAATCCAAAGAATAAAACAGCCTGTGATGCGTTTCATGGTTGCAAGCGAAATAATAATAATAATAATAATAATAATAATAATAATAATAATAATAATAATAATAATAACATTTCTGACAAATAAATCTCTCTGAATTCTTGAGCGGCTGCCTGAGGCACTGATGCGTCATTGGCGCAGTCAGTGTGGATGCGCATCTCTGAGGTTCAAACCAACCGATGCGTGTCCCAGATAAACGCAATCTGAGGTCCTTGGGCGGCATCCTTGTGTTGCCTATTACGAAAGAAAATATTGCATATGAAGAAATACTGCAGGAGCGCGAGCGTGTCTGTAAAGCGTCCAGTCTTATCAGCACCCCCGCCCCCCTTGAAGGCCGCATTTCCTTCTAACGCGTATACTACTGCCACTGGGTCACCTATTAACATGTTCACACCAGATTCAGTAATCAAAAGTGAGGAGGACCGCTGTTCCAACAGGGAACTTTAATACGACTACACCATAACAATACTCTTTAGAACCTGATACTGCAGAGCTAAGCGGGAAAAACATTTTCCGTCTTTTTTTTTTTTTTTTTTTTTAGGAAAAAAGGGGAAAAGACAGTGTAGAAGCGTGTGTTTCTACTATCCGTGAGAGGGTCTAATGGATTGTTTGTGGTGCATTACAGAGGTGAGAATGCCAGCTTTAAGGCCTCTTGGCAAAAGTTGTGTATTTGAAGTGCAGCATAACGAGGCGAAGGCTTTTTACAGGTAAGGTGCCGTCGATGCAATTTGCTTTCAGTAAGCATTACATATGTCATCTTAATACATAATTATAGTGTTTATACGGTGTCACTCGCGGCTTTATTTCCCCTCCATAATAATTTGCACAAAATGAAATGCGCTGGGAGACTGAAGAGACCGTGTTTATATTCTGCAGGGTCCCAAAGCGGCTTACAACAGAACAATCAGCACCAATAAGAACAGCTAAAACCTGTGTGTTGGTCTGAGATGTCCATCAGTTCCGTATTTTGGACTCTACGTGTTGATTAGAAAGCGGGCATCTTTCACACAGGAAACCTCCTCGGACGCTGCCGGACAAACGACCGTGATCAGATTTTGAGGACTTGACGTTTTTTATGTTTTATTTAAAATTGCACCCAAAAATATTGGCTAATTTGTCACAAGGTTTTATGAATAATTGCGGAAAGCCTTCGTTCACCAATCCTGTAACACTATTAATTGGATTATTTCTGATTAAATAATTCACTGAAAATGAATGAGACATTTACACTTTTTATATTTTAAATATCACAGAGGAGATTGGCCAACAAAATCGTGATGCCTCATCGGTGAGTCACTTATGCAGCGGGCTGTAAGCTGCCCTGTCCGAAGGGGCTTCTAGTTTGATCAACATTTCTGCACTGCTGACTTGCCTTGGGAATGATCAAGCCACCGTTTTCTAGTTGTGTACCAAGGAAGCCAGAATCCTGCTCCTTTTCTGGGACAGGGACAATAAAGTTCTTTTGTCCTAAGGAAATTGCAACTACGGCGGGCTCATCCAAACGGCAGCTGCACGGAAGTCCAAGGTCAAGGTAAAAAAACGCAGACAAACAGGGTCGTAATCAAAGTCTAGACAGACAAGAATGAACTTCACTGCAGCAGTAGCTCTCGTTTAAAGACCCTCACTCTAAGACATTTGTTGTGTGAAGAGGGTGCGAAGTCAAAATAACCCACTGCATCTATCTAAATTTTAAATAGAAAAGAAAAGAAAAAACAAGGATTTAACAAAGGAGAAACTCTTCCGTCTGGGCTAATATAGGTTTAGCGGAGAAAGGCTTGTTGGACATTTCAATAAATATATGTATTTATTTAATAAATCGCACTACTGAGCTCATATTCGTCGGAAAATAGGCAGAACGATTGTGAACAGCGAGTGTTAATGTGAAATAAAAACTATTAAATTCAGTAATTTTAATTTTTGAAAAACATCAATCTTACATTAAGCCCGAGTTTGTGGCTTCCACGGTTGATATATTCATATATTTGGTCAAATGGAAAGAAAAATTAGAATGAAGTCAATTCATAAATGGAGGGGAATCCTGAAAATCTCCAATCAGGTGAGGAAATACTGACATTCAGCGCGTTTTCTAAAGCTACAAACATGTTGAAAAAAGGAGCTAGTATCAACACGTGGAATTATTAACAACAGAAAATAGCAGATATTTTTAAAGGGAGCATCGAGTCCAGAAGGAGGAGGAAAAAATAAACGGATGTAAATTGTATTTATTTAATTTTGTGATATTTATTCACACTTTTCCTCGCAAACCTGTTTGAAGAAGAATACTTCCCTGTCTGATTTTGAAATTAAGAGAACTGTCACAGATCTAAGATAGCATGTGATTATCTGGTTTTGCATTCTTAAAAAAAATGCACAAAAGGGGGAGAAGGTGCAGAAACGTCCGGTCTCACTAAATATTTTGTTGACACGGACTTCGAGCGACAATGATGCGCAACAGCATCCTGAGCACTGATAGCCTTGTGGTTGCCTAAACTGGTAATCATATTTCACAACAAAATTCCCAACATCGGTTTTAAACGGAAGGGCTCGCACAGTTTGCGGTAACGTTATAATATCTAAAACTGTCATCACGTATGAGAAGAATTTGCGTAAAAACTGACAGTAGGTTTACTAATTTAGGGCTTTTTTTATTATTTAAAGATGGTGGCAGATAGTTGTAACTTTTTTTGTTCTTTGATTTTTTTTATTATGTATTTTCTAAATATAGCCCTGTGTATTTATTTTCAAACAAGAGAGCGTTGGTTCTGCGAGGGACCTACCTCTTTATTTCAGGAACTTTTAAAAAGAATCAACTATTAATACAAGCAGACGTACTGCTGTAAATATCTTCACTGCCACACATCATGTCCTCCCAGACAGGCCTTGTCAGACAGACGCAGAGCCCGTCTGACGAGGACCCGTCGTGGGGGAGGGGAGAGCATCCAGCCCCACCATACAAACGCAGCCTACCTGCGGCTTCCGCTTTCAGGAAATGGGTGCACGGGCAGTGAGTGACTCCATATGTCCCATGCGAGCAAAAAAAAAAAAAATGACATAATGCACGTGCAGTTTATGTGCAACACACGCCGTTGTGATCCGGTGGTACTAAAATGCTTTAAGTGTGCGTGTCATCCCGCCTGGACCGGCTTCCAAAAATCATACTCATTTCTCATCAGATTTTCAAAACAAATAACATTGAATGGAAATGTGAAATAATCGAATTTTTACGTTGTCCAACTTCTTAATTATTATTTCGACCAGCAGCACCGTCCGTTTGATGACTGCACAAATGCGTTCTTGAAAATGATAAGTGCTCGAAAAATGCAAGGTCAAACAACACCAACGTCACTCACAGAACCTGATCTTTGAGGTGATGCAAACCCGTGCGCAATGATTCAGTAAGGAGGAGGCGTTCCAATCCGGGAATGTGGAACAGCTCGCAGGTACACAGTCCGGCGTGAGCAACTTGTGTTTGTGCTCATAAGTAGGCCAACAGCCCAGCTTCATATACTTTGGAGATCAACGCCATCAAAGTAAAGCGAGCGGTCATTACGACTGGACAACTGACCGCGCAGTTTTACGCACGGAAAGGCGAAAATGTTCGTGTTGCGCTGACAAGAGTTAAACGCCTGAAGCAAAAAAAAAAAAAAAACAAAAAACAAAAACCAGCCATGCCATGTGGATTGAAACTTTGGCGCCCTCCAAAGTGTCTCAGCTAATTGAATTCGGTGCAATGTGACTGAGGCACGTAGAGGTCCACGTAGCATCAATTTCATAGTAAATCAGCGCTGATGTTTATTTGGAATTGGGAGTTGTGTGCGTGAGAGAGTCACGAGCGTTGGCTCGGGCGTTACATTGTGCGCCCATTTTTGCATCAGGGTTTCGTGTCAATGGAACGTTTCATCCCGCAGAGCCTGTGTGTGTGTGTGTGTGTGTGCGCGCGCGCGCGAGCGAGCGAGCGAACGGGAGGCGGTGGTGGGGGGTGCTTGTGCGTGTGTGTACAAATGAAAAGCAGGGCAGTACAGCGCCACGAAAACATTCCTGCGAAACTAAAACGGCATCTTGGATCTCACATTTTTTTCGGCGCGTCCAAGTGGGTTTAGCACGCGATCAAAAAAAGAAAAGAAAACGTGTACCATAGTTGAATAAGCAAATGGGGGGGAAATGACTGAAACAGAGTGCAATAGTAGTACAGAAGGCTGAATGTGGCAAAAATACAAAACCGTTGTCAAAACAGGCTTCGACCTTCACAGACAGAAGGTCCTCTTTCACCTTGCGCCAAGATACTCTCTCTATCTCACACACACACACACACACACACACACACACACACACACACACACACACACACACACACACACACACACACACCTCTATACACCAAGAAGCAGGCTTTCCGAGCTGGTCTACCCTTTAGGAAAAACCAGGTCGTTGTCGCGCACAGCACTGTGAGCAGGAGTCAGACGTGTATTTCCCTCAGAACACCAAAAAAAATAGCTTGAAGTGTTCGTGAAACGACGCATACAGCGAATAGAGGACACAAAAGTGTCCGGCTGACGCCACACAGAGGTGTCGGAGGCCAGAAAGATCACAACTTGGAGCCAATTTATCCACCGGTGTGCCATTTGTGTGTGTGTGAAACAGGTTGCAAAGCTGGTCACACACTGCAGGGGCAGCGGAGGCGGGTGGAGATAAACTACTTCCAAATGACACTCCACTGGCACACCGCGAAGAAGTCCACATTTCATACACTTTTAGGCCTGGTTTGTGTTGCACTCGAGTCATTCAACCTCACCCGGAGCAGGTAGGCTGCTCGAAAACGATTGTGGCTCAAACCGCATCGTTGCAGCAGGCCGGGCGGAGCCGCGACCGCAGGGCAGAGGGCAGGCTGGCAGGGGCGGCGGGCCAAAACCGGGCCCAAGTAGATTTACAAAGCACAACACAGGCTTTAAAGCCTCCAGTGTACTTATCGCAGCGTTATGAAAATGTCAGGGGTTCATTATGCGCATATGCCGGTCAGAGATTAACACACAGTTGCAAAAACGCGCCGTACAGTGGACTTTGCTTCGGCCGGCTGGAGGCGGCGGTGGCTGCACAGTGAAATGCAATTTAAATATGAAAAATAATTATTGACACTTTGGCCAAGATTCAAGCCTCAAACATTTACAGAATGCGGTGTGGTATCCTGGAGGGTTATAGAAACAGCTGGGTGCGATGAGACGCGGCTCAGTTCAATTTCCACACGGCTAGAGTGTATTTCGGAATCCAAATTTATCCGCAGGACAATAGAATAAAAATAAAGTCACCAAAACATTTGCACGGTTATTGCTGTAATATTCACAATCCGCCTTCAGTCACGTTTAAACTCGAAAAATTCTAAATACATGAGTCGTGGTATACAAATCGGAGTGATTTATCTTTTAAATGCAGTTTCGTCCATAAAACACAAAAACAAAAAAAGTGGATACGTGATTATGAAGTTTCCCCTTCGTCCACAATTCTATCTGCCGGAGCGAATCCTGCGCTGCCGCAGCGCAGCCAGTGAAGCGCCGAGAAAGCAGACAAAATAAACCCTCAGATGGACGCCGCGTCTCGTCGGAAGTCCAAGTTCAAGTTAAGAGAGGCGGTCCAGACAGCAAAACAAAAGACACACACGCACATCATTAATCATCTCCCTGCTCCTCAAGACTAAATGCCATTAAACATTTCGGTCATATTTCAAACTGAGCACCTTATCCCTCAGGGATCAACGAGCACAGGTGCATTTTTTTTTTTTGAACTCTTTGCTAATTTATAAAAACTTGTCTTTGCGAAGTTACGGTGATTTCTTACAGCGGTGGCTTTGAAAATATCAAGTTCTTTGGACGGATCTCTGAAACACGACTAAAAGTATAGTCCGATTTTGATAACCTTGTTTCATTAAAGATAAAAATAAATAATACATTTTATTCAAAATGTATCTTCTATTTTTTTTTTTTTTTTTGTTAAGGTAGGGGACATATTCTGCAGCTAAGAATAGCACCTTAACACAAATTAAAGCCCCCCCGAAGTCAGTGTTATAGCATTTCTAAATCTTTCCAGCTGTAGCTCTAAATTTCCACGCCACCTGGACTCGTGGTAAACCACGCAGCTTTGCAAATATTCACACATCCTCCAGCAACGTGTCCGGATGCTGATAGAAGAAGCTTTACGAACGCCTTGAACCTTCACACGCCAAGAAACAGATCCTCAGATCTTCGACTACAGCAGTTTCTAAACACAAGCGACAGTTTCATACTATTTTTAAAATGACGAACAAATGCTGTTTTGTTTCGTTACAAACGAGGACCCACTTTGCGTCCAGTTGCCACAGCTTCGCCTCTCTTGTCATGAGAGCAGAAGGAACGATTTTATTATTTATTTATTTTTTAAATGTTTCGTTTGTTTTTCCTCTCTTGCTGACATTTTTCTTTTGATAGTTTATAGTGACCACATTGCTGGTCATTTTAGATAGTATTCCGAATTCTTTCGGAATTACGAAATTTTACAGACAGACAGTTTAGTTTGAATGTTTTTTTGAGGGGTATCGCCGTCATGGATATTAAGATCATGTAAAATTATCCCATCTGCTAAATGTAAAAGCCAGTATTGGAAGGCACACGCTGTGATGGTCACTTTGGCTCAAAGCAGCCAATAAAGGTCGAGGGGAAATGCAGGAAAGACAACTCCTTCTTCACACTGAAGTCGACACCGAGGCGATTTAATGATTTTACAGGGAAGTTGATTTGAAAGCAGTGGGGGAAAGGATTTTTGCACATCGATGAATATGAAGTTTTGTTTTCTGCACAGGAAATAGTCCAGCTCTACTGCAGGCACGGACGCTTTGGATGAAGAAAGCCTCCATTCTTCGGCCGAAACCAGAGTCTTATCAGGATAAAATAATTTGCCTCAAACTCACACGAATCGTCAAAGTCGAATTATACAGTAGAAAGTGGTTCTTAATCAAACCGACCAGAACAATTTGGGCGGAACTGGAAAAGTGAGGCGCTTTAGGCGAGAAGCTTCCATTCAGAGGCAAGAACAGCACAGGAACAGGAACAGGAACAGGGCAGCTGGGGGTTTTCCTTTTAATTCTCAAAAGTGATGTTGGAACCGCAGAATGTAAATGTGATTTCATTCAGATTCGAGAAAGAAAAGAAAGCCTTTTTGAGAGGCTTTGACGTGAAATGGCGCCCGACACGGTTTTTTTTTCCTTCCTAGTGTACGTCATGTGATCTTTGTTGTTCATCCAAACAACATGTGTGGTTTCCAGCGCAACCACCGACTCCTGGCCCCACGTCCAGCACAAATTTGGCATAAAAACCAGTCTAAAGACCAGTCTAAAATAATTCAGTAATGGGCAATCGTGTGTTAATGTATTAGAAACAAACTGTTATATATGTGATCTGAAATGTGTACAAATATCTGCAGTGATGCGCTGCTTCTTTATGAGATGATGTTCATTCATTTTTTTCTGTTTCTGCTTTTCATTCTAAACTTCCGCCTCCGCCAGTCAGCGCTCTCCGATGCCACGCAAAGTTTTCATTCAAAGTAGAATTGTGCGGGGTTGTATTGTCGCCTCCATGCAGGATAACCAAGTGCACCCTGCGCTTTTTTTCCGCACTCCCGCGCGTTGCCTTCAACCAATTATTGATGGGCCAGAAATAATAGACCAAACGGAGTCTAGGGTTACCTCGCCGTAAATTATGAAGATTAGACGGAAGAAGTTCAAGTTCAAAGTCGCAGTTCTTGCGCTGAGTTGGGTGGGTGGGTGGGTGGGTGGGTGGGTTGGGTTGGGTGGTGGAGAAGGACACCCCCTCAACTCGCTCGTAAAGCAAAACGAGAAGCCGGGGCGAGCATAGCTGATCCCACTGCGACAAAGATCCGAGTAATAATTAGAAAAACACTAAAAACAAAAGCCTCGGTGAACAATCAAGCTCACAAAAGCAGGTTTAACTCAAGTTATCGCTGGTTATTTTAAAGAAATCCATCACGGATGTGGCATATAATGACTTAACACAGCTGGGTGAAGACAGATAAGAAGTGTTTTGTTTGTTTGTTTTGTTTTGTTTTTTCATTTTTATCATTATTATTACTATTTTTTTAAATATTATTATTATTATTATCTCTGCGCCGACAAGTAACTCATAGAGATCAAAGTTCCGACCAAATTTGACGATTCCACAACCGGAACCAATTGAACAATAAACCGGGTCCAAGTTCCGATTCGGATAAAAAATGAAAAACTATAGAACCAAATGTTGCGGAAATCATTGCTTTCGTTCGGATTAATCATTCGTTCCAGCTCCTTTTATATCAACTCCCATTTCCATTTTGCCCGCTTTTAGGATGAATAATTTGGTTCAACCGAAGCCCTTCTATTGCACCACACAGTTTGATGGCACAAAAAAAAAAAAAAAAAAACGTTTAAAAGCTGATCTTACATTTTACTCTCCGAATCGTTTATATGCTTCAAGTAAGCCTACGGTTTGATCACTCATGTGGCTTAATATATAGAAAGAGACTGTAACGGACGATGCAGACAGGCGCACATGGACGGCACGCAAAAATGATTAAAAAGTATCCGGATCAGAGGTTTTAAAAAGTGTCCAGGAGGCTAATTTTGATTTAAAAAAAATACTGCGTCGCGTTTTCGGTTATATACCAAAAATCTACCCAAACATACAAAGTTGGACTACTTTTTATGAATATATTCAGAGGAGTAACAGGATCATGAAAAACCACAATCTCTCATTTTTCCTTCCTGTGTCGGCTTTTATAGAGAAGAAGTGGGGTGGGGGATGGGGTGGGGGGGGGGGGACTCAAACTCTAAAAAAGAAACTTCGGACTTAACTTCACCACCAGACAAGTGCAGCACTCCATCGGCGCTTTAATTAATTTTCTATAGAACTGCATAATTAATAACGATGGAAGAGACTGTAAAGTATTACGCATCGGTAAGATATTAAATGCATGAGGGGGTTTTACATGTACTCGCGTGGCAATCACGTGGATACTAAAGAGCGGGCTGCAAACTAATGTTTGACATTAAACCGTCTGAGCTGTTTGAACTTGCTGCCTCGTAATGCACACAATAAATACCGCCCGCCCCAAAAAAAATGTTAGATCAAATATGATCTGATGACTCAACGAAATGCGAGTAATTTAGGGGGAGTTATTCATAGAATAACACAAAATGATCAGATTTTCTTTCTTTTTTTTCTTTAAAAAAAAAAAAAAACAAAAAAAACATTTATTTAATCAAACACACTTTTACCGAGAAAATTGAAGGGGTGAGTTGGTGGGAGTGGGGAGGAGGGGCGTCTTCTTAAAAAAAAAATAGGATGACAAGGTGTACTTCTTTGTTGGTTTTCTCCGTCACTACAATTTTATCGGAGCTTGTAATGTGAACAGTTTTTTTTTTAGATTTAATAACAACACATTTTTAAAGTAAAAGTTGTTGTTTTTTATTTAGTAAAACCAAATGTGACCATTTATAGATTTCACGCACACACTGTTGAGTTGTGCATGGAAAAATCAAGAATACGCTGCAGAAAGTCGATTAGTAAATAAATAACACTGGCAAACTAATTACCAGCGGGCCCTTTGACGCCTTCTGCCCCGGTGACGTGATTCCTGCGAAGATGACGGCGTCATCTGTTGGCCTGAGGTGTAATCCGGAACAAATAATTTTGGAGAAAAAGAAGACAGTTTGAAAGTTTGTTAGTCACTTACCTTCAGGTGAGAATAAAACACAACACGAGCATTCAGCTGCACGGCAGAATTTGGCAAAAAAAAGATCCTCGGGATATGCCGGTTGCCAGAGTTGGTAAAAGTGCAGCCAGTTAAATTTAACCATTGCATAAACTGCAGTGAAGTGTCGTTGCTGAAACAGCGGAATGAACTGACTGCATACTCCTGAAAGTGAAAAACTGATCATTTGAGCAGTTTCAAGGTGAGAACGGATGTCACTTAAAGGCGACTTGATGGGAACGTCTCCTTTAAAGCACTGAGGTATAGTGAGGTGACGAGCTTCTATCAGGGTTGTAGGAATTATTACATTTAGAAACGCTTTTCTGCAAAGGAGCTTATTCTCCAGCACACCAAACTTTTTGCTGTTACCAAACTTTGCATCAATTATCACATAAAAACCAGCAAAGATACTTCACACAACATATTCACTTAAATCAACACAAAAGTTATCAAAACAACATGAAACAAATCATCTTTAAAGTTACTTATTGTGTTTATTGTGTAGCACCGTTGGAAGCATCTCAAAATGAAAACAACAGCTTCGTAAACATCATTAGCCATGATTCACCTCAGTTACAGGGATTATTTTAAAAAAAAAGTGATATCACTTACCTGTCGTCTCCTCGGTCTAGTTTATGAGGTTAAAATGTTGAGAAATGTTCTGATAATATTGTCTTTGTTAAATTTTCTTTCACTCATTCTTATTTCAAAGTTTTTCAAGCAACTCCTTGAAATATTTACACTGAGTCAAAGCTGTAAATCAACCAGAAAAAAACAGACGGTTGTTATAGTTGCAGATAGAAAGTCACTTTCTATATAGTAATTTTTCATGTTGTGTCTGTAGCTGCAGGGGTAAATGTCAAGACTGAACCTAAAGAATGTTATTTGAAATCCTGTTGTAATGATCAAATCCTTGTCGTTAAATGAAGAGTTGCTGTTCAAGGCCACATTTGATTCAATTTTGCTAAAGCATTTTTCATCTGTCACGTGGGTCTAATCAACCTTCAAGAAACAGCACGTGATTCTGACAGCCACCTTCTGCACTTGCACAGGCAATGAGTGACTTTACTGTGCAATGTAAAAGGGGGGTGATAGAAACCTCTTGGCAGACGCACTTTGTTGTGTTTATTTATGTAAAACCAGCCAAATGAATGAGAAAAGTTTTTCCACAGCGCATTCCCCATGTTGCTTTTAGGAGTTCCCACCACAAGTAAGCAACTTTTGAAAAACCAGATAGCTCCAAGTGGGAGGGGAAACTCTTTTTAGTGCCAACAAAAAGAAACAAAAAAAAAAAGACTTCTGATGGAATAAACTTCATCAAAAAGAAAATGATCACATTTTCCTTAATTGAATCCATTCAGTTTTGCAGCTTTCATTAATTTCAATATGAAATGTCATAAATAGCAGATATTAATATCTGACTGTTGCCAATTTCTTCATTTTTTCTAGATATTATTACTTGAGTGATATAAAATTTGTTTAAAAAGCAAAAGAAGTGCTTTGCAAGTATCCTTCATCTGTGACTAGCTTAGCAATGCTAATATGTTCTCCACATAACCTACTTGTGTGTCTACACATTATTAATATCAAAGAACTGAAACAAAAATGGACCTTGCAACCACTTATCTGAACAGCATTCTCAAACCTTACTGAAGGAAGATCATATCAATACTTTCTACACAACATTTGTCCAAGATTATGAAGTGTTAGCAGCATCTGCACTGCTTTTTGTGGATTTTTTTTTGTGTATTTGTAACCCTGCTTTGAGGGTGGTTCTTCATGCACAACCCCCCATGGCGACTTTGCTGGATTCTCCATTTTAATTCAATGATGGAAGTGAATCAAATTTTGTGAAATGTAATTTGAGAAAATTCCACCTTACCGGACGATTAACGTCAAACTTTTTGACTGGTGTGTTTCCCAGCTGAGTCAGCTTCGCCGACAGCAACTTCCAAGTAGCTACAGCCGGTTTTAAATCCATTTTATGGTTGGGAGGCAAATAAATTGTGACTGCGTTTTCTCCCCCTCTTTGCCTTACCTCTCAGCTTCCTCTCTGTGCGTTTGGTCCCTTCCTCAAGTTAAGACAAGCTTCAAAATCCACAGTTGTTGCTGCTCCAGTCCAGGGCACTGGTTCTGAATCAACAGCCTCTAGATAGACAGACTGACATACAGATAGATAGATAGATAGATAGATAGATTCAAGATACAAGCAAAGTCTTCAGAATGGATCAAAAACTAAATTTTATAACAAACACTTTGAGATGCTTTCTAACAGCCCACAGCGCTATGAATATGGGTCTTTGATGCAAACATGCTATTAAAAAAAATTGATCTTCAAGCATTTTACTGGCTGGGCAAAACAAAATGTGTGTATTTGAAGGAGAAATTATTTCAGAAAGCATTGGCTGGGTTCGCTAATTGGATCCATCAGACTGCCTGGGGTTTACAGAAAAACACTGGCGGTCATGCAAACTGGAACACGGCAGCAGACATGCGGGGAAATGGGACCCCTTCTTTAGTAAAGGACCAACTCACATGGATTTTCACTTTGTTTTGCTGAGTCGGCAACATCAGGGCTCGTTTTGTTTTGATGGGATTTACGGATCCACAAAGAACAAGCAATTATTTGAATGAGTAATTTTTCATTCTGAAACATTTAGAATGATAATGTAATTTCCCCCCAAACAGCTGAGCAACACAGGTCAGTTTTGTGGCAACTCGTATGTTGTTGTTGTGTTGACTTGGGTGGTTTTTGTTTCACTCCAGGGTTTATGTGATGACATTTATTGAACCGGGAGGAACCTAGTGTTTTCTGCTCCCGCCCTCTGCAATGTCTGGAGCAATGCCAGGCTTTAGAGCCAATTAAACATAGTGGTCAATCTGTGTAATTACAACAACAAGTGGACACAAGCAGTACCATGCATACGGAAAACGTTACAAATTATATTTTGGCTCACGAATGCCCCAAGATGACTCCTGCCACACGTTCATGTGTTCATGCATCTTCAACGGTCTTCCAAAATATTTGAAACTTTATAGTAGCATATATATATATATACATATATACATATATACATATATATACATATACATACACAGCAGAGGGTTTACAGGAGGATAATCGCTTAGTTCAGAGAAGTAATTGGCTCATATTTTCTTTGGCCTGCGGAATTCGAAAACTTCGCCGAAGATCCGAGCAATGTACCGCCAAGGACATTAAACCTTCTTCTGGCATTATCTATTATTATGCAGCTTTAAAGTCAAGAATACATCATTCTGCCATCGCAAGATGACCAAATGAATAATTCAGGTTTTCAGTTTCACCATCCTGACTGTTACTATCATTGTGATTGAAATCACATTGAACATTTCTGAAAGGGCAACTTATTGACATATTGCATCATGACCACTGACTTGTTCGGTTTGCACTGACAATTCTGCACCAGCAATATACCAATTCCCATAAATCTGTGGCTGAAATGGTCTTGGTGCCCGCAGCTTAAGTTGTCATGACTCACCTTGATGACTCGCAGACAGGCAAAAATAATGATTGATGAGTGATTTTGCTGTTCCATCATGTTCACTCTGGCATCATCAGCATGCCTGTATTTGTGAATTTGGATATAGCGTTCCATCTATAGTCAGCCATAAAATGTACAACACATCAGTGTTTCAGAATGGATGAGAGAGCAGCATGGAGTATATTCTATGCAACACTCAAAATCCCAGTTGGTCGAAAAATGTGGATCCACTGTCTTAAGGAAGAAGGAAGTAGTAAAAAAAAAAAAAAAAACAAACGATTTAGGCTAAGATGTTTGGGTGAGGTCATGTAAATCGCTGCCAAGAATGGCTTAACAGCATTATCACTATTGGCAAATATCCAAATTTCTATTCGAGCATAATTGATCCTGATACTGTCAGCACATACATTACGTGTAAAAATGAAATGCTGTCAGCAGCTCTCAACAAATGCCTTTTTCACAACTTTCCTGGCGGAGGCAACGGCTCCAACCGGCTTTGGTATCTATTTCCACAGGAAAGGCGAGCGTCCTACTGTAGAGAGCAATACTTTGTAATGGTATTAGGGGGGGCTATAAAAGTGTCAGAGCCCTGTAAACAGGCAATCAGAGAGTGAGCCACGGCGTTTTGCTGGAGCAGGCATCAATCACCAAAGTAGTGGAGGAAGTCTGAAAAAAAAAATAATTTGCCAGGCCACCGACATAAAGCTGCAGCTCGACTTTGTTTGGATTTCCTGGAGAGTGTCTTGAAAACGTAGTACATCTGTTATATTTTGCAGGGGGAAGAAAAGTATAACAGGCTTATTATTGAATCAATCAAATCATCAATCAAAGTTTGCTTGAATACCAACCTAGAACACAGATCGACTTTTTCCTAAATTCACTAGATTCGTTTTATGTTTTCACGTTAAAAAGCTTGTAGTATAAAGGGGAGGTTCTGTTTCAAAAAAGAAAACAGTGAAAAGAAAAAGAAAAAAACGTGGAAGGCGATTGGACGAGCTCTCTGTCCATTACCAATCAGTAGTTGTTTTTTAACTGCCAACTGAGCGGCTTCACAAACTGAGGCCTGCTATTGGTGTGAAGAGATACGTTAAAGCTGGACACTGCTGCTCACAGACAGTCTGCAGTAAAACAGACATGTCTTGTCCGTCAAGGGAAGCCTTTCTTTCCATCCTTTGTTCCCTCAATTCCGACGAAGCCGCGGCCACTGCTGCCGTATCCATGCTAACGCCTTTAGCATGGGCCTGGCGACGCTACCTTCCTGTGTCTGTTTATCTTTATCGGGGCAACTAGCAACAGTCGCTTCCTGCTTTTGTCACAGCTGAAAGGAATTTAATGGAGCCGCAGTGCACCTCATGCTGGGGCTGCCAGTCACGTGTCTCGGCAGTCCGACACCGGCACGGCGCACAGGACGACGTGACTTGACGACAGTAACACAATCGGCTCTCAGCCCTGTCGACTTTCATTGAGGCGGATGCAATTGAGAACACAGTCACGATGGCGAGATGGCGATAATGTCCACCAGCCCGGCTGGTAGAGCTCTCATTTTTGAGAGCTCACGTGGGTGGGTTTCCGGCCTTCACAGCTGCACTTTGTGTTTCGTTAAGTAGCAAACAAGTGGCAAGCATTCAGTTTGAGGCAATTGGTGCCTTGGTGTTGGTGCCGTCACATGGGGTAGGAAATTAAGAATTTGCAGAATGAAGGCTATATCACATGTAGCATGAAAAACATGGGACTTAAACGTGAGGTCAGAACGGCAGCAGTCAGTGCTGCTCCACGCAGCTTTTTGCAAATTTTACACTTTGGGTGCAAGGTTAGTGTGGACACCTAAAACTGGGGCAGATTGCGTTTCTGCCACTGGTGTGCAAATGAACCGTTTGTTTCTGTTCCTCCATCACAGTGTGCAGCTGATCAACTCAGTGAAGACCACACAAGGTAGAACAAAAATACATGTCTAAAAATGGTTGTGTGGCAACTGTTTCAGTTAACTTGTGTAATCTAAATTTCATGTCAGAGGTTTGAAATACATGTCAAATATAAAATACAATAAAAATCGCACTAAAAAAAAAACAGATTAAGGTTTGTTGGACCAGTGTTGGCGAGTAATCTAATACTAAGTAATCCACTACTGTAATTAAACTACTTTTTAAATAACTGAGTAATGTAAAGCTAAAAATCATTATCCACAAAATGTCTGAAATTTAGAAAAACAACTGAAAACAATGACATCGCACATTATTTTAACAACATGGCCTTTGCAAAAGGCACCAGTGCTGTACATGAGCTTGTTCGGTGAAATGTGCAGTTTGTGTTCAGAGAGCAAACATTCATTCATGTTAAGAGGACAGAGGCACTTTAATAAAGTTCATTCCAAAGCACTGAGCAACTATTTACCTTCTTTTTTTTTTAACTAAAGTGATTTGTAATAAGTAATTGATTACTTATGAAACAAAGTAGTTAAAGAAGTAATTAGACTACGTTTTAACAGCATGCAGTAGTTGGATTATTTTTATGGAGTAATGCCAGCCACACTGGATGGACGGAATGGTTTGTGTCTGGATGGGTCCTGGTTCAACGTTGACTCTGACCATGTCTGTTGTCGAAGCACTGTGAAATGCAATAAACTGCTGTGCTGATGTCCAGTGTGCTGACGTTCCCAGTGAGCTGCTCAGTCTTCCCCCTGTTATCCGTGATTGAATCTGAAGTGCTTCACTCAGTGAGTGAGCTTCAGAAAATCAAAATAAGACATTTTTGTGACACTGCAAGATTTGGATGTTATTGCCCTACAACTTTTGAAATAATTCAAAACGAGCTATTTTTGAACCATAGGATTTACTTGTGTGGAATGGCTTTTAATACATAGTAGCACAATGGCTTTTCCCTCTACTCTCATGATCTGTTTACTGACTGATTTTTAAAAAAAATCTTTGTTCTTTGCTCTAGTCCTGTCATTTCTTGACGCAGGGCACTGCAGAGACTTCTTGCTCCTTTTAAAGTCAGCCAAATGATTTACGATTTAAATATTTGGCAAAAAAACAAACACTAATGCACTGAATGAACTTGATGAACATATGTTACAAAATTATTCAAGTATATTTCAAGCATTTGACAATAAGTAAAAAGATGTTTTCATATTTTTTTGTTATTTAATATTGGATTTTAAATACAGGCTCTTACAAAATAAAAGAGTAAAAAATATGTTTATCTTAAACAAGACAGCATAAACTAAACTGAAAAGCCTCTCCAGGAGAAATACTGCAGCGTAAAACGTATTGGACAGTAACAATAATATTGTAACAAGATGAATGTAGGCAAAATAAAAAGTGAAGGGGCCTTTATTTGTGCTGCATCTGCCCTGAGAATGAAAAAGGCCCGAGCAGCGAGCGCTCTGACGACGGCTGCACGGTTACCTCAATTTTGCAGACACATCTCCTAGTTCATCAGTTTCCAAGAGGAGCTTCAGCCATCAATGACGTGATGAGACATTTAGGGCGAACATTTGTTTTGAGTTTCATCACCATAACTTCCTCGTTTTAATTGACCTGACTTTTAACTGCACGGATGAAAGATTTTAGTCATCCGACATCTGGATCACAAGTTTTCCACAGGCAGGAGCGAAGCTAACATCTCAACAGCCGTTTTGAGGAGCAGGGAAAGACACAGATTTTTTTTTTTCAAGTTTGCCAACATCAGGTGAGTCTTTTAAAAATACTTCAGCACATCATCTCTGGCATGAAGAGATTTTAAAGGATAATTGTCCAGTTAATCCCACCAGGCAGGGGTGCGAAGAGCAGATTGTGGAACCTGGCGTGCCCAATTTGACATCTGATGTTAATGACTTGTAGGTTGATGGTTGTCTGAAGTGCAGCTTTAGCCAGTGCAGGATAGCAACGAAGGAGGAAGATGGTTCATTGTTTTCACTATTGCATCCTATAACTGAGTCCCTGTGCATTTCTTTCTCTGGCAGTCAAGTTTGCATTTCCAGTTTCTGCTTTGTTTTACAGTTATATTTTTCTGACTTTCATTAATACAAGATTGAAGTTTACTGGTGATTAAACTCCAACATTTCCCAACTTTGCTGCTACATAATGCAAGTCCTTAAATAATAAAATAACAGGAAACTTGGGTCGTAAATAATTTATAGGAAAATAAATGTTTAAACGTGGAACTTGGCTCACAGCCTTTTTGCAGCGTTGGAAGAAAGCAGAAGAAGCCACAGCGTGGGACGTAGCAGGCGCCGTAAACAGTCTCTGGAGGAAGGTGGACAAGTTTTACCTGCCGGGCCAAGTGATGGAAAAGCATTAATTGGAACGGGGTGAAATAAAATTTGTTTATATATCGCTTTACAGCCGCCACATTCGTCTTGAAACAACGACGCGGCTCGCCAAGCTACTTTTACACATTATCGACTCAAGAGACTCGAGCAGGTCTCCCCGTCATCCCGGCAGAGGCCAGAGTCAGAAGAGTAAGAATAAACCAAGAGTTGTTTACTGAGAGGAGAGGCTACATCTTGGCACCCGAGGAACATTAGAGACTCACCCTTGAAGGAATTTAGGGTTTCAACACGCAGGCCAACGTCACAACAGGCAAACACATTGAAAAAGCAATGAGGCAAATTAGCCCCCGACAAACAAAATGTCAACAACAACAAAATCCACAGCAAGGTTTGGGCAAAGAGACAGTGAGTAGCAGGACGCAAACACACATGAAAGAGAAGATTCACAATAAGAGGGTAATTATGGCAGGCCAGAAAATAACAGTTTTTGCTAAACTTTAAACAGCTACACGCAAGAACTTAACAATATCCACAAGCACTTTCCATAAAAACCTGCAGTTGAGCTGCATTTTCTCCTGTTGAATTTTTTTCTGACTTTCAAAAGTCGGAAAAACGTCTAGAAATATATTGTGTGGGATGTTTTATAGAAATAAACAAAAGTTGAAACTATTCCAGGTTAAATTGCTCACGTCACAAGCATCACAGTTGATAAATAAATAAAAAGAATAATACATACATGCACACATACATAAAGTTAACTTACGGTATAAATCAGTGGAATTACTGATTGATATGAAACTATGGCTAATAATGTCTGTATTTAACAGCCAGTTCAGCAATTTGTCATCATGTCAAATGTTATGATAACCTTCATGAACAAAAAAAAAAAGCTGCAATTGATTTAAGAAAGCACTTTAATGAAAGAGTTACTGCTCGGTAAAGTGCAATACCTACCAGCTGCAAACTGAAACTCTCAAACTTTAATTATTTTATTGTGAAGCGTGTGGAAGATTCACAATCTATTCTAGTGTTGTTTTGATCTTGCTGTCTGTTGGTTTACCTGTCTGTCTGTTTTAAATTGAGCGATTATTCGTTTCTTGATTTGTCTTCTTGTCTTTACTGCTTATATGTTCAAAATGAATACATAAATATGATCCATCCCTTGAAATCACTAGAATCTAAAGCCACTGAGTCTGAAGCCTTTTATCCACATGGTGCAGATCCAGCTGAGCAGTGCAGAGGAGCACTGCAGTGTAGATGGCAACAGCTAGTTTTAGGCCGTCGTCATTCAGGAGCAAACCACTGTGACACCAGCCGGGCCAGATATGACAGACAGGCACACACCCACCCGAGCAGGATTAGATTAGAAGCAATGCAATCAAGATCTTACAGCTTGGCTCCCGGACGTAGGGTTGCGTGAGCCACACAACACCCTCGGCGCACACAGACACACACGCACACGATGCATATAGGACTCGACCCAGCTGCAGTAAAAGGCACAAATCAATAAGATTTACTCCAATCATTTGTTCCGTTTATGGTGCAGATAAGCAGGCACGCACTCGGAGTACAAAAGTAGTTCAGTTTCAGGGTTTTTATTATTTCCCCCTTTTGTGATCTTACTTTAAGGCCAATGTGCTAAATGTTGACTGGATGGAATTTTGCAGTTTCATTGCTGGACAAATCTGAAAACTTTAACAGTGGTACTTTTTGCTTATATTGATTTAGAATGAAATTATTTTGTCTGGCTGTGAAATGTTGTATATAGTTTGCATATAGGGTTTTGTCTGAACTGTTACGGTTAAAAAAAAATAAACAATGGGGTGTAAAATGCTAGGATATTCTGAATCTTTGAAAGGAGTTGATCTGAATGAGGTTTATCCCGTGTGTTCCGTCTTTAGTTCTTCTTGTTATTATTCGTTCTCTTATTAGTTGGAAAGCATATTCTTTAAGACTAATCAACCTGATAAATTGGTTCTTCTCTTGTTTTCTTTTTTATCTGAACTTCTGCAGAGAGACATCTCCCTAGGATCTGAGGAGATCTGCTGTTCTCTTTTGGTGATTTCTGAGCTGTAAGCCTTAAAAATAACCCGGCTGCATCATCTGACTGACAACCACACACAGAGTTGACACATGAAATGCAGATTTTAATGCGTCCCCATTTGAAATGAGGTGTAGCAAAAAAGTACTACACAAAGGCGAGGCTCCAGTTTTTTTTTGGCTATTATTATTATTTATAGATTTTTCATGAGACATAGCGTTTCACAGTTTTTTCATCACATCGTAACTCAGAAATAAAGGTCTTCTTTACTAGACCTTTTACAGTCAATAAAATGTTTTTTTTTAATCCTGTTTAACTGTCACTGTCAGTATTTTTTGGAATAATAACTTATATAAAGGCAATAAATTTTGGGAATAAAGTTTACTAAAAAAAAAAAAAAGAAAAGAAAAAAGAACACTTGCTTTGACCTTTCAGCAGAACATTAATTTTGGCCCTCACAGTCATGTGACCGTGCTTTGGCGGTGAGTTTGAATGACTTCCTGTGATGCGTCAGACTGCCGCCGATGCACTGCGACAGATCCGACCACAAACGGTCATTTGACAAGCTTTTTAATTCCTGCCATCCGAGCGGCTATCCCGCTACTTCACAGGGCCTTTCCATGTCTGCACGAGCACACACCCATGTCTGGAGTCTTCTTTGTATGTGTGTGTGTGTGTGTGTGTGTGTGTGCGTGCGTGTGTGTGTTTGTCCCTGCGTGTTTCTCTCCGCATAATTGCAGATGTGTGTACGCAGAGACCGTTGTCATAAAGCGCTAGCAAAAGCAAAGAGCTTTTTTAATCAGACCACAAAGCCCTCTTTGGTTTTGGCTAAAAGAGGCAGAGTATAATTTTGCTCTGTGGACCTATTTGGTCAGGTGGGCCGTGAAAGAGGTAGAAAAAAAATAATGTTTTCTTAATTTCACTTTTCAATGAAGCACATCTGCCGGATTCCAAGGTTCCTCCTCGAGAACCTGCAGAACTGTGGAATCTCTGACGAGGCTCATCATCGCGATCCAGCTACACGTAGCTTTCTTGACGGACGTGAAAATCTCCAACCGCCACCAGGCATTTTTAAGCAACACCAAGTCTAAGTAACGTCTGATTGTAAAACCTCAGACCTTGTATACTTTTTTTTTTTTTACTATTATTATTATTTCTGTGCGCGGCTCGAACAGGCTGCCAAACCACGCCAGCGTTTACAACAAACAACCTCCAGCAAAACGCAAGGTGAAAATCAGTTATTACCCTCTTCGGTGGCAGAAGAGCACGCAGGATTTAGGGCCTCAGTGTGAAAATGGATTGCGGGCTCTGTCAGTTATCACAGGCTTTTGATGCAGTCGCATCTTGCCAGCGCCTCAGTGGATTTTCTGTGGCGCATTAAAGATTCGGTTTGTCTTAAGAATCATTTTTCATTATGTCCAACTCTCCTTAAGTGCCAACATCTGGGTGTTTATAGGGTTGGCAAGTGCCGCCCAGTGGCTGAGTGTTCACATATTTCAAGCTATACCTTAAAGGGCCGAGCATGTGTTTGCTTAAGTGGAGGGGTATTCCAGCACTAATTCCACTGAGGTCCTGAAATGAGCTTGAGTTGTCGGTAGGAGCCGTGTAGCCCGAAGCGGAGCTGAACATTAACTGCAGTCAGATAATGCGTTAACACAACTGTTTGACCAGATTTCTGTTTACCGTTCAGCTAGTAAGTGCCAGGAAGACTTGTATATCCCCAAGAAAATCTGTGTGATTGCTCACAAGAAGGGGTAGAACTTGAACACACATGCTGCAATTATTTATTTTTTTTTCGTCATCAAAAATGTGTATGTGCCACATATGACTTTACTGGCCAGATCACACTTTGAATAAAATAAATAAATAAATAAACATACCCAGAATTTCACATTTATCCAGAGATCTCAACCCAAACTCAAGTCAAAGATCTTTTTTAGTCACTCCCCAAAACTTGCTGCATGGATTATTATTTGGCAGAACCAATAAAAGAGCACTTAAAATTTCAGTTCAATTAACATTAAACAGTCTGACTTTCATATAAAGCTGCATATGCTGGGATCACCCCACACAACATTTTCTGCAAAGACACACCTGCACCTGTGTGTTTCAGGGTTGAGGGGGGACTAATAAATTTATAATTTGTCCAAATTACCACCTTTTAAGACATAATAATACGACAATATCACCATATGAAACAAAGGTAGCTTTTTTTTTTAATAACTCCTTTGTGGTAGACTGTACAAGCAGAGCTTTTATTGTGTCCCAGGTCTGTGTTTTCTCCCATTGCGCGAATAAACACTAAACACTGAATACAACTTTACTTTTGACAGCATGAATAAGATCATGACTCAGTGAAAACTAGCCGCGCTACTCCTTCCCCTCTTTGGGTTGCCAAACACTGTGCCACCCCACCAGGTGTATATTATGACAATAAATTTGTTAATGGCAAGACATGATATCTGCCTGTAAATACGTCTCAGCCAGCAAGCGAAATAAATGGACGTGTCTGTTTAGCAACATGTGCAATTTATTAGGAGTTCTTTTTTTCCTGTGCTTTCGCAGTAAACTGAGGAGAGGAGCGATCGTTGTCTGAGAGGTCTGTCTCCAGACTGTCTTTTCAGTCACAGTCGTACGTCGTGTGTTCGGGGCCATTAACTGGCTGCAAGAAAAAGAAGAGATGGCAACAAACAAAAAAAACAAAACCTTTGTGGCCCTGGAAGAAAACAGACACGCCTAATTAAAATGGTGTTAATTATTCTATATTCAGGTTACCGATGTGAACGCAATCTGTGAATGTTTCTCATCCTTTTCCACCTAAATAAGAACTCTTTGGGTTGTAATCACTGGTGCTGGTTGCAAAGCATTTCATGAAATGTGGCAACAGCAAAGCACAAAAAAAGAAAAATACTCGGCTGACAAACAACGACTTGCTGTCCTCGCTAACTCTATCTGCAACCGGCAACCGGTGGAAACTCCGGTCAATATAACAAAACTCAAAATTTGGAGACCCCGTCTTTGGTGGCTGATTGAGTTGTCCTTGGTCTGAAGAAACAAAAGACCTAAGGGCGAGCAATAAATCAATGCAGACCTCGTTTCCCCCGGGCTATTCAGCCACTTGGGGTGTAAAACGCTCAAAGGCAATGAGCACTTGAAAGTCTGGAGCTGCGGACACATTCTGCCCAGCAATTATCCTGTCTGCGTGCCTCCTAAACACTGCATACCAGATATGTTTGGGCCTCTTCAGCAACACTCCCAGTTATGGAGACACAGATGGTAATGACACCATATTTTCAGAGCTGCAGAGACAGAGGGCCTCTGGCCATCACCTCTAAAACACATGCCACACAGCCTGCACCACCCACACCACACAGACCTGTTATTGATGGCCATTGACGGCTCTCCCCTGCAGCCCAGCCAGGGTGGCCGCCATGGGCAACGCGGCAGTAAAACGCAACGTGTCCGGAGAGCGTCACTTACTCAAGACTGCTTTTTTTTAAAGTCGACCTGCATTTTTCTCGTTAGTCAAGAAAAATATGCATCAGGAACATCTCCGTGATTCATGGCCGTCTGAGGCTTCTCCTTTTTTCTTTTTTTTTTTAACGTATCCTTTTCGGGCCCTCGGTCCAAGTGGAGGAGCCGAGGACCCGACAGGCTGACGAGCATCTGTCACTCGGGGGGGGGGGATTGATGTGTCCAGCTGGAGCTGCTGGAGGTGGTGGGCTGAGAAACGGCTGAGAAACGGCTGAGAAACGGCGGCGATGGCAGCGAGCGGCCGGGATGAGCGGGGTGTGGCGGGCGAGGTTTGCACGGAAGGGGGCGGGGGGTGTGAGGTAAGATGGTGGAGCGGGCAGGAGAGAGAAGGTGACAGGAAGTGACTCATTACCTTTAGATACCTTCAAGGTGACTCAGTGCGACGGAACATTCCCAAGGGGTTTCAGAGTGTGTGTGTGTGTGTGTGTGTGTGTGTGAGAGAGAGAGAGATTTTGTGTGTGTGAGTGTGTGTATGGAGTGGGGGGGGGCAGGATTTCAAGGTGCAGAAGCTCTTTGCAGATGTCTCAATACGCAGTAAATCACTTGGAAAAGACCTGAGGCTGCTCACATGCTTTTTGACTGAATCTGTCTCCCGGCCCAGCGGCTCCACAATGACTAGAACATTAATGGGACTGTTCAGGGCAGTAGCGGCAGCAGCAGCAGCAGCAGCAGCAGCAGCAGCAGCAGCAGCAGGCTGCCCATCCCCCACCCCGCTCACTCCCAGGCCTGTGCAAAACAAACACAAGGCCCAAAACCAAAATGGCTCTCTCGCAGGCGTCGTCCAACTGTGCGTTTTGTGTTCTGTTTTTTGTTTTTTGTGTTTGAAACCAGGTGAACGCCGGGACCGGCGCACAAACTATCTATTTGGCTGCGCGTCTCCATTCCCATGAGTCATAAAGCAGCCTGCTGGCATTTGACTGGAGAGGTCTGTGTGTCGAGTTACAGGTGTTCTTTTTAACACGGTTGCTTGAGAGGAGGAGTTGGGGTGGGGGGAGGTTTCGGGGGGGAGAGGTTTATGACTTTTCTTCTACGGCGGGCTGAGGAAACAGAAGTGACACCAGGCTGGAGAGCAAGTCTAGACCTCAGACGCGTCCGCACCACAATAACAGTTTTTGCTCTCGTCGTGCAAAGCGGCCGTCGTTTTCCTCGCGGCGGCGTCCGTCACCAGCGGGAGCCCGAGGAGGAGACGGGTCATCTGTACATAGCACCGAATGATTATTAAATGTTATTATGTTCACTTATAAACATGTGATACGCCGCTATATTCAATAATAAAAACGGGGGAGTCGGTCCGCCGACGGAACTATGTCATTAGAGGCCTCGATGTTCCTTTCTGTGGCTTGGATGTTAAAGATAAGACGATTGGTGAATGTCCCGTGAGAAGTTTAGTGAGGCGCCATTATTCAAATGTGCAATAACATTAATGTATCCATTTCTTACCGCTCGTAAACGGGCCGAGAAGTGAAATGAGTAGTAGTGAAATGAATGAAATTTCTTCAACACTTTTACGGCGGCAAAAATTACAAGTGCACATTTTGAATTCATTGAACTGTAACCGGCTAGCTTACTTTAGAGAATGGATAAATGTTCTCTTTATGTGTGCTGTTTAAACTTTTTTTTTTTTCTTAGAGCTTTAACATTAATGTGTTGCAGTATGAACATTGCCGCTCCTGCCCCCCCACAACGCTGCTGTATAGATAAGACTTATCTTCTCTCTCATCTCTCATTTCGCCTCCTTTGACCTTTGGGTGGGAAATGACCGACATGATTTAATGCTAATGAATAGATCATTGATAGAGGATATAAACCAGTGAGCACTGATAATTAAGGCACAACTACATTAATGACTACGGATAATTTGAATACATTTCCTAGCGCTCACCCGGACATGATTCATAGAACGGCGCGCCACTGCATGTTTATGTTTAACCTGCAACTCGCTTCAAGCGTGTTGTGATAAATAAGGCAGAACCTGCACCACACTGAGGGAGACAGACAGACAGAGCAGACCGTGGGGCTCTGACGCCGATATGTGTGTGCTCGACTGCCCCCTGGCAGATGCAGCCGTCACTGCATTAACAATTCAACAGAAAGAATGGAGGGAGGGATGGACCACTCCCTAAAACAGAAAAGCCCAGAAGGATGGCAGAGAAAGTCAGAAATTCATCTGAATCACACGGAATAATTGAAGTGTTAAGAAGCAGTGAACATTTATGAGGTCCCAGGAAAATAAAGTTGAAAAAAGCACAAAAAAAACTCCCTTAAAATCTTTTAAATCAACCAATCGAACGCGCCCCTTAATTCAAACACGGGAATTTGCATTTCTGAAAGAAAAGCACACATCTCAACATTACTACCTGCTCTGAACCTGCTCAGATATTATTAAGGCAATACATTACTGACAGTGATGGTGTTATAAGATAAAGATAATAATCTCCCTCTATTAGTCTCTTCATTTTCCTTTAGAGTTTTAAACCAATGCACAAAAGCGTTTACTGGTATTAAGAACATTTTGATGGTGAAATATCAAACCAGGAGCTAAAAAAACACGTTCACGATTACAAACTTACACTCAGTACATGTGGGTGTCAATGTGTAAAACAAAAAGTAAACAAAGATAACGTGGGGAGGGGGAAAATTTGATCCTCGTTAAATATTTTTGAATAACTTTGCCCATAATATCAATTTAAATATGTTTTAACAAGTAGGAAAAAACATTTCTTCCTGCCACGACAACAAATCAGATCTTTTTGTCTGTCCATTAAAAAAAAAACAACAACAACTTTGCACCACTGCAGCAGCCTTGTTGCAGTCAGGTTGGGTGCGCTGTGAAACCCGCCGTCTCTGTCACAAACACACACTGTGTGACTGAACTGCAGAGCAGCTCAGTCCACCGAAACCGATGCTGGGTGTAAGGGATGCTGCATTACAGTACCTCAGACGGCCTAAGGGTGGCAGCACAGTCCCTGACACGTGGGTCTTTGCGGGGACCGCAATCCCTCATTGACAGGCTGCGTTTGAAATATTTTGTGTATGTGAGCGCGAAGAGCTGCAGGTGACAGCGAGTGTTAGAGAGTCAATTTGTCGCCTAAATACCACGTATCTATGCTTATTAATGGAGGCAGAATTTGAAGTACGGTCTGCATTCGAAGCGCCGCGCCAATCCGTCTCTCCCTTTAGCGTCGCTGAAGTGAAGCAGCACTGCAACAGCTGTGCGCCCACTAACACCTTCTTCCCCTGATGAATGGACACAGGGCAGGAAATAGTGGAGGGGTCACCGCGGACCAACATGCATCACTGCATCCATTTCACACGGGGCTTCGAGTCTCCTCGGCGCGGGATGACATCACTCAGCCGGAGGGGGTCACCGGAGCAGATCCGGAGCCTGTAAGGCTCAATTCAAATTAATTAACAAATGACCTCAGATTAAAGGGTGAGTCACAGAGCAGACAATAAAGACATTTATGAATTGAGCGGACAAGGGTGCCTCTCACGTGACGTCTCCATATACGCTGGGGGCTGCGCTATCAGCTCACAGAGACTCACCGCGTTGAGGTAAACGCGGGAGTGAAGCAGCTACAGGAGAAGGTAAAGTTTGTCGTGACCCGTGGCAGTTTTCAAAGCGATATGATTTCAGAACGATATGAGACGTCACATGCCCGTCGGATCAGATTCTGGGAGGGAGATTCCCCGACCACAAAACACGTCAGCGCCCTCTCTGATAAAGGATGAAATAAGATGCGGGCACCAAAGCGGCATTTATTTATTTGTGGAACAGACTTCACCCGAAAGCATCTCAGTGAAACAAGTCAATCTCAAGGTTCACTAATACAGTCCCACGGACAGGGGGGGGGGGATAAATCCGCCCCGTGCAGCAGGCAACAAAGAGCGGATCAATAAAGAAGGCATGTAAACAAACCACAGTGGAAATGAAGTTGAGATGGATGGAGAAGCGGAGAGGCTGACCAGCAGCGCCTCCAATAAAGCCCATGGCCAGGAGGGGAGTGGGAGAGGAATAAAGGGCAGAAGGCTTGAGGGAGTGGTGGAGGGGTGGGGGGGGGGGGTGAGGAGGAGCGGTGGGAGTGCAAATGAGGGATGGGAGACGCGCGGCCGTGAGGGGAAAAATGTGATAAAGACGGGAAAGCGAGAAATTGGGGGAAGAGAGGGAAACCGTGGTGCAGCGGTGATTTATGCCAGTTGTATAATTCTCTACAGCGCATGCCCTCCACCCTCCTGAGCCCTCCCTCCCTTCCTCCCCCCTCTCTCTCTCTCCCCTTGCGGCTCTCCCGCCCTCCTCAATATCCAACTCGTCCCACCAGGGTGTGCTCCTCCGCGCCGCCGCGCCGAGGAAGCCGTGCCCGGCCACACCAGCCAGTGATTAAGATTCTGCCGCGATGCGGCTGCAGCACTTCGCAAATGGAAGACTGGACATAATTTCCCTAAAATGCTGTTTTTTATCACCTATTTCCCCTTCATCAGCTTGCCGCGCACGATTGATAGCTGATGGCACCTTTGACAACTTAACGTTTTTACGGCTAGATTTATGGGCTATCTGCTCCTCTCCTTTTACAGCTCAAACTCTGTAAAAATGCTTATTTCTCCGATAAGGGGAGGGAGGGTGTGTGTCTGTGTGTGTACGAAATGGCATCACACCCAGCTAAATGTATGTATGGGAGCCCGGGAGCCAGCTGACTGCATTGCAGTCCAGGTCTGTATGAGCCATCCAAGGCTGTGGAGCCACAGAAATGACCTCTGCAGAGCCACACAGATGAAATAACAATCCACCCCTACAGTTACAACAATGCAGCGCGGGGAAGTATGTTGGTGCACGGGGTGTTTTTATTCATGCACTCTTTCCCCAAGCATTATATCATAAGGTTATTCTGTCCTCAGTCACATTGCCAAGTAAAGTGGGCATTGCAAAAAAAAAAAAAAAAAGCAGGGGGATTGTTGGTTTGTTAAAATCTCTTAAGGAGGTCAAGCATTGCTGAAATAACTGCGCATATTTAACACCATGCTTAAGAAAAGCAGTTGCCATTAAGAAAACAAGTACCAACTGCATTTTTGAGGATGTGTGCGCACTCTCGTGCACACGTGTGTGCGCATGTGCGTGCGTGCGTGCACGTGCGCGCACACTGAGGCAAGTTGAAGGTTCTCAAGCCACTGGGGGGCTGTTGGCCTTACTGGGCTGCAGTGGAAGTGTGGCCACTGCAGGCAGGACCCCCTCCTCCTTCCCCTCTCCCCAGCCCCCCAACTCAGATTTACAACCAGTACGGGGGCGGGCTCCCAGTTAGCCTTCCCTTCTCCTCCACTGATGAGTCTGGCAGATCCCAGACAAACGCCTCCGGGAACTGGAGTGTGACAGGGAATGGGGGGAAGGGAGCATCGCCACAGGGGGAGAGAATATGTGGTGGTGGTGGTGGTGGTGGGCGAGAGATATGTGAAGACTAAGGCGAGAGTGGAGAGAGAGAGAGAGAAAGGCCGTCTGATGAGATCAGTGATTCATAGACACCCAGGAGGACACACCCTGGAATGGGGTAATACCACACATGTTTTAACTGGGCTGGCCCATAATTCATTAGGGTTACCAAGGCTACTAGGAACACCTTATGAGAGCAGCCCCAGAAGTCATCTCTGCACGCTGCTGCTCATATAGGAGCGGGTGCGGCGAGGGCTGTGTGTGTGTGTGCGTGGGGGGGGGGCACGGGGTATTAATATTCAAGGCTACCGTGCGCTCGCTTACAGTGGAGAAGGCCAATCTGTTGAGTGCAGAAAAACCAGAATCGTTGATGTCTGCATATTTCTGCATCAGCTCACATGTAGCTCCGATTTTCTTCACCCTGGTTTTTTTTTTTTTTCTCCCTCCCACAAGGTGTCAGAGGAAATTTAATGACACAAAAATATGAAACCAGAAAGTGGAAAAAATGTGCAGCCATCCCTCACAGCGCAATAAACGCAGTATGTAGTTTTGCTTGAATGTGCTAGAAAATATACATGCCGAGTGTGCAGCAAATGAAAGAACAGATGGAAAACTTGTCTTCTAAATCTACATGAATTACCCAACTCAATGCAGTCCTTATGCTTATGCCGAATTATCTGCATAGGCATAATTCAGATAATCCTGCATAAGCCACAAATAAATTCAGATAAAGTAAGTACCACCTACTAGCCAGGCTTGCAGAGGATTAAAATCTTCAATCTCGCCACCACAGTGGTATTTGAATTTCTTTGGTTTGAACCAGTGATTGTTTCTCATGCTGATTTTACGTTTCTGCCCCTTTCAGATATATATTTTTATTCCATTACCCAGAACAATAGAATTGCCCGCATAACTCAGCTTCGCTTCGTCTACATTACTGTGAAAAGCGGTATTCTTAAGGAAAAGTTTGCAGTTACCTAAAACTCTGAGAATAGACTTTGCAAACATTTTTTCCCATGAGGTCCAGACCAGGCTCCTACTCAGACCCGACTGGTGAGCCTAATTGCTCTGATTATCCTCTGTAATAGCTGCTGCGTTCTCTGTCTTGAGTTTTATGGGGGCACAATGAACGGTATGGTTTGATTGTGGCTCTGGAAAGCAGACACCGCTCATGTTGTTCCAATTAAATGTTGGGGGTATTTCTGTATCACGCTATGCCCGACTGAGTCCCAACTCAGGTCTCCCCCTTTTTTTTCCCACCAAAAAGCGACAGAGAAACTGTGCAGCAGAATTCCGCCATGGCGGTTACAGCCGAGTGCACCTGAAAGGTGCTGAGCAACTATTGCTGGCCAGTTTGCTTTTGTGGACAACACAATCGCAACCGGGTAACCCCGCTGGTGCTGCGCAGCAAAAGTCCTCTTTATCATCGAAACACAATTTGATAGCAGCCTGTTAATCACATGACGTAAAACATGTCTCCTCTGGAAAGGCCACAAACTGGGTTAGCCATTGAAAAATGGCCTCCATCTGACTAAGCAATCACATCTCAAGCACACGGGCTGCGCAGTTTTCATAAATCACCACAAACATAGATGACATTTGATTAGAAGCCATTAGCAACGATCAACAGCGTGTGCGCAATGTGCATGCGAGGAGGCATTTACGTGCGTCCCGTCTCAGGGTTTTCCAGCGGCCCGCTGGTAGGATGTTCCTCATTAGTGTGAATATTAATGTAAGTACAAAGGACGGAGGAGAAGGAAGGGGGAAAAATCTTAAAGGAATTTGGAAGAGCTTTTTAAAGGGGCCATTTCATCAGAATCGTTATTTTTTTGCTGTACTCCGAAGGCTCATAACCGGCGGTCTATGAAGAGAGACATGCCGCAGTGGGGCTTAATTTAAAACCAGAAAGGTCACTGCGCTAAGGAAGGTCTGCCGCACAGCCAAAAATATAAAATGAGGAGGAGAAAGAGAAAGCAGTGGGGGAGGAGGAGCGGGCCAAGAAAGAGAGCAAAATGAAAGGAGATCAGAGGATGCCGGTCGGGAGGCGGGGGCCGACCAGGGGAGGAGGAAACACGTTCAAGTAATTTGGAAAGACAGTGTTATGGAAGGGAGGACTAAAAAAAATGGAAAAATACAGAGGAAAGAATAAAACCGAGAGAGGATAATGAACTGAGATGCAATTGAACTGGAACAGGCTTTGCATCAAAACAGATGCAAGAGAGGCTTTTTTGTTGACTTTAATGGTGTTTTTGCAAGTAATTTGTTATAATGGCCAACATTTTTAAGGGTTGAAAAAAAACACACACACACGCACACACACACACACACACACACAGTGCATCAAACACAGTGAAGGATTGCCAATCTGTCCGACAATCTGTGTTGGCAGAGGCACAACCCTCCCCGAGCCTTTGCTGAATTGGGCTCCTCACGCTTGGTGCTGAACCAAAGTGCTTAATTGTGCGACTGGAAATGAGCGCTACCATATGCAAGTCAGCACAAAAAGGTACATCTTTAAAACAAACACAAACACACACAACAGTAATTCCCCTGGATCAGTCTGCTGGGGGAAATGCGATGACACACCTTTTGGCTGAGACGTGCTCGTCATGTGTTGGAACTCGGCCTTGGATACACTGACGGTGCCAAACTACTCAGCTAGAAAGTTGGAACCTGCAACCAACAACAACAAAAACAACAACAAAAACAACAACAACAGCAACAGCCTCAGACCTGCACTCTTCCTTAAAATCTGTCAAGTGAGGCTGCCATTTCAGAATCACTTGTTCGTCTTTTCGCTCACTTTCATTGTCAATCCGGATTTTTCGACTGGTCCGCGTTACATACGAGGCGCACATGAGGCCCATGGCGGCGGTGGGATGACAAGCTCTGATGGAAAGCCCGGCGCTTTGCACAGATAAGGCGGCTTGGGTTTTAATGTCACTAGCGCGCACACACACACAGACGCACCGGGCTCAACTTGTAAAACAGAATGCCCCCTTGGCTTGTAAACGCGGCAGCCCATGAGGAGGAGGGGAGGCAGTTGGGGGAGGGGACGTTTAGGTGCGGCTACATGAAAAGGAGGGGAGGAATTTTCACTTGTCCAGCTCCCTGCAGCCTGTCCTTCCTTCCTGCCGATCAATTCTGCCCCTCAAATTCCCGATACATGGCCAATCCGCTTTAAAAAAAAAAAAAAAAACTAACACCCAATTCCAATCACACCTGCAATAAAATCGTATCTTGTAAAAGGTCACGGCATGACCTCAGAGTTCCCGAAATTGAATGCCCCACTTTCCTTTGAAATACTGCACATGCTGAAATAAAAAAATAAAAAAAATCAACCTGGTCCGAGTGCAATCACGCCACCGCTGGGACCCGCATCCGTCCCATCAGGAAGTGTTCAATTTTGATGGCATGTACGGCACCGCCGAGGGGTCGGACAAGATATTGGCTGTCGCTTGGAGAGCAGCGGGGACCAGGATCTGAAGCTAAACTGGAGCGTGGGGACACTGGGATGATTTTGGGATGGGTGCATTTGTGTATGTGTGTGTGTGTGTCATATAGCCAATGTGCTGCAAGCATATATTGGAGCATCTCCTCTCCCGCAGCCAGCCAGCCAGGGGAACTGATCAGATGGACGATGAAACACTAATCATTCCCTCACGGCCCATACCGAGTAAAGCTGTCATTAATTTTGCGGAATTACATCAAATCTGAGACATTCTTTATGTGGCCCACGGCCTGCAGACAGTTATACGACGGGGACTGCTGCGCTAAGCAGATGGGGCAGCTTGGCCGTGAATACTAAATACCAGCATCCCCCCCCCTCGTCCCTGCATCTCCGCCCTCCTTCCAGGCGCTCTGCCGCGCTGCCCGCTCTTTGTTTTCCAACCTTTCTGATGGATCGGTGGTCACGCAGTCCTCTGCGATTACATCACTCACACTGCACCTTACTCCCAGCAATGGGAAGTCCTCGATAAAATAATAACGGTTATAATAATAATAATAATAATAGCAACCACACTGAGAGCGTCGCCTTTATAAAAGCGTAAGCAATTCAAGAAAAACAACACAATTTAATTTTCCATGATGAGAAAATAAACTGTTTTCCCCAACATAAATCTTTTTATGTGCGTCTTAGATGTTGACAACGCACTGACAGTTTGCCTGCCGCTGCACAACAGAAGGTCATAATCCCATTTGAGGTTTCCTTGGCAACTGATTACTGCTGGAGGCAAGTTACAATTTATGACAGTGACACATACCTGCCATTCCCTTTGAATGAGACATGTGGTAAGCTATATTCAGACAGACCACCTCAGGTAATAAAACTGCAGTAGCACTCGGGGGGGCTCTGCCATTTTCTTATATGGAGAGAAATTCTGAGCCAGGCTGCTAGAAATCGGCAGACGACAGGGATTAAATTTGTGTGGAGCAATAAATAAACAACATGTCGCGAATTTTTCTGTTTCTTTATTTTTTTTTGCCGCAACAGTTAATAGTTTACTTCAACCTAATGTTTGAACAGTTTAATTAGTGCTTTTTATTGTTTTGATTGCCATAAAGGATATTATTCCAGTTCGTTCACGCGGCTGAAAACGAAAACAAATAAATCCAAATGACGTGAATGCGTGTGTGCTGTGTGTTATAGGCTGGTGAGGGGAGGGGGCGGGGGCCCGGGTCGTGAGGGGGGGTGTTGGTGGCGAGGGGGCTGCGGCAGCCAGACAGAGGAGCCATAACAGCAGGCAGCTCAGGTCAAGATCAAGCAGTTTCATGGACAATCCACTTGCAGTCTAGCCTCCACCGGGGTGACGCCTCGCCATCTTCCAACTTCACAAGGCAGTGACGCTTCAAAGTCAAGGCTAGCCCGGGCCTGCTGTGACCGTTTCTCACTGAGCAATTACTAAAACAGGCACCGTGCAGGAGCCAGTGCGCATGATTAAAGGGCCTTTCGCAGTCGAGCATATCTGGAATTTTATACTGGTTAATTAAAATCATTATAAAGAAAAAACAAGAAGAAGAAGAAGGAGGAGAGGAGGAGAAGGAGAAGAATGAGAAGAAAGGTGTGTTGCCAATCTCGTAAAGAGCCAAATGAGAAATTAGAAAGATTTGATTTAGCATTTTCCATCAGAAGTCCTCACACGCGCTGAAGAAGAAGTGAACCCATTTCTTAATTCGCCGGCTGCATGAGGAGCCACCACATCCAGCACCACTTGACTCACGCAGGCGCTGCACACTATTAATCCACTTAAACACAATTTATAGGGGCTCAACATCGACTGTACGCCGGCATAAAATTACATGAAGCGTCCTTATAGTGTCTTCAACAAACTAAATTAGCCGGACTGGCCTTGCTAATTGGGGAGGAGTAAAGTACCGTGTGACTGGAGCGGCCCGTCGATATGCAGAGATAAATAAGCAGGCTGGGGAAGGAACATCAATAACTGTGATAATGTAGGGTGAACATTATTTAAGCTGTGGTTGCTGAGGCATGATGCTCTTCAATCTTAAACACTGCCTATAATTTCCACCACAATTGTCCGAGTTTCCACCGTTATTGTGACAAAGCACTGCAGACCCCCCACTCCTGTCACGTGCTCCCATCATTGTAGTCCTAATTCAAAATGTAAAAATTCATGTCGGGGCTGTAAAATTCATGTCATTCATTTCCATGAACCTCCAGCAGATAAATGAAGGACTTTTTTTAAGGCTTTTTTCTGTGTGATGCATACACCTTTTAATCAATTACAGTTTGGACTTTTATTTACAGTTTATTATTTTTTTAAATTGACAAAAAAAAAAACAGCAACAAATTGCTGTATTAAATTCCTGCTGCACAGCCACACAGGATTTTTTTTCTGGCCTTGAACAAAAGTTTAACTGATGCACATTTCTGTTGATTTCAAAAATGTCTTTCTTTGTTTCGGGCTGCTTCAAAAATATTTGTGGATTTGTTACCTTATTTGACTATGAAGAACGCTCACATGAACTGAGGTTACCTCACAGACGATGCAGAGTCTCGGGAGACCAGAGAGAATGCAAAGCAGCGTTTCCAAGATGGTATACTGCCATCTGCTGTCTGGCACGGTAGCACCACGCCTGTACGCTGTGAAGCAAGAGGGTGTGATTTAAAACCTTCCTTTACCCGTAAGCCATTTTCTTTAAGGCCAGAGGTAAACAAAATACAATAATGAACCAGAGCCAACAGGAAGGACATTTAAATATGATTCTAAAGTTTTGTTGCAATTTTTTGTTTGCGTCAGTGATTTGTGCATTTTTGTCCTCCATCAATATATACATTTTGGCATGTATTTTATTGAGCATTATTCAACCTTTGACTGAGACCCATTCAGTTATTTGTTTTATTTTGTTTTTTGTTATTTGCCGAGTCTGACTGTCAGTCAACTGATGTTGTCTGGCTGACAACGTTATGAGCTAAAACAGATAATAATATTTTTTTTCATAAATGTAAGCCGAGCTAAATTGTGCAGTGGATCACAAACAAGACAATGCAAACCTATTTAAGGCTTCGCAACCACGATGGCCAGTGAATAAGACAGAAACCAGAGTGGCTCTCTGAGCCAGCTGATGCATCAGCCGTTGTTTTTCTCATCGCAAAACAACGAGATGCGTCTCCCCATTAGTCAGCCTACGCAATCCTGGAAACCAATGGGAATTAAGCATGGCGACAAAAAATAGCACGCGGGGCATCATGTTTCGTCCGCTGTGACGCATTTTCTGCAGTCTGCAGCCTGGGGATTGTAGTTTACGAGGGGGTCTTCGTCTGTAGGGTCCGGCTGCTGCGCTCGCTGGCGGCGAACTACATCCCCCATGATTCCGCGGCGCGAGGAGCGAGGCTGACGTGCTCGTGTTTTGCTTTGGGTTTTTGTTATTGTTTCGGGTTTAGTGGAGCAGCTGAGAGACGGAGGCGGAGGGCGCGAGCGGATGGCCGTAGCGTTTTAGTGGTGCTTTTCCTCGCGGACTTGGAAGCTCGAGCGCCCCACAAGTCACTTACGCACGCACGCACACATCGGACCGGGTCCCGGCTCAACTTCAGACGCCAAAAACAGCTGGAACTTCGCGAGACATCGGGAGACGGCGGTGAGACGACATGCGCACGTGCCAGGCTCCCTGCGTAACAAAGCCTGGCAGTGCCTCTGGTCACGTGCACGCGCAGCGCAATTAACCAAATTGGACGAGATTAAATTTGCGCACGTTTACATCCGGCCGTCCGAGTGGATGCCGCGGCGTGTTCGGTGTTTGTTTGTTTTTAGCAGTGTGCGTTCGCGTCGACGTGCGTGACGCCGTGTCCGCCGCTGCGAGGCCTCCGCGGCCTCGTGGTGTAACCTGAAGCCTCTCGGCTGGCTCTCGGCGAGGATCGTGTGCTTTCCCCCCGAAAGCGCTCGCTAATTTCAAACTACACCCCTAATGTTTCCCCCACAGTCCTTCCCAACTGTCGAGGAATGTTCTCCTCAGTCTGCTAGTAGGATTGTCGGTGTACAGTAGATGATGGAAAGGATTTCGGAGGAGAACCGCTGTGATGCGCAAGATGGCCCACTGGGGTTGTGTTTACACTGCGTGAGCCAACAAAGGGCTTCCACGAGTGTTTACCACTGCTCTGCACATGTGCTACTGTTGGCCTTCTGCCAGTTTTACAGAGTGTCACCCAACATCCTTTAGAATGAACTACAGTTGTGTCTGTGGGACATCTTTTCTCTTGAGTGCTGTTAAAGAAAACTGCTGGGAAGAATTGGAAGAAGCCATTTGCTGGCTGAGACCCCCCCCCCCTCTTCCCCCAAACACACTCACACGCTGGAGCTCCCACCCCAACCCCCTCCACCTTGTGCCGCATGCCTGCACGTGAACGCTGTTCACCAAGTCATGTTGACATGACTGAAATAGCACAGGTGACAACCACGGAGTTACGTCGTGTTGGTCAAAGGCTGCACTTCCCTTCCGGTGTCCTTCCCTCCCGCATGTGTTCCCTCAGGATATCGTCTTACAGAAGATAAATATTCACCGAGTGCTGCCCCTCTGTGTTCTCTCCTCTCCCTGCAGCACCCACCAACCTCCCCTTTAGTTCTTCCCCGACTCATGCGGCTGTGCTACCTTCCAGCTTGAAGCAAAACAAACAGTCAACACCAATATTCAGCTTATGGTTAAACATCATTTTGTGTCCTGCAGGTCAGACCAGGCTGCCTTTCGTCTGTTTTGCCATGGAGACGGTCGGGCTGGTGGAGTTCAGAAATGTGGGCTGCAGCTACTTCCCTGAGAGCAGGGTGGATTGCCACTACACATTAAGCTCGCAGCACAGCTGGGCGAGCAGCGACTGGATAGGACTGTTCAAGGTGTCGTTACCCTGCCGACTGCCACAAAAAAAATCAACATGTGCTCTGCTGGAAAGAGGAAAACCTCCCCCCAAAAAACCCCAAACTCACCAGGTGTGACTGTTTTTCCTCCTCAGGTGGGCTGGTCGTCGGTGAGGGACTACCACACGTTTGTCTGGGCGCTGGCCCCGGCCGACTACGAGGAGGGCACTGAAGTCAACTGCTGTGTGCAATTCCACGGTACTATGCTACGACATTGTTTTACTATTCTGTTTTATTCTCCTCGTGCTTTGTAACAGTGGTGCTGAGATGCACACGCAGAACCGTTCAGCCAGTGGTTGATGTTTCTGTAAAATGAATCTCCACTGTAGACACAAAGAGCTAGCAACAAGTGGAGCATAACCAAGGCCATTCATTAGAATACAGTAGCGCCACTGATGTAGGGTCCGTGTGGACGGCCAACTTCTCTCATTTTTCAACAGACGAGTCCTCTGTCGTGGTTGTGTATTAGCTCCTTGAAGGGATGTTTCACTTTGAAACTATTTTTTGCCATTTTTCTTGTCTACTTGGTCTCATGTGAACGCTGCAGATAGTTTTCAAAATGGCTGCCACCACACAAAGACGCACACACGCCTACTGCTTTTCAGACACATCCGTCCATCACTTCATAGGTAAAGTCCCTCTGGTGCTGGTGCCTGAGTTATCTCATCGTCAGCTTGTTTCCACATGGTTTCTGGTTTCAACAATGCTAATGCTAAGCTCTTTGTTAGCTGACTTGTTTGGTCTCACTAACAATCGCAGTGACTGCTTTCCAGTCTGCAACCAAATATCAGCATATATTACCAAAATTAAAATAAGGACGTTAGATGTTGTTGCATTCAACTTGAACATGTTTTCTGTAGAGACCATACAGTATTTGACTGGTCTGATATTTTTTTCTAAAAAAAAAAAAAAAAAAAAAAAAAGAAGCCTGATTTGCGTTGCAGTCTTAAAGTTCAATTAAGCTTTTTCATGTGCAAAAGTGTCTACATCCCTTTTCAAATCATCAGTTACCACTTATTCACATGTGCTTTTCTGTGCCTGTCCCCCTGTATATGTGGAAAACACTCTCTGGGGGAGGGGGGATTCTTCTTCTACATGCTACTATTTGCTATGGCTTGTGCTACACTACTCAACACTGCCTCCTAGGTCCCGGTGGTCCTCATAAGTCTGTTGCATATCTGAGCGCTGAGGTTGCTTGCATCAGTATGAATAAAATGCCAGCAGGGTAGGGATGGGTAGTTTCATCGGTATCCTTTAATGAGGCTTTTAGTCTTTATTCGAGTGTCCGTGACTGAACACTGGTAGGATTGTTTTGGGTGATTAAAGATGAGACACTGTGGCGATCTTGTTTATTAAAATGAACCTTGAGTTCCACTGAAAATAAGCTCCGAAATTACAAGTCAGCATGTGGGTGTGTTTAAAGGTCTCATATTAAAGGAATTACAGAAGGTTTATTTCAAATGTTCTATTCTAGCCGTGCATTATAAATTGTAATTTAGTTTAATCTAATTTGCAGGACTCCATATTGATCTTCTTGTTTTCTTTCTGGTAACTTATTTGCACGTGAAGGGGAGAAAAACCCAGGGGATCAAGAGGTGATGAACACCTGAGAGGGTATCAGCACATCTACATGAACTGCCTGATTTAGCAAGCACTCTCTGTAAAGAAAGCAGAAGTAGTGAAGGACAGATATTTTTATTTTTCTCTCATGAGTTTTAACATGATGCAAATTTTATTTTTTGCATTTTAAGAGAACCTCCAAAGCCTGGCAACAGAACTCCCCTCCGGAGGACCTGGCACTATGGACGGCCCTGTCAATGAGCGCAGGCTTGTGACTGACAGAACAGGCTGGCACGTGACTCCGAGCAGTCGGCGGCTTAAAGAGCGTTTCGCCGGCTGCACGCGGACCAGAGCGCAGGACCCTCGCTGCCCTCGCTGTTTGTCAGGACGAGCTGATAAGCCTGATTGAGTGTGCGGGGCACGTGTAGCACTTCCAGCGTGACCTCTTATTTAGTGATATATTACTTGGACCGGCATACTGTCAATGTCATTCCTCTTTGAAGGGGAGGGGGGTTGGGGGCCCGTGGAAGGAAAGTCCAGAGCCGGCCGCCAGTGCTCTGTTATCATCGGCAGTGCAGTGATCTGAAGCGAAGGTTGCTTTGGCTCTGTGGCCGCAGCTGTTGCTGCGAGTTACTGCACGGCTCCATAAAGCCTTGATATACGGCATTCTAGCTGTCCGTTATCACTCTGCGCCCCCACCGCCCCATGCACACACACTGGCTGTGTTATGGAGTGAATTGGGGGATTTCAAGTAAATCATTCTAAAAAAAAAAGACTTATAAAAAAAAAAACCCTGCAGCTACAGCCAAGCTGCGATAGAGATAATACTGGGTGAGCTTACTGTGGTGGTTGGAGTCCCGAGCTGTGGCTGGTCAGGCTGGGGGACAGAAGGGGATGATGATGATGATGAAGGAGAGCTTGATTGTTTTGCATGTGGTGGTTTAAAAAAGAAAAAAAAATATTACATGGAAATGCTTAATGTGTTACTATTGCTAGCTTAGCTTTATCCTGTCAGCAAACAGCAAAATGTTGGAAACACAAAAATTTTGATAGGACTTGTTAAATTCACTAGGAGGTTTACAGGCTTATGTAAATAACTTAACAATGCCCATTGCTTGAATGGCAGTTAACCAAGACACATGGCCCAAGTTCAGTGCGATGCATTGCATGACAAATGAGGATCAGCATCTTTTCCATCAAATGTTTTCAACGGCGGGCGTGTTCTTTGTCCCCTCGCAGCCTCGTACCTGCCCAAGCCCGGCTGCCAAGAGTATGAGTTTGTTTACGTGGACGCGAAGGGAGAAGTGTGCTGCTGCAGCTCCAGGTTCACCTTCTGCTTCCCCAAGCCGCTGGAGGAGCTGGTGACGCTGGAGGAGGAGCAGCAGGAGGGGGAGGAGGAAGTCACGGACATGTTGCTGGTGGTGCCTCGGGCCGAGCTGCTGCAGGTGAGCAAACCTTCAATATACACAACACCGTTGTACAATGCATTTGTGATTGCTGCTGCTGCTGCTGCTGCTGCTGCTGCTGCTGCCTCACCGCTGGTTTGTCACATCCCAGAGTCGACTCCAGGAGTGCCTGCGAGAGCGCGCCGAGCTGCTGCAGTTGCAGGAAGCTGCCACCAGGCTGAGGGAGAAGGAAAGATTGGAGTTCAGAAGAGCCCGAGAGGCCTGGGACAGAGGCTGCAGGGAGCTGAAGAGCGACATCAGCAGGCTGCAGGAGGAGCTGCGGCAGAGCCGGGAGAGGATGGAGCAGATGGAGAGGATGCAGAAGGTAGCGTGCGGAGGAAAGCAAGAAGCTGGGAAAATTTAAGAGGCTAATTTGTCAATTCACTGTTTATTCCTTTATTTTCTATAACCTATGTGCACTCGCTGACTGAACATTCTCAGCCCAAACTAAAAGTTATTCTATAAAATGTACAACTCGTTCCTCCGAACTTCCTTTGAAATCCATATTGTTTTCGGTGTTCCAGGAGGAGCAGGCTTTTGGTGAGCAACTCTCTCAAGAAAAAGGTGATTTATTGGTTGCAACCGAGGAGAGCAGAGCCCAAATCAAAGCGTTGGAGGAAGACATCCAAACCCTGATTCAGAGGAGTGTGGAGCAAGAGGCAGAGTTGGAAAAGTGAGATACTTTTTTTTTTTTATTTCCCCATTCGTCATCATCACCTTCATCAATGCCTCCTGTCTGCAACGGTTATTCTGTGTTCAGGATGAAGGAAAGGGCGAGGAAGGCCGGAGCTATGCGGAAGGAAGAGGAGGAAGAGAGGAAGAATCTGCAAGTAAGAAACGCGCCGCTCGCGACACCAAGACGGCCTCTCGTCTCGTGCGTCCTTATCTCCTGAGTCCCGTCTGTGCCGTCCGCTCCTCTCCGCCAGGCCAAGCTGGGGCAGACGGAGGCTGAACTGCGGAGTCTGTCGAAGGAGTTCCAGGGCCTGCGGAGCTCGCTGGCCCAGAGAGACACCAGTGTCCTGCAGCTGCAGAGCACCATCAGCACCCTCACGCAGAAACTCACCACCGCCCACAGGAAGGAGGTCAGGCCGCTCATTCTCCTCTGCTGATGGCCTCAGAATGACGATGATGTGTTTATGGTCAAACCTGAGAATTTTGTATGCCAGAGAATTTTACATTGTTTCCAGCCAAAATTGGTCACTGAAAACATCTTTATAACTAATGAACGTTTTTAAATTTGAGTCTCCAAGAGCCGACTTGCAGGACTCAGTCCTTTTCAAAAATGACTTAAATTGTTGAAGATAAATGAGAAAAGTCCATCTTTTTAAATATGTTTTTTTTAAATTTGATTCTCTAAGAACTGACTAACAGGACTCAATCCTTTGCAAAAATGACTTTATAAATGTTTTCCAACTATAAGATAAATGAGAAAAGTCCATCTTTTACTTTATACAAAGTGTGCGCTAACTACACTCAGGGTAGTCAGCCCTCCATGATGTCACAAAGGGATATGATACCACTGCCAGGGTAATTCGTGGCAACTCTAGTAGCCCTCTGAGACTGTGGCCACCTTGTTTTTATCTCGTTCTAAATATGTGGAAGGTTCAGCAAAGCAGTTTGAGCAAGAAGATGAAATAAAGTCAAATATGAAAGATAAAAAAAAAAATATTTTTCTCAGCAGGTTGGAAACAACAGTATACAGAGTTTTTGGATAATTTATTGTGAGATCTGGAAAAGTTTACAATATGGGACCTTTGAAACAGCACCTCGTTTCTTATTTTCAGGGCATCAGCTGAAGTTGTAAAAAATTTTTTTACTGTATATAGCTGACATATTCTTTTTTCTTTCTTTTTTTTTATGGCCAGGCGGAGGGTGAGGCGACCCTGAAGGAGATGCGCAGCCTGCGGGAGCGCCTGAGCAACAGCGAGCGTGCCGTGGACGCTCTGAAGAGCAATATGAGCTCCATGGTCACCCAGAGGGATCAGGTTCACTCGGAGCTGCACCAGGCTCGCCTGCAGGCGGCCCAGCTCACCCTGCAGCTGGCCGACTGCAGCCTGGCCCTGAGAGAGGGGAGGGCACGCTGGGCCCAGGAGAGGCAGGCCATGCAGCGCGACACCGAGGTGAACAGCTGCTCCGCCGCACCGCACCGAACTCACCCTCGCAGGCTCTGGGTGGCGGAACTGGAGGAACTCACATTGCACGCCATGTGCCGGTCTGTGTCCTCCACAGAAGGACCACGAGCAGCAGGCGAAGCTCGCCGCAGACACGCAGAGAGTGGAGGAGGAGCTGCAGGAGGAGAGGATGGAGAGAGTGAAGCTGGAGGTGGAGCTCGGGAGGGAGAAGGATTGTAACAGGGTGAGGAGACAGTCACGGGCTGAGTGTCCATCTGGCTGTTTGTTTATGCTCTCATGATGCACGCATGGCTAAAAAAAATATATATAAAAACAAGGACGCTACTGAAATTTTGCAGTAAAGTTTGTGCAAAATAGAGGCTGGACGTTTTCTAATCAATCTGAAGTGCGAAACTTGCTGTTACCGGTAGTAAATAATATAGAAACCAAGTGACCTAAATGCTCACACAACATTCTGCTTCACTTGATAGTTGACAAATAATCTAAGATTGGATGTTTAACGCCTAGAAAACAGTTCAGCGTGTCAGACGTTCCCGTGCTGCGCATTTTTCACATTTCACGGAACCAACTCTTCAGACTCGTATACAAATATACATTTTTTCATAGTTTATAAAACTTGACTTTTTCAATTCATTTTGATGGTAACTAAGCTGTTTTAGTTCTTGTCACTTGGTTATTTAAGCTAAATGAATCGCAAGCTTGCAGACTTCACTTGTCAACAGAACAAAAGGAGGATCTAATTTCTCATCTGGCACAAAGCAACAAGCCAGGCTGCTCGACACTGTTTTCACTGCTAAACACCGGCATTAACCAGCTGGCGTCTTAGGCTGGTGCCTCTCTGTCATCACAGACATTTATGGGAATTTTTTTTCCCCTACCTTCCTTGAGACTATATCTTACTTTGAGCAATCAACTGCAATGAATATCAATTATGTTAGTGCACTTTCTGTGTTATTATGTGCACTTCAATTACGAGATAACACGCTCTGTTTGTGTAGCTGCGTGCGTGCTGTATGGTAATATAATTCCCTTAAACACAGAGCTCAGCGTTTCACTTGAGCCCTGCTCTGACCTCAGAGTCTCTGCCCAGCCTTGGCCTGCGGTCTTCAAGTTCTAACTGGCTCCAGTTCAGCAGAGTCTGCACTTACTTTCAGTCCCACGAACCCAAGACCAACATCTTTAATCTCTCCCGCTTGAAACAAAAACAGGCACACGCTGAATTCTAACGTGCACATTTAATGGAGGCCTCAAACATAACAATGCCATCAAAAAAAAAGAAATAAACAGAGCAACAAATGCCAGTGTGCACTTGGAGAAGTTAGATCCAGCAGTGGAATCCATAAAGATTTACAGCCCCCTTCATAAAAACAACTTTCTAGCAACGGCATCTTTAATAAAAGAGGAGTTAAATCAATGTTGAGCCAGAAACAATGGCCAATATCAAGGCTGAATTAATTTAACAGCGATTGTACGAATATAAAATAAAAAGGATTGCGGGACATTTTTTGGTTGAACAAACATAATAGGCACTAATAACTAGTAACTTGCTTTTATTTTCTCAGCGCAGCAGCTGTTGGATGTGTGTCACGTACTTGTGTTCCTCCTCCCTGGCGTCCGCAGGTCCAGCTGTGCGAAACCCGCCGGGAGCTCCAGGAGCTGAAGGCCAGCCTGAGGGTGGCCCAGAAGGAGAAGGAGCAGCTTCTGATGGAGAAGCAGGTCAGTGTCGCTGTGTGGTCCCTGCGCACACCCGAGGAAAAAAAGACATCATAAACGTTCAAAGCAGCTCAGCGGGCTCAGACCAGGGCTGCCGACCACCTCAGGCACGTGGACTCACCGTGTGTTGATTTGGGCAACTCCAAAGCTGTGCAAGTTTGATGTATGAATGTTCTGCATGTAAAAGTCCCACATTATGAACAGCCAGCCTCACCAGTGTGAGTCAACAGGCTTCTGGGGGAAGAAATCAGCAAGGCCCATCTCCAGTCTTCTGTTGAGAAAACGACCCACCGTTCTGCTTCATGGTCCCTTTGTGATGACATAAAGGGCACTGGTAATCTCTCACGTCAGACTCACCTTGTTTTTCCCTCCCAATTCCCACCATGCGGAAGGTTCCAGCAGCATGAAGTCTTCTTCTAAAACTGACTGGTTACTAGGGGTGGGGGAAATTTCCGATTCTTAGATTAATCGCGATTCGGACGTGAACGATTCTGAATCGATTCACAAACGTCCAAATTTCGATTATTTCAATACTTTTAATAAAGAAATGCAGACGGTTCTAAAATGCGGAACGGTCTTCTCCGGGACAATATTGGGAGCGCACCTGGAGTAGACATGCGCGGCATGCAGCGCACAGGCGAAAACAAACGGCCGAACGCTACCCACAACGCCGCGAGATCAGGTCTGCTCCGGCTAATTTGAAAGCAGACGTCGGGGATTCGAGCACTGCTGCAAACCTCGGAGCCCAGATACACCATCCCATCCCCACGCTGTTTCACTGACACGGCAGTCCCGACTCTCTACGACCGAGCGAGTTCTTTCGACGGCAGGGAATATCGTCACTGCACAGCGCAGCACACTAGCATCTGAGCACATTGAATACTATACTGCACAAATCTTGTTTACATTTCTCTTAAATGTGTATAAAGGACACATTTCACTTTGGTGATTCAAGATGCTTATTACTTTTGGGCCTGTACAACAAAGTTTCAATGCGCCATGTACACGTGGCACCATTTAAATAAAATGTAACAGAAATGAAATCAACTCTTGATTTTATGTCAAACGCACTGGTTTAAAAAATTGCTGCAAAAATGTGAAAAAGTGCGTAAATTAAAGATGCATCAATAATCGTTTTATAATCGAATCGTAGCCCCTGAATGGTAATCGTAATCGAATCGTGAGGTGTGAGGTGTCCAAAGATTCCCACCACTACTGGTTCCGGCAGCAGGCTGTGAACGGAGAGCAGAGAATATGCCGTTTTCTGTAGATCGGTACAGTTTTTGAATAATTAATTGCGAGGGGGCCTGGTGTGATAAACAAAGATCTAAAGTGGGTATAATTTGGGACGTTTAATAAAACACTGTTATCCCCAAAAGCTTCCCCAATCCAGCGTCTCCTCTATACGTGCACGGGGACGGTCAGCGTCCCAGGTGGTGGGAATCTTCTGCGCCTGCTTGTTTTTTTCCTAGTTGTTATTGTGCAATATAACTTGTTTATGGTGCCGCGTAAATCAGCGGATTTCAGTGCCGCCGTTGTTAGAGTGCCCGGAGATTTTTATTTATTTATTTATTTGTTTTTTGTTAGCTAACCGCCATCGCATTTGCCAGCTACTGGCATAATAGATGGTCATTGTTTCTAAAAAAAAAAAAAAAAAATAAAATAAAATAAAAAATAAAACAAAATCAGTGTCCAGCTTGTAACATCGCTCATGCTGGAATAAAGCAGCCCGTCTGCGAGGTCTCGTAAATCTGTTTAAGTGCTGTGACGATATTATTTCTGCGATGGCAAATGTTTGTGTTTGTGTTTTTACTGTGTAACTGTTTTTATTCGGGAGCGAAAAAGCAAAAAAAAAAAAACAACAAAAACCGAAGACCCGCCCTGATGGTTGTGCCCCCCCCCCCTCTCTCTCTCTCTGCAGGAGTTGATGGAGTGCATCTGTCAGCTGGAGCAGAAGACTGGAGCTGCGGCGGTGCCGGGCGCCAAGCGGAGCGGCGGTGCCGCCGTCGTCCCCACAGGTGAGCGCGGCTGACCCGCCGATCTGCCAACCGACCCTCAGGGGACGTGAAGGATGAAAGTGTTGATAACCATCGTTCATCCGCACCCACCCCTCACCCCCTCCCCTCCTCCCCCAGCGAGCCCGTCGGACTCCGAGGACGAGGACCCCGAGGCCCTGCGGCCCGTCCGCCCGCCGAGGCCACTGGGCCGCTACGGCCTGTGCGAGCAGGGTGAGGCCGAGGCCTCCCAGCTGGCCACGCCCCCTACCTCCCCCAGGGCGGGGGAGCGGAGGGCCGTGGTCATCAACCAGCCGGCGCCGCTCACCTCGCCGCGCCAGGCCGGCGCCGACACGCTGGCGCACAGCTCCGACTCGGTGAGCGTCTGATCAGTGAGGCCACTGAACTTTATTGGATCTTTACCTTTAGTTGTTCATCATCCATCCATTGTCTGTACCCACTTCCTCCTGCACACTGGGTCACCGGTGTCTGCGGGAGCCTATTAGTTATTTATGTTGATCTTTATTTATTATTTATCTCTTTTCTTTATTGTTGATTTTGTTCATTGTTTGGTGCTGCTCTGATTTTGTTTATGCCGCAGATTCTCACTTAGATCCTCCTGTTTCCCCTCCCTCAGTCCGGTACTGGCCAGGATGACATTAATATAATAAAACCACTCGATGGATTTGATTCACACTCAGGGGTCACAAGCTCTACAGTTGACAATAAATCTGTCAGTTTTGGACTTCTGGCCTTTTTGCACCGTTTCTTTATTCTTTATATCCGACTAAAGTTTGATGCTTTTTTGTACTTTTACACTGCGTGTGCACTGTAGCACCATGCCCTGTTGAGTAATGTAATGACGTCACGTAATATGTCACGCATATAGAAGATTCGACCTTGAACCTTGACCCTTGAAGACGTTCACATTCTTCTCATTATGGCTCAGGCAGGACAAAGTAAAATCAAGAAGAAAACAAAAACGGGATGCTGAACGCGTGTGTGTGTGTGTGTGTGTGTGTGTGTGTGTGTGTGTGTGTGTGTGTGTGTGTGTGTGTGTGTGTGTGTGTGTGTGTGTGTGTCGTTTAGGAGGACGATCCCGACCCCCTGCAGTGCGGACGGCACAGCTCAGCAGAGGAAACGGCTCTGCTGCTGCCCGAGCAGCCAGACTCAGTTCTCAGGTACGAGCCGCCTTCGCCGTCACATCCCGTCGTATGCAGACAATCATCAAACATGGTGCAAGACGCACAATCACGCCCAAGTCTCCCTAGGATCAACTCCCTTGAACTCCTCAAGATGTTTGGCTTCCAGACCTTCAGCAGTCACTGAGTTTTAACCCCGGTTTGTTCCAGTTTTCTGCCGTCGCTGACGGTGAAAACAAACCTCAGCTGCACCTCGGCCCTCTTCGCCAGTCCGTCAAGTCAAGTGAAAGCGACGCCTTCGGTCAAACACGCTTCCAAACCATGATCTCAGCTTGTATCATGATACCCGGTTTCACTGACACGGCTGTTTGGGATCCAAAAGCCAGTCAGCTTGAGTTACGATGCAGCCGTTTCCTCGACCCCGGCATCCACACTTTCTGGCACCGCGTCTCAAACATCTCAGACTGCCAAGCGCGTCTGAAAGCGAGCGAGATCGTGGACAAAGCAAGCAACCCACTCCCCCCCGCCCCACCCAAGTTTTTCAAGCTCGTAAATGATGACCAGAATCAAGAACTTCACATTGGAAGTTGATTTCACGAGGCTTAAAAAAGGATGTCTGAAGGAAGTATTGAAACAGTAACCAGCGGTTGCCAGCCCCTTGATTTGAAGACAGTTGTAGCCGACTGTGTCTGTCAAAAGGTATTTAACCATAAAGTTTATATCTGGAGTTGTTAGCCTGAACCTCAGCTCAGAGCTATCATCAAATGCCTAATTATTTTCATTATTAAGCCTTGAAGGGGTCCTGAACTTATTTATTGATAGTGGAATTTCACTTGTAATGAATCATTTTCTGTCGAGTCAGATCTCAGCAAAGTGCCTCCTGCCTTGTCGCACTTTGAATTATGACGTAAATAATAAGTGCGTCAATGAATCTTGAGCATGAAACACACTTACTCACTCACACACGCACACACACGCACACACTGCAGCTGATATAATTATCTTCCATCGTGTCTCTGCTATCGACTGTATTGTGACAAATGATCCCAATACTTGTCTTGCCTGATAAATGGGGGTTTATTTGAGCTCCGTGCTCCCCTCCATACACAGACGCCACTACAAGCAGCTCGGATTAAATGCTCAACAAAAAAAATTGAGATTTGCATTACTGACCGCACATTAAAATAAATATATCTTTGCCTCTGCGTGAGCCAACCCCCAACCCCCACCCCCCAACCCCACCCCACCCCCACTCCCAACGTCATGCTGCCTGGTTTTAAACTCTGGCAATGTGTCACGTTTAATGAGTTCACGACTTGATTTGTGTGCACAAGCGCCAGTCTACAAAGTAATTTGTGAAAGCGGCAGCCAGAGGACTTAAAGCCAGACATATTTCAAAATCCCAGGGATGAAGTGCTCGCGCTTAAACATCGAGCCGTTCGCGCAAAGGAGAGTAAATCTGCAGCAGTTACTCGCCACATCTGGTCCCGCGCACAGCGGGGGGAGGGAGGGGGGAGGGGGGCAGGGGGGGGCGACGGCCCTGCTGAGGATCCAAAGCCGGCTAATGCGCGCAGACACATGCGTCCAATTATTTATGGCGACGGAGCGAGCGCGGCTGGAAAGATGGAAGTTTTGAATAGGGGGTTGTAAAAGAAGTTGAGTCAGGGTGAGTGTGCGTGTGTGTGTGTGTGTGTGTGTGTGTGTGTGTGTGTGTGTGTGTGTGTGTGTGTGTGTGTGTGTGTGTGTGTGTGTGTGTGTGTGTGAGGGTGGGTGGGGTGCTCGGTGTGGGAGGGGCAGGATGGTGGGAGGACAAGGGGACAGATGAGTTGACAGCGAGCCGTAGCCGTGATTTACCTGAGGGGTTGCACCGCAGTCACGGGCCAATTTTCAGCGTCATTAAAGCCGTCGCTCTCTCTCTCTCTCTCTCTCTCTCTCCCCCCCCCCCTCTGCCAAACCTCCTCTTTCCAGCCGCAATGAGTGTCTCCACGCCGTCACTCACTCACTCACTCACACACACGCTCACGCTCTGCTTTGTTGTCGCCCCCTCCAGTGATCTGGCCGACGCCTCGCTGTGGTAGCCGCCCCGGCGTCCAGCGGAAGGAGAATGAAGGAAGGAAGGGACCTCTCCACACTACACTCTGCACACAGACCACTAAAACAATGTCAATATGCAATTTACATTTCCCACACCGTTCTTCTACTTTTGTTTTTTTTCCTTTTTTTTTTTTTTGTTGTTGTTAGAAACGCACATCGAGATTGCTTTGCTCACCTTCAGGCTCCAGCTGCAACAGAGAAGGCGGAAGCGGAGCCGATATCTGTTGAATCACTGCAATGTGCAGAGGCTTTACGGCCGATATTAAGTCGCTTTCTTTTCTTTCTTTTTTTTACGACATTTGTGATTAGGAGTCGTGACATGCGGCGTAATTATGTTTTTTCACGCAGCCGGCTTCGCCGGATATCATGGCAAAAACGCTCTGCCGGTATTAAATTTTTCCACGCCGGCTCTATAATGCTATATTCATGGCGGCGTACAGCCGTATTACGGCATCATGCTAGAATTAATGTAGCGGACATGTAGATCCATGACACCGTTTACTGGCCGCCCGAGGTTGGATAGGCGTCTTTCTCGCGGACATTAGGGAGCTGATTGTTGTCGTGCGGGCGCCGTTTGGGAGATTTAGCAGCGCCGCGGCGCTTCAAGGTGTTTGAACTGGAGAGCTTTATTGATTAGGTTGTGTGTTAAAGGTTTGTCAGGAGCCGTGTCGGACGCGTCTTCCCTCCTGCCGGAGTGCTTTCGCATCGACGTTATTATGAAATTAATCTCCGAAGGCTTCGTTTTTTTTTTCACAAAAGCTTTTTAACTGATAATTACTGGCTTTGGATATTTTTATACAGGTTTTATGGAAACACACAGGCGTACAGTTATAAAAATGTGCCTACAGTTCTAGAGATGAGAGAAAATCTTTTTTTTTTCTTCTTCCTTTCCTACCTGGATATAAGCAGAGTTATAATGTTGCCTACCTTTTGACTGTCCTCTGCATTTTTTTTCCCACTGTTTTTTCCTCATGATTAGCTGGGGTTACGCTGCAATAATTCTGTCTTCAGGCTGTTTGTTTTCTCACAGCGCAGTCCATGCAATGTGTGATTAAAAAAAAACTGTTGTGAGCTAAGAGGGACTTTACTGTCGACACTTTGATGCTTGATTTTTATTATCTGCTGTATTTGCACCCTGTTTTTAGAGGAGTTTTTAGATTTAAAAAGTCAATATATATATATCTATAAACGCATAACATGTCCGGTGTGTCTTCAATCACTCGTTTAATCAATACCGTCGTGTGTCGTGTTCTGCCATTTCATTTGACTATTTTCTTTGTTTTTAAAATCACTACATACTGGCTTTGTTTATTTGAGCCTATTGGTGCTAAAGAAAAGGGAATATTTACACCAGCTTTTCGGGTCCGAAGGCGCGATAGAAATCCTCAAAAGAAAGTGATATTAAGGTTTGAACAGCTCCATCTGATCTGAATAATTATTCATCACCCATAAGTGCACAAACGTGTTGGGTGTGCCATTAAAGTGTGTTCATATGTATCCTGCTGTCGGTTCTCCCGATGCAGAGGTAGGAATGTTTACCCCGAGCCTCGTTTTGTTTTTTTTTCTACCCTCCCCACCCCACCCCACCTCCACCTCTTCCTCCCCCCGAGAAGACACGACTACATGTTCTTCGTCGTCGGTCGCCTTCTGACTTTACGTCCCGGAGGAAGTTAATGTTTGTTGTCGTTCTGCTGAGAGCTGCTGCGCCAGTGCTCAGGACCCGGCAATAAAGCCCCACTTGTTACGGTTTGTTTGGGAAGTTTGGTGCGCGAGGGTTTATGTCCACCATCGTGTGTGTGTGTGTGTGTGTTTTTCTTGTTTTGTTTTTTTTCTATCGTGTCCTGTAACCTGGGTTTGGGTGGGGTTGTGCTTAATAAAAGGATTTTATGTATGCATTATCTAGTCAAGTGTCATTTATTTCCGACCAAAGATGGCAGTAACAATGTGGTGGTCACATGACATTTCACCGCTAATTAACTGCGCCCACACAGCGGGAGAACTGTGCGTCTTCCACTTTGGCTCATTGGCTGTTCTGAATACGTACCTCATTCCACGTTTTCTCTCTGTGCTCACCTTTGCCTCCCCTCTGGCGTCTCCTCCTCCTCCTCATCATCATCATCATCATCATCCTCATTGTCTTCGCCCCTGTGCCACCACTAGCAGCAGCAGCAGCAGCAGAAGCAGGGCTCCCTCCATCCTGAAGTCTGGGGTGACGATAGCTAATTATAAAATCAATGATGCCGGGCTGCCTAGTTTACAGCCCTCTCTAAAACCTTAACTGGGAAATCACTGTGGGATTGATGACTCCCTCACTCTTTATCTCTTTTAATTAGAAATGTAAAGGATATGAAGACCCAGAGGCCAGAACACATCTTCCCCAGTTTTTATGACCCCCGCCGCCCTACCTTCCCCAGCCCTCGCTCCCCGTCCCCAGGCCAGCCGTTCCTCTCACCTGGCCTTGTTTATTCCCCACCGCCTCCCTGCTGGCACACCCTCCGTGCTTTCATCTCTGCACCTATTTCTCGCCCCCTCCCATCCCTCTATTACCCCCTTCCGTTAAGGCGGCCCCGCCTCCCCGCTGCGCGCACGTGGTGTAAAATTTACGCTCCCCGCACTTGTTTCTCACCTTCCCCTCAGCTCTCCTTTCACCTGAGCCGCAGAACGTGCGACTAACACAATTCCTCCTCTCTTTTTTCCGGGTGTACGCTGCAATTGGGGAGCTCTTGCTCCCAAAACCGTGCATCAATCATGAGGCTGCCACCTCTATTTTTCTCCCCTATATAGGCGTCTCGCAGCCTCCCCTTACTGCTGCCAGGAGCTCCCAGGTTCACTGAGCTTTATCCTCCTGTTCACTTTGAGAGGAGGCCGCCACTCCTGCTGCATTATCCTTCCTGTCAGTGAGGGAATGCCGCAGTTTGCTCATATCCAGAAGGGAGGGGAGGTGACTGTAAATCCCTCCCTACGACTTCAGCCCAGTTCCAGGCTGTTCAAGGCAAAGCGGCTTTCTGCCGACTTTCAGGCGCCTCGCTGCTCTGTGTGAACAGCACCAAGGCCGACGGGAAGGTGGCGTCAGACGCGTCGCACCCAGTCCCCCGGCCTCCAACATGGCGGCCCGTTCATTTCAATGGAGTCGCTCACCTGGCACACATGCAAAAAAAAGTCCATTTTGAGATGGCTTCCGGGTTATTTCTGCATTGTGCGGCCTATAGAGAGTGTAGCAGTAGTGTCACTTCCCATCATGCCTCTGTACCTCACGTGACGCACCAGGACACAGCAGCCAATCAGAACGAGCCAAGAGACAGCTGCACGTACGGTTCTGTAACGTCATGCTGGATAAACTCTTTTGTAGGGATATTCGGGCCTTTATAACTTTTCTTTTTAGTGAGATTAAAAGTTTAAAATAGAAAGATTTATTGTGAGCTACGTTTCAGGTCAGAAGCGTCCTATCAGCCATTTTACAGCCGTTTATTTTGGTGGCGCTTTCTAGGGAGGGAATGCTTCAAGGCTGTATGGGGTTTATGGTTGCAGTATCACGAGTGGCCACTGGGGGAAGAAAATTGTTGCTCGGCCAGTCTGGTATCCAGTAGGGTTGCGCCCAGGCCCCCAGATGCCAATATGGTGATCAATTAATTTGAATGAGGTTGCTCAGCCAGGGCAGACACCGATAAATGTTTTGACTTCTGCGCACTTTACACCATGACAATAGAAAGATTTATTATGAACCGTGTTTCAGGTTACAGTCGTCCTGTCAGCCGTTTTAGAGGTGTTTATTTTTTTTTGAATTGCAGTCTATGGGAAAAATGCTTTTTGAGCACATAGGATTTTTTTGTTGTTGTTGTTGCTGAAGTACCACGAGTGGCCACTGGAAAGAAATCGGCGTATTGTCCGCCATATTGTATTACAAGTTCTTATAATACATCCAAGGTCAATGCCTTTCTTGTACGTCGAGTACAGACGCCGGCGCTGACTCGTCACGCCAGTCGGGAGGACGGCTCTGTTTGCGAAATCATGCACAGGTGCGGCGATTAGCCATCTTCGCCGGGCCGGGTGTGTGTGGACAACGAATGCGGGTTGTTGGTGGAGCCACTGATGCGGCTCCTCTGTGAGAAAGGGGCTTTTATGTCTTCAAAATGAATTTCTGCGCAGTGCTGCACTCCTGTATGAATAATTAATGTCCGGTGGCCTCGAGAATATTGGGAGAGGTTTTTATTCTTTATTAATTCATTGTACACTTATTATACCTCCTTCCAGGGGCCTTGCTTTACAAATTTCCTCTCTTCTTTCTGTCCCTCAATGTCTCAGGTAATTAGCAAATCGCCATGTGGAAGGAGGAGTATATGGAAATCCTTACCGGCTCCTTTAACCACCCCCAAGCACAGCCGAACCCTCCACTGGGTTTCCATGGCAACATCCAAGGTCCCAATATATGAGGCCATTTGATAGTTCCTTGTAAAATAGTGTGTAATGTATGGACCTTATTTTAATTCCAGTCCGGTGTTATTGATCTGTCTTTAATGATATTTAATTAAAGTAATCGTATAATTGATAGAATCTCATCTCTGTTTACTGCCCTCCGCCGGTTCTCTCCGGTCTGTCTCTCTATTAATAAAATCAAGGGTGAGGCGTGAGTGTCTCATCACTGGAAAAAAGGAGGCTGTTCACTATCAGTGGGCCTTTACAGAGAGGATTTCTGTCCTTTATCAGGACGTCACAAGAGGCGCATATCATCAGTGACAGTGATGAATTGTACGGATGCCTTGTTAAAGAGGTGACAAATGTACAGCTCATGGTTTTTTGGAGGAGGTCTCAGGCCCAACCTGGGAAAGGTTGTTTTCCATTTCATTGAGATGGTTTCAATCTATTTCATCTTGTGACTTTGTGCCAGTTGTTTTCATTTGTGCCGAGCACTGATTTAAAAAAAGATTAGAGATGGGCTGCCTGGAATTAATTTTGAGGCCATTTAAAAAATATACTCAGTCTTGGACAAGCTCAAATATCACAAGTCAGCAACATCTAACATCTTCTTGGACGGACTCGCTGGAGCCATCCCTTTATATTTTCCTGTGATATGTAGCGCCTGAACATAGCTGGATTTGATTATGACCAGTGATCACTCTCTACTGGTCATTGATTGCTGTCAGGAGCTCTTTTGCCTCTCCTGCTGTGCCAACATATTAAATGAACTGCTATTTGGTACATAAAACAAAAACAAAACTTGAAAATAAATTAAATGAATGTTTGGGAAACTTTTACCATTTAAGCCAGAAAAAATGACCAAACTAGTCGAAATGATCGTTGACACTTCAATGTTTGATGCTGCCAAACTTACTCACCAGTTGTCTGTATCACACCACGTCTATCTAGTTCAAGTTCAAGTTCAAGAGCTATCTGGTGAGATTTAATGTGTGGCACAGGAAAATTCAATATACCCTCAAAACATTTACCCTTCAGCTCGTGGGTGATATTTATTTGGGATGAAACTAAGGGAACAACTAATTTCCTTTCTTTGTAATTATCAGCTGCAGCTTTAACTGCAGAGTGAACTAAATCATAGCACTAGACCTTTATCTGATGTCCTTGTTCAGCAGGAGGCTGTGATTTATGGCCTTCTGCACCCACAGTTCTCCATGACCTACAGGACCATCCTCCACCCCCTCCCCTCCAGGCAGGGCGAAGACTGCTGCAAGCTGAGCACCTTGCAGCCATGGTTCAAGAGCTCCCTCTACTGACGAACTGTGGCAATGCTTTGAAGCTTCGACTTCGCGCCGGCTGTGGAATAAAATGTGTATCGTTGGCAAGCATGACGTTTCCAGTTAGGGAATAAAAATAAAGCGTTAAAAGTCCTGTCATTTTACAAAAATTAGTTTATTGTGCCTCTTACTGTTTATATGGCTTTTCTTTGTATGACAACAGTTGACATAAACAGAGGGTAGACAACACCTTGGCCATGTTGAAAAAAAAAACAATAAACAAAAACTACATAATCTCAATGTTCTGGCTGAGTTCCCATCACTTACATCATGACAGCCCAGCAGAAACAGAGCGGGGATGAGGTCATCACACATGAGTGTGTTTGCATGACAGCACCATGCCGAGCACATTCAACTGTTGAACTGGAAACAAGCGCTTCACACGCCACATGCACACACACACGCACACTCACTCACACATCCAAATGAGAAGACCTGTCCATACTGATGGGGCCCCTCACTGCTACAGAGAGAGTTCATATTGCTTCAGAGTTAAAGAGAGAGAGAGAGACGGGTGGAGGGTAACAACTCTGTACTTGCTGTATCAGCCTTGTCATCCAAGCTGAATGCCAACAGAGACGTTTTGGCAAGAGAGAAATGATACGAGAGAGTGCACAATCCTCATCGGTTCCTTTAAAAAGAGAAGTGAGGACATAAACGAGAAGACAAGATGATATAATGGCTTTTGGGATGAGAAGGCAGTTTGCTGCATGGATTGCCAGCAAGAGCGCAGGTTGGGCAGTGGCCACGGCGGTGATGATTATCTTTTCACCTCTGAGAGTGTCCGTCTGGCACCCACGCTTGTTTTTCTTTTTTTTCTTTTATTTCTACCTATGTACACACGGAAGGGTTCGAACTGATCAAAACATGTCGAGAACACACACATAAATATTGCCTATTCCTAGCGAGCCTGCGAGCCGCTAGCGTTTGGTCCTTACTGAAAAGCCCTGAGTCTGATTCCAAAATGTCTTCCATAGGGATTCTTGCTTTTGACTTGCATAAGTCTTTGATTATTGTGAAAGATGCACAATGTTGCTACTCCAGGAGGACAGGAAGTCTCGCGTTGAGGATGTGTTTATCTACGACGCCTCTCCAGGAGTCCTCAAAGGTTGATTGAGATCTACACGTTGATTTCCGCATGTTGTTTTGCATGTATGTGCTGACAGAGAGATGGGTTCACAGAGACTGACCACTCACGGCAGACGTCGTCTGCCTGACTCAGATAGAGGATCGCAAAAGTGCTACATGAACTGAGTTATGTGGAAGCCTCCAATCTATCACTCCATGCCCATCATGGCCCAGCTGCTAAAACTGAGGGGAAAGGAGTGTGCATGGTATCAATTTGCGTGTGAGAGTGTGCATCAGCGCTCTGCTGTGACGATCTCTGGATCATGGCTGGAGTCCCTGCCAGAAGATAACTTTGGCACAAAGATATTACTTTCTGCAATGACAAACAGAAAAAAAATAGAATAATGCCAATTCCCTGATAACACAAATGGATTGAGTCACTGCAAAACAACAGGAGTCCTCTGGGTTGATTATCATTGACATCCACAGTGAGCCAAGGAGGCCAGAAGCAGCCTTGGCTAAGCATCTGTTCAGGAAGACCGAGCCAGTTTCCAATCACCTTCTTTCCCTCTGAATATCTTCTCAGGAAAGCTCTTCAAAGAAAGAAAACCGGAAAAAAACGTGTCTACGGGATTCATATATAAAACCAAGTAAACAAATAAAAGACAAAAATATAATGGTATATAGATATGTATGGACTTAATCATAAATTGAAAAAAGAGACAAAAACAATATTCAAAAGCAATGAACACAAAACAAAATATAAGCATTGCTGATTTGGTTTTTCCCTGTTGCTTTCTATGTTTTTTCTTTTTTAATGAGAAATGTGCTTATCGTAATCCATCGGAATCAACTGCTCAGTTCTGGTGTATGGTTTGGCCGTCCCACTATTAAGCTAGTGGATGGGTGGGGAGGAGGCATGTAAATTTCTCTGAAAAGTGAAGGGAATTGCTGTATTTTTATTTTTTATTTATAATGTTGGAAACCTTCCTCTTGGCTGTGCCACGAGTTCCTATAGTTTTTTCCTGTAGTCTCCCCTTTCACTTTGTCTGCCTGTAGTTCATTTGTCACGGACCATGCGGCCTGAGTTTTTTTTATTTTTTTTCTTAAAAAGTGTCTGTACACATAAGGCTCTGCTGTGCTCCACGCTGGAAGACACAATCGTGTGCAGTAAGGAGAAAGTTGGGGGTCGAGCCAGAGCAGGCCAGCATTCTGTTGAGGTGGCGGAGTGTATGAGGTTCCATTCTGTGTCTTGGTGTGTGTGTGTGTGTGTGTGTGTGTGTGTGTAGGTGTGTGTAGGTGTGTAAGTGTGTAGGTGTGTAGGTGTGTGTGTGAGAAATGCTCCGCTCACTGCGCTCTCCCAACTAGTCCTTTCCTCGACCCATCTATAGCATCTAGGACCCCCCACGGCTCCCCGTCACTGTCCGAGCCCCTGTCCCGCTCCTCGTCCCCGCCGTCGTCCTCGTCCTCTTCATCCTCCTCCTCCGGCGACGGCTCGCTGCCGTTCTCTGTGGCCCAGCTGTCCTCCTCGTCCTCGGCCTCCTGCTTCAGCACCAGCGCCGGCGCAGGCGGCGGGGGCGGAGGAGGCGGCGGCGGGGGGCTGTCGTTGCATTCTGTTTGGTCTTCAAAGGCCTCGGGGTTCTCCAGCATCTCCCTGATCAGTGGAGGCATCGGCCCTGGGATCTCCATCTTCAGAGTGATGGCTCTCTCCGCACCTGCAAGCGGAAACCAGAGTGACGATCACAAACAAAACTGGTGCTCTGTGTGTGGTGGACCAAACGCTCTACAGATCTCAGTGAGTAAGTTTCAACCACTACCAGCAGGGGGCACTGTAACAGTGGCATGGGTTGGAATTCTCCCCCTTACCAATTGATTTATAAAAAAATAAAAAAAAGATTTTGAAACTACCACTTTAGGGAAGAGAAACCACATGATCCTACACATGATGATCTTGCATTTTCATAAAAAAAATAAAATCACGAGTTTCAGGTGATTCTCATTTCACACTGACCCTTAGTGCTGATGCCCCTGAGGTCAGTGATCTTCATCAACATGCGTGGGAACATGTGAGGTTTGTTGGGGCGACGCCGGCGGGCGTAGATCTTGAGAGCCTCAAGCAGAGGTTCCTGCAACTTATCCACTTTCTGAGGCTCCTCCAGATCCATACGATCTAATGACGGCCAGAGATGCACATCACATTTTATTCTTTATTCAATAAATACACAAGTGTGTTATTTTTTTTTATTTAAAATACAAACATATATTACATTTCAAATTCCATGTAAATATTAAACTGCACGCCGTTTTTCTGTACAACTCTCTTTGTTCTGTGTGTATGCTTGCAGTACCTCCACAGATCAGGCAGATGGCACTGAGGAGCCCTGTTTCTGTGTCGTCCATCTCCAGAGGTAAGAGCTGGCCGGCAAAGGCGAACACGAGGTCTGTGAGGGGTCCGAAGCCAGCGTTGTGCATCTGCGTCCGGTTCAGAGTCAGGCCGTCTGAGAAGGTCATGGTGTCCTGCTCTGGTGTGTAACGTGTGCAGATCCTCAGCATCTGTGAACAGCAGGAGGAAAAACACCACATCAGAAGTGTTACAACGTTTGATTCCCTTAAATTACACTGAGTGACTAAACGGAGAGGAAACGGTGTTCTAGCGCCAGCAAATAAACTAGAGCTGGTATCAATAGTTCCGATACCTGCTCTTTATGATCTAAAGTCGATTCTCAAATCAAAATATTGGTACTTTTGATACGTCAGTCATTTGTGGTGATGTATAGCATTGATAGGATAAAAGTGGAAAGTCACAAAATTATTGACATCTGGTCAAAATGATACGCGGTTGATGGGAACTACTTTTTCTTCCGCCTGGGTAAGGTTGTCATGCGTCAGAACTGCGGCACACAGAGCAGTGTCAGATGCTGCTGCTTGGGCAAGACAGATGTTTCTGGTGGAGTCCTTTGGTACTGCAGACAGGAAGTGCCCCGATACAGAGAGAGAAGAGGTTGCTGTTGAGTTGTTCAAATTAATTAATATGGTGATGAAATAAGCACCAAAATAAATATAAATAATTTATCACTCTGAATGGGTGAGATAAATTACATGTCATCAAATTATACAGAGCAATTTCGATGAAACGGCCAGGATGAAATTTGAAAAAAAATATATTAAAATAAGATAGATAATAAAAAAAACATATTTATAAAATGTATCTATAATAATTGACAATCAGTATAATTTGCTTCAATTGCTAAATGTAGGTATTAACAAACCTGCACAATTATTGTGACGTTATTTTTATTTGATTAAACATTTTCCTGGCCATTTAAATTTCAGTCACCTCGTATTCTAAAACATCCTTTTAGTGTCGGCTATTTGGAAAGACGATACATAGTTGGACCAAACGCTCTACAATCAATCGCTCTAATCTATAATGTATATGTTTGTCCCTGTAATTTTATCCGCACAAATATATTCACACAAGGTATTGGCTTCAAATCAGCGATACCGATACTGATACCTGTCAGTATGGGATAGGAAAGAAAATCGGCCGTATCGACGTCACTAAACAAGCGCTCATTGTTTGGGCAAAATCCAGTGCAGTACCCCTCTTGAGCACCAGAGGTCAGTGCTCGCCCATCTGTCAAGTAATTTCAGTGAGAGGGAAAAGGACTGTGTTGGCAAAGTCAGGGAGGGAGACATGAGGAGAGCCTCACCAGAATGTCCAGGCAGGCCGACTTGAGCAGAGTGATCTGGTCAGCGATGGTGAGGGTGGTGAAGCCCGGCAGCCTCTTGGCAAATTCCACAATCTTGATGATGCATTTTGTGGAGAGCTCGCTGAACTTGTCCCATAAACCCAGGTCCAGCTGGACACGGTGGTCTGAGCTGGAGTTCTGACAACACACACACACACACACACACCGTTAGATCAGTGGTGTCGTGACAGAGGTGGTGCATAACCCCGTTTGCATAAAGAGGCGAGCGGGGCCCGGGGCCTCACAACACATTTACATTTCATACCAATCAATGGGGAGGGAGAAGGGGGGAAAATCAATTTACATGTTGCATCAATCATTCAGAGGCCACACAGATGGCTTAATGGGAAAGTGAATTAGTTAACCGGCACGACGTTGAGAAAGCCACGGTGGATTGACGCCTCTCCTGAATGCAACCCGGGCCTTTCCTGACCACACTCGACTGTTGTCGCCACTCGAGGTGGCTGCAAGGCACTTACGGTGGTGTATTTGCCCAGTTGGCAGAGCGACGGGAAGGTCTCCTGGTGAGCCTTGCTGACTTTGTTGACCAGCTCCTCCAGCTCGCCGCTCAGCTCGTAGCTCTCGGGCAGCACCACCTCCTCCTTCACGTCCTTCTTCTTCTTGTTTCTGTCATTGCGCACCGCTGAGCGAGAGGTGAGGAAAGAAAAACAGGGAGGTTCAGACAGATTCTACGGGCTGAAAAAAAAACAACTTTTTTTTCTCCTCACAATGCATCCTGAGAGGTCAGCGAAAGAGCATCCAAACCCCCTCCAAACCCCCACCTTTTTTTTTTTTTTTATCTGAGACTAGGACTTGTAAAAACATCCAGCGGCGCTCATGCTCTCTGTCTCTCACTGTCAAGGACGCGGCGCTCACCCTGGTGGAAACTCAGTAGCCGTCGAGATTGTTCTTAACAGCGTTACCATATTTCCTCCGGCTATCTTTTTCTTATCGCCCGCTCTCTTCCGCGGGCCATCTCTCTATCCACTTGACCGGAGCACACAGGCCCCCGTCCTCCGTTGGCTCTATCCGTCGCTGCCTCCTCTCCCTCCACCTCCCATACTTTCCTTCCTCTCAGGATATCCAGTAATAGCAGAGGCACAATGTGATCCCGGTCTTAACACACATCCCACACAAACATTACACCCACATGCGTGTCCCCACGGCCTCTGTGATTGGCAGGGAAAACATTACAAAAAAAAGTAAAAAAAGTAAAAAAAAAGTTTTAAAAAAAAATCACCACTTCACACACACACACGGAAACATAGAGAGGGCACAAAACTTTGTGTGCGTGCAGTCGCGAATGTTGCCTCCACTCCTTTGACAAAACTTGAAATTCGGTTGCATGCTTCCAATCTCGGCCTTTATGAATGGAGCCAGTATCTGCGCAGGCTGAAGGCCTTTTTTTATGGGGCGAAACAGGAAGTTGAAATCATTTTGCAAGGCATTAGTCATATGATTGGTACAGTGCCCGGCCTCGCCCTGAACACTACACCGGGAGGATCGTCATCTGCGCGTGTTTGTGTAGACGTTTCCCACAGCTTCAGTCGCACAATAACTTTCCATTATTCTGTCCATTCTTCATTTTTTTTTTTTTTTTTTAATTTAATCTACTTTTTATTATTTTTATTTCAAGTTAGTTTCTTCACGTAAATACTTTGGTGGAACATTTTGTGCCTGACAGATTTGTTTCCCTGCACACACACACACACACACACACACACACACACATATATACACATAATGTTGTTTGCGTCCCAGCAGGCTCACCTTCCTTGGACATGCCGACCTCGAAGCATTTCTGCAGCCTGCAGTATTGGCAGCGGTTGCGTGTGACCTTGTTAATCTGGCAGTTCTTGTCTCTGTGGCAGGTGTACACCATGTTCTTCTGGATACTGCGGCGGAAGAAACCCTGGAGCATCAGGAAGCAAAAGACAAAAGGGTCAGAGGTCAAAGATGGGGAAGGCGGATGAGGAGCGGAGGAGGACAAATTGTGATTTGCAGTCAGGTCAATAAATCGCAAATGTGACATTTAGCTGTTGCCTCTTCCTCCACTCGCTGGTTGAAGGCTGGATTTAAAGTCAATATTTCTCTCATTGCTTTCGTCGACTTTAAAGAAGCTGATTTCTGCATGCACAAGGCTCAAGGCTGCCTGGAAGTCTCTCCCTGTCTTGAGGGCGGGGGGAAAGCAGGTGACTATTGGTTGGACAATTTCAGTAATGAATCCAGACAAGGTTCCTCTCACCTTGCAGCCCTCACAGGAGCTGACACCGTAGTGGTACCCTGAGGACTTGTCCTGGCACACAAAGCACGGCTTGTAGATGCGAGGTGGGGGAGGTGGAGACGGAGAACTGGGCACCATCTCCTCGGAGCTGGTGCTCTGGGTCTCCACCGCTGCGCACGCAAAGAGGGGAAGGAAGAAGAAAAAAAAAGAAAAGGAGAGAACGTGAGCGCACATGAGTCAAGTGCCAACTGACAGCGTTTTTAAGCTTTCTTCTTGAAAACGATTCGCCATTTCTGAGTATCCGTTCCGTTCAGATGCCTGAAGGTTGATAGAGAGATGACATCTTATGGGCTTTTATTTTTTTTTCTTCGCTGACTGTTTTGGTGGAGGCCCGATGAGACGATAGACGGTGAAACAGAAAGAACATACGCAAAACACAGAGTGATCACCCAGAGCTCGGGCGCGTTACTGAAGGGAGGCTGTTGTTTGGCGTCAGCAACACAAAGACGGATAGCCATCTGACAGCACAGACAAAACACATTTTTCTTTCTGAGAGGCAGGAACACTGTTGAGTGACAGCTCCTGCAATAAGGCCAGGTAACCCAATCTGGCTCCTCCTCATTCCACAGACTGACAATGGCGCACGATGACGCCCTGCGCATTGCGAGTGTGAGTCGACACACGTCAAAGTCACATCCAGGCTAAATGGCAGCAAGGTGCTCCGTTTTATTTTATTCATTTATGTTTTCACGACAGAGGTCAGCGCTTTGTGCTGCGAAGCACTGTAGGTTCCAGACAACAGGACCCGCCCTCCCACTCCCCCCCCCCCTCCCCCGCCGTGCCCCTCCCCCGCCCACTCACACATGCAAGCCTGCACAAAGTCACAGACACACATGTTGTTGATACCCCCGCACACTTGAACCATCCACTTACACAGCCAGCACCTCTTTCAACTTTCACCCTTGGTTACCCTCAAACACCCCCCCCCAAGCCCCTCCCCTCGGCGCAACCCCCCCCACCCCCTCCCCAACTCTGCGTCCCACAACCTCCTGACACACAAACCCTATTTTTCTCTTGTTTCCTGGCCCTAAATTCCTCAGTGCAGCCCTGCCAGGTTTTAATAGAGGCCCAGGCTCGTAAGGCGGCCTATAAAGGCGGTCCCATGGCTGGACTTGAGGCCCCAGCCCGACTGGCCGAAACTTTATTGGGACTCGGTCACCTTGGGCAGCTATTCACACCACCAGCTGTAGCTCCCAGCCCGTAAAAAAAGGGGGAAAAAAAGCCAATCATAAAATAAAAAACAGGGAGGCTCTAAAATTCTAACTTTTACTGCCCCTACCTCCCCCAAGCACCTTCAATGGAAAGCACAGAGGGCTCGCCTAAACTTAACCTACAACCCCCCACTGCCTGGCGCTCTTCTCACACCCAAGGTTGAGGCAAGGAACCCACCAAGTTGGCTTTTTACTAGAGAGGGAGACTTCAAAAGAAGAAAAAAAAGAAAAAGGGAGGCATAAAAAAAGGAATTTGATAAAAAACAGAGAAGGGGGTCAGTGGGGGAGGGAGGGGAGGGGGACACAGTTGCTCCGGAGGGCAAGTCCCGTTTAACACCAAGCTGACCATTACTGCAACAGCTGCTGCGACTGGCCGGCCGCTCTCTCAGTAATGATGGTAACAGAAAACACGTCGGGCCTTCTTCATGTGCCGCCTGCTGCTCAAACATCTGTTTCCCTGGTATTTTTATACGTCAAATTTCTGAGCGCGCATTTCAGATTTTGGCCTTTGAAGAGTTTCACTTTGCTGGAGGCAGAAGATGTTTCCCATTAGCCCCGTTCGGGAGTCATCCAGCAGCCAAACGCGCAAATCAATCAGGGGACCTGAAGTTTACACCGAGCCCCAGTGTTTCCACAGGACTTCTCCAAATCTGCTCGGGCCAGAATCTAACAAAGCGTTCAGGCTTGGGGGGATCGGCGGAGCGGGGGGGTCAGCGCGAGAGCAGAAACCCTCCTTGAACGAGTCGTGAACTTCAGTGTTTATGCAATAATAACATCGGCAAATGAGGCCTCAGCCACGGTGCTGACAAGCCCTCTGAGAAGCACGGAGCATATGTGGCGTCGAGTAACGAACGCTGACTGACACCATCTGAAGAGAGAGAGAGGGCGAGAGAGGGAGAGTGAGGGGGTGGGGGGGCGTCCCCACAGAAAGACCCGGATGGCGGCGGTGGCGGCAGAGGGAGGGGACGCATCAGGCTCCGTCAACGAGTTCAACGTGGTTCCAGCAGGAGAACATGACTCCTGCTGCCCCTCCCCCCTCCTCCGTACCCATTCGGCCCAACCCGTCCAAAAAACCTCCTGCACCACTTACCCCAAGGGCGCCACAGTGAGAGGGCCCATTCACACACACACACAGCCGCCCTGATCCCTTTTTTTACCCCAGTCTCCTCAACTCAGTTCATCTCTGTTTAGAAAACAAAGCCCTGTGAAATGAGAGGCCCTCCTTATCAGCGCTCCCCGACAAGGCCTGGGGCGCCATTTGCATGAGAAACCCAGCCGTGCCGAGCTGGTGACGGATGGACGGATGAGATGAGAGGAGTCGGTTAGGTGAGCTACTGCTGCTGCTGCTGCTGCTGCTGCTGCTGTGGGGAAGGAGGCAGAGGTGGAGATGATAAGAGGATGATAAGAGGAGCACGAAGAAGAAGAAGAGGAAGAAGCGCTAGCGGAGTTAGCGGTAGCCTCCGTTTGCTTCCTGCCAAGTATCAGTTTACTCCCTAATCCCTTCTGTCAATGCTCTTTGCGCGCAAGTGGCCCAGCTGTACTGACCAGGCCTAATCCTCAGGCTCCCATACAAAGGAACTCTTTTCAACGGAGGGCTGACTACACACACACGTGCAGCACAAGAGGATATTATTCATTGGACACAAACTAGGGGAAGAGCGGGTCCAGAGTCGGCTGAGCGTCGCTGGCAGAGCGGCGATGTGCCGCGCGTCGCTCGCTCGCAACCTCAATTAGACGGGAGAAATGTAACCGCACACGACCAAAATAGCAACGTTTGGCTCAAGGTTAACTCCAACTGGGTCAATTGCACTGAATTCTAGGTCGAGTCAGCTGGGTCGGGCCGTGGCGTCCCGTCGGGGATCGGGGGGGAGAGAGGGGGGTGATTGCAGAACTGAAAGAGGAAGAAAGACTATGGGGGTAAAAAAAAAACAAAAAAAAACAAAACAAACAAAGAAAACAGGTAACACAGAGAGCTGCCTGCTGTGCAGTGTGGAGGGGAGGGGGGGTGTTTCCAGGGCATCCGAGCAAAGGCATGACTGCGCAGCTTGTGTTTTATGTTGCAACACAACTCCTTGATACAGAGCAGCATATGACATTCTGGCAGCGCAACCAGTTTTTTGTTTTTTTTCCCCCCTCCTTTCACAATAGGCCTGCAGATTTTGTCTACGTGACTCAGTGCGACTGTGAGTCTCTAATGGGACACCAGAAATCTAGTCTTGGCATGTGAGCGCAATGCCACAGGCTGTTTTTCAGCGCCTGTATGCGCGTGTGTGTGTGTGTGTGTGTGTGTGTGTGTGTGTGTGTGTGTGTGTGTGTGTGTGTGTGTGTGCGCAACATTCACTGGGAACGGGACGGAAGCAGGAGTGGGTTTGGGGGGGAGGGGGGGAGGGCACAGAGTTATTTATCGGCTGTAGCCTGTCATTTGCGTGCAGGACTCCTATTTGCTTTGCAAATGCGGCTCCTGCCCCCCCCTCTTATCCCACTCCTCTCCCCCTTCCCCACCGCCACCGTTCGAATGTCCTCCCGCGTGCGTGTGGCCACTTTTTTTTTTTTTGTTGTTGTTCCCCGGTCGGCCTTGCCAGAACGCGAGCGGCGGCCATGCGGGGCTTTTGTCTCTCACGTCCGCCTTCATTAGACGGCCCGCGAAGCTTTGCATGTTCTTGTTCAATGAGTGTGAGAATCAGGACTGCAGTAAGTGCGCGGAGGGCGGAGGGGGCACAACTCTGGGTTGCGGTGAAAGAGAAGAAGTGTGTGTGTGTGTGTGTGTGTGTGTGTGTGTGTGTGTGTGTGTGCTTGGGCAGAAAACGGTGGCAGAAGGGGAGCAGATTGAGAGAGAAGGCGGTGAACAGTGGGGCTGGAAGGCTCGCTGGCACATCAAGTGGTGGTGGAGGTGGTGGTGCCCCCCCCGCCCCCCCACCCCCCCACCCCACCTCCCCCCGATCTCCAGCTGCACAGCAGCGTGACGGTCGGCGCTTCATGAGAAAAGAGGAAGAGAAAGCGGCACGCCCTCGTCAGCGGTGCCAGCGTGTTTCGCCCTTCTTCTCTGTTTCTCTGCCCACGTCTTCCTGCCATCCCTTCTGAGGCTTCTGCTACAAGGTTCCACACACAAGCGCATCCGCTTCCTTCCTCTTTGGAACGCCACTCTTTCTCGGGAACCTTCCGTCACCGCTTGTGCAGCTCTTTTTTTTCCCCCTCCACACCTCCTCACATTCATTTCCCAACTTTCAAGGGAAAAAAAGAGAGCCCAAAACAAAACATACATACACGCGCGCGCGCACACACACGCACACGCGCGCGCACACAAAGCCTGCTATGTCTTCAAGCTCCACTGCACTTGGCTGTGAGTCACCTTTGTGCTTCTCGGGCCGTGAGGTTTGACAAAAAAAAAGAAAAAGAAAGAAAAACTTGCATTACGATGAGTTGCACAATGAAACCTGGAGAAACTGTTAAGATGTGCACGTGTGTGCGTGCCGACGCGAGCAACACACCTTTCAGCAGCTGTCACGGAGCTCATTACCTGAGCGCCGCTGCTGCAGGCAGACACGCATCCACTCACACAGCCGTCAGCGGGCCTCGTTAAACCGTCCTTTAAAACCAGGCCTGCCGTAGAAAGTAGGCCGCTGACCAGGTGACGTCTCGGCCTTTTCGGAATGGAGGCGACGACACGCTGGGCTAGGGAAGGAGCTGTGCCACGCGCACGTATGCGCGCGCACGCACACACACACACACCTCCAGGAATCTACACCCTTCTGTCAGGGCCGGCACATAATTATGAAACGCAGGTAGAGAAGGACACCTGTCAACGCACATGATACACACACACACACACGCAGATATAAATATGTATACACGTGTGTATATATATAATCTCACACCGGATAGGTGGAGCAGAACGTGTTGGTATGAGCTCATACCTGCGAGTGTGTGCTGAGGACAAAAAAGCTGTGGACTTTTAAGAGCGTAAGAGTGACAACACACACGCGCGCGCGCACACACACACGCACACACCCACTCTTCGCACTTCTTTTTCGGCAGCTCGGGCCAAATAAAGCGCACCAGCCAGCCAGCCAGCCAGCCAGCCAGGCAGCCGGCGGTGGAGCAGAGCAGGAACAGAGGCAGCAGGTGGGATTAGCCGGCGTCCTCGGGGCACGTTTTAAAAAGTGGAATTACCCCTGCAGCCTGGTGGCGGTCTCAAAACACCCTTTCTTCTTTACAGCACCTCATAAAGGGGCCTTTTGATATTTTCTTGATGGAGTCGGCCAAGCCAACATTTGGCGGCAAGCGCTTCCCCCAGACCCCCCCCCACACACACACACACACCACCACCACCCTTTCCTACAACACACAAGTCGGCTTCAAACAAACCTTCCCACCAGGCCACATGTCCTCCTCCACCACCACCACCCCCCCCCCCCACAACTCACAGAAGAAAAAGAAGAAATCCTTCAAATGTCCCTCTGCAAAGCGAGCGGAGGGAGACGTTAGCAGCAGAAGAACATTAAAAGGAGGGGAGCCTTCTGCTCAGCTAACCCTGTGCGCGTAGCGCGGGGAGAGAGAGAGCGGTCAAGTGCAGATCTGTGGAAAAAATGTGGGCCTTCATCCCTGCGGTGAGGTCCAGCTGACTCTTCAGCTGCCCACCAGAAGACAGACAGGAAGACAGCTCGCCGCCGCCGCCGCTGACTCCGGAGTGAACCCGAAGCTGGCAGCCTGGCGAGGCCCCGGCCCGCTGATCCATCAAGAGAAGGAGGACGGGACGGCCGGCGAGCGGGCAGAGGAAGCAGACTAAGCGGGAAGGAGGGCAGACGGACGGGGCGAGGTGAGGGTGGTGGGGGTTTTGGGGTGGTGGTGGTGGTGGGGGGGGCGTCGCCTCTTTGATCCCCGACCACCGTCTCTCGTCCTCCCAGACTTCCTCTCCTCACCATCTGCGAACCCCGGCTTCTCACCTGTCTGCGTCTGGCAAAGGCCACTTTGCGCTCGTTCAATTGCTATTGCTTCCTCCCCACAACAATAGAAACCTACAAAAGTAGAAGTAGCCCAGCTGTAGCCGCGGGCCTCCCTCCGTCAGAGGAAGTGAGGGGAAAGGAGCCCAACGTAAACAAAAACACTAGTATTCACTCTGACTCACTGGGGAAGCTCAAAAGCGAGCACGGGCGTAGTAGCACGCCGGTCACTTTTTGATTCCGCGGGACATTTCCGTCCCTTTTTTGCAGAACTGCGAAGACGACAAAAAAATCGAGACACATTAAGGAATTTCTTAGGTTTTTGAGATTCATTCAGGTTTGCAGCCGGATTTTCCCGCTACCTCGAAAAGACTTCAAAGGCAGAGGCAAGAAAAATTGCCCATGAAGAGTGAGACAAAAAGGTCAGAAAACGGCCGTGGCTCCCTGAAGGTCAGAGTGATTTGCAGTCCACCATGTGCGCAAAAGTGTGTTCAGGGCAACAAGGAAGGAAAAAAAAAACCCAAAAACTGGCATACACACTCATATCAGTCCCATCAGACTCAGATGAAACCAAGAAAATTTCCGTTTGAGTAGTCCAGCGGGGTAGTGATACATATCAGAGCTCTGTGTGTGTGTGAGTGTTTGCTTTTGCCTCGTTGTTTTTCTCACTCTTGCTTGGCAACCAACCGCCAACAGGTTGCCCAACTCTCTGCCTCTGGGCGGCGGCTGTCACAGCGCTGACAGGAATGTCAGAAAGCGGCCGTGGCAGTGATTCATTTCCTCCTTCGTCTGCCTGTTGACGGGAGCCGCTGACTTCCACGCAACACTCGTGTGGGGCAATCACGTGACATTTTCACTGTGAACTGCGTCGAAATGCCACGTCATGGGATTTTGCAAACGTCGTCCGTTCACACGCGGAGAAAAAAAACCAGCAGCGAGTGTCCTCAACTTATTCGGCATTCCAGAACGAGGCATAAATCACCCGAGGCAGCAACCCCCTCTGCTACCCTCCCTCAACTCCTTTGCCGGACCACTTCCTGTCTAACCGACTGTCTGTCTGGCCCGATGCTTTGCTCCTAGTATTTTCTGTTCAAACACAAGCTCAGGAGTCAATAAATCGCGGCCTGACAGGACAACTGCAGCCGGTTCTTGTTCAATCGTAGGTCACGCTGCCGTTTCAACCCAGACTCCCTGCATTCTCTGAAGAGTGTTGTGCGCCTTCAGTGTTTCCATTGATGCCTGCTGCCAAACCTGTGAGTGTGTGTGTGTGTGTGTGTGTGTGTGTCACTGAGGATGCTCTAAATAAGAAGACCACTGTCACCGCAAAAAAAAAAAAAAAAAAACAGTCTTTGTTTTCAAGAAGATGTGAGCTTTTTTTCTTGGCTGGTCTGATTTCAATCTGGCACCTCAGAGAAAAACTTTCGAAACGACAAGAGGGTTGGTTTCTTCTGCCAGTATGCGGTGCCTTCCACTGAAGTGAGAGTTTGAGCGTGTGCTGCTGTTTCAGAAGGGGCACCTTCCAGTTAGTGCAGCCTATGTGTGCACATCAAAAGACTTGCAGTGCTAACGAAAGCGCCGCATAGCCGTTTAGCAAAGCTCAAAGTGTGTGGGGGAGTTATTTGAGTTTAGCGTGAGAGGCGATGATTCAACATGAAAAAATAAGGGGGCTTGAAAATATGGCTGGCAAAAAGAATATGAGTCTCGTCACCTTTACATGTGCACACATAAAGGTTTTAAACCATGGAAACATCCTTCTACGTCCTACCAAAAGCATAATTTCTCTTACAACCTCACACACACACGCACACACACTCACAATGGCATCTGTGAAGTTCTTCGCCTGACATTCGTGTTCACGCTGTAAAAATTCCCAACATGTCAGCTGAGCAAAGGTATTTCAGCGTCGACACACCTGCTCTCCCTCCCAGCGGTCACGACGGCGACATGGGAGAGCAAAACTCGACTAATAACACACACACACACACACACGCACAAGGAATGAAATGATTCCCAGAATTAGAATCCGGCACACATGAGCGAACCTGCCTGCTAAAGAGTGACGACGGGCGGGGGTGAGAGCGGCGCCAACTCCCAGTCAGCCACCATCACTCTGCCGCCCTGCGACGCGTCCGGCCCTCCACTCCCTGCCAAACACTGTCGGCTGGGTAAACACGGCCCATTCACACATACATACAGGACAGGACAGTTGGGCTCGTCTGAGTTTCTAATCCTGGCTTGGCTGCCCGGAGCCCTGTGCCCCCCCCTGCCCCCACCTCCACGTGCCTCCTCCTAGCAACACTCGAGCCAAGTTGTCAGTCAATAAGACGGCGGTAGCAGCATTGGCTACAATCTGGTTACCAACATGTTTCTCAGGTGCGTCGCACACAAGTTTCAGCCGATGCCGATGGTGAAGAATGCAACCATCTCCACCCGCCCGGGAGGTCGTAGCAGATTGCAGTGCGAAGAGGCTTTTTATCGGTAAACAGCCACAGGAGCGGCTGGTGTGTGGACGGAATACCTCAAACTATTGTGAAAGTATGAAAAAGTCCACGTTTTCATGCTCAGCTGATATAAAAAGGGGTGGGGCTGGGCAGGCAGACAGACTGGCAGTCTTGTTGTTGCTTCACAGCCAGTTCCGTAATGTATCATTGCACAAAATTTCATTGAAAGGCGCCATGCAGCGCAAGGGGATCTTGTGAAATATTGCAAAACCTCCTCCTTCCAAAAAAAAAAATATATATATGCCTGTAGCTGCGTTTCCATTACAGTTTTTCGCAAATTAAAAGCGACAATTCCAAAAGTTTGACAAAGTACATTTGCGATTTGCAGGTGTTTCCATCATTGAATGGTTTGACGCGCACGAGCCATAATTCTCATAAAATCTCATCGCACTCAGAGCCACCTTTGAGGCGGATGGAGGTACAAAACACTTTGCGTTTCGGAGCAGCGCTGCCGCTGTTATCAGCAGGTGACTGTTCTACGTCGTTATATTTTTCTCTCTGATTACTTGTAAAAAATATTCTGTCTCCTCCTCCGTCCAAACGCGCCATTTTCACCTGAAGTGAACTGGTCACGTGACCCCGTACATCACGTCCAGTGATGTGTAAATGCGTAAGAAGTGTTTCCATGATACTTTTGCCATACACCTCAATATCAATACGTCTTAAAAACCACCTCACGAGAGCGTATAAACCTTTTAGCGATATTTGCAAGGTTTTTCGAAACATTAAGGTTTTTATTGCAATATTTAGGTTTTGCGCAACTCTAGGGGTAATGGAAACGCAGCCACTGCAATTGTGCGGCTTGTGTCGCGGCTGATCTGCTCGTGGTGGCTGATGAGTTTTATATTTCCAGTGGTGTGAGTGACGTGGCTGAGGGGGCAGTAAAGTGCAGTCGGGGCAGGGCCGGATTCCAACAAGCACCTGTGAAATCCACTCCGGTAGGCCGTGTGCCCGGCGAGACATGAACGCTGACGTCAAGCGTGCAAGTTCATCGCCGCGGCCTTCATTTATGCAAGCGTGAGCTGAAACGTTCGCATGAGCAGAAGCCAACGCACATGTAAAAGGGAGGACTGGTGGGGGAGGGGGAGGAAGAGGAGAATAAGAAGAAAAATAACCTCAGCAACTGCAGGAACTGAGTGTGTTTATTTATAGGCTGTAATGCCCACTGATGGGGCCGAGATCTCAGCTGAGCCAGATCTGTTATCAAGGTGCCGGGGCAATGATACTGAACTGTAAATAGTTGTTGTACTAAAGCAGTTTCATCCCATATAAATGTTTATTATGCAAAAAATAAAAAAAAGTTGTAAAAATCAAACAAGCAACAGCTCGTGTTTTTTTGTAGCTTACTAAGCTACGCAAACACAATCGGTGACGAGACCTTTCATCGTGCGGAACTAACCTGTGGATTTAGTTTTTATTTGAAATAGTAAACCTAATTTGGGTTTATTGGTGTCACAGTCTTCGCCTTTTACCCCATCAGGCGTATCCTTTACGACTGGGTGACCTTGGACCAGCTGACGACTCGAGCCCTTTTAACTTGAGCACATTCATTTGGCGTTATCTTGACGGGATCAACAAGGTTTATGTATATATAACTGCACTGACAAAGTCCTCATTAGGAACTGTGGCCGCGCCAATATAAGCCCCCCCCCACCAGTTCCCACCCTGACACGCTGCACTCAGCCACCGCCCCCTCCACGCCAAGATACCGCTATCTATTCACAGTCCGCTCCCCTTAGGCATTCTAATCTTTTAATTGAATCTTTTGTAATTATAATGAAATAAGTGCGGACTTCCATCAGGGAGAAAATGATCAGGGCCAGAATGTGCCAGCGGTCACAGGAAGCTCTTATTTCTCCACCACTGCTGCCAAGATATAACCCCCTCCCCTACCCCGCCGCCCCGTTTCAATTAGCTCCTCGAGTCACATTTGAACAGCACATTAAGGGAAAACAAAAGAGGTGTGTGTGTGTGTGTGTGTGTGTGTGTGTGTGTGTGTGTGTGTGTGTGTGTGGCAGAGGGTGACCGAGCGCATGGTGATTGATTAGGCCAGCAATACATTATCGCCGGTTGATTCTCACAGGCGACACTTGCAAGATATCGAGATAAACAACAAACACACGCCTGGAAAGGTTGGACCACTCTCGTGTTTTGGTTTGGTTTGTTTGGAGGATGGAGGGGGGGGGCGGACAAAACAAAACAAAAAACAAAAAGGCACTTCCCCTTCCTGTGACCCTGGAGAACGGCTCCGCGTAATTGCATCATTCTTCTACGCAAATGAACATTGACAGAGTTGGGGATTGGTCTGCGCGGGCTCTCTCTCAAATGGCTTCCCTGGCAGTTGACTAATTCACTTCCCATTGACGTACGACTAAATCTGTGTCCATTATCCTTTACGCGGCCCGGGCAGCTCAGATGTACTATCGGCTCTGTGGTAGGAGGCACTTAAGAGCATTACACAAGCCGAGCTGGTTGAAAAGCCCCCCCCCCTGCCCCCCACACACACACACACACACACACACTCTTTTCAGCGGCTCGACAAGGCCGCCACACATGGTGTGGATCTGACATTGGCCAGGGCCGTAGCCTCTGACTAACCTCTGACATTGAGGTCCCCTCTGCCGGTGAACAAAAAAACAGGAAAACTGACCACACACTTTTAAGTCCTGTGAGTGTCGCAGGCTGACGGCCAACAACAGTGACACTTATCACCGGGGGAGATTTATGGCCAGGACAATAGGATGTTCTCATTTGGTGGAAGACTTGGGAGGGAAACCAACCTTGTCGGCATTTTTTTTTTTTTTTTTATGGAGGGTGGGGGGGTTGTTGCTTTTTTAAACTAGTATACCAGACCCACAACACCAGTTTCGCTAACACCACTTTTCCAGACTGAGCTCAAACTTTTGCAGACCAAATAAAACCAGTTTGATCCAAGACCGAATGACTGTGTGATAAATCCCAGTGCTTGTTTTTTTTTATATGTGTGCGCGCGCGCGTGTGTGTGTGTGTGTGTGTTAGACACTGGGAGCCAGGGCAGGTCCTGGCTGTTGTGCAGCTGGGTCAGCTTAATGACATATCAGCCTCAAACATCAATTCATCAGCCTCATTGATGAGGACAAAGGGGGGCAACTGCTTGGGTAAAGAGAGGTATTATGGCTCCTCGTGCTGGGATAGGGCAGCCTTGTTTACAGAGGTGACTGGGCTCAGAGGGCCTGAAACACTACACCAGTGCAGCAGTGCACCAGTGGAGCGGCCTCCACTCTGCTCTGCTCCGCTGGCCTCGGCTCTCCTTCCCTCAGGGCACTTTCTTTGCTCTCTCTCTCTCTCTTGCTCTTTTTTTTTTTTAATCTCTTTGATTTTATGGAACAAAGACCCGAAAGGAAAAAAAAATGTACTTCAGGAATTCAGAGGCCTAATTGATGCGAGCATGTGCGTGTCTGCTGAGTGTGAGCGTGTGAATCGGGGGGGGGGGGGCACAACGGAGGCCTGATTGATTAAATAAACAGATCTCATCTTGTTATCATCAGGGTTCCCCCTAGCTACGGCGAGCAGCCCAGGCTGGCTGGCTGGCTGGCTGGTTGGCTGGCTGGACCCCCCCCCCCCTTAAACCCCCAACCCCACACCCTGACCCCCCCTCTTCTGTGACAGGGCATCTGTCTTCATTAAAGCTCAGCCAGTGTGCATGACAGCCACTGAAACGCTGGTGTCTTCACGATTAATGAAGACAGATGACACCCCCTCCCTCCCCACACCAGCACAGGACCGAAAACAAGCCAGTCAAAAGGAACAAAAAGCAGGACGAACAAACACAAAGAAGAAAAAACAAGAAAGAAAAAAAAAAAAGGAGGATTGAACTTCACCGAAAAACACAGTTCAGCTTTTTGTTCCTCCGCCTTGTTCTTGGTATTCTCCTCTATTTGTTTTTCCACTGTCATATCTGGCCGGACACACTTCTCCCACCATAACATCCACACACACACACACACACACACGCACACACTCTGCTCTCCCATGCTCCCTCGCAGCAGCGGCGGCCCCCTGGAAGTGTATGGAAATGGAGCCCAGTTTTGTCTCTGCAGCGGTGGGCCTGCTGTTGGGGGGCCGGAGCCTCGTCTGTTGTCGCAGCCACCAGGAGGGAGGGAGAAGAAAAACGAGCAGGCTGACGGGAGGAAGGCAAATGAAAAGGAAAGCCGCGGCTTGCGGAACTTCTCTCTGCGTTTCCAAAGGGCCGCCTATGCATTCCACATTTCTAATTTATGCAGCCACTTCTCCCATTAAATTATTAATCTGCTTATTAATTCATGGCTCTTTAGCTCAGAGGAATATTATTATCCATCTCGTATCCCAGGGCGTAAACACAACTCAAAGCTGCGAGGGCGGCAGCAGCAGCAGCAGCAGCAGCATGGAACTTTCAACATGGTGCAGAGTAAAACATGGCACGTGTCAAAAAGGCTTTCATGAGTGCCAGGCCCACATCATGAATGAGCGCAGGCATATGAGAAAATGGGGGCAGCGGTGCAGTTTTGCTTGCCGGCACTCAACGCAGTATTTCACTCTTTTTTTTCCTTCTCTCGGGGGCTCGTTGGCAGTTTTGTTTTCAGTACACAGCAGCACCTGGCAAGGTCAAACCTCAGGTGACTCACATCGTCACTGAAACTTGACTCCGTCGGCTCGGACCCACCAACTCAAGCACGGGAGGAGAAGAGAGGAGGAGAAGAGGAGGAGAGGAGGAGAAGAGAGGAGGAGAAGAGGAGGAGGACAGGACAGGACTGTCTGTCCCAGTGTGTGTTGTTTTTCCTCTCTCCAAGCCCCCCCCACCACCACCACCACCACCACCACCACCACCACAGGCTGATCCCTGAGGCGTCAGCAAGCCAGTGATGAGAGGAGGAGGAGAGAGGAGAGTGAGGGAAAACATGAAGGTGTGACACACACTCTCACTCACACACACACACACACACACACACGGGACGCCACTTACACTGCACGCTGGCGCTGCCCGTCCAGGCGAAGGGGTCCAACCCGGCGAAGAAGGGGCTCGCCTTGCGCAGCATGCAGGCCCCCCGGCTGGTGACATCATAGAGCTGACGGGGGCCCATTCCCAGCGCCTCCATACAGTCGAACATGGCAGGACCCCCCGCCGACACACACCACCACCACCACCACCACTACTCCCTCAGCAGGAAAAGCCCACTCCGAGTCCTGGGCGCAGCCCGCGGTTCTCTCCGCTCGCGTCAGCGACGACAACAAACTGCGGCGGCGGCGGCAGCAGCAACAGCTAGCAGGACCTGCTCCCCTCAACACTGCTAGCCTGCCACTCTCCCTGCTCCGCTCTGCTTTCCTCCCGATGCTGGAGTTCACTACTCCCCCCCACCCGCCTTCTTTTTTCTTCCTCTCCCCTCCTCCTCCTCCTCTTCTCCTCAGCTGGAATGCAGATCTGGTTCCTGCCTGCCTGCCTGCCTGCCTGCGCTGCGCTGAGCTGTGCTGTGCTGTGCTGAGCTGTGCTGGGCTGGGCTGGGCTGGGCTGTGACTCTTGACTGACTCGGCTCTCTCCCCCCCTTGCCCTCGGTCGAGCTGCTCCCCGTCTGCTGTAACAGACCTAAATAACAGCCTCTCTACAGCCTCTCTCTCTCTCTCTCCCTCGCAGCTCTCGCAGAGCCCCAGACACAGCGGAGCGAACCAACTGCCTCGGCACGGCGCTCTGAGAGGGGGGTGGAGAGAAAGAGTGAGAGAGAGGGAGGGAGGGCGGGCGAGCGAGCGAGAATGCCGGAGTGGGAGGGAGAGAGAGAGAGAGAAGGACGGGGGGGGTGGGGGGGAGGCCGGCCAGCAGCTTGAGAAAGAAGGGTTTTGGTCCGAAGGACAAAAACTCGACTTCTATTCTTCTTGTTTTTTTCTGTCTGCGCCGCTTTTGTATTCATATTTCCGCTCAAAACGCAAAACAAACAGCACCCCCCCGCCCTCCCCAACTCCCTCCCTCCCTCCCCTCCGGCTGCACAATCTAATCCTGCAGCAGTAAATATGAGCCCCCTCTCTCTCCCCCCCCCCCCTCCCTCCCGCCTCCCCTCCCCTCTCCTCTGAGCCCCGGCCTCTAATCATAACCATATTAAAGTCCAGCCACTTGGCCTGGCGTGAGTATGTGTGAGAGTGAGAGCGGCAGAGGGAGGAAGGGAGGAAGGAATGGAGAGAGAGAGAGAGAGGAGAGAGCCTCGTGCAGCGGTCGAAGCACCGCCATCGTCCCTCCGCTTGTCCGTCCAGCCAGCGGCAGGGCAGCGAGGGACGGCCGGCGCTCGCCGTCCTCCCCTCAGTGCTCCAGGAGGTGATGAATGAGGGCCGCCTGGCTAAATCCCCGCCGTCCATTTACACAGACAAATGCCCCCCCCCCGCTATACAAACGCACCATGTGCTGGACACACGTCTCCCAGGTTCACTTGACCTCGTTTGTGATACATCTCCCCAAAAAGAGGCGAGGAGGTCGCCGACATCCGAGGGAGGAATAAAAAATAAACGTGACAACGGGACATTAGCGCTCGTATCGTACAAGGGAGGAACTCCTAGCGGAGCCGCTACTGTGCACAACTGCTGAAACAATTCAATTTAGAAGGTGGCAGGGCCCTCTCGGTGGCGCTAAATCAAAGGAAATCAATAGGCGGTCTGTGGCCAATAAAAAAAAAATAAAGTGGGGGGGGGAGAAAAAAAATAAAAGAGGCTGTCACTGGTGCTAACTGTTGCTCGGCAGATGAATAGAGTGTGGCCGGGCAGAAGCAAACAGCCTGATACAATGGGAGATATATGATAATAGAAGGGCTCTGGCCTGTGTGCCTGCCATTCATCCACCCCCCCTGTCAGAGCGGCACCAGTGGTACAGCCCAGCAGGCAAAAAAGACAACATTTCCTGTCAATCTGTGCTGCTGGCTATGCTCTCCATAAACACACAGCAGCCCCCCTTCCCCCCTCCCCCCCATACCCACCTCCCCTTCCTCCCCCAGCCTCACCCTCTCTCCTTCCCCCCTCTGTCTAACAACTCACTCTTTTTCCTGTCTGAGAGAAACCATGCGCTCGCATTTCTGTCAGGGGCCATTTCTTTCTTTTTCTTGACTTTTTTTTTTTTTCTTAAATGATTCTGATTTAAATGTTTATTGACCCAAATGCTTTTTTTTTGGCTTCGGTTACCGGCCCTGCTGTTTATTTTCTTAAACTGGCACACAAGTCACACGTCATCGCGGGCCGCTGGACTCTGTGTGTGTGTGTGTGTGTGTCTGTAGATGACAAGACAGGATCTAACATTTAGCAGCTCTTTTGTTAAGTGGAGGATGTCAGAGGTATTTTGTGTTCCACACGGATCATAAGCCATGAATAAATATGATGCTATGATGACACACACACACACACACACACACACACACTGAAGCTAGATGAACTTACTAATTGAAAGCAGAAAACAGAGCGCGTTGTGGACACAGTTGAGCTTAAATCATCAAACTGCCCCGAGTCACATTTTTGGTTTTCCACAGGCATTCTTCTCACACTCATACTTTTGTCTCCTTCCTGTCTGTTTTTCTTTTTCTTTTCTTTTTTTTCTTCTTCCCCAAGCTGCTAGCTGTACGCAGCCCCCCCCCCCCAAAAAAAAAACCTGACTCATCCTCTGGTATTTAAATGTTCTATGCAACATCAGCAACGTTCGGGTGAAACCCGCCAGCAGCAGAACAGTCCATTTCTTTTCTTTTTTTCACTCGCCGGCGCTGGGGGAGAAAAATCTTTTGTTTTGAGGGGGAAATTATCCACCCCATCAAAGTCCCTCCCGTTTCTGACATTTGCTTTCGCTGCGTTGGAGGCTATAACTCAGCCCCCCCACGCCTCCTCCACCCCCACCCCCACCCCCACTTATTGGCACACGGCGCTGTGAACTGCGAGTCGCCCGGCTCTTCAGAGGGTTCGCCCAGTGAGTTTAGACATCTAATCTACACATATTCCATACTGCTGCTGACCCAGGCGGTTCCCCACCCTCCCCTCCCTCCATCCCCTCCTTCCCCGTCTTCCTTCCCCAGCCGCAGAGAGACTGAACTCTAGAAGAAACCCCCACAGGGCCACTAACTTTCCCCCCAAACTTATCCTGCCCTCCCTCCCTCCCTCCCTCCCCCTCCTCTTTCTGCCTCTCTCAATCTCTGGCTCACAAGTCTCTCCATCGCCTCCCTCTTTTCATTTTTTTTTCTTCTTTTCTTTCTCCCCCCTCTGTTTCTGCAAATACTCTCTCCATTTCATCAGGTTCCCTGTGGCCATTTTTTTTTTTTTTCCGCCTCCCTCCCCGACTGCACGATCTGTTTTAGTTGACAAAGCGCTCTGCTTTTGTTTCTGGTTTTGGAAACATTTCATTTTCAGCGGCTGCCAACTCGCAGGTCGTTCTGTGTGACTGCTGCCTTCAATCACGTTTAACGGCACCGATTTGACTTGGTGCGCGATAAATAAAAACGCCAGACGTTTTTCTTTTTTTTCTTCTTTTTTTAAAAAATGTTTCTTCTTCCTCCTCTGCGCTTGGCGGGCATGGCCACGTCCGTTTCATGTGCGCAGTCAGCTGGGCGGCAGCGAGCGCCACGTGGGACGGGGGCCCCGGAAGCCGCTGCTTTTACAAGCCTCTGACACTCTGATGCCAATTACAGATAAGACGTACACAACACATTGTTGCCACTTCCTCTGTGTACACACTTTCAGGTTCCAGGCCTGACCAGCCAACGACACACTGGTGTTTGAGGCAATAAATAACAGCTTTTATTTCTTAGCCCCCCCACCACCCACCCCCGCCGCCCCACCTCCGCACCCCCTCCCCCTGCCCACCGTCCCCCGATTTAGAAGAGGAATGTGGAGCTTTTTTTTCTTAGCCGATGTGAGCATGTGTGCAGCGTGTGGACGAGCTGAAACAGAGTGCTGGTGATGATAGAGACACCGAACACCGGCTCAGAGACCCCCCACCCCCACCCCACCCCCGACCCCTAAACCCACCCCTCCCTCCCCAACCCGCCTTCGCTGACGCGCTCGCAGAATCTACAGTCAGAAGTCGGGTTCTCGTTCAGGTAGAAGAACAGAAAAGACGTGAGAAACTTCTTTGCTTTTTTTTTTTATGAAACTCTGTTGCTGCTGAAATGATGATGTGCTGCGAGCGCTTCCCAGCGTTCCCATCGCATCCATCAAGCGCTTTACCAGCCGCGGCCTTTACACATGTTACGCTGTGACAAGACATGTAACCTTATCCACTCATCTGCCGCGCTCTCACAATATATCTCTCCGCAGATACCTCGTATGTCACCGCGCAGGGACGGGGAGGGAGGGGGGCGGGGTGCAGGGAGAGGAAGCGGGCGGCTCGTGAGAGCACCCATGACTCCGGCGGCGGCAACCGTGTCGGCCTCTGTTCTCATGCTCGTCCCGCAGAGGCCCGAGAGCGAGAGAGAGCGAGGGAGAGACTCACAAAGCTACTTTTCACCAGCGCTCAGATCAGTCTTGGCCATCTTTCAGCTCGGCCTTGTTTGTTTCTCCTCCATCTGCGCCGTCAGGACTTTTCGCTACTCGTGTTTAATGCGGGGAAGAGGAGAAAAAAAAAAACAACAAACAAAAAGCAAAACAGCGATTCTTTTAGGTTGACTGGCCATCATCTTGTTCCTCGCAGGCCCCGCCCTCTCCTCTGACGGCAAACCCCCCCCCCCGCCTCACGTGCCTGCGTGCCCTCCCACGCCTTCAGCTGGCCCGTCCCTTCCCCTTTCTCGCCATTGCGCGCCCTCCGTTCCGCACGAGCCTACAAAGGCTCATCTGAAGACAGAACCCTCCCATTTTTAATAGTAGCCTCTTTATCTTCATCTGTCATCATGTCAGCGCTGCAGTAAACTCGGTGGCCTCTCCCTCGCCTGCAACCTTCGCTGACTTTCCACACAAGCAGGCAGGCAGGCAGGCATGCAGGCACACGCAAACAAACGCGCGGGCGCACACACACACACTCGATACACAAAGACACGCAAAAGTTCCAGCAAGTTTTCCAGCACTTAAGGCAAAATTGGCTGCAAGTTGCGTAGGGAGGGATCGCGAGAGGAAATCCAATGTGAAACAAAAAGGCGGAGAGGGGGAGAGAGGAGGAAGACGAGAAAAACAGGGCATGAGCTAACCGGGGTTTAAGGAGGATATCACTGAGCAGCGATTCCGCAGCATCACAGAAAAACCCGTCGGGTCACGTGATGAAATGGACTGGAGAGCGAAGTGGGCCCCCGTCTCTCTCCCGCTTCCCCCTGTCCGTCCGCTTTGTGCTTTCATCCAGTGAATGGCAGACAGAGCGGGTTGAGAAGTCAAAAAGAGCGGGGGGGGGGATCGATTTCCAAACAGAAAGGCAGCAGCGTCTTGAGGGGCTGTCGCCATTAGGCCAGCGGTCACCCAGGGAGATGAAAGCAAGGATGCAAAGGAGCCTCAAGTCCCACTGACAGATCAGGGACGCAGCCAAGCAGGGCCGCACATTTTGTCATCTCTTGCACACACACACACATACACACACAAATACACAGTATCAGCCAACAGATGGCGCAGGCAGCCATGGTTTGTTTTGCCACTTAAAACAATAAATAACGTTGGGGGAAAAACAAACTATTTGCGTTCACAAATCTAGTTCTGTTGAAGTCGAGTTGTTTCCAAGCTGAAAGGAAACCCTACACTGGCAATTATTAAAATCAGTTTTTAAAAAAATAAGCAACAAAGTGCTGCTTGTGCTCTGCTCCTCATCCAGCGGTGAGGGGCTTCGTTCCACCAGTCCTTCCCCGCTGTCTCCCTCCACCGTCGAAGCTTTGCTTTTACATTCCCTCTCATACCACAGTTCCCACCAAAATGGCTCCTCGGCGCAACTCCCTGAGCTCCCAAAGCCAACATGACCTCCTTGTGCGAGCGCATGTGTGCAAGTGTGTATGTGTGTGTGTGTGTGTGAATGCGGTGCATGTTTTTAATTCTGCATGGAGATTTTATTGTTGTTGTTGTTGGAGCAACCGTTCTATTTACGACCCTGACATAATTGCGTATATATGTGTATGTGTGTGTATGTGGGCGTGCACGCTTCCAAATGTATGTCGCCGAGCGCTCTCTCACTCTCTCTCTCTACCTCCTTCACGCACACACACACACACACAGTCTCTTTCCCTACAACACAAACATACAGCTGTCTTCCTATATACCTTGGAGCTAGCATGCTAGTGTTTGTGCATGTGTGGCACTGGTGTGCATTCTCATGTGCCCTTAAAAAAAGACATATGTCCTGCAGACACGTACGCACGCACACACACACACACACACACACACACACTCTTGTGCAAAGTGTGCGTGCGTGTAATTGAACTTGTCTCCACTGGAGGCACAGCCGAGCCATCTGAGGCTGCTTTTGAACAGGCCCCAACATGCTTTTCATTCCTATCTATTAATACAACGCTTTAATTTCATCCCTCAGTGATGAAGCTGACAAAGCTTGCGGCCAAGTCTCTTATTAGCTTTCATTGATCACACACACAGACACACGCACACACACAAAAAAAACGCCTCATATTTATGAGTGCGTTTTGATACGCTGAGCCCAGCCAGGGACTTTGGATTTCAGTCCAAGCCGTGTGGGTCGAAGGAAATGACCTGCGAGCTTTTCAAAACATCCCCATGGCTGGCTTTGGGGCCAAGGCTCCGGCCCCGGTTGGTGAAAGCTTAGAGAGGTGTTTCAGGGCTCAGCGGTGATGTTATCACATAGTAAGTGGCCTTAATGGGCTTCCAACTGTTTGTTTGAAGGGCTCCCATAATGACAGGGATCAACTGATAACAGCCTTCGCTTGCACACTGCCGTCAGACCCTCTCATGGATGAATTGATGCCTTTGCGCCTTAATAGGGACACGGCCGGCGGCGCGGATGCTGCACCTCGCACAGTCAGCGGGACTTCATTCATACTTTAAACTTGCAGTGCTAAAAAAAAAAAAAAAGAAGAAGACGAAATCTTTGCAAACCTGGGGTTATGTATGAGTCAAGCCTCCTAAAGCCTGCGTGTGCAAACACAGTCTGCCCGCCCCATCTCCTGTCTCCTGCCACCTATGTGCAAAACAGGTATGTCCAAAAGACAGGCTGGTGCCGGAGCGGAGCGTCGCCAGGGGCGGCGCTGTGACGCGGCGGGCACGCCCAGCAGAGCAAGGCGTCGCCCGGGCTACCGTCCCGATGACGATCCCACAACGCTGCGCTGACACTCGGCAGGAATGCTGCCCTATTTACCGCGCGCACACAAAGACACATGCGCGTCCCTGGTACCTTTACGTGGAAGGTATTTTCTCAGTCTGGCCCACAGACATCTTTGACAACAATGAGCCGGCCTGTTAAGCCGAGTCCTGTAAAAGAAGTAGTAGAAGAAGAAGAAAAAAACAGGACCTGGGGAATGTCCAAACTGAAGCCTTTTGTCTTCCTCGCTAGCGTTTAAGAGAGTGAGGAATGAGACTGCTGTCAGTAAAATGACTTGTAACATTCCTTGTCAGTGGACACACCAAACGGAGGGTTTTTAAAAGCCAACACAAACAGCTGACAGTTTTCCATGCAGCGTCCAACTCTTAATGTGACTTTTCTTACGAGCCTAAGTGCAAAGAGCTGCGGCAGCATTTTAGGCTTAAAATAAAAGAGCAACTGTGACCGTGAGGTTTAAGTGAACTTTTAACCAAATAAAAAAAATGAACAAATAAAAAGTTCAAGTCACAGCTACTTAAACTGAGATTTTCTTTCAGTCATCCAATACTGTGTTCTTTTTTTAGTTGCTGTGGTTTTTGGTTTTTTTTTTTCGAAAAATGAAAGACTTGGAGTTCAATACTTTCAAGATCTTTAACAAATACACAGACCTCAGCACAGACCAATCAGCTAATGTGATAGCCACAGCCAAAAGGAGAACGACTGACTCAAAGCTAATTGTCTTCATAATCCCGACTTAATCTATGACCCTGGTTTTGTTTGGGTTTAAACCAGAAGGCTTAAACCCAACAACCGTCGCCCCTAAACCTTGCAAACAACAGTTGTGCCAGCGTGGATGTGTCGGTACAAGCCGCTCCTGATGAGGCGCCGGTGCATGTGGTTGCCTGCGTCTGTTTGTGCTTTAGTTCTTGTTTTGCTTAAACTTATGCCAGTGTTTAAAATAAAAACATAAAAGAAATGAAAGAAAACCCCCAAAAAAGAATCCATCTGTCAGTGCTGTGGGATCTTCATACTGCATCAGGGATGTGTTATTAGTTTTCACATAAAAAAGTCCAGTGTGTGTGTGTGTGTGTGTGTGTGTGTGTCTGTCTGTGTGTGTGTGTGTGTGGTGGAGGAATGGTGGGTAGCGGTAGGGGTAGGGAGGGAGGGACACACACACACACACACAAACACAGAGTGACAAGACTGTCTCTGCTGAGGTGTTTGTATGCGTGTATCTGTGTGTTTTCCTAGCAGGGTGTGTTCTTGGATTCCACCACACCAGGACATTACCCCCAGGTGCTCCCCCTCCTCCACCTCCCATCCCCTCTCTCTCTCTTTCTACTTGCTCTGGTTCTATGAAAATACCTCTGGGATTAGGTGGGCAGCAGCGGCGCAGGAGGAAGAGAGGGGAGGGAGGTAGTGATTGACGGCTGAAAGGCTGGAGAGGTGCTCAGGCATGCTGTGATAGGGGAGGAGGGGGGTAGGAGGGACGGCGTGCACGCGCGCGCGCGCACGCTCATACACAGAAGCAGGGCGGCGGGCTTTCAGCTTCCGCGCTCAGATGTTGCCACCCACACCCATCGCAGACCCGCCATGGAGAAGCCACACACCGCAGCTACGGCTTCAGCTTCACCTGCCGCTCTGACCGCGGAGAAAGTGCTGCTTCTATTCTTCCCCAGGCTACGTTCCACTCCTCTTCATCCTTATTCAACGCCCTGCCTGACCTTGAACCCCGGCGCTGATTTAAAACTACCAGCAAAGTCGAACTGTTGCAGGTGTTTCAGGAAACAAGCTTCATATGTTGTTTGTGTGTGTGTGTGTGTGTGTGTGTTTTGCTCCATTGCACAGAACTCATCTCTGTGTTCCATGAACCACTCGGTGCCATTTAACTGCTTTGGCATACAACAGTGCCCCCTGTGGAGGGGTCGGACACTGCATGGAGCGACACCAAGCTGCACAGGGTTTGACTAGGATGACTGAGCGCGCCGGCTTCCGCTCACCTTTCCCTGCAAAGACAAGCGTGGGTGTGTCCTGCATCGATCCTGTGCAAACAGTTGGCAGAGTTTCTGACTTGGCGTCGTTGACCCTTTCAAATGTTTTCCAGCGCTCGTCGCCTGACACTGAAAGAATGTTGTTTTGTCTCCAATTGTAGACTTGTGGGTTCGCTTGCCACACACACACACACACACAAGCCTTGCAAGAGGCACACGCACGCACGCGCGCACACACACACACAAGGTAGCGAAGGCTAAGCCAGAGTTTGTGGTCACAGCCACACCGTCTATAAGGGAAACCACAGTAGCAGAGTGATCATTGCATTGATGAAAGTGGACCGTTTTCCAGGCCGCTCCTCTGGGAGCACTTTTTTTCTTCCATAAACACTGCATCTTCCTATATTATAAACACACCCAAAATGTTTCCATCACCACAAAATTCAACGAAACGCGCCGAAATCCGAGGGATCATATTTTCCTAATTGACTTACTGGGTACGAGGAGATGGGAAACTGCACGTAGTGGAGTGGAGGGAAGAGGGGAGGAGAGGGGAGGAGAGGAAGCACAGTAACGAAAATCACTTACAGAGGGCGGCCATTTCCTTGGGCAGGTCGGCGCCGAATCTTCCGAACAGGCTGCTATTGGCCAGCAGGTCGAAGGGGGAGTGGCTCCGCATGGAGTTGAAGGCGAAGGGGTAGACAGCAGGTGGGAAGCCAGTCATGTGACCCACCTGCTGTTCCCTGTTTGTAGCCATGGCGACGAGCAGGCCACGTCCCAGCGGCTGGCTGATGTTAAGAGCTCGCCGGACACCTGGAGACACCCGTAAAGCTGCGGCGGTGACTCAGGGGCCTCTGCTTTACTGCGGCAAGGTGGGACTCAGCTGTGGGAGAGTCATGCAGGTCACTGTCCTAGAGGGGAGAAGGCAGAAAATGTGTTGGTTTTGTTTCCCCTGTGACAGCAAATTCAGCTGATGCAACATCATGAAAAGTCACTGAGAGTAACAACATGGGGCGGTTTGTTCGTGTAAGTCAGGTTCTTCCTTAGTGTGTCACACACTAAACATTCCCCTCAGGGCAGTACCTGCACTGCCACTGGGTCAGAAGTACACGCAAACTTTAGGTACAAGAGGAAAGGAAGGAAGGAGGGAAGGAGGGAAGGGAGGAAGGAAGGAACAGAGAAAGTGAGCGGGCACCAGCCAAGACGGATAAAGATGTGAAAGCAGAAGTGTGACTTAAGATGGAAGAGGAAAAGCCAGAAAAACTGGAACTGGGCGAGGGGAAAAGAAAATAAGGTGGGGGGAGAAAAGTTTGGAAAAAGTTATAACAGAGTGGGAGGGGAAGAGAAGGAGCGGGGGTAAGGGGGGGGAGAGAGAGAGAGAGAGAGAGAGAGAGAAAAAGAGAGAGCACTCTTGTTCCTGCAGTTTTGAAGAGCTTCCAGACTTCTACAGTGATTCCAGGCTATGCCATATGATTTAAATCACCAGAACTCCACTATAAAGAGATCCTCTGTTCCTGCTGCCAGCCTAGCACAGCAGCCTGCCTCACTGCCTCCTTCCCCCAGGACCAGAGGCCCAGACACGGGGTCCGGAGCGCGAGGGAGGGAGGGAGGGACGGGGTGGAGGGGTCGCTGGGGGTAGAGGGGTAGAGAGAAAATGAGATCCACTGATTGCTAACTGCTGCTGTCACTTCCAACTATCTTCTGCCGAGGTCAGGGCTCCCATCCCACAGAGTCACTCTGGCTCTGACCTCCTGCTGCCCGCTCGTCACTTTGACTCGGCGCACTGGGCTCCGACAAGCCGCGGCTCAAGTGTGGACAAGGCTGCAGTTGTGTGCACGCTGTTGACTGTTAATGCAAGGTAGAAGAGGCGGTGCGAGGGGGAGGGTTTTGAGGAGGTGGTGGGGGGGTGATTTCTTAAAAAAAGGTTCCTGGTAAATCTCCCGTTTTCTTCCTCGTGTTTTCTTTTTGCCTCTCACTTCCCGAGCGCGAGTTCATGAGTGGGTGGTGTGATCAGCTTGTGTGCGCGTGTGTGAGTGTGTGTGTTTTTTTTTCCAAATGTGGCTTTGAAAAAGTGCAGAGCCAAGGAATTTGGAACTGCTGCGGCTTGTGAATCCGGGGGAAGGACCAGGGGCAAAAAAAGAAAAAAAATGAGTTAATGAATTTGGAATTAACAAAGAAACATAGCTGCTGCTGCTGGTGGGGTTGGGGGGGGGGGTATCAAGGACTGCTGGTCAACTGCTGAACTGAAATGAGTGAGAGACTTAGCGAGGGACAGTGACGGGTCTGGGCACTGGGGGGCACTAGGAGATGACGCAGTGCCCGCCTGGATTTCCGAGGAATCATATGCATCATGTTGCAGACTGAAAGTCACACAAAAGTAATCAAGCGCAGAGGGCGGAAGGAAAAAAACACACACTAAAAAACAACAACAAAACAAAGCCTTTCACATGTGAACCAACACACACACCTCTCACCCCTCGCTTTTTTTCCACAGCCGCGGCTCCCTCCCTGCCTCTCTCTCTCTTTCTGGCTCTTTTTCTTTCAACAGAGCCAGTTAATTACACCCTACTGCTGCAGGCAGCTTCAAACCACCACTAATTTAGAGTTCCATTACAGTAAACTGTTCCACATGTGCTTCCAGGGCCCAGGCAGGCTCGGGTGGCCACGTTTCAGGAAGGAGCAGCCGCCGATAGGCACCCACCCCCATCCTGCCAACACAGCCGTCGCGCTGCCATCTTTCTCTCCCCCCCCCACACCATTTTTGTCCCGTTCCTTCGCTTTCTTCCCTCACATCCCTCGTTCAAATTAGCCTTGATCCCACATAACGACCGGCACGTCTCCCTCCTCCGCCTATAATCATGTCCTTATATCTAATCCACCTACCCTTCCTCCACCACCACCACCCCATCTACATCTGCTTATACAACTTGTACCATGACCCTGTGCAGAAGTTCCACTCTGTGGCCGAGGCAAAAAAGAAAAAAAAAGAAGAAAAAAAACACCACTAAAGATTTCACAGTGGGGCTGATGGGAAAAGAGGTAGAGACTGGAAAAACAAAACTACCAGCGAGGCTCAGGCTCATAATGTGAGCGTGTGTGTGTGTGTGTGTGTGTGTGTGTGTCTGTTATGAGTATGAACTTGGCTAGCGTTGAGCCCATTTGGGTATCTGCCTTGTGAACTCACACCCTGCCCCATAAAAGCTGCACACTCTGTCTGTGAGTACTGGGGGAGGAGAGCAGAGCAGGAAAAGGAGAAAAATAAAAGTGTGCATGTGACTTTGTTTTACTACGGTAGGACGAGCAGCCACAGAACCACGCAAGTAGGTATTTTTTTGATCCCATAACCTACGTGTCCACATGTTCTGAAACAACAAAAAAGTCGCTGCATGAAAGAGACAACGGCACATAATGACAATAACTAACAAACAACAACAACAACAACAACACAGAGAGTGGACACTCAAAGCGCGTGATCGCGGTAACTTTACACTCCCCAAACACAAGGATGAATTAATAGAAGAGTTGGCACCAGCCCGTTTTTAATGAGGCACATCAGCCCAGCAGCTTTTTAAAAAGCCATTTATGTTTTATGTCGGGTCCTGTGGTAGGCTCACTTCGCCAGCCCGTCTGGGGCTATAAGGGGATAAGGGGAATTTGGAGTGACCTCATCCCCCTGTTAGCAAGGGCCAAATGGGCATGGAGGGCCTCCCCACTTCCCTTGAGCCTGGAGGAGGAGGAGGTGGAGGGGGGTAGCGCATGCAGGAGGCAGCGGCAAGTGGCCAGGCAGGCAGCAGCACTAGGGCCAGCGATGGGTGGGTTCACGGCTGCTACCGGGACTTTCCATCATTCCGTAAGAGGAGCAGCAGCAAAGCAGCAGTTTAAATTTACTTTGCTCGCTTCTGCAAACAGCCGAGTGTCGATAATCCGTCGAGTGCGATTGTCACAGGCGCCGTGCCGCGCGCGAGACGAAATCAATCAAGCCGACAACCTGGAGCCGGACAGACAGATAGACGGAGCTAGCAGATGAGGCACTTTTACAGAGAGAAAAGGGGTCTTTTTCTTCATGTTTACCTCAGTGGCTGGATTATGACAGAAACAGATCAGGTCAGTTAAGAACAGAAAGCAAGAAAGAAGAGGAACATTCCCATAAATCTGTGAAGCGTAGACAACGAATGCAGCTTAATGGTTCTGACGAACTCTGAGGCAACAAGCACAGAAATCCATCACAGAAAATGAATCAGAGCATTTCAAAATCACTTCAATCCTCCAACAGAGTAACACTTTGTACCGATGTTATTTTCATGTTCTCTGGGTTTTGTTTATTTGTTTTTTGTTTTCCTTTAAAGTCATTCCAAGAAACCACCAGTGATTACTCGGCACAGCCGGTTCTGGATTCTAGTTCCAATGGCTGCAGCAGGATGCTAACTGGCGGCCACTACAAACAAGATCAATTGGAATTATTGCGGGTTTAAACATTGTGTTTGACCAGAGGCGCGAGAGTCTGATTGATGATTCTCACAACTCCGCAGCGCAGAGAAAAACGGTCTTTGTGCCTCTCTTCCCGCAGAGCCGTCTCGCTGCAAGGCGCAAAACACACGAGGCAAAATTGAAACGCGTTGTCTGTGGCGTGAAGTCATTCAGTCACTGGACGAGCACTGGCGCTGCGTTCAGAGGCCCAAGACAAACCAGCGGCACCATGCAAAGATCAGTCCTCTCTCGCTCTTCTTCATCCTCTGATCACTTTGCTTTTTTTTTTTTTTTTTAAACAGAAACCGTGCATGTCCTTGAGGCAGGCTCTTCCTGCCATCGGAATCATGCCGTGATTTACGACGGGCCACTTTGTAAAGGAAATAACTCCGAGCAGAGAAGGTTGTGCTTAAGTGTAGGGTTGTGGCTCGAGTCCTGCTACCGCAGCAGTTAAACACGAATTTTTCCAGTCAAAGCGCATCTTTGTCGAGTCGACGGAGACTCGCTCCTTCCTAAAGACTACGGCCCCGACGAAAAAAAAAAAAATCGCTGCCGCTCCCGTCGCAAAAGAAGTGATTAAAACGTCAGCGGGTGAAAGAGGATCCCAGCGGGGACGGACGGGTGTCTGGTGGCGCTTGCCAGCCAACGCCGGAGTGTTTTGACGGTGGAAACAAAATCCTGGAGGCGATTATCTGATGGCTGGAGCTGACAGCTCCCAGTCTTTCAACGAGTGTCTGGCTAATGGCTCTGAGAGGAACACCTCCTGAAAGACGCTCGGGTCTCTGCAAACAAACCTGCATTCCACAGCTTCAAACTCGTTTGACATCTGCCTGCCTCCGGGGCATCACGCAGACACACGGTTGCCCGCAGCAACGGCGCGAAAAAAGAAGAAGCGCCACTGTGTAATCACTTGTCATTTAGAGCTGTATTGTTTTTCATGGCCGCCACTCGGGAGTGTCTACGGGTGAGCCTGGGTTTTTTCTGCCTCGAGTCGTTCCACATCAGCGGCTCAATCGGCGCTTTCGGTTCTCCCCTTCCTCCCCCCTTCGCTTTCTTTTGTTTAGACGTTTTAGATGTGACAAAAACGGGCTGTGTGTTTGAGCGAAGTATGGAAAGAGTGAGAGGTCGCAGCGAGACATAAAACACTCTGCGACGTGATGAAGTCATCCTGACAGCTCTCGCTGTTTCCATGATGTGGGCCGAGCTCTTTGGAGCAGCTCAGCGTGGGGACTGGAGCGGTGGGTTCAGCCAAACAAGAAAACACACACACACACACACACACACACACAACAGGAAGAGCCGAGGATGGAGGATGGCAAAAGAAAAGTTCTGAGGGTTAAAGTCTGGAGAGATGGAAAGTGAAGCGAGAGGAGGAAATTTCAAAAGATGGCGACTCTCCTCCAACGCCGGCCAACTGTTGGACTCGGGTCGTGGTGAAAAATGTCTTGTTTTGCAATTACTGCAAAAAGATTCACCCTGGCAGCGCCGAAGGTGGTTCCCCCTCGCTCAGCTCACACAGAAACAATTGTGTCTCTGTAGAAAGAGATGCGTGACGGTGGCTTTTACTCATACCAAAGGAACACACACAGACACACACACACACACACGCGCACACAAGGAAAAACAACACAGCCATACACATATATAAGTTGAGTTTGTGCCAAAAGATTTTTTTTTCTTTTAATGAGGCCTCAAGGGCAGCGTGAAAATGTAAATCCTCTCCATCAAAGTGGCACACCTCCAAAAACAGTCATAGGAAAACGGTGTCCAGAAAGTTTTCTTGCTAATTATAGTGCGGCAGCTGAGAGCCCCTCGATTTCCCAAAAACCACCTGTCTAACCCCTCCCTGCAGCTCGGCCTTAATTGCTATTGAAATTCCAGCGAGCGACAGGCATCAACAACTCCCAGATTTGCAGCAAGAGAGTCGAGTAACAAAAAGGGAACTGTCTTAGAACAAAAGGCACTCGGATGAGTCAACTGTTGTTCCAGTGCCTAAAACAAAAACTCAGGTTTATTCACATGTGGGGTTGCCACACCGCACACCTGGTTGTGCAATTTTCTTCCGAAAAAAAACAGTCAGTGTGTGAAAAGACCTGCCCTGCTTTTGGCGCTGAAAGGCTGTTTTGTTTCAGCTGGAGCAAAGCATTTTTTTTTTGTCACGATTCAAACTTCTTGTATATCTAATCTACCACAAATGGAACAAGCTCCACTTTCTTGAAAAGTCAATTTAAAGTCTTATTTAAATAAAGGTGCAATTAGCGTGAAAACACTGCAATCGTGCACTGCGGCACAACAACATGTGGGAGCATCAGCCTCATGAAGCAAAGCTCGTCAGGTGGTTGTGATACAAACAATTACGAGATAAGCAAGACAAACTCAAGACTCAGCTTGACTTGTCAAAAGTTGAGTCTTGGTCATTTTTCCCCCTTGAGATCTAATCAATGAGGATCAATGAGGCAAAGCAATATATTATAGACTACATCAAGTTAATCAGCACAGCTGTGCGATAGTAATAAATCCAGCCATCTAGTAACCTTTATCACTTCACTCTAACTCATGTCCTCCATTAAAGACTTATGTCCTAGCAGATGTTTATCACTGTTATATGGGACCACTTTGCTTCTCAACACAAACTGAAGTTTAATTTTGTTCATGGGCCTGACACCCACATGGTTCTGTGAGCACCTGATAACATTTGCACATGCGCGCTAATAAAAGTGTCAGAGCGAAACCAAGCTCTGTTTCCACACGCCGCCAAGCTGAAGCCGCCCCGTGCCGTCACTCCCACGCCCTGGAAGACGGCTGGTGGTGGGAATGGTGGTGATGGTGGTTGTGGACGACTCGCCCTCCTTCCACTCCAGATGTCGCAGAGTCAAACCCGTCAAGCCAGGTGACGGCGGCGTGGGTGACACACAAATCGCCGGGCCTTCCAGCGGACGAGCCTCGCTGTGACGGGCTGCTGTGTTCTCAATCCGCCGCAATCAAAGTGTTCATCACACTTATGTCAGGCCCACTGGGGGGGATAAAAGCTGCAAAAAGAAGCAGGTGCAAAGCAAAAAAAAAAAAAAAAAAAGAGAGAGAGAGAGAGAGAGAGAGAGAGAGACTCCAGCTGCAGCAATTTTACCTACTGGCCAATGGCTGGCGGTGGCAGTAAAGCAGAGCAGAGTGGAAAGCTGCACATCAGCTCCTTGATCTTTAGCCGAGATCCCAAAATCACACGGCACCCGACGCCCTGTGTTGCATATGGCCGTAACAAGTGGAACCTGTTAACCTGGCGCACATGCCCGCGTCGATAAATAACCCCCCCACCACCACCACCCGCAGCCTCTCCCGGCCCGGCCGACACACCGCCGACTGCACAATGAATAAACATCCATGTAAACCAAGAGCAGGGCTGCAGTCACACATCACGTCACAGGAATTAGCCTGCGCCGCCTAAAAAGGTGGAAAACAACGCTTCTCTTTTCCAAACGCCGCACATGTTGGTTTAAAAAAAAAAAAAGCGACAGGTCAAGGACTGGTGACTCCTGTGGTGAATGCACGGCAAACGCACACGCACGCACACACACATGCTTATAATAAAGAGCTCCACAGGCGCTGGGTAACACTTGAAACACTCGCTAATAAGCACACATGCTCACATGCAGGCGGTCCGTCTCACACATATGCCGGGGTAAGTTTTTCATATAAACCCCGTGTCGCTCTCTCGCTCGCTCACTCTCTCTCTCTCTGCGCTCGCAAAGCAAGAGAGAAACAAACAAAGGCACAAACAAAACATGTGCGTTGGGACGTTTTACAGATTGGAAATCTGCTCATATTTCAGGAGGAAGAGAAGGAAGGGGAAGAGGGAGGGGGGGTAAACTGACTCAGAGTCTCTCCAGTGTTTTGAACAGTCAGTCTGTCTTCAATTAAAAGACTCGACCCGTTCCCAAAAACAGCAGCCTCTCTCGCTTGCTCTCTCTCTCTCTCTCTCTCTCTCTCTCTCTCTCTCTCTCGCTCTCTCTCTCCTGCCTCCTTCTCTGTGTCAACAGAGTGAGAATAAGAAAGAAGTGGAGCAAACAAGAGCCGAAGCTGAAGGGATTCGTGGGGGGAAAAAAACACGGCTGCCTGCGAAGGACTCACCGTCTCCGGGGGGCTGATGAGGCAGATGAAGGAGGCTGCCGAGCGCTCGGCCGTCCAGTCGCTCGGTCGCTCAGCGGGTCGGTCTGACGAGCGCGGCGAGGAGAGCGGAGCAGAGGAGCAGCGAGGCGGCCGGAGATGGCGATGCGTTCACGTTCATCAGAGTCCTTCTGACAGCAGAGACAGAGCAGCAATGAGCCTCTCGCTGCCTCCCTCCCTTTACTCCCCCCTCCTCTCCTCCACTCTCTCTCTCTCCTCCTCCTCTCTTCGCTCTCTCTCGACCGCTTGCAAAAAAAAAAAAATCACTCTTTCATTCCCCAAACACAACCGCGCACTAACTCACTCACTCACTCACTCACTCGCTCGCCCGCCCGCCCGCCCGCTCGCTTTCTGGCTGGCTGAGAAATAATTACGCTGGGTGATTCATAAAGCCATCCCTCGTCACGTGACCCAACACTTCAAATATACAAGCGCATATTTTGACAAGCCACAAAACGCCTGGAGGGAAGAGACAGGCCCAGAAAGCTTAAAGCTGAATTCTTCCTCCTCCCCCTCCCTTCCCTCCCTTATCTTCTTAAAGTGTCAGTTTACCTACAAACTGTTTGTGCAAGTGGAAAGGCTCAGATGCCTTGCGGTCGTTCACTTAAGGACTTGAATTCACTGCTTGAATGTAGAGGCAGTTTGAGAACCCTTGACAATGAATGTTTATTTGAAGAGCTGCACAACTCTGTCCTTCTGCCACTCAGTCGTCCCCACCTTGTTCTTTGCATCACTTTGTCGAATGGTAATAATGCCCAACCGGTCGGATGAGTGCCGGCAGATACTGCTGGCTCTGTTTTCTTTTTTTTTTCGTAAAATAATCTTTGTGTTTGGCACGGGACTTAATTGCTGGTTGTGTGGATCTTTTCTATTATTTCCCTCACGCTTCTTCTTCTTCTTCTTCTTCTTCTTCGTCTGCTAGCTGCAGTTTCAGAGAACTCCAAGAAAACGAGACAGTTTCAGGAGCTTTCAAGAAAGTCAACAAAGCCACTTTTGGGACACAGCTAAACCATTTCCATTGAGAACAAATGAGAAGCAGAAGTTGTCGCAGATACTGAAAAAAAAAAAACTTTAGGGCATACGACAGCTTTCAGAACTCAGCCTCAGTTCCTAAAAAAAACAAAAAAAAAAAGGTAAGCAGCCACAGCGGCTGCATGGGAAGTCCCGCATGAGATGGCAGCGCTGAGAAAAGGCGACAGGTTTGGGTGTGCCCCTAAATGTGCCCCCACCCCCACCCCGCCCAACCAACCCCCCACCTCCCCTCTCTATGTGAGATCATATGTTTCAAATGTGTGTTTGTGGTTCTGGGCGTGTGCCCTGTTTTTCTGAATGCAATCCCACTCGAGATGTTTTGGTCCTAACGAGCTCATCAAACCTCAGAAGTGGGTGGTTGGTTGGTGCACACCTCAACTGGCACTTTCACCGCTGCAGGAGGGTACACATACTGTTTATGCTGTGCTAAAAGTTTAAGGGGGGGGGGGGCTTGTGCAAATACACGGAGCCTAAGTGCGTGCGGCAGAAGGAGAAACCATCTGCGAGCGCTAATGATCAAGAAGCTTTTTCCCCTGAATGCATCTCTTAATATCCCCCCTCTAATTCTCACAGAGCGGAGCAGAACCTTAAACCAAAGCTGCTCAACTTTACTCTCAGTCTTCCCACATACGTGGGCGCTCAAAACCCATAGTGAGCGCCACTTATTTTGCTCGTAAATCACAGTAACTAGCTCGATACAGGCAGAGATCTTATCCCCAAACACAAAGACCTCAATATGTCCCCAGGATAAAGTCAAGCCTCCCTAATAAGAAAAGCCTCACTCTGCTCGGGCTTCCGATCTTTACGGCCACATATGGTCTACAGACGCCTACAGAAATATTCTTTCAGGCGTTTTGAATTTTTTTGCTTGTACATACTCGGGGCAAATGAATGGATAAGCAGCAAGAGGCACGGTTGCGTTTCTCCTTTGGCGGAAACCTTATATTCAGGAAGCCCTGAGCTAAGCCGTGCCGCGAGGAGGAAAAAAAAAAGAAAAGTGCTTCAGCCGATCCTTATCTCGTTTACATTTGATTTATGTGTTGCTTATGAGGCTACCAAGGCCGGCGAAGATCCTTAAACTGTTTACATAGTGGAACTAAATCAGCAATTGTGTAAAGTGAAACAAGACGGCCAACACAGCCGCCGAGCGCTGCGAAAACCCACTCAGGGATCGGCCCTTAAAGTGACGTGAACCGCAAAGTGTTGATTTCAAGTCAGTGTGATGCCATCAGGATGACTGAGAGCGTGCGCACGTGCGCGCGTGCGCGCGTCTCAGAATGGGCAGTCAAGTGCATGACGGTGGCCGTGTGTGTGTGAAGAGTGTCATACATGCTGTGCGCCTTATTAAATTATGACGGCAAGCTGCAGCGAGGCAGGGACGTGGATTTTTGCATGCACGCGCTGGCTCTCTCACTCTCTCTCTCTCTCTCTCTCTCTCTCTCTCTCTCTCTCTCTCTCAGCGTGCGCGTCTGCACTGGTGAACATGTGCCTGAGCGCTCGGAGCCGGCGTGCGAGCGTGCGTGATGCGTAGGCAGTAGCAGCAGGCGGGTCAGAGGTTACTAGTGTTTGTGTTTCAGTGTCAGTGAAGTGTGCTCGGGGCCGAGATTTATGATCATTGTGTCTGGGAGTCTGCAGAGTGGGGGGATAATGAAGATAGATCAGGGCGCTATCTCTTTCTCAGGGCACCGCTGGAGACGCGGCCAGTGCCCCCCACCCCCCCTTCTCCCCCCCACCTCAGCTTATGTATCATTAACTTCAGCCCGTGACATCATAACGCGCCGGCCCGACATCAATTCCCGGCGCGGCGCGCGCTGACTGAGAGTCGGAAAGCGCCGAGGCCATTCCTCACAGGAAGCCATCGGGCCGAACACAAGACGGCGCTCAGCGTGACGCTGGGCGTGTTTATGAAAGATATGAAAAATTCATGAAAACATTGTGCACGGTGGTGTGTTTCCACTTTAGAGGCAGGGTGTTTGCATGCGCAAAGTCATGCAAGTTTGAAGGCCTGGAGCTGAAGGAAAGGGGGGGGGGAGGGGCAAGGCTAGGGAGGAAGTGAGGTTAGGGGGGAGGGGGGCAGGTAGGTGGTGGTCGGGGGTGTGAAATAGACAGGGAAGGGGGAGAGAGCGAGAAGAGTGGCGGGTGAGGAGGTGGAGAGAGGGACGGATCGTCGGGGGAGGGGAGGGGAGGGGGGGTTTGATGGGACTGGGGGTGGGGGTGGGGGTGGGGGTTGGGGGAGCCAGAGCCGGTGCCTGTGGCGGCAGGTTTTAATCAGTAACAAGACGCCTGTAATGAGATCACCATTTCCCTGCACACAGATTGATGTCATGTTAAGTTTGGTGCCACATACAGACACGCAGGGGACACGGGGCAAACACACACACACACACACACACACACACACACACACACACACACACACACATGCATCACACTCAGGATTCATTTGCAGAAATACTTTCATGCGCACACATACAAATATACACTCGCTTGGCCTTTTTGCTTGGGTACAGACTTAAACACACACATCCTGAGAAAAGAAGGGGCTCATTCATCCCGCCTGGCAAAGTGCGCTCATTTAGAGTCCAACCACCGAGAAGTAAAAACATACACGGAGGAATACTATTCAAAGGAAAATGACTTACTCATGGCCGGGGAAGAAATATAAGCGTGAGGGACCGAGGGGCATTCACCACGACGCTGCTCTCGCAAAAAAACAAATGAGCAGAAAAGCAGCTTGGAGGAGGAAAGCAGAGCCAAAAGTTTTCAGCAGAAAGAAGAAGTGAGGGGGGAAGAAAGAAAGGGGGATCGGGGCAGAGAGGGAAAATAAAAACAGTGGGGGTTGTGTCTCTGTGTGTGTGTGTGTGTGGTGGTGGTGGTGGGGGTCCTTGGATGCGTGTTGTCTATGCATATCTTGGGATGCGTTCAAGGGGCCGTTTGACGGAGCGGCTGGCGTACGTGTGCCAGCGCTAGAGCGCCTTGCCTGCCTCTCGACATGTGTGTCCAATGAAAGGTGAACGGCTCTCCTGTCTATACTTTCCTCAAAAATCAGCCATGATGTCACCATGAACCCATCTTGAACCCACCTCTGTCAAAAGGCATTACTCCAGCCCTCCCTCTCCCTGCCTCATTTTCTGTTCCACCTCTCCCTCCTTCACGCTCCACTCCTGCCTCTCCAATTCTTCACTCGCTTCTCTTTTTTCCTTCCATATTTCCGTATTCCACAACATTCCCTTCTCCCATCCATGCCTCTTTCCTCTCTCTCTCTCTCTCTCTCTCTCTCTCTCTCTCTCTCTCTCTCTCTCTCTCTCTCCCTTTCACTTGCACTCAAGCGCATCCATTTTTTTTTTCTTCTCTTTTCATTTTTGGCAAGAGCAGTCCAATTGAATCCCCCTGCCGCCACGGGAAAAAAAAAAGAAGAAGAGTGCACTCAATCGCCCAAAATGCCAGGACGATCTGGTTATCGCGAACTTTTTAGTTTGAGATGTGGCGATCGAAATGCTCTGGGTGCACGAGGAAAAAGCCAAAGACAAAAAAATAAAGCAAAGACAAAAACAGGAACAGAGGAGAATGCAAATAAAAGAGGAGAAGCGGGAGAGGGGAAAGAGGGAGAAGAGTGGAGAAGAGGGGTGGTGGGGGCAGAGAGAAGGCAGCCAGAGAACCACATATGGAAGTGATTCTGTAATTACTGCAAATCTGTGAGCTCAAAAGGAAAGGTCTTCTTTTCCATGCCTCCTTCCCTGCACATAAAACTGCCCTTGTGAGAAAGCTGGGCACTAAATAGCGAACAGGAAATGTGAAAAAAGTCTTCAGTGTGACGGATTGGTATATAAATATGGTATATGTTTTAAATACTGAGTGTAAATGCGTGCCTGTTGGCGTTTTTCCCCTCATTTCTGCACAGATGAAGAAAAAAAGAGGACAACACACTCCAGTCTTGATTTATTTGTATGCATTCTTCACTCATTTGTTTTATTTCCTGAGCTTAATCAGCCGTCACGGAGGCTAATCTAAACTAATCTGGGTGAATCTGCCTCGGAAATAAATTTTAAAGGTCCACATTAAACCCATTTTTAGAGTTTCTAGGAGTCTGTCTTTTCACGCAGGCACCTGGGGTGCAGCCTTGTGGGATTAATCATCACAAAAACTTTGCACTTCTCAAGAAAACAACAAGAACGTATCCATCCCTCTGTTTACAGCCTCCTTCAAAACATTCGGTTTTAGCATCGGTTGTGTTCTACCTTACACTTATTTGGAGGTGAACAAAAACAGTTCTCATGTGGTCTCACAGGGCACAACAAACCTTGGGCTCAGGGAAGAGCTATGGGTGCACTTTGTCACATCACATGTAGGGGTGTTTCCGCACACATTCTCTGACAGTAGAGCAAATTTAAGACGGTGGCGCTCTCTCATTTCTGGGGGCGGCTTATTGAAAAACTACAGATATAAAAACTAAGTTAAAAAAAACAAAAAAACAAACAAACAAGCGAATTGATTTTCTTTTCCCCTTTAAAGTGCCCGTCCATACCATACAGAGCAGATGGACGTGATGGAGGTGGCAGTTCGTGGGGCTGGTGACTGACATGCAGTCGAGAGGACAGTGATGAAGACGTGCCTCGGGCAGACAGAGACTTGCCGTGCAGGTGTGTCCGCTGGCAGCAACTAAACAAGGTTCTGCTCAGCCTGCGAACACTTTCCAAGCAGCCTGTAATTATCCCGCTCGCTGCCAAACGTGTTCTCACGATGACACAATATTACAGAGACGACAAAAGACTGACGCCGAGTCGGAGCCCCGTTAAACTTCCCAGGCGCGTTCAATAAATCACGACCAAAAAAAAAAAAAAAAGAACCCCGGCTGATTTATGGCGAGAGCGCACGAGCTGTACCTGCTTCGCCCGCCGGAATCACATTGGCGTTTGCGAAACGCGAACACCTCCTCGTTCACATCGGAAAAAAAGCGCCAGTGGGCGACGGGCGCTCGTACACACACAAAGTTTCTTTGTTGTTTTGTTTTGTTTTGTGTAGCTCAGACAGAACTCCCCACGGCGCGCGCGCGCGCACACACACACACACACCCCTGAAACCCTCTCCGACCAGAGCTGGCTAGCGTCAGCGGATGTTGTAGCTACATATATCATTGTAAGCATTGAAAACAGTTACCTCGCTCCGCGGCCGGCCGCTCTCCGCTCGACCGCTGCTGCCGTTGAATTAAACGGCGATATCCGCGTGCGTGAGGATGTGCTGGTTGCGGCGGCGATCTCACGACGCTTCGGGCCGAAGGGAGCGAGGAGGAGGAGAGGCACAGTAGGCGGCTGCGTCGATGCCTGACCGAAACACTTTGGTTTGGTTTGGTTTGGTTTGGTTTGCGCCTCGAACTAAACAGGTTGTGAGCGCACGTTTCAAGAGTCTCGTCGGGCCGAATAAGTCCGAATTGTATTAAGTCTAAATGTGTAGCATTAGATATACTAATGGAGCACAGTCCCACTGTTGATACAGTTAATAGCAGGTTAACAGTTATTCTTACTGATATGTAATTCCAAGGGTTCCAGTTGCATTGCGAGGTTTTGCCACACACAACTTCATCTCACTCCATTTACCCACATAATATACTGGCTGCTTGCTCTCCTAATGGTTGATTACGCATATTTATTTATTTATTAATTTATATGTACAAGCTGTAATTAAAGACGTTACAGCTCTGGCGAGTTCTTTGCACGAATCATACGTAGTTTATTTTTGTTTTGTTTGTGGCATCTGTACTCAATGGCGTGTATATTTTGGAGAGGCTGGTAATGAGCATTTTCATTGTTTGGGTTAAATGTTTATTTTGTCTGGAAATAATGGTGTTCGCTTATTTGAATGAAATAAACGCCGGGGGGGTAAAGGTGCATAGTTTTATTCGAAGATGTTGACGTGAAGGTGGTGTTTTTACAGTCGCGTCACTAGTAACTATAAACTTGACTATGGCTGACAATAACAACGACAACACGCTAAAACAGGACGTTGATAATAGCTTCGCTTCATTCGTCTTGATCGAAACCTATGCAGCGAAATGACAGCATGGAAACATGGATACATTTTAAACGTTGATCGTGATTCATGACACAACCGGGGGGAATAGAATATCCCATTTTGGTTCTCTTTCAGATAATACATCCCACCACTCTGTTGTCTAATCACCGGATTCTGTAAACACCGCACTGCTTTTGGACGGGCACCACAACATGTAATAATAATCTTTTACCGTGTAGATTACTGTTTAACAGTGTCCCTCTTCCTTCGATTTCTTCGTATCTAAAATAATTGCTCACCAGACAACCAGTGATTTCTAATTACTCCTAAGACGAATTTAAATTCAGGTACTTTCGGTCTTTAGTCTTAACGACTTTCCTCATTTTAGAATTGTGTGAAAATGTGGACATCGGTATTTCCTGGTTTGTCAACGTTGGGTCCTCAGAAGCCACGCCTACAAAACATCTGCCTCAAACCACGAGAGTACCATGTAGAACCGCCAGGCACACGGCATCATCTGGAGAGTAGATCAGTACTCGACGATTTATAGCACCGTATCTCCCTCTAGTGTCGATAGAGGATACTACACTGTACATGTTGGCAATAACGCGGGCATAAACTACAATTAAAAATGCAAGTGGTTTTGACTTTACACTTTGAGTGTGGCGAGTTAACTTTCTAATTTAAGCGTACATCGTTCAGAGGGGTTCATCAAGTAGAAAACCTCACAGGATCGACTCACAAAATATTATATTATTAATATTATATTATTTAATCTAAGATTGTATTTTTAATGACTATTTGCCATCTGTAAATTGCTACTAACTGAACAATGTCACACTGGATCAAAATGCTGTTGTACCCAATTAGAATATGTGCAATCATAGATAGATAGATAGATAGATAGATAGATAGATAGATAGATAGATAGATATAGAATGCGTTAATTCTATCAGTTGCCACTGAAGGGCGCTTTCTACACGCATTGAATTCTCCACACCCGCGGAGGGATTAAAAAATAAATAAATAAATAAATAAATAAATAAAAACTGTCCGTCAACAAACAAGGCAACAGCGGCCACACAGTCCATGCAAAAATACAATAATGACCAGAAATGGCGGTTTGTGCGCTCTGTAGGTCCACAATCGGCTTGTCACGGAAGCCGTGTTGTTGGGCAGAGCAGAGCTCCAACAGCACGTTTCTGGTATGTCGAGGGTCTGAGTTGCACGTCTACCGTTTCCTTTGGCACATGGGCTTTAAACTTGGCACCCGACCGTTGTTTGACACGCCAGTGTTTGGCATGTCACAGTGTTAACCATTTGCCATTCGCGGAGAGCTCGCAGTCACGGTGAGCCACGCCTATTGTCCATGTGCTCCATCCTCCAATCTCTCATCCCCCCCCCGCACCACGCGCGTCTACTTTGCATAAAATGTGTATCAGTAGGGCAGCGCTCTCCCCTGCACATGCAGCGCGCACATGTAGCGTGGCTTAAGCGAACACGCACCACGGTCGAATAAGCGCATCTAAGTCCCCTCAGCTCGACATCCCCGCCAATGAGAAGGCACAAAAGCGTGAAGGGGAGAGGGGGGGGGGGGGTGTGTGTGTGGGGGGGGGCTCTGCGAGAGAGAAGGCGCGGGCCAAATCTCATACAAACAGACACAACACAAGTGCACAAGTTGGGCGAGCGGAAAGGCGGTCACATTTCCCACTCACCTGCAAACGTGATTGATATGGGTGTGTGTGTGAGTGGGTGTGTGTGTCATGCGGGCGTGCCACCCCGTTCTCCGATACGCTGACTCTAATTTCTTGGAATTCATGACAGGCGCCTAATCTTCACTCGTGCAACATCACAAGCACTCCAGTCTCGCGCGCAGCATCCACGGCGCACAAGCTACCCAGGTATCACTGAGGAGAGGACGCCTGTCACGCTTAGACATTTCAGAGAAGACTTCAGCATCGCGATAGAGAGAGAGAGAGACCGGTCAGCAGGGGAAAAGTTCACGTACACGGGAGGCATTTGAGCAGCTTTCACCTGTTTTCGGCGCTCCATGGACCAGATCTTTAACGAGAAGCATTTCCTTAACTTTTGCATCAGCCCTCACAAGACTTTTGCGTCCGTCTAGTGCGAGAGTAGCGGACGTCTGACTTCAAGTCTGTGTGAATTCGTCAACGACATAAAGAGACATGGATAACAGTCCCGGTAAGATCACGTTTTATACAACTTTTTTAAAAAAATATAATAATAATGAGCGATAATAAACAGCAATGTTTTAGGCTTGTTTTTATGTCACCGTGGAGTTTTGACTATTTGGAGTGACTGTTTTTATGTATATATTTTTAAAAGGTACTTTCCCTCTATATCATGGTTTGCATATGAATCCAAGATATTGTAAGGGAGTCGTTTTTATTTAATCATTGTTTTATTTTGTTAACACTGAAAGCTAAAGATGCATTTGCGCAAGTGTCGTTCTGTACTGCATGCGTTATATGTGAAATGAATGAAGTACTCAGTGCATAGAATATTTGTTCATTTAAGTGTTGCAGTTGTATTCTTACGGTATTTTTGTCAAGTGCATGAGGGGATTCTTTGGGAAACATGTCCAGTTGACTTACTGCGACGTAAACGTGCGAGATTTACGCACACTTGGCACGAAATGGCAGCGCAGCGCTTTACTGTCGACCCAGTGCACCTGGGCTGCAGCTGGAAAGCTACTGTCAGCGACTCGTGCCATATGGCTGGAGTGAAGCTCTGACTTCCTGTTTCCCTGCATGAAAACAAACTCACGTGGAGACCCACTCCAACTGCCCCTGCAATCACAAAGTGCGCCGAGCCATAAATGCGCCTTTATCATCTCGACGAGAGCGAGCAAACAAAACTTGGGCGTGTTTGCGTCCACTATCAAAGCTATCGCTTTATTCTACCGCCATGAAGTTGTTGGCCGGGACTTCCATCCGTTTAGTGGCATTAGACAGGGTGCTCTAGAGGTCAGCCAAATGTGCACATGCTTCCTGCTCTCCCCTCTCCTAATTGACGGTGAATCATTTACAACAGCAGCGGTCACGTTCCAGCACAGGTGATGGGCGCAACCCCGTGCTCCGTCAACATGTTACTGTAATCTAAGGGCAACAGTAAAGCCACGCGTGACTTATGACTTTCTGTTTGCGTTCAGAATGCAGTTTGGAAGAAGGGCTTTAAGATAATGGTTGTAGCGTTAACACATTAGGAAACGAGATCTCGTGTTGGGCGTGTTTTTGTTTTGTTTTGTTCAAGTTTGTCAGTTTATTTTAATTGCCGGCTACAGTGTTGATTTAGGATGATAGCTCCTTTGTCATTTTAATTGTGTACAACCTTTGCGGTGTGTTCGCTCTTGTAGTCACAGAGCTGTCATTTGTACTAGGGAAATGTTGGCTTGTGGTTACATGCAGGAAATAAATAGACTATTAAAATAACAAATAAATAAGTAATGTGTAATAAGTAATAAGTATTGTGTGACATGTTGACAGTCGATGTTCCGGTTACTCGAGCCATATACTGATTGCACCTGGCTAATAATCATGTACTATATACAATCTACTGTAAATTATTACAGACTAAAAAGTTCCAGAGTTTGGAGTCATGCATGCTCTCACTCAAAAGTCCTCTGAAATGCACCTGGTGGATGATTTCAGTACTGCAGCACTAATGTGCCAAACAATCACTATCTTCCGAAAAGGATTACTAGAATTAATGCAAAAAAAAGAAAAAGAAAAAAATACTAATCCGGAAAACTTTAAATCAACTCTATGGCATCAGACATCAATGTGCACTGGCTATAAACAGCATTTTTAAATAATTCAAATAAATAAATAACATAACCAGATGTTTTTGTCTTTCAAAAAGGTCAATTATTTATTGGGATTTTGATTCTGTTAAGGCAAATGTTAACATTATCAAAGACTTAAAGCGCCAGTTTTATAAAACATTTTTGCCAGAACTGACGCTATTGTCTATACTTCCCACACTGTACATATGTTCACATCAACACTATTTACTATACTATATTATAATGGTTTAAAAGAAATGTTGAAGGAGCATTAAATGAAACATATATGAAATTTTAAATGCTGAACACTTGGGGACGCAGATCTGTATAATACAAAAAAAAACTTTAATTTCAACTTAAAAGCATTTCACATCAGAACTGCAGAATAATTCAAACCCAAAATTAGCATCCTTTGCCCAATGTCAATGAGTATGACTTAGACTCAGGTCACCTGACAACTTGAATTTCATAGGCACAGAGAAATAGTCCACGCAGGATAGTTTCCACATCTTGTCAGCAACTAACTCACGTGAGCTAATAGCCTCTGAAAAAAATCAATCACTAATATATATGAATTAAAAAATGTCAGTGCACAAATGTGATCAATTGAAGAAATTCAGAACTGTGGATTTTTTGTTTCAGATAATTAAGTAGTCTGTTTCAACCCGAGTGAATGATAGTTTTTCCAAGCAAACCTGACTTGAAACCTGGATGAGATCTCTTAGGGACAATTATGAGCTAAAACTTTACAATGAATTGAATGTAAATATAGATTTTGTAATGGAATACTAGTTGGTCATAGATAGTGGATATCCAGTGTGAATGTGTCCAATGTGTTTAGACGTAATGCCCCAGTGACAGTCTCTCAAAATTAAAACTTCAAAATAAGTTTATCATACATGCACTGTATTTGGCTGGAAATGCTCACTCTAAAATGGATTATTATATTTTATTTGGGGGAAAACTGATATAAAGTGTATTGCATATTGAAAACGTTTCAGTCATACCGTGTTCACCCCATGCCAATGGCAAGTTACACAAATGAAACACAGACAATGATATCAAAATTAAAACCAATTCTGGAGCATCAAATTAAACAGTAGCTTTTCCTCCCAATAACTGAAGCTGCCAAGATTGCAAAATGTTTTCTGCTACTAGTTGTGTCCTTTGGCCACTATTTGTTAGCAACACTTGTATTCAACACTACTGTAATTCCAGTGGCATAAAAAGATAAAAAAAAACTAGAAAAGGTGCCACGAATTGAATATCGCTTGCAGTCACTGTCTTGCAGCACCTGCCTGACGGCGCAGGCAACTGCAGCCGCTGGTGCCGCACAGTCAGACCACCCTGCCACATAACAAGCTGCTCTATTTAATTTGGCTCTTTCATGCTGCGCCCCTGGTGGACTGCAGCGGATCTGACTCCAGGCTGGTGCGCCGTTTCATGTCTTCCCGAGCGAAAAGCTCCGTGTAAAAAGCCTTCTCACGTGGCCTGCCTTGCAGAGCCGCGTGCGGCGCGTGAGACGCGCCCGGGCCCTCCTCCTCCCCGCTGCGTCCCCGCTTTCACGGACGCTCCTTGTTGTTGATGCCGCCCCGCGGTGCGTGCAGAGGGAGAGCTTGGTCAGTGGGTCAGCGATTCCACGCATTAACTTTTCCTTTTCTCTCTCGTCACGTTTCACCGCCTCATGCGCCCGTGCGCTGCTGTGCTCTGCGTGGAAGCTTTTTTTTTTCTTTTTTTTTTTTTTACATCGCGTTTGAGTCGTAGACCACGCAGGCACAGCTGCAGCAGGGGGGGGGGCTTGACTCGGCAACATCTGTCCCAAACTCGTCTCATATCGGCTTAGGGTGCGCTTCAACAGGAACGTGACTCTGCTGTTAATCATATCTTCTCTTCTCTCGTCCACTGCTCTCTCCAAGCGCCGATGAAAGGGATAGCAGATTAAAAACACGACCATCCTGCGTGACGGTTTTTGGGCTAAAATAATCAAACATCCCTCGAACGGATGTTTAATAATCCATGTTTGGCATGCTGGCAGCGCCAAGCACGAGGATTTTTTAGTCTCAACTGGAAACACAGGAGACGTTAGAGGAGATATTACTGAAGAGATAATAATAACAACTAGACTTCTGGCTCCTGATAATTTCAAGACTTGCTGCGCACTGCAGCATCGCTTTGGAGTAGGGTGCTAGAGGCACACAGACACCATTCTATCAAGCCTCTGTGATATTGACCTACTTACACAAGCCTGAGTTGATGAAGTCGACAAACACCCAAGTGGTGCTCCCCACGTTCAGCAGCACACAATAACTTTTATTGTTGGGGATAAGCCTGCATCATTTTCTTTTGGAGAATAAATTCCTCAATGTGCAAAGGCAACAAACTGCATGATGTGTTTACAAAAGTGCAGGGCAAGGGACAATTAACAGTATATGGCATATGACAGTTTGTGTATTTATATAAATATTATCGTCTCTGTGTCTTAAGTGAACATGAATGAAGACTAGTCACCTACATCTCGGCACTGAAAGACACGAGAAAGGGAGAGATAAAGGGAAAAGGCAGAGGAGAGAAGCTGCTCTCTCACCACTCACGTGTATGAGACGTCTGGCATCAAGCAGATCTCTGCTTGAAGTAGGGTTTATTATGTACACAAGGAAAGAATTTCATGTGATTTATGTAATTTGATCTATCTTTAAAAAAAACAACAACAAAACTGTTGACAATGCCAGTTGCAGTCAAAAACAGCAATACTGGCTTTTATATCATGGATTCCACGGCGCTTTGTGCTGAAAAAGATAAAACTCCCCTGTGTTGTCTGCACTCAAGACAAACCAAATGACATTTATGTCACCGCTCCAAGCCAGGTTTTGCTGACGCCGGGCACATGTCCGCCCCCTCACTCACAAGGAAACAGGCGTGCAAGCAAAAGGCTTGTTAAAAGTGTTTAAGGCACAGTGGCTCAAGGGGTCATTCATAAACGCTTACAGTACATGTGAGCCTTCAGGTGTCCATGCAATGTGTTTGGGTGGAGTAGGGGGTTGGGCCAGCGGCTTGTCTGCTGTGAGCTCAGGAAGAGGTGAGGCTCAGGTCTGCATCTGCTCGGTCTGTCTACGGCCCTGGCATGAGTCAACAATCCACAGACACGTGCTTGCTGGGGGGATTATCGGGACAGTTGAGCGAAAGCAAATACAGCAAATGCAGCAAAAGGGCAACAGCACGGGGAGAGGCACGCATGTGTTTGTGCATTATTTGATGTGATGGTTAGTATGACTGCTGGAAATAAGTGAACCACATGTGCAGTCCCAGTCAAGGCTGGCACATACACGTTTGTTTTTTTTAAAAACTTAATTTGAATACATTTTTCCAGTGTGGGCGAGTCTGTCCAGCTCCAACTGTACACTGCGCGCATCTTTTATTTTTTTTTTTTTTTTTACACCAACCTAGTCAGTACAGTTGGGTGAAGCAAAACAACACACATAAAAACGTGACTGACAAACTCCAGCTCAAAGTGGCAACACGCAGCAGGCAGGCATAGCAAGCAGTGGTCGGGACTGGATGCCAGTTCACGCCCTGGGAGCTTCCCAGTCAGCCTGTTTGTAAACACACACATCTGACTTTGAATTGTGTACACCGACACGAGACTGCGGATTTGGTTCGGCCATGCAGTAACCGTGTCAGGAGTCCATGCATGTGAGGCGGCGGTCAGGTGTCGTGCTGTTAGCTGGCGCTGGGCACGGTGCCAGGGGAGCGAGGATATTATTGGAGCGGAGGAGGCAGCAAACCCCGCAGACACGTGAGGCCGTGTCTCAGCTCATCTACAACGCATGACTAGAAATGCGAGAGGTGGGGGGGGAGCAGTGAGTGAGTGGCGTGTTGGTGAGTGTGCGTGAGAGAAAGGGGAGGGGAGTCAGTCGCGAGGGAGGGGAAGAGAAACTTCGGTGACAGCCACATCCGAGCGGCTGCATTCCCGCATATATTTTTTTTTTTCCTCCACGGTTTTTCCACATAAATATTCCATTACCATGACGCGGGAATTATGTCCCATAGCCTTTATTCGTTGCCGTGCAGCCGGTGGTATTTTTAGCGCCCCGCTTTGTCCGCTTGAGCTCACCATTACGCACATTGCAGCCGGGATGATGAGGCAACGACGCCGCGAACCCCCCGAGCTGCCGCCCGCAGGTTGTGCAACATTACATCACATTGCTTCCGAAGTTGTAGATGTGCAACGGCGGGTTCTCGGGAAAATACCGATCAATCTATCAATCGACTTTTATTTGTAAGGCGCTAAGCCACAAGCAAAGGCGTCATAAAGGGCTTCGCACAATCAGGAGAAGACCAACTGAACCATCCACAGCGAGCAAGGTGCGACAGCAGTCATGCAGGGGAAAACGTCCTTGTAGGAAGAAACCTAGAGCAGATCCGAACTCCAGAGGGTGGTCATGTGCTTTGACCGGTTGGGGGCGAAAATAAAAGAAAGACATAGAAGTAGTCAAAATGAAAGACAGGACAGAGTAAGTTGCAGGGTGAATATCAAATAATTATAAAGTTCTCATTATATAGATTAAGTGTGTGTGTGTGTGTGTGTGTGTGTGTGTGTCACATGTGTCACTATGTAATTATAGCTAAAGCTAATTTAAAGTTTAAATAGACTTCAAACTATATTAGACTGGATTTGCTGCTGTCCATGTAGAAATTATTAGTAAGTGATAGAAGGGGGTGGAGGGTGGTGTTTGGTTGGGGGGGTTGGGCTTCTTGATGGAGAAAGAATGAGAAGGAGGCAGAACCAGGGAGGGAGGTCGATCCCCCACCGAATCATGCTGTACGCACTTCTCCCCCATCATCATTCCCTCAAAGGAGGGAAGAAAAATGGGAATGCAATAGCACTGATGAGGCATTCGGGTTGAACCTCCTGCTGCCCAAATTTAAAGCAGGAGCGCCAATGTCTGAATAACTGCGTGGTCTCTAGTAATTAAAGTGCAACTGAACGACCCCAGATGGCTTATTTTTAATATGTCCCATTGTTTTTCCAATCTGAAGGTGGTGGAGTCATCCTGTATGCGGGCTCCTCGGGCAGCTCCAGTCCCAGCCCCGGCAGTCCCTCCAGCGGCTATCAGACGCAGTCACCCTCCTCACACTCCCAGCCCTCATCTCCTGAGGAGTTTACCTTCACAGAGATTGGGGTGTTGAAGCAGAGAGCAGGTGGGGGCGCTACTTCACCCTCCAAATTGGTGTTCCAGTTCCCAGAGGTGTACAGCAACCCTCCGGCAGCAGCTGCTGCTCCTCAGCACACCTATGCTCACCCCATTGCAGCAAAGAGGCCCTGTGGGTTCACGGGAACTTTCACAAGTAAGTGATTCTCCCGGATCAACATGCCGCAGCGTAGCATTGGCTATAAGTCAAAGTTAATATATAGAGCATTTTTAACACAATCAAAGTATAATCCTACTGACGAATCCTCCTTTTTTAACAGAGACAGGTGGAATGGTCCTGCTATGCAAAGTCTGCGGGGACATTGCCTCCGGCTTCCACTATGGAGTTCATGCATGTGAGGGTTGCAAGGTAAAAAATAAAATAAAATTGATCAGAAAAACTGGGCTAATGTCATTCCGGTATGCCCATCTTTAAGTGTTTCTGTCTGATTTTCTTTTTTTTTTCCTTAGGGGTTTTTCCGCCGCAGCATTCAGCAGAGCATCAACTACAAGATGTGCGTGAAGAATGAAAATTGTGTCATCATGCGCATGAACCGCAACCGGTGCCAGCACTGCCGCTTCAAGAAATGCCTGTCAGTCGGCATGTCCAGAGATGGTGAGAACGCATGTTTGGTTGGAACTCTTTGCTCACTCAAGAAAACAGGCCATCAGGGTGCACGCACCAATGTGTAGGCCTTTGTGAAAAATGTAATGCGGAAAGTCTTTTGAGGTTATCGTGCCAGTAGCGCAGTCGCTCCATTTATCAGCAGACCTGCACCTGCATAGCCCTCCACTGTGTCGCTGCACTGCCAAAGATTACCATCTGGCCCTCTATCACTTTCCAAGCCTTACAAGTGTCTTTCTATTGCCCTTGGCATCATCCTCTCCCGACACCGTTACCTCGGTGCTCCTGTTCTGTGCAGCCCCTCCTCCTCCATGTACCAGCCATGTTCCCTCAGCTCTCTTACATCTCCCCCTCAGACAATGATTTATGAGCAGAAGAGCCCTGAAGTCCCCAAAGCTATCTATCATCCAGAAAACTGCAGCAAACCTCTGAATTATTTTGGGAAATTGGAACAGGGTCAACTTGATTACCATGTCAATGCCCAGAGAGCATCTTATTGCAATTAACGAGGGATCGGGCAACAATTAAGCAAGGGATGCAGAAAACAGCCCACCGTAGCAGACTTACTTGGATGCGATGTTGACATCACCCAGTTTAAGCTCTGTTAGCACAACTTTGATTGATCACCGAGCATCACAGATTGTAGAAAGCAGTTCGGTTGACCCAGAAAAACAATGCAGGACTGCCTCCATAGTGTAGTCATACATTGTGACCTACTTGGTGCAGTTCTTCCTCTCAGTATGGTTTCTGCTTATCTCTACCCTCCAGTACCCGACATTGCTTAATCTAGTAAAGAGGTTAGTGTTATTTCTGTGCGCTTGACACTTCTGGCGCACACAGAGAAAATGGGGTGTCGAAATATTTTGCAGTAGCCGAACGCAGCGTTCTCATTGAGCCTTTTTAAGACAATTTTCGTTGAGGGCTCGGTACCACGACCTAGAAACCCCTTTACGATTTGATTCAACCATTTCAAAAACAGGAAAACAGGAAACCCACATGCAACTGCCGGCAGCCCGCAATAAACAGTGCACCAAGATTTCAAACTAGGCAGCTGTGTGGCTCTGGAGCTGCAGTATATGCAAAATATTTAAGTCCGCTGGCATGATAGCACACTTTTTCTCCTCTAAGTAGAGCATTTTTTTTTAATTTTTTTTTTTTTGGAGCAGCAGCTCGCTCGTCCGCATTTGCTTCCTTTTAACCATGATGAAAGGGATTCATACCATGCCGCATTATGGGCCCCATCCTCATCAAAGGATAATGTAGGCAATGAGCAGACTCCTGTATATTTCATAAATTTAGAAATAACTTTAAATGTTTGAAGTAATTTTGATCGCACTAAATGTCGCAAGGCTTTACTGGGTTTAACCTGCAGGAATGATGCACACAGCATTTAAAATCTCTGAAAAAAAAGAGTACACCTTTGAAGCTCTTGAGCTGAACGGTGTCTTCCTCGTCTTACTTTATATTGCAGACGCCTACCGCACACACACACACAGACGCTCTCACTTTCCATCTATCACCGTCTGTCACGTCAATTCCCCTTCATGTTCGCTCTTTGGTCTCTTCGACTCAATTCTGCGCCTAGAGCACACCTTTCTCTCATCCTTGCCTTTCTCACGTTCTTGATGCCAGTGACATCACGCTCACGTTGCCCCACTGCCCTACTTACAAATGCAGGGAGGGAGCAAGAGAAGAAGGAGACAGGGGTGGATGGAGGATAGGATGAGGCAGATGGTAGCAGAGGGTCTATAAATAGCCTCTCCAGCTGATGGTTACTGTGGGAAGGGGGAGGGGGGAAACAAGTGAGGAAAAGGAAGTTTTCCCTCCAACAACTTGCACAATTCTCCTTTAAATCATTGTCTTTTAGGCAGGTTGTGTGCTTTTGTGTGTAAGGGGGTGCGGTGCAACATTTTCATTGGTTCGCCAGCATAGGTTACTGTGAGTGTCCTTTATGCTCTGTAGCATTACTGCATGCGATGTACGTCTATCTTGACCTTGAAGAAATCTGTGTGGTCAACATGTCCGAGCTAACAATGCAAACCAACCTGACTGTTTGTGCCCCTCCTCCCCCACCAGCCGTTCGCTTCGGCCGCATTCCGAAGAGAGAAAAGCAGCGACTCCTGGATGAGATGCAGAGCTACATGAACAGCCTGAATGAGTCGGGCGCCATGGAAATGGAGTCAGCCGTCATGAGGGACACCCCTGCCGCCCCAATCGATGGCAACTCGAAAGAGGCCATTGGGGCCATCTCCAGGGCCTATCGTGACATCTTCACCAGCAGCAACAACAGCTGTCCGGAGAGATCGGCCAAGAGGGCCAACATCCCCGCCACCAACAACAACACATATCACTTTTCTCAGGATGCTAGTTTCCCACAAGTTTCCTCTCAGCCCATGTCTGCCCAGACTTATCAGTCTTGCCCCGTTGCACCTGCCTCACTATGCCCAGTTGCACCCAATAACAACCAGCATGCATTCCACCATGGGCACAACAATCAGCAAGCCTACCCGGTGTCAACTAACCAGAGTCACAATCAGTATAACAATGCAACCCATCAGAAGAGCAACTCAGCGAATGAAAGCAGCATTCAAAATGCAGCAAATAACCAGAATCAACCCTCCTGCCCATGGAAATTAGCTCCAGGAGCCAAAGTGCTGGTAAGAACATGAACAATATGACATAATGTCAAGTCTTCTATAAGATCCTTCGAGCGAGTTTTGACTCTTTTGTCCTTTTAAAAGGCTTGTCCCCTCAACGCATGGCCTGTATCAGGAGCAGAGCGCACAAGTCAGGAGATCTGGGAATCCTTTTCTCAGTGTTTCACTCCTGCAGTGAAGGAGGTGGTGGAGTTTGCCAAGGGCATTCCAGGATTTCAAGAGCTTAGCCAACAAGACCAGGTCATGTTGCTCAAATCAGGCACCTTCCAGGTAAGAGCACACTACTAAAGTTTGTTTTGCTCATCTATACGCCAGGTTTGTCTAACTGTTTTTGTCTCTGTTTATTTGCTTCCTCTCGTGTTTGTACAGGTTTTGATGGTGAGGTTCTGCACTTTGTTTAATGCTCAGAAGCACACAGTGACGTTCCTGAACGGCCAAACTTACTCTTTGGTCACCCTGAGGGCCTTCGGTATGGGCTCTTTGTTGGACGCAATGTTTGAATTCAGTGAGAAGCTGGGTTCCCTGGGACTCGAGCCTGATGAGATGGCCCTCTTCATGGCCGTGGTGCTGGTTTCTGCAGGTAAGAATATTGACAAAATCCTCAGAGAAGTCACACTTTCTCAATGTGCCATGACACTCACTCTGGCATCCACTCTGCCCCTCAGACTGTTCTGGCATCTCAGACATCCATGCTGTGGAGCAACTACAGGAGGGTCTGACCCGTGCCCTGCGCTCACTGATAACTCGCCATCGTCCAGACGACACCTCCCTCTTTTCCAAACTCCTCCTGCGGCTGCCGGACCTGCGCACCCTCAATAACCTGCACTCAGACAAGCTGTTGGCCTTCCGCATTGACCCATGAACACTTTGCTCACAGACCACATAAACAATAGCCACAGAAAGGAAACAAAAAAAGCACACAACACCGATACACTATATTCACACACATACAGAGATATCTTCCAAGGGACTAACCAACCAAGACGTTGGTTAAAAATAGATGAACGTGGAAATGTGCAATCTAAGGAAGGTTTTATAAATGGATAATGAGGGCAGAAGCAACCCTTTTTTTCCCAAATGTGTTGTTGATTTAAGTCATTGTTTTTGAACTAAAAAACACCTTTGTATACATAAGACCTCAACACCTTCTGAATGAAAGAGATTCAGTAAAAGAAAGCAAAATGATAACATGATCACATCGAGTACCAGTCCCCTTTTGGACAAATCACTTGTACACATGCTCATTTTCTTTAATGTACTTAAGAATAAAGGCCAGTTACCCTTTGCTTATTCCCTAACTGGTACAGTATCAGCAGGACGTAATCACGCCAAGATGGATGTTGTAGCTCCAAATTGTTGTAACTTTGGGACCACTTGTGATGATATACAGTTTGTCGTTCAGGGAAGGGGACCTGTAAATAATACCAATAGTGAAATCTGAAATATTAAGGTAATTGTGCATCACTCTTTCACATAGCGTTTGCATTACTACCACAAAAAGACTATTTTCAGAAGGAGCTATATATATAATTTACACGCAGCGAAGTGGTATCGCATATAGCCCCTTCAACCTGTCACTTACATTATAGGATCCACTGTCTCTTACCACTTTCGAGTGATCTTCCACAAAACTTTTTTTTTGCAGACATCGAATACCAAAGGTGGCATTTACCAAGTAAAATGCCACCAGTGGGATTTTACTTTATTATTTTGCAAAAAGGTGTCTGAATCACTATATCATATCACATGTGGATTGATAAAGACACTCCATGCATGCATTTTGTAGCACCTTTGCTTATTTCTATTGCTGTAAATATTCTGTTACCCAATGTCTGTATGTCGGTGACTGAAATTATTTGATGAATCGGACAGATGAGTTCGGTGTAAAGAAGAATGTACTGTCCATCCTGTACTATGTGGGGGTTTGGCTTTGCCAAGGGGGCTTTGCACAGGAGAAAACGTGGTTGGGATTCTCAGATGGTTTAGATGCACATGTGCTATCAGATAGTATAAACAACCAGCATAATCCTTGAACTCACCAGCACTCACTCCACATGCACCCTTTCAATGCCCCCAATGTTTGTCATACAAACACATGAGATATTTTTGAGTGAGGGATCGTATTGAATTGGTCCTCACTGTTGCTTGTTTGATTATGGCTGATTGTAGACATCTTGTACATTTTGTAAATCTTTGTTCCTAAATAGAAATTATATAAAGTTCAAATTATGTTATTCTTGGCCAGTGTCATTCTTGCTTGTGCATTGTTCTTTCAGTGGATTTGATCACAAAAACATTGATTTTACATATCATAATCTTCGAATTTATGTCCACTGTAATTCCAGTTGCATAGACACATTGATTCGGCGGGGAAGTTTTCAAGCGTCTTTCTCCTTTTAAGTATAAACAAAAAGGTAGTGAAAGGCTGCCACCTTGTGGTGAAACAATCTCTATTGGATCCCGGAAGTAGTTAGCGTAGCACTTCCGTAGTTGACTTAACATAGTTAAGTGCATTACTCCATCACTTCATACCACCGTGTAAATAATATGGGACCACTTTTAAACGACACGGTAAGCTCCGCCACAAAGTCTGACAGATACTGTAATGAAATATTAAAATTCAAAAGTGACGTGGGATGCAAAGTCAGTAATCTTTACCGTACTGTACCGAGTTAGCTTCCATGTAAATAGCCGAACGTCACAAGCAAGCGCCCGCTTCAATGCTCCGATGTGACATTTTTCTCACTCACTTGTCTCATTGAACGTTACAATTTGTCCCGAAAATGGCGTTTGGATTCACTTGAACTCGGAACGGTGCGCTACGTCAGCTACGAGCTACCATGTTGTAATCACAAATTGAGGAAATTAATCCATGGTGACGTTGTCAACACTCGCTACTTTATGTCCTACCAACCACAGGTGCCAAGTAAGAGAGTCCTCACGAACAACATTCCGGGGGCTCTGTTTCTACTCTGAGGAGTTGCAGAGTCTCGCACCATGTTGGTGACGGCATACCTCGCCATTGTTGTCCTGCTCGCTCTGTGTGTTGGCCTGGAGCTCACGGCCCGCCGCCTCACGCCGCCTCTTCCCGCTCCCACTGCGGTCGCCAACCCGGCGTTCCGCCGCTTCCAGAGCACATTTCTCCGGGCCTACCTCTTGGCCCTGTGGGCCGACTGGCTCCAGGGTCCTTACCTCTACAAACTGTACCGCCACTACAGCTTCCTGGAGTCGCAAATTGCCATCCTGTATGTGTGTGGCCTGGCCTCCTGTGTTCTCTTTGCTCCCTTCTCCTACTGGCTCCCTCACGTTTTGGGCCGCAGACAGACGTGCCTTCTCTTCTGCCTGTCCTACTCTGCCTGTTGCTTGACTAAACTCTCCAGAGACTATTTTGTTCTGATCGTAGGCCGGGTCCTCGGCGGCCTGTCCACGTCCCTGCTGACGACCACGTTTGAAGCGTGGTACGTGCACCGTCACGTGGAAGTGCACGATTTCCCCAAGGAGTGGATACCGAGCACTTTTGCCAAAGCTGCCACCTGGAACCACGGGCTGGCTGTGGGCGCGGGCCTCGTGGCTAACTTGCTCACAGAGTGGATCTATCTGGGACCGGTGGCCCCCTTTCTCCTCGCCGTCCCCTTCCTGCTATGCTGTGGCTGGTTCGTGGTCACCGACTGGGCCAAAGAAGAGGCAGAAAGAAGGGCCCCGGGGGGGAAAAACAAGCGCTCCCTCTGGCCACTCCAAACACAAGTGGGAGCCACTTGTCCGCGAGGGCCCGCTTCTCCCGCAGCTGCCACGATGGCCTGCGCTGTTTGCTGTCAGACAGGAGGGTGATGCTCTTGGGAGGAGTGCAGGCTCTGTTCGAAAGTGTCCTTTACATCTTCGTGTTCCTGTGGACGCCGGTGTTGGATCCTCATGGGCCACCTCTGGGAATCGTGTTCTCCTGCCTGATGGCCGCCAGCATGGCCGGCTCCTTGCTGTACCGGCTGGCCACCTCCACGCGCTACCACTTACAACCTGGCCACGTTGTGTGTCTAGCGGTGCTGATGGCTTTCTTCTCTTTCTTCATGCTGACCTTCTCCACTGCTCCCGGCCAGCCGAGGCCCCATGAATCGTTTCTGGCTTTTCTGCTGCTTGAACTGGCTTGTGGCCTCTATTTCCCGGCGGTGAGTTTCCTCCAGGGCAGGGTGATCCCCGAGGAGAAGAGAGCTGGTGTACTGGCTTGGTTCCGGCTGCCTCTTCACCTGCTGGCATGCCTGGGGTTGCTGGCGCTCCACGGAGAGATTTCAGGGACAGGTGAAGGGGAGAGTGGCAGCGGCACGAGGCACATGTTCGGGGGCTGCGCAGTCATGATGCTGGCAGCGCTGATGGCCGTCGTCAGTCTGTTCACTCTGGGAAGAAACGATGCAGACTTGAGGCTGGAAGGAACCAGAGGGGAAGGGGAACTGTTCTGAGGAGCTATCAATTATTCCGGAGCCAAGTATATTAATGCTTAAATGTGTTTTATACTTTCAATGTATCTGAAACTAAAAATCTGTTTTGTCTGGGTTTTTTTAAACTACTGTAGTCTTAATTCTACATCTTGCCAAATGTCACTGAAGGGAAATCAAAGTCCAAAGAAGGTGTTTGATTTGATTTAAAATTGCAATTTCAGTTGAATATTATTTCATTAATATATTTTATTTTCTTGTTGTTTTGAGGAAATATTTCACTGGAGCATATGAATATTACAAGAATTGGGTCATATCTAAGTTTTTTTTCTCATTAATAAGTTTGAATGTTGCTCTCAGTGTTGTCTGTTTATTATGTTGCAAATGCTGTTGTTCCTGGCAACATGTCAGTGTTGTGACCAACAAGAAGATCCATTTGACAGGGTGTCAGAAATTTATCAGAGGATTCATAATGATGTAGTTCCATTTTAGTACCATTTTTATGCATATGCAAAGTAAACGCTGAAAGAATAAAAGCAGTGGTGGTTACTTTTCCCATAGGTCCCTCTGTTTTTATTTCTTTTTTCCATTTTCATTTTACTATTTCTGCTCATTTAATAAAAGGGCCAGGCTTTATATCTCAGTGTCATTCCTGCATTTTATGCAAGACTTTTTTTTTTTGTGTATCACAAACGTATCTGTTCTCAACACTTGATTGTATTAAAGCGTGCACATTCCACATGACAACATTTAATTTATTTGAACATAATGTATTTTGTGGCATAATCTATGAAAGTGCACATTCAAAATGAGAGAGAAATTATGTATTTTTAAATATTTCATGGGTTCAGCAACAGTATGTTCACATAAAACACTGCCCAAGCATAATTGTGTTATTTGTTGGTTTACACAATACCATTAACTTTCTTCTGATTAAAATGTAACAGTGTGCCACAGTCCTGTGCACATGATTTTTCAGATTCTTATTTTCCATCCCAAAGTACAGTGGAGCTGCCTTGCAGGATTACTTATGAATAAATACATAAACTTACATAGCTCTTCAGAAAGCAGAAAATGTAGCTCTCAGTTTACAGCTTTCCACCAAAATGCTCCGTTTTTCTGCTTTTGGATGAGGCCCAAAAAAAGTTGTTGCGGTGGACAGAAGAAAAATCATCTGGGATGTTATCACACACCAGGCAGAGGCGTCAGTGTCAGTAAGTATTGGTGCCCTCTCTGACATCACAGAGGCATCGCTTATTGAACTGCATGTTTTAATTGTGTAAAGTGAACATCTCTTGGGACAATGATGCACCCCTTGTTTGCATAATAAGAGAGCTTGATCATTTATGTTTTACTAGAATGCTGTTTAATGAGCGGACAGTTAAATTATGCAAGAGACACAGATTGACTGAAAAAGAATCAGCACCTGCGATTGCTCTCACCAGATTTTTCTGGACCAATCTCCCATCCTCCCCAGCTGCCCTGGTGCTTTGGTACAGTCCCAGCTTTTTTATCGATGGCTCAGCTCCTCCTGGATGCTGCCAGAACTGCCCACTGTGGATCTGGGAGGGGCTAAGCGCACGACTCCGCATCGTTTTTAAAGTGACACCACGGCTTAGTCACTGACTACATAAACACCGCAGGAATTCAGGCAGGCAAACGTCACAGTCTTCACGAGCTGTCTGCTTCCACGCCGAGGCCACTTGCTGCAGCCATGACGCAGGGAAAGGTAGGAGCCTGCTTTTAATGCTGCTACTTCTCAGCTCATCTCTGTCACATTCACGCCACCCTGATTTATGTCAAGAAACATGTGGACGGGTCTGCGTTCACTCTCGAGTCAGACGGATTCTGTAGTGATGGTCATGCCATCAGTGATCAGTAATCAGTTTTAATCAGTGGACAGTGCACCGTTTTAGTCCTGCTGGTAAATTTAGGGTGATTTGATGCTTAACTGTGAGCTTAGGTCAGTGAAGATGCGTCACCAGTTTAAGTGTATCCCCCCCCCCAGATTATGTCATTATGTCGTCATTATATTATTATTATAACATAATGTTATGGCACAATGTGATTGCATGTTGTATCAACAAATAAAGAGTTGTGCATGCTATATTAAATATAGTACATGGGCACACAGCACAAAAACACTGTCCAAAATGAGACGCTCCTGCTGCATGACTCAGTCATCACCCTTCTGATCAGAGGCTTAATGATTTAGTTCAACCTAAAATGGGAACAAAGTCTACAGACGGCATCATAACCTGAATTTCTTGTTGTTTGTTGTAACAGCTGCCAGTTGCAAACAAAAACACCAGTGAGTCCCTCAGTGGGAAATCTCTGGTGTCGCCTGGTCCTCCCAGCTATGAAGAGGCCACCGCAGGTATAAAAACAGTCCATTCTCCTTTTTTCATTGATAAGGTCTGAGCGTGACAGTTTCTGTTTGTTATCTATATATAATATATTATCTATATATAAATGTGTTGTGCAGGCACCAGCTCTCCTTGCTACAATGATGTTGAGATGCTGACAGAGAATAACTGGGATGATTGCAACATCAGGAGGGTCTTCATCCGTAAGGTAAAAGCTTTATTAATACTTTGCTGTACTGTATTAATCCTTTTAGTTGAGCTGTATTTCACTGTAAATTAATTAATTTGTTCTTATTCATTTGTTAATTTAGGTAGCACTATTGACATCTGCATGCAATGTTGTTCTACGAATGTCATTATTTCAGGTGTACAGCATCTTGATGCTCCAGCTTCTGGTCACACTTGTGATTGTTGCACTGTTTACTTTCTGGTAAGCTTTCTGTCAGTACATTTTTGTATCATTTATTGTAAAACGTGATGGACATTGCTATTAATAAATACAATGCAACTTTTAGTGACCCAGTGAAGGAATACATTCAAAACAACCCTGGATGGTACTGGGCCTCTTAGTAAGTATCAATTCTCAGTGGTCTGATCATTGCTGCACATTGGTTAATGTCACACACATTTCTATTGTTTTCTATTGTTTTACAGTGCAGTGTTCTTTGTCACATATCTGACCTTGTCCTGCTGCTCTGCACCAAGGTCAGTTCATCACCGCAAAACCAAAAACCTTTCTCCAACTTTTGATATAAATCCTTTTTTTTTTCATTTCAACAGGAGGCAATTTCCATGGAATTTTATCCTGCTTGTCATCTTTGTAAGTACAAAGAAGATTTCTGTTGAATTTTAATGCATGTTTTCACATAAAATCCACAATTTACTGGTTTCTAACTAGAATGGAGAGGCTTGTCTTACGCTCATATTTTGGTTATCATGGTATAGAATATAGTTATTTTATAATATTAAATCAATACCTTACAAACAACTGTAATTTGACGCTTTGAGTGGACTGGGAGAAAAAAAAATCATGGCTGGGTTTTTATCCAACTAGCAATGTCAGGATAGATTTCCACCAGTGCTTTCATCTTCCTGTCTACATCTCCCTGCAGACCCTGTCGCTCTCCTACATGACAGGAATGTTGTCCAGGTACACTTGTATTTGTTGATATATTTTACTGTTAATTGTGTTGTCTTGCAACTTGACAGTGTTTTACTCCTGATTTTAGCTTCTACAACACCAAGTCAGTGGTGCTGTGTCTGGGCATCACAGTAGCAGTCTGCCTCTTGGTGACTGTCTTCAGCTTCCAAACAAAGGTTTGAAAAACACAATCTTTTTTTCTTCTTCTTCTTATTTCTCACAGAATGATCTAAACTACTTTGTGCCCAATCATCCTCTCATACTGTGGCAAACATCTGATGCGTTTTGTCTTCATCCAGATGGATGTGACGTCCTACCAAGGTGTGCTCTTCATCTTCTGCATGGTCATGTTCCTCTCTGGAGTCGTGCTGGCCATCGTCCTCCCCTTTCAATATGTAAGTACTCCAGCATAAATAAACCCAGCGAACCAGAAGGTATGAGATGGATATAAGTAAGATTAGAGGCTAGATAGCTTCTTCTTCTTCTTCTTCTTCTTCTTCTTCTTCTTCTTCTTCTTCTTCTTCTTCTTCTTCTTCTTCTTCTTCTTCTTAAGTACAGAATGAACAATAAATTAAGATCGTATTTAATGATCACAGCTCCAGTATGTGTCATTACAATTTACTTAGATGATTTATTGAGGTGATTTGTAAAAATGTTCATGTGCAATCTTTTTTGTTGAGGTTCCCTGGTTGGATTCCATCTATGCTGTCTTGGGCGCAATACTGTTTACCATGGTAAGAGCGCAAACACTGTTGAGCTGTTTTGTATTGTATTGAACACACCAAGCAAAAACAAAATACAAGAAGTCATCTTAACTGCTCTTTGATTCTTTGTCAAAGTTTTTGGCCTTCGACACCCAGCTCCTCATGGGGAACAAGCGCTACACCATGAGCCCAGAGGAGTACGTCTTCGCCACTCTCAGCATCTACCTTGACATCATCTACATCTTTACCTTCTTTCTCCAAATCTTCGGTAGAAAGCCTGAGTGATCCACCTTTGACACAAAGACAAGAGATGTGTTATTATTTTAGCTTAGTGCAACGTAGCAGGAATCTCCAAACATTTCCCTGGAATGACAGTGCTTTGTTACATTGTTCTTTTGCATGATTAAATATCTAATTTGCCTGAATCTGCTTGAGCGCAAATAGTTTGGTAATTACTTTCAAGTAGTTGAGCATTAACAAGGCTCAATGTTCACATCCAAACTGATAATAAACCTCCTTGCATGCTGTGATGTTAGCTCTCCATGATGTTAGCTCACAAGAAACGTGAAGTCATCTGTGATCTTGTCTCTGCAATCTAAGAGGTATTTGATCAATCATAAAATTATGCATGACACTTCAAACAGTAGTAGCTGTGCCGTATAGTCAACTGGTTACTGTACCAACGCTGTGGGTGTTTGATTTGGTGATTGAGAGTGCTCTTGTTTTCAATCATGTTTTGACTATGATGTTGTTGTTGAATGTTTTTTATGTTCAAGACACCACATTCGAAGTCAGGTTGACATGTTTGTCAGACCTCATGAGAAGTGCCAAGTTTTATATTTATTTTATTCTGCCTTTATCGGGTACTGTTTCAAGATGTATTGTATATTGTATTGTCATGTTGATGTTTAAAACATTTGACTGGCCTTCACGTTCCAGTTATATTTAAGAGAATGGAACGCTACTTCCCAATGCTAAACCCTTTGACTGAAGATTGTCTGAATACATTTTCTGAAGGAAGACTATTTTTTTCGAGGATAACTTTATTAAAGGCATTTGAATTATTTATGTGATAGAGTCAGTGAGATTTCATGTGACTATTATTATACATGGACTCACACTATTTTTTGACAGAATGACAAAGGCTATTTTAGTGTATGGTATGAAATGGTGACTGTAAATCTTCAATAAAGAGTCTTTGGACCACATTTATTCTTCATGCTTTTTCATATTATTTTTGATTATTTTTCAACTGCCAGACAAGAGGTTTACAGGAGGGCTAAAGTGGAGATTTGTGGAAAGAGGAAATGCAGTTTATGGTAAGAGAGAACAGGAGGACACTGTTAGATGGAGGCAAATGATGAGCATGTGCACATCACTGAAGGTAAAAGTCCAAAGGGAAATAAGTAGAAGATCTGTCTTGAACTGCTATGCAGCAAAACCAAACAACTTAATGATCAGATTCTAGGATCTTTTGTTGGATTTGAGTGAGTTTTGATTAGAATTATAATTTTTTTCGTTTAGGTTTATGTTAAACACAAAAATTGTTGAGTAATTAAATCAATATCATTATTAGGAAATTATTTCATTTTTAAATCAATATCATATTTAATTCTTTATTCAATTATGGGAATTTAACATTTAATGATAAGTATTTGACTATACATTTAATTTTGATGCTACGTTTCCATATGAAAAGAATATAATTTTTATATACACGTTGACGCCGGCGAGCGTGACGCGATATTAAATCGTCTCCTCCAGTTCGCAACCAACCAATAAACATCGAGGACACTCCTGCTTACGGCATCCAGCCATCCAATCAGAATGCGCGATGGTCGGGCGTCTCGTTCAGCCATGTTGTGGTTTTGAATGAGGAAGAAGCGGGAGATAATTCTTTTCAACGAGTTTATATGCAATTTAAAGTCACCATAGGGATACTTAAAGGGGCTGGGCAGAGGCTCAAAATGCTAACATTTTTTTCGACCGCGCTGGCTGCGACTCATCGCATTCCTTTTGGATTTTAAGCACTAGTCAACAAATTAGCCGAGTGGCTAACAACGTTAGCTAACTAGGTAGCGTAGTGTGCAAGCTAGGCAACTGGCTAATTTGTAGCTGTTTAGCTAGCTGTTAGCGTGTTTCGTGGGGAACTAAGATGATATTTGAAAGGACCGTTAGCCTTTGAAGTAGCGCCAGCTAACCTGTCTCGTTGTACTGACAGGGAGACTGTAAGCAACCAAAGCTATCTATCTTCAAAAACCAGCCGCGTCGTCAGCAAAACTTTTGAGCCATGCTGAATAAAATCTACGAATGGATTGAAACGAGCTTCACCAGCCTTCGCAACGGTGAACCAGTTGCGGAACACACGGATGCAAACCGGGCATCGGAAGATGGTCAGAGGAGAAGGAAAAGACCAATTGAATGGTATGAGCGGTAACGGAGTTGTTTGTCGTGCAGTAACAAGCGAAGCGGTTAAAAAGAAAACACGGAATATTGTGTTAAGTTTTGCCGAGCTTTCGTGTTTTTAACTACACAAATAATAATACTAATAATAGAGTCCATCCGCTCGATTCCTTTATGCGGTGTGTATGCAACAGCAACTCCGGTATGCTTACTGAATTGCGCCTGTGTGTGTTTAAAGTTTGGAGGATGGACCGAACCTCGAGCAGGATGGCTTGACGATAAAGAAGTCACGAATGGGTAAATGCGATTTTGCACATTATTGCATATAAGAAAAATCAACTGGCGAAGAGCTGTGTAAGTCAGTCGTGAAACCACGACCACTATACATAGACGACTTCCGACTGTTTGTTTGTTTGTTTAAATTGAAACCTTGTAGGAGACCTCATCGACTCGGTTAAAAGTCACAGCTCGACGATGGCGTCGTGGATGAGGAACACCGTCAGTCCCACCCTGAGGACCATACTGCCGGCCTCCCCTGGTCCTCCACCTGCTGAGCCCCAGCCCTCAACATCATCAGCGATGGCGGTAGGGAACAACAGTGTCAACTCTCTGACGGTATGAAGTTCTCATGGTTTTGCCATCCCATTAGTCAACTGGATTTCTTTTGTTTTTTAAGGCTGTTGAAAAGAACTTGCTGAATGAGAGTTTTGCTGCTCCCTCGACTACATTTGCTTGGAAATCATCCAAATCAGGTATGACTGTTGTGGGTCTATTCCTCCTTGGTTTGTGTTGTTGAGGTCTGTAAAGTAAGAGATCGCACAAAAACATAGAATACAGTTATCAGGAGTATAGTTCATCAGTAAATGGGGGAAATGGAACTTAGCAACTCTGATGTTGGTCCTTTTTTGAAAAAACAAGTTGTGTGTTTCTTATATTTATACAACAGTCATTTTGCTTGTTGGCAAATATAGAATGAAACTTTTCATCTTTGACAGAACGTTACTTTTTTTTTTTTCTTTTTGAAAATTTACCTTCAATTATTGTTATTTCCCATTGATTAGAATGCCTGCGGAATGAGAGGACGGTGATGGGATCCAAAGTTTACAGGCGACAAGCGTGCATGAGTCCAGTGCATCGTGAAGTGCCAAAAACAAATGGTCACTCTCTCAGTCTGCCAACCTCCATCACTCCTGAGTTGCACACCACTCCGCGACTGGGGCGCCCCCTGAACCTCAAGTCTTATGGAGCTCCCAGGTATTCTTTACACTGCGTGCTGGATGAGTCAAGGTTTCATTTTATTTTCCCTTGTGATCACGCCACTCTCCTTTTCTGTCTTCAGCTTGTTCACTGGCACGGCCAACAGCTGTTGCACCAGCATGTACGAGAAAACCTTCCCCATCAAAGTGGTGCAAAGCCCAACGCACAGCACCTCGTCCGGCCGCACGCACAGCGTCCGGCAACGCTGCACCGCACGGGAGGTCGGTTGTGAGGACACCGCAACAATGACTGCGATCATCCACGTTTGTTTGTTTCTGTTGACTTTGTTTGGTTTTTTTTTTTTCTCCTTCGCATTTGCCCAGTCGGTCCGCGAGGAGGAGAAGGACGTCTACCGGCTGCTCCTCACCATGGTTTCAGGTGGTCAGTCGTCTTTTGTTCACAACGGCAGCTCTCACGCCATTGTGAGGTCACACAGAGATTTGTAAGTGTGTACATAAACCTTCTTGTTGTGGTGCAATTTTATTCAATGTTTTCCTGAAATGGTTAACAAAAGCACAAATGACTGTGTGTCAATGGTCGGCAATGCCACAAGCTGCTCTCTTTGCAAGGGCAACGAAAATAATGGTTTCATATTATGTAGAATTTTCTTCACCGTTGTTTTACAATGTATTTCTAGCACGTCAGTGAACTCCAAATAATCCCCTTATGATGTCACAAGGTGGCACTGATACCTGGAAATGTGTGTTTTACTGGAGCTTCCTGTCACCCTTCCCTCAGCACCAGCTTCCTGACCACCAGTCGCCGGCTGCTGCAGTACTCCACCCCCAACGGATCAGCCGCAGGGGAGCCTTCAGAGACCCCAAGCAGCCCCACCAGCCCACCAGTACTGTCCAGCCAGAGCTCCAGCAATGTTCCAAGCCCAGTGCGGGCACCAATCCCACCAGGAACCCAAATGTGGTCATTGGACGCGGACCTCAACTCCAACAGAGCAGCCACTCTGTGCTCAGTTCCCTCGCCCTCTGCTCTGCAGGATTCCTCTTCTCAGGACACACAATCATCAGGTGAGCTGCCACCGCCCCCACACTGGTGTAATGAAATGGAATTATTATTATTATTATTATTAGTAGTAGTAGTAGTAGTAGTAGTAGTAGTAGTGGTGGCAATATCATTATTACTATTTGATGATCACTTGCTTTGTTTGCGTTTTCTAAAAACAGTTTGCTTGTCCGTCCTTGCAGCTCAGGATGGCGATTCTGTAATTATCGTAAATGAGCAAAGGGGCAAAAAGCAGGAAAGCGCAAGGTTGGTTTTCATCTGTCCTGACTGTGTTTTACAATACATTACATCCTACTGCTAAAGGCTTCTAATGTATAAAAGAAGTTTTTTGATCAACAAGGTTGACCTTAAAGTGCCGTATATTCAATTTCTTGTTTTGTTTTGGTTTCTTTCAGTGTCCCGTGCTTCAAAGCTGATCTGTGGATCAAAGAATTGTAAGCAAACTTTCATTGCTTATAATCGCCTGAATGTCTTTTTCGTGAGACCAAGCTGAAGAGTAAAACTTTTGCTGTTGTTGCAGGACGAGCATGTATGACTCTTGGGCGAGAGAGAGACGGAGACAGATTGAGGAGCAGGAGGCGCTGGCTGCTCAGCTTCTGCGACAGGTCAGCAGCCTCTAACGCATCATCTCAGTGTAATCACAGTCTTTCTAAACTCTGCTCTCCCTGACTAATGCCTGCCATGCCGCCACTGGTTTTTAGCGCCTGTCTGAAGAGGGGCAGCGCAGCCCAGACGTGGAGGTCCACGTGCGGGTCCCCTTGGAGAAGGAAGTGCCTTTGACCGCCTTGTTAGTGGAGCCCAAGCTCTCGGAGGAGAAGCCCGAATTCCCCGAGCTGACAGAGGTGTGGTCCTTAATGGCCAGTCCGTGCCACTTACAGCAGCACTGTATTTAAAACAAACTGCAGTACTGCAAGAGCGCCACAACTTACGTCTGCCTCTCTGTCTGTGCAGAAAATGGATGCTGAGGTGTGCAGCGCTCTGCGAGGAGGCAGCTCTCACGACGTGCTGAGCGAAGGCTTTGGCCTCCGACTCACTCGCAAAGACCTGCAGACGCTCAGTAACCTGAACTGGCTCAATGACGAGGTGAGTCCACGTTGTCCAGGAGGTGGAAGCGCTGGGTGGGGCTTCCTGCCGGTGTGCATACAACTTCAACATCAGCAGTGTGTAAAATTTGGCTTGATTTCTGATTTTTATTTCGGTAAAAGCTGAACAAACGGTTAATAAAAGCAAAGTGTATAATTGCAGCACAATCAAAGTAATTTGCCTTTCCTACCCTTAGCATGGTTCTCATATATATGCGAATATGCATCGAGCAATAAGGGTCTTGTTTCTAGTTAGCTGCCATTTTTTTTAAGGAAGCCCACCTCATAAATACGAACGGTGCTTTCAGGCTTTCTTTAAAAGTTTACGCACTGACTTTTAAGACTTTCCTTTGGTGCCTGGCCAAACGATTACATTTCCTCTTCTCCTCAACGTCTCAGGTGATCAACTTTTACATGAACCTGCTGGTGGAGCGCAGCGCCGACCGGAAGCTCCCATCAGTCAACACACTCAACACATTCTTCTACCCCAAGCTGTGCAGCAGCGGCTACTCTGCCGTGCGCCGCTGGACCAAAAAGATGGACATCTTCTCAAAGGACATCCTGTTGGTTCCCGTCCACCTGGGGGTGCACTGGTGCCTCTCTGTGAGTATGAAGTGTTTTTGCCTTTGGGAATTTGGCCTTGTTCAGACTGCCAGCCAAAGTCTGATTTTCAGCCCATCCAGATTGAAAGCGGACGGCTCTGTTGTAGTCCGAACAGTCACAAACCACACCAAATCCCATTTTTGCAAGACGGATTGAAAGCACATTCGGGAGGTGGTTTCAGATGGCATTTGGACAGATGAGTCTCAGTGTGAACAGCTCCAAACACCTTCAAAGCCAAGCTCCAGGCCATGTATCACAACAAGTGCCGCTGTAGCAGTTATGTGATGTCACACACTACACGCTACGCTGGATGACGCCTCCGCTTCAACGTCGTTGCTACAGCAACCTGTCAGATGGGTCAATAATGAGGCCCAGTCTGAACAGAGCCAGATCCCATTTGGACATTTGCTAAAAAAACAGTGTAGACAGTCAGCCCTAAAAATTGGAAGGAAGGAATCTGATTGGTATTGAATCCGCCTGCTGAGGAAACTAAACTCCTTTGGTATCAGCAGACATATTGTACGAACATTTGATCAATCTTTTATTGAGTCTCTGTGAACTGTTTCTTTCATCTGCTGGTTTGGAGGTCTGTCCATGAAGGATGAGGAATGTCTAAATGACAAAACTAGAGCGTGATCCAAAATGACTGGAGTCCATCTTGCAGACCTCGGCTGGTCTAGAAAGCAGAAAGAGGAATCTAACCCAAGTCACATTCTGTACAGCACGTCATTACACCGCCGCCCTCGTACAGGGATTTTAAGATCCTGCCCTCAGGGCGGCAGTGTAATGACGTGCCGGCGAGGGAAACAAACCGCTTTGCAAATTCTTTTATCCCGTCAGCCATAAGGCAGCTAAATGATCTCTGAATTGTGATGATTTTTACTTGCACCCAGGTGAGCTGACTGTGGATGTTAAGTGTGTATATCTCTTGTCTTATCCTGCATCGTTGTGTGGCCTCGTCTTGTCTTATTGTGTCTCTGCTATGGACAACTGACTGTAAGTTGAATTGCCCTCAAGCGATAAATAAAGGACTCTGAATCTGATTGGAATCAGATTTGCCTGCAGTCTGAACGCAGCCTTTGTGTTGCTGCTCCTAACTGTCCAACATTTCTTTCTTTTTATTTTTTTGTGCAGGTGGTGGATTTCCGGAAGAAGTCGGTCCTCTACTTTGATTCAATGGGTGGAAACAACGATGAAGCGTGTCGGAAATTGTTGTAAGTTCTTCGACACGTTTGTTTGTGCCAGGAGAGTTTTTCATTAGCTTGTCAGATGTGTGACCAGAGGAAATCATTTTAATTCCCACAGTCATTACCTGCAACAGGAGAGCAAAGACAAGAAGGGCAAAGAAATGGATACCTCAGGCTGGACTCTGCACAGCAAAAAGCGCAGCGTGAGTTACATTTTGGGCAGGTTTTACAACTGAAGAGAATCTCAATTTCAAAATAAAATAACATTTAAACATAAACACACTCGCACAAACAGTGAGTGTGTGTAACTACTATGGTTATATATTCTATTCTATTCTTTTAATCACACTTTCTGAACAATGCCTACTAACGCCTCTTTCTCCTTCAGGAAATCCCACAGCAGATGAACGGTAGTGACTGTGGAATGTTCACCTGCAAGTACGCAGATTACATTACCAAAGACAAGCCAATCACATTCACGCAGGTACACAAAGGACTGAGCAAACACTAGATAAGATAAGTCATCGCCACAGTGGACAAAATAAAGTCTCACCTGACCTCTGCTTTCATTTCCAGAAACACATGCCGTACTTCAGAAGAAGGATGGTTTGGGAGATTGTGAACCGGAAGCTGTTGTGATGTGAGACGTGAACTCATTTTTGATGTAAAAAAAAAAAAAAAAAAAAGAATTAAACAAGAACTTAAAGAACAACGGTGCTATGTTTAACAGGACCAACCTACTCACCAGCTCACAGCATCAGGAATCACTTCCTCTCCCGCTCGTCGTTGCTGATGTGAAAACCATACTCGGTGGCAATGTTCAGTTTGATGCTGAAGTACAGTTTACATGGTTTTTGTCTTACAGGGAGCTGAGCACACGATGCTGCAAAGTTACAATGACTGCACAATAATTACTTTTTAAGAAAGTGGAAAACCCCACCTGCACGACTGGAACAGTATTTTGGTCTAGAAATATCTGTATTAGGCTGTGGGACTTCTTTTTTCTTTTTTTTTTTTTTTTTTTTTTTTTCATAATACCAACCAGAAAAATTATTATTTTTGTAGACTGACTTGATTCCAATGCACAAAGTCTTCAAATGTGACATTGCCTCAGAGTATGTTTCATGATGAAACACCATTACATTGCAACAGACATTGCTGCACCCCAAAACTGCAGGATTAAAGAATTGCCATGTCAGTGCTACCCTCAACTGTTGTAAGAATGTAAAGTAAAGTGGAAAGTTTATTTTGTGTATTTTAAAGTTAATTTGACAGCAACTTTTAGGAAAATTCAATATATTTTGAATTTTGTACATATTTCAAAAAAAGTTATACAACCTCTTTAAAAATGTAAAATACATTTTTTTCACATTTCTTATATTTTTTATCTAGTTTCATGTCTGTTTTAGTAATAAATTTTCATGTTTGTGTCTGTTCTTTTTATGTTCTCCTAATAGAGATTAGCAGGTTAATCAGCAGAAGAGCCTCATGATGTGCAATGATGGGGTGGTGTGGGACCAGTTTAGATGGAAGTTGGGCTTTAACATGGGAAAGCAGTGGATTGTTGCACGGACAGATACTTGGATGTGTCACAAGTGAGCCAACTCCTCTCGGCAAGCTTTGGCAGAATGATATGGTCTTTGTGCTACTGCTGCTGTACACATCCAGTGACTGAAGATGATAAAAATGCTGATACAGTTTGGGTGTTTTTTGAAAAGGAAGCAACTGTTAAAAAAAAAAAAAAAAAACATCAAACGCATCACCTCCAAATGTCAAAGATCTTTAGCCTTTAACTTCAAAATGTTTTAAAATTCCTTTTCATAGGGGGAATCCAGTTGGACATAAAAAAGCAGCACAATTCCAAATTGTCTCCAATCACAGGTGATTGAAAAAAAAAAAAAAATACATTGCATCACTATTTCTCAAATTTAAACTATAAGAACCTGACAACGACCTTATCAGGGCGAAATACTCAGGATGATAGAAAACTGACATCCACATCAACCATTTGCCATTGCCACACTGACATAAATGCTGTACTTACTATTATTATCATTTTTATCATTATGAATGATAATGACATCAGCTGAATCAAGGCTCATTTATTTACGACTACTATAAAGTAGCACTAATTAGGGCATTTAGTTTGGCTGAATATCTTGTGCATTATTCATTTTTATTCATATTCATTCATCTTCTATACCCGCTTATTCCTATTCAGGGTCACGGGGGTCTGCTGGCGCCTATCCCAGCTGTCTTGGGGCGAAGGCAGGGTGACACCCTGGACAAGTTGCCAGTTCATCGCAGGGCCCTTTTATTCATATTGTTGAACAAATTAACGTTTTACTGTTCTCAATAGTTCAATTTGATAAATAAATGAATTTAATCAATAGACATCAATGCTTCAGATCAATGAGTACAGCCTCATCGACCTTTTTATTGCTAAAAAAATAAATAAAATAACTATTACTTATTCTAAAGACACGCCGATTTCCCCCAATGGTCATACATGGTATTGCAACAACAGAAATCCAATGTGGCCCAAAAAGTATCTTTCGCATTGGCCGCAAAGGCAAAAGAGTACAAAAAAAAAGAGAGGGCTATAAAACGGTTGCCTGGACTTCTTCAGATGCAGAACACTATTCTTTGTATTGTATATTTTTAAGCCATGGACCTTATGTATTTCAAAAAGTGCAGAAGCCCCAGAAAAGTGTGATATCCGCTGTGACGTCAGAGCTGAGCACATTGACTCCCAAAGCGCGGTCGCGGTCTCGTGAGCGAGGATGCCAAGGATAAATCAGTGGGCACCGTTGTCGATCCTGCATTGCGATTCATGTGACACATCCACGGTGCGTACAAGCAGGGCGACATCTGCATGCCTGCTGAGTTTTGCATGCATTTCGCGGGAGCGCGCACCGTTGTATCGCAATAGTGCTTTGGCAACACAGATACATCATTTATTTCTTTGTCAATTATCAAACATTTAGCACTGTTAAAATATTGAGTCATCAGTGTTTCATTAAAGTTAGAAGCACATAGTTACAATGATTTGTATTGACTTAATTATATTGATTGATATTTAAATGTTTTTCCCCCTTTCCCCATTTGTAACTTCAGTACAAATGGAAAATGTGGTTATTTTAGCGATATGCGCACACAAATTCTAACTCAAAGTGAATCTTAAAAATCCAAACGGGTAAAGTGAGGAGCCGTTTGGGGTCGAAGAGCTGACTCTTCTTGGTGAGTTGGGCCAAATGACTTGGCTCAACAGGATTTTAATCACTTTTGTTCTCTGTATTTTACCCCTTTTTAAAAAACATAGAAGTGGGACAGTTTGATAAGCAGACGAGATCCAGGATGTAAGTCACCGATACAATAAAATCCACGCAAACCATGATGAAAAAAAATGTATTTAGGATAAAAAAAAAACAAAAACAAGTTCAAAATCAAACCAAGATGAAAAGTTTGATAGATTTGACAAGGAAACAGAACAGATCATGGCACAGACAGACATTTACTGAGGAGAAGCAGTTTGATGCACAAACATGTGACTTAATATGCATGACAGCAAAAAAGATCTCTAAATACTAAGCAATCCATAATTAGCAGCAATAGTTCCTTAGACTCAATCAGACACCATTCAGTTATTCTTCAACATCTCACATGTAAAATAGTCATTAAAAGTTGCAAATATCTCAGCTTCATAGATCTATTCTCCGAGTAGCTTGATGTAAAAAAAAAAAAACACAACTTTTTTTTTTTAATATCTGCAGTGCATGAAAAATATATTCCAGTCTGAGGTCAAGCCCAACTAATCTGAGTAGCACTTCACTGTCCCTTTCAGTGGAATCTAAGGCATTTCTGTGAAGTTGAGTTTTCTCCCGGAAATGAACTGTCTCAAAAGTTTAAGACAATAAAACGGAGCAAAGAAGCAACATGGGACAAATTCATTGAAAAAAAGGAGAAGAAAACATTGCAACTGGATGGAAGAGACACCTAAACTAACAGTAAGAGTTTACTGGCAGAGTCTGTGACTCGCCTTCATTCACGTAAAGCACACCTGTGATCACTCTCTCTATATACATTAAGAAAGACAGCTCCACAGTCACTGTAACACCCATGTTTTGGTATGAAATAGTTCCCTTTTAATGCAGCAGTTTTCCTGACAGTGGAAGGACAGATAAATGGCGGACAGCTGGAAAAACAAGCCCTAGCGTATGGTGAGGAAAACTGAAAAGCTGTGAGGCGGAACGCCATCAAGACGTTCACTGTCTCTTGGATACCTGTCGTATTGCATCTACGAGGATAATAAATTAATTGCATAGAACTCCAGACCTCAGGCGCGGGGGTTTTCGTTTTTTTTTCTACAAGTGTTTTGGACGGAAGGAAGAGACACAGAACCAGCTGTGAAACGGCCGTGAAGCTCCCCCCCCCCCCCTGCCCGCCGTGGGGTTGCTGTGTCTGTGGATCCTGACGCACAGACTGAATCTACGTTGCTCTAAGCAGGATGAGGTAAGTTTGGATGTGTACGTCGCCGACGTTCGGAGTTGTGGCCCACTTCTTCTGCAGGGGCGACGACTTTTGGAACCATGCGTCTGCAAACCAAGCCAACGTTTCCACGTTGCGTTTCACAAAGCCACGACTTTGCGCGACACGGACGAAGGTGAAATGTCTTTTGGAAACGTTAAAGCCTCTGACACACAAACACTGAAAACGCAAAAAGGGGGAGATAAAAGTGAACATATAAAACAACTCACAAGTGAAAAAAAAAGAAAAAAAAAGTGTTGAAACACACTGCACACTATCAAAAATAAAACCGTAGCTTCTTTGAAAAAATAAGATCAGTCTTACAAGGTATTACAAATTTTCTTTAAACAAACAAATAAAGAAATTGTTTAAATTAGACTTAAAAGACACACACGCACACGCACACACACTCACTCGGTGGTTGAAGAGAGGATGCAAACAAACAACACAATTGCCGATACTAATGAATCTCTACACTGGCCATTTTATAGTTTACCTTTATAGACTTGTGTGAGGTTAAAACGGGGGCAGAGCCACACTTTCAGCTGCTGATCTCCGCATGCACCGAGTCATAAAATCCTGGTTGCCAGAGTGGATCACCCAAATCTCACTTCTGGAAACAGGTTAAGGATTTAGAGGCAATTCGTCTTCACCCCCTTTATAAAAGAGGGCAAAAGAGAAAGCGCAGCAGCGCGTACGATGCCATTCTGGAAACAATTTGGTATTGTGATGTGTCTAAAATCAGCTGCACGCAGAAGACAGTCGATTGAAAGGCCCAATAAATGTACATCTCTTATTTACAGGCAGCTCTGTTTGAGACGCGATGCCCCCTTCAGCCACTTTGGATTACTCCAACCAAAGAAAAAAAAGGAGCAGCTTGACCAGCGTATAGAACTTTCTGGAATGCGAGGAATCTCCTGTCGACCATCATCTGTTGTCAGCGATCATCTCTGAGCTACGTCTTATCTCTAATCGCCTGATTGTCTGAGGCTTTGTCGAGATCCTCGGTGGGTTTTTTAAGATGACAAGTGCCGAAAGGGACCACGCCTGTCTGGTTTCTAGGGTTTCATACCTGATGGGACTACGACTGTGGCAGAAGCCAATCCCTGTCAGCACCATATCTGACCAAAATAAGAGTGATCTGCTCTGCGAGCAGCTTCAGCTGAGGCTCCTGCATTTGAAATCGTTACAAACAGGACACAGAGAGAGACAGAGGAATTATGTACACAAGAAGGCAGGTTCGACGCCCGAAGGTATCCGACGACAAAAAGAGCAAAAGGAGAAAAGAGAGAGAAAGAGAGAGAGGAAAAAAAACAACCTTGGAATAAATGTGTTTCAATGTCCTTTTGAAAAACTGCGTGTGTGTGTGTGTGGGGGATTTGTTTTCCTAAATGGTTATCAAAAGAGATGCCCATTGTTCCGGTCTTCCGTTTCCCATGGCCTGGGGGAGGCGCAGAAGAGTTCTGTGTTTGTAAAACGTGAGTTTGGTAGAAAACATTTGTCCGTTCTGTGTAACAGTCCACGCTCCTTCTCCAGTTGTCCGCTGCCTTGGACTCCTGAGCGTCAGCACCTCGGAGGCTCGCGCACTCTCCGGCGGAGGGCGGGGGGTGGAGGGGTGGGGTGGTGGTGGTGGAGGGGAGGCGACCTGGCACGGGGACCACAACACAGGGAGCCAATCAGAAGCGACATTTCCTCTGCTGCAGAGTCTCACTTGGCAGCAACGTTGCGGTATGAAAGATTTGATTGGTGTTTGCAGAGCCGCACCAAGCACACACACACACACAAACACAAACACAAACAAACAAAAACAAGGAAGATGATCACCCACCACTGCCACCTCTTCACTTGTTATGCTGGTAGGAGTAGCTTGTGTGTTCCGTGGGCGTCTCGATGGCAACGGGCTGTTGGACGGCGCTGTCCTGAAAGCAGGAAAACGATCAATTGTTAAAACAACAACAACAACAACAACAACAACAACAACAACAACAACAACAACAACAACAACAGTTTTGCATGAGGGATTTAGTCCACCACTTTGGGTGAGAGCAGCGCAGGAGGAGCCTACCTCCACTGAGATGTTGGTCCCAGGCACTTGGGTGTACTGGGGGATGTAGGTCCCCTGCATAGATGTGTTTGCAGGCATGTACTGCAGGAGGACGGAGACGCACGTTTCATTAGACAAGGCAGCTGCAAAGGGAGAGACGCTGGCAGAAATGCAGGGCGAAGTCGGATGAACGTGAGCCGTACGTGTGATCAGGCACTGGTGGGAGTGGGCAAGGTTTTTTAAACCGGTGCTCCATTCCCAGTGTTGGCGGGTAATCTATTACTAAGTAATCCACTACTGTAATTAAAACTACTTTTTTTAATAACAGAGTAATGTAACTGGATTACTGTGGCAAAACTGGTAATTATATCACAATTACTTCATCAAGTGACAATTCCATTACTTTTCTGCAAGCTAAAAATATCTTTTTATCCACAAAATGTTTGGAATTTAGAAAAACAACTGACAATTACGACGCAGATTGATGATGGAACCCTGCATGCAATGTCAATCATATCGACAACGCACCAAACCAAGCATGGCGGCGGCAAAAGAAAAAACAGCGACTGCATTGGCAGCTGGAAATACAAACAGTACATTTCAACTAAATCAAAGAACATTGTGGTTCGCTGTACGTTATGTGCAGGAAGCAAGACGTTCTCAACTGTTACTTTATCTATTACCAAAGTAATTAGTAATCGATTACTTATGAAACAAAGTAGTTAGAATACTTTTTTAAAGGAGTAATCAGGAATCAGTAGTTGGACTACTTTTATGGAGTAATCCCAGCAACACTGTCCATTCCGTCACGGCTGCTTTTACCACAACACGTGAACCGTAGTCGCTTCACGTGTCGCACGGCCAGGAAACCTTTTAAGAATCTAAAACGTTCCTGACGAATGGAAGCTGCACGCAAAGAGACAATAAAAGGTCGCTCTCCGTCTCAATGACAGTTTGGGCGCTGGTGTTGGGCAGTTCTACTGACCGTCCCGCTGCTGCCCATGGAGAGATGGCTGAGCTGCTGTGCCAGGGGCCCCATCATGGAGGTGGGCTGGATGGACATGGTGTGCTCCAGGCCCGGTGTCAGGACGGTGCCCTGCGGGAGGAGAAGCAACACGGCACCGTTGGTGGAAATCAAATGCAAGGGCGGGAAACAGTCTGCGAGTCAGAGTGAGTCCAAGACACTCACCGTGGGCGGCATGATGTACGACTGGTGATGTAACCAGGAGGGATTGTGCACCTGCATAAACACAAATGACGCCCATAACTTCAGTTCTGTTCTGTTCAGTTCAGTTCTGTTGTAATGGATTTAGAGACGTTTGTTTGACAATAAAAGCCACTTAATAGATTCCCATACTGTGAAAAAAACAACCTTTAACAATGTTCTCAGTGCTAGGCCATGTCATGATGCAAACCAGCCCTCTGTGACGTCACAAAGGGCTGACATTCAATGTTGGTTGAAGCTGTCGAATCCTGCTTATGTCCTCTTTTCCATATCAACATGTGCAAGCTTCAGCAAAGCATCAGTTTTCGAAGGAGGCTAAAGCTTGGAGGCCACAAGCAGAGGGATAAATAGGCAGATCACAATTCCGGATAATGCGGAAGAAGATGAAGAAGAAGAAGAAGAAGAAGAAGAAGACTTTAAAATTCATTTTTGGATGGCTAAATCGTGCACGCAAGAATATGGGGTACACGAATATTATAAAATAAAGACCAGAACCCAGGAAAAACATGGGGCCATGAATGAATGGCTGGAGATTTGACAATCTCTAATAGTACCTGATAGGTGGACACAGGCGAATGCATGTAAGGGGTGAGGGAGGTCGGTCCAATTATCCGATTTGGGGCGATGCTGTAGGGAGTGGAGTAGAACCTACAGGAGAAGTTGTGTACATGTTAGTCAGAGTAACAATACAATGGCACACAATCTGTTTTTTTTTTTTTTTTTTTTACAACTTGTACAAACCCGTTCTGTAAGCCAGGGGTGGGGTCATAGGTGAGAGTCATTCCTCCCTTTAGGTAGAACGAGAAGAAAAAAATAATCAGCGTCACCGTGGTCTGTAACGCGCTTGCTTGACGAGCGCTGTAAACTGGAGCAGCGGTCGCAGAACAAGCAGAGAAACTCACAGTGTCTCCATCTCTGGTCCAAGGCCGGCCATTCTGCAGATACTTCCCTTGGCTCTGACGCTTCTTCTGGCCTCCATCAGCAAATTTACATAGCAAGGGCTCAGACGGCACTGCACAAGGGGGAAAATATCCCGTTAGCCTGAAATACTTTACTCTAACTTTATTGTTTTTTAAAAAAAATCAATAATAACACTGTTAATTATACTACTACTGCTACTGCCACTTCTACCACTACTACTACTACTACTACAAATAATAATAATAATAACAATAATGATGATAATAATAATAATAATAATAATAATAATAATAATAATAATAATAATAATAATAATAATAATAAAGATAAGAAACCTCACCTGGAACTCCAGATGGAGCCTTGATATATTTCCCATTAAAATGCTGGATGATGGCTTCACATTTCTCTGTGGACTCCATCCTGAAGGAAAAATGTTCACAAGTCACGTGGTATCCTGCAGCAGGTCGGGGAATGGCCACCAGAGGGCTCACTCACCCACATAAATACTGCAGAGAACAAGTTGCAACTGAGCGTCCTCGCTGTTTTGTTTTTTTTTCTCCTGTGTTTCACAACCCGTTAACCTTCTCGCGCGGCCCCGACGCCCCGCTGAGAACAACCAAAGAGCGGTGTACCTGGCGAAGCCCACTCCTCTGCTGGTCCCGTTGGCGTCACGCAGGATGCGAGTGGAGATGGCCTGGCTGAAGGGCTTCAGCATGTTCTCCAGCTCCTGCTCGTCCATGGACATGGGCAGGTTGGAGATGTACAGGTTGGTAGGATCCTGCTCCTGTTGCTGCAGGTGGGGAGCGGATGGGAGAGTGAGGTGTCATCAGGCGTAATTAGTACTAAAACTTGGTGTTTTTGAGCAACACTTAAAATTCCAGTGTGTCAAATTTTTAAGGAGGCCCGGTGTTTCAGAAAGCCTGTGGCGTTACATATTCAGAGCACTGTCAGGAGGGCTTCCTTAAATACCAGGCTTCCTTAGAAAATGGCAGCACAAGATGGCAGCTAACTAGGAGCCAGGCCCTTGTTTTATGTATATTCTTAATTATATGAGAATCGTTCTCAAGGTAGGAAAACCAAATGACTTTTGGTGTACTGCCAGTTTTCAATTTTACTCATGTATTTATGGGCAGTGTGTTACATTTACCAATATCATAATCCTATAATCATAAACCAAGCCAAATTGTACACGCTGGACCTTTAATGGAACATATTAACAAAAGTCAAATAAAAGGCTTTCTACAGCATTAATTAAACAGGGAGTGAACTTTGATGGAAAATTTGGAGTCCAAAGTAGGAAACACTACCAGACTAGAGTTTCCACTTCCCTCTGCGCAGAGGGACTAGGAAAGAAAAATAATACACCTGTTGCCAGGAAGACCTATTGTTGGATACTGTCATAACGATCCCAACGACACGTGTGGGGATGCTAACCACAATTTCACTATAAAATATACAGCTTTACATGCACAGCAGAAATGCGTTATATATTCCAGGGAAAAAAAAAAAACAAGAACCTCACAGAAACTGTGCCAGAGCGCGCATGATATTTCACTTCCTACAGATGGGCTTGCGTGGTTGAGCAGCAGACACAAACTCAGCGGTGGGGCCGATGACAGTCCGGCTCAATTACCGCTTCTTTCTTCTCGTCACATACCCTCCTTTTTTTCTTCCAGCTATACTTTTACAATTGCAGTTCACCCCTTTTGTCCGCCGCTCACTCACTCACACTGCATTGGCCCTACTCTGCTAACGCAGGGCCGAAGGAACAAGCCCCAAGCTGTGACCTGAAACAACTCTGTGCACTCTGGGCGGGAACGGAGTCGGGAACCTTCAGGGAGGATCTGCGTGTATCCGCGCCGTGCCTTCGTCTGTGTCCTCCGCAACACCGCGTCACGTGCGTTGAACGCGTTTGAAACATCCTGACCTCGGAGGCGGGCGCAGCTGACGCCTCTGTCAAGCGCTGCATTAATCAGACGACTTTTGCAGATTTTCTCCACCTCTGCCTCAAAGTCAACTTTCCTCTTTTTAGGAACTTCCGCGATCAACAGCCTGCCTTTTAAACACGGCGCAACACTTTGGTTTCCTCTCCTCTCTTTGCCTCCCACACAAACAAATTTAATTCATCCGGGAGCAGCAGCAGCAGCAGCAGCAGCGTCTCGGAAGAGAAGCGATCTGTATCAGCCAGCAGCCATCATGCATATTCATAGTCTCAGAGTGGAGACGTGATTAAAAACCTGTAAACGCCGCTGCGCAAAATTCATTTCCATCTCATGAATAATGCATGTGGAAGCGCGACCTGCGCTGAAGGTGATTTCTCCTCCTTCGCCCCCCCCCTCCTCTCTCCCTCCCCCTCTCCTTCCCTTCCTTCCGGACGGATGGGGGTGGTGGTTGGGGGGGGGGCAAAAGCCCATTTGGGGTGAAGGAGAGAGGAGGGTGCGTGTGGGTGGCTGGCTGGGAAGAGGGGGGTTGGAGGCAGTGGGCTTCAGAGTGAGTCACACTTTGAGTCAGTCAGGGAGAAATGTGAACTGTGTGACGCAGACATGAGCCCGGTTGTGAAACGGGAGAGCGAAGGGGCGAGAGCGGAAATCGAGTTATTTGCGAGTGCCGGAGCCGTTTGGACGTCAGTGATCCAGATTAGCGGGAGATCGGCTTTCCCAGGGTGTCGGGGCCGAGCTCGCGCGTGTGCGTGCCTGCGGGTGTGTGTCATAATCCGGCTGTGGCAGGAAGGCTGGTGAGGTGTGTGTGTGTGTGTGTTGCATGGGCGGCTGGCTGGGCACAGGGCTCTGCTGACTGTATGTGTGTGGAGCTGCTCAGACACTGAGTCAGATGCCACCGGGGAGAACAGGCAGGTCCTTTGTAGCGGCAGCTCTGGGAGCAGCTCGGGGACACACTCCCTCCACACTGTCACCGCTTTGCGGCACAACGCACACACGCAGAGGCGCACGCACGCACACACACACACACACACATTTTCATATGTACCTGCTTGCAGTTGTGGAGTTGCGCAAAATAACCCCGGGAAAACATAAGCCACGCAGGTCTTGTTATGTATGTTTGCGTGCATTTGCATGGACTCCAGTGACCAATTTGTTTGTTGTTTGTTTGTTTTTTTTGACCATGTAATCATCATCATCATCATCATCATCATCATCATCATCATCATCACCACCACCTGCTGACTACTTCCACAGGCCTGCGCCAAGTGATGGGTCAGCACAACGGATATGGCAGACTTCTAATATTTTCTGGGGGGTTGTAAAAAAAACAAACAGATTCTATAAAGATCAGAGACTGTTTAGAATGGAGATTTCATTTTATTACAACCAGCACAAAGACAAAATGCTCAAACCAAAATGCTTTGCTGTTTTTGTTGGGTTTTTCCGCCCCCCCAAGAATCCACTTAATTCCCCTGTAACATGTTCTCAGGATTTTGGGACAGTGTCAGACCCCTTCTGCTAACAGAACAGTTGATTGATGCTTCACAAACAGCATCTTAAAACTTGTCGGCTTTGAATTTGCTTGTTGTTAACACGTTCTGAGGGTCCCCACCCCCACCCCCCCCCCACCAAAAGCCTCAGTTCTTCACATGCGAGAGGAGGATGAGGTTCGCCACCCTCTGAGAAACTGCGTGGGAAACAGTCCAGCATTTGATAGCCTCTCCGGAATTTCACTGTTTACAATCAATAATATCATTCGAAGATTTAGAGAATCTGGCGAAACGTCTGCCAGGAAGTAATATTAAATCCCCATGACCATAAATCCTTCAGGCGGTGCACAATTCAAAAATGACATGTTGATTGTATAAAGGGTTTTACTCCATGGGTTTGGAAATACTTAGGGAGAACCAGTGTCAGTAAACACAGTTCATCAGTGGATACACAAATCCAAGTGAAGACCAGCACTCCACCGCAAGCACGCCAACTGCTCTGGGTCTGAGGAGCGGAGAAAAAAACTCCAAAGGACTTGCAGAGTTCCCAGCTTCCAGTTGCATTGTTATTATAGGGGTGTGCGCTTGGAGCCAGAGGAAAAAAAAAACTGCTCGCAGGGGCAAAGTTCAAAGGTCAGCGACTGTGACGTTATTGGCGCCAAAGCTGGAAACTGCGCACATGTGTAACAACAACATGACATTCACTTTAGGGACAAAACAAAACAAAGCCAGGGCACAATTTGCACAATTCAATGTAATGTCCAGGCCGTCTCTGACTGCAGTGCAATGTGATGTTGAACAGGTCCTCAAGATCTTCTGCCAACCATCAGTAGTGATGGAATCTCTCTCTGCTGCAGGTATGTATTCAAAAGTCAACAAATACTGTTGACAAAATAAAGAATGTCACGTTGACAGTAAGGAAACTATTCCATCATATTACTACTCCAGCAAATGGACTGCATGAGTATGTGTGTGTGTGCGCGTGTGTGTGTGTGTAAACACACACCTATGTATATATGTACCTATATGTATATATATTACCTCATAAACACACGCACACACACACACACAAATGTTTATACACACCCTCACCACCACTGCGAGTGGATTTATGGTTCAGTGTCTTGCCCAAGGACACTCAAACACGTGGACAGTTGCAGTTGGGATTCAAACCTCCAACCCCTCTGTCATTGGCCACTCTACCGACTGAGCCGCATCATCCAGTTGAACTGAACCCCCGGCCACGCTCTTCTTCAAAACACTGCATCCAGCGATGTGAACGGACCTGGCTGTGTCTGCGGGAGTCAAACCTCCACAGACATTGAAAATGTGACGCACGCGGTTCTTACCTTGGCCATCTGAGCCTGCACACCGCCAGCCTTCAGCGCCGTCACGGCCTTCTGAGCCGAGGCCGGACTGTCAAAGTCGACAAAGCCGTAGCCTGCGGGGACAGGGGGGAGGTAGAGCCAGGTGTGAGAGTTCTGACAATGATAGGTGCTCTTCACGGGATTGAAGGGTGTTTGCGGCCTCCGTCTTCTAAGGGCAGCTGTGTCTAACCTGCGCCAACCCTCATCACGGCCACTTGCATTAAAACGGACAGCTTCGCTGAGGTGACGGCGTCTGTATTGTGCTGCGTCCCAGTAGCTATGGAGAAAATGATCCGTGTGGTGTTTGTGGTGCAAAGAGTCACAAAGTGACACAACATGACGATGCGAGGAGCGACACTGGCTACTCGAGCAATAAAGTTTAAAGTTAGTGATGTTGCCCCATCAACCGCAAAAAAAAAAAAAAAAAAAAAAAAAAAGGTTTCGAAGAAACTAATGAGAAACATGATATGATTCCATATTTTCCTTGAATTTAACAAGTGCCAGAATTCTTGGAGAATTTCTTTTTCAGGCTATCCCTAACCCTAACTATTAGCAGTTGTCACATCATACTGAAGGCTCAACCTCAGAGTTGGACAAGTGCTCCAGAAATGCTTGTGTTTCTTTGACTGATGTAAAACGCTGCCTCTTAATAAATGAATAATAGATATTGATAAATAAATCAAAAAGTGCATTTACTGTCACATAAAGATCGCATGCACGTGCTTCTACCTGGAAAATCACTGGTTTTGTGTGCCTTGACATTTTGCCATCGTCTCATTCTTTATCACCTCACCTTTGCATTTGTTGGTAGTCTTATCCAGTATGGCCTTGGTTGACACGATCTTTCCAAACCTGGGGGAAAAAGTGATGTTTACACTCTTGTAGAGTAGCAACACTGTCTTAGCGAGGTTGAAAAGAGCTACAGCAGAGTTACTTTAACAAGAAGAAGTAAAGGATAAGCTTCTAATTCCTGGTGAGTTCCAATGAAACCATTAGTAAAGTGTATTGAACCTTTAAAACAGATTGCAACGCACAAGACTCAGCAGTGACTGAGTCTGATTGGTTTAATGTTCATATTTCATGTTAAACCCAGCAGATACATTGTTGTTATATACGGTAACACCATTCTGGTTATAAATGATGTGCATGGGGGAGCGGGCAGAGCTTTGGGGGGAGAGGGGGGACGGAATTAAGGTGGAATAAGTAACGCCTTCATGTGAGGGGCAACTATAGATTTCCCATAACTTAATCACTCCAGCTTTCACACTGCTGTCAGCGATGTGAGCACAACTCATTAGACAGAAAGAGACTTCATAGAGATTTTTTAGCGACAAAGAAATTCCAGCTATCCGTACAAACTGTGCCGATACTGCAGAGGAAAGCAGCAGGCGGGCCAAAGAGAATGCTTGTGTGCGACAGAGCGTCTATCAGCTCTCATCTCTCCAGGCATGTGCATGCAGTGTAATCTGATACGGCTCTCTCTCTCTCTCTCTCTCTCTCTCTCTCTCTCTCTCTCTCTCTCTCTCTCTCCGTCCTGTCCAACGCTGGCCCGCAGCCACACTCCCATTCTGCTAACAGCCTCTCTCTAGGCACAACGCCCGCCGGCTCGGCCTTCCGCTGGGTCTTAGTGTCCCTCGGCTCAGCCCAACTCTGGCTCTCATCTGGTGACCTTGCGTCGCTTCCTCACTCCAGCCAGGAGTGAGGATTAAACCATGACCTGGTCAAGATGAAATTGAACAACAGGGCTTTTCAAAATGAAAATAATCTTCAGGAGTTACAGAATAGTCCACATAACTTTCATGCAACACATTTTTTCTTATTTTATTTTTATTTTTTTGATAAAAACAAAAAAACTGAGGGTATCAGATTTGAATTCAATCTGTCATCATCATCATCACCAGGTGTAATCCAACACAATGTGTATTGGTGCAGCTCTGTTATCTACCAATCATGGACTCACACTTCATCTAGTTTCACCTTTTCAGTGGAAAAAACACTCAATTCTTCCCACTCTTGGGTAACTGGAGGGCTGTTGTATTATGCATTCCTCTTTCTATAGAAGATTATTAATGCATGATGCTTTTCTGTTTCTCGGCCACAGGGTGCCACCAACTGGGCCGGATGCAAATGCCAACGCGGGTCTCCGACACGTTTTCCGAGAAACGTGTTTAACTTTTAAGATTGGGCGCCAGGACCAGCGCTGCTCCTGGAACTGACGCTGGAGCTGCGAGACGTGTAGGCCGACACAGCTGTGACACATTCACTTAATTGCACACGGGAACTCTGATTACATGAGCGAGGGGAGGAAGGACGGGGAAAAAAAAGAAAAACAGGGGGGGTTGGTGGTGGGGGTGGGGGTTAGATTCAGCCATGTGTGAGAGAAGGCAGCAACATATCCAGCAGTGGTGGACCGACCTCCGTCCCTCCTCTCCAACCAGCAGATCCCTGAGCGAGCACGCACACAGCGCAGGGGGAGGGGAGCGGTGGCATCGCTGTGTCCCGACACACACACACACGCACGCACACACACACACACACACACACACACACACACACAGCGGCTGTTCAAACTTGGCTTCAACAAGCCAAAGCGCAACCCTCCCCCCCTTCCCCCACGTCAACCCCCGAGTCGTCGACCAGCCGCAGCTTCCGGCTCGGTTCTGCTGAGAGCGATCACCGGGCCGCCTTGATGTTCTCGGCTCACAAGGCAGAAAAAAAAAAATCACGCGGTGATTTTTATCTGTTCCGCGATAGCAGAAACATGAGAAGCTCCCCCACAAAACACCACCTGACACACAAACCCTGAACTCTGTTCACTCCTCCCCCTCCCATTCTCTCCATCCTCACACACACACACACACACACACACGCCTCAACCTCCACCCCCTCTCCCCCTGTGCCACTGCCCTTGTTTGTCTTTCCCTTTCCCCTGGGCTCGCCATTTCCTGTCGGGTTGGGCAGCCTCGTGTGAGCCATATCTTCCAGACAGCTGTAAAATAGCAAGCAAAGCTTCTCCCCGCCCTCCTTCTCTCCCTCCCCCTCCCCCAGCCTCTCTCACTCAATCCTTCAGACCCCCTTTTCCCTCCTTTTCCCTCCAGTCCCCCTCTCTTCTGCTCTTCTGGTCTTCATCAGCCGGCTACGGAATTCAATTACGGGAGAGCAGAGCATTCATCTTGGCCCTGCTGGTGTGGAAGCCCACCCACACAACCCCACCCCGCCCTGCCCTGCCCTGCCCTGCACCCCCCCCCCACCGAAGGCTGAGCAAATACGCCGGACAGATTGTACGACGCTGATGTTGGAACTCCAGACTTCGCGGCCGCCTTCGCAGAGGGAACTGCGGCGCTCGCGCTGCCACAATAAAGAACGGAGGGATCTGGGTTCCTGCCTTCACCGAGCACCGCCGATTAACAAGGCGAGGCCACGGAGGACAAATGAGGAGAAATGAAAAAAAACAGTTCAAGAAAGAGGGCGCAAATTAGCGCGAGACAGGGAGACTAAACACTCTCAGGTCACCTGTTGGAAAAATCTGTGCGCCAAACTAAACTAAAGGCTCCCAGTTTCACTCTCCAAGCGCTTGTTGGTCTTTCCACCAGGGGGACGACGTGCCAGGAGGCCTTGGAAAAAAAACGGTCTGAATCCAGAAATACCTGTTAGCGTGCGGCGCAGCGTGCAACGCGCATCCCGAGTGTCAGAGAGAGAGAGAGAGAGAGAGAGAGAGAGAGAGAGAGAGAGAGAGAGAGAGAGAGAGAGAGAGGTGATTTATTGATGCATCAAGCCGCTACTCCTGTCCATCCACGCTGCCATCACTCTGTCCAATCTCAATCTCTGCAATTGCAATCTGTTTCATGGGCCCAGTGGGGCAGGCGGGGGGGCAGTGCCAGAGGGATTTATTGTTTGTGCGTTTAGAGATTGGAGCGGCTGTTTATGTGGATGACTTACGGCTGACAGAGTTTGACCAGGTCCTGGTCGCTGGTCCCTGGGTGAAGGCCGCGGATGTACAGGTTGGTTTTGCTCAGCTGCTCACCGGCGCTGCTGCTGCTGCTGCTGCCGCCGCCGCCACCGCCATTGCTGATGGAGTTGCTGTTGCTGTTGTTGTTGTTGCTGCTGGGGCTTGGTGGAGCCATTTGATGGTGGCTGGAGGGGGACACATACGTCTGCTGTGGAGGAAGGGGAAGGCACGAGAGTCAGAAGGACGCCGTGTTTAAAGAAGCTGCGGCTCACTAACAACATGAGCACCACTGAGAACAGAAAGAAAGATCGCTGGTGAAAAGACAGTGTGGATAAACGACAGAGTTAAATTGTAGCTTCGAGTTATTTTAGAACACAAAGCTTTAAAAGCTCCATGTTAAGGTTGACTGGGAGTCGTGCCAGAAAATGTTCGGTAAAAGTTCATTTTCACTTTGCACACAATCTACGATCGATCCACAAGCACCTTCTGTTATTGTTCACTATTGTTTGCGGTTTGTAGTGGAGGTAAATGGGGAGACTGCAGGCTGATCAGTAGCAGTAGTCGGCTGCCCGGCTGTTGTTGTGAGTGGTTGTCTGAACCTCACGGCTGCTCAGGTTGCAGGGCGGGGGAGGGGTTTACAGCATTTCCAAAAAAGGTCGGTTTCAGCGTTTTCATGAACCCGGGCAGGCGGAATGTTTTTGAAAAAGTACGGCTTCGTGTAAACGCAAGGCTGAACCGCATTAAATATTTGTGCAGTTTCAGTGAATCCTGTATTTGTGTAAACGGCCCCTCTGTCTTCCGCCATGACACGAGGAGAGAAACGGGCCAAGACGGAGGAATATCAGGGACAACGACGGGTGATAAATGAAACCGAGTCGGTGGCCCTCCCCGAAAGGTCAGCGTGTCGACTCCATCAGCGGCTTCATCTTGTTTGACGAGTGGGGTGAACCAGGGGAGTGGGGTGTGTGGGGTTGGGGGGTCCATCTACACATTCATTCGCTGTCACCGCTCATCCTGCACTCAGGGTCGCTGGAGCCCATCCCAGCCGTTTCAACACGAAGGCTGGGTCGCCACCCGGCCCAACCCCCACACCTGGACGAGTGGCCGGTTCATCGCAGGGCCAACATATTGAGACAGGCAGGCGTTCGCACCCTAACGGCTAATTCAGAGTTCTCAATCAGCCTGACGTGAGCATCCTTGTGCAGTGAGAGGCAGCCAGAGTTCGCGGAGAGAGGAGCTCCACGCGCGAACAGGGACGACATGCAAAGTCCAGCACAGAGAAAGACCCGCGACGACATTGTCTTGCTGTGAGTGCGAAACCACTGCAACACATTCTTGTCCAAATGAAGTCAAGTGCTAAAAGAAGATAATTTTGTATTTTCGTGTACAACTATGTGATAGAAGACTAATACAATGCAACGGACAAGTGGTTAGACATTGCTTCTCCTGCAATAGTATTTAGTATGCTTGAGATTTACCATCAAGTTTAGATTGTTTTTTCTGTATGTTAAAATAGGCAACCATACTATCACCATTTACAAGGAAATTCAATCAAACATTTTTCTGTACAAAACATTCTGCCATCATTTATCTCAGCCAGAATAAAAATGAATGACGACCAAACACACTCGTCTCAAGTAGGCGGACTGACAATTGTCTGCATTACTAAGCGTGTTTTTCACATTATGGGACTGAATAAAGCCAATCCAAAGTCAGTACCTGGCTACAAATCATTAGCTAAGTGTGCTATTCCAACACTCAAACAGAAGAGGATAAAATAGAAAAAGATTAAAGTGAACAGAATGAATTGCCACTGCGATGCATGTCACTTCCAGTAATAATAATGTTGAATGTTTTTAATAATGTTATCAACTGTACTTAAACACACAAGTTTCTTCTCATTCACACATGCAAAAACAAAGACTGCAGCTTTTTACTTGGTTGGAGATACAGGAGTGTGTGTGATAATAAGGCAGAGTGTGGGTGCGTTTTGGTGTGTGTGTGTGCATTCTGATGCAATGCAACTACTACTTTACTCAATGTTGCGTTTAAAACACGAGTTTACCAAACACTGCCCAGAATAGATTAATCAAATTGGAATGGAGGTGAAATGTCATCTGGTGCCGCCTTCCTCTCAGCGCTGCCGAGGGAGGAACTGTTTGATTAGTCAGGGTCAGTAGGCCTGGCCCCGCGCAACAAAGGAGTGGTTTGTTGGACACCACAAGGTCAGCACTGGAGTGTCAGCTTATTAACAGAGAGGCACTATCAAAAGCCCTCCAGAATCAAGCTAATTGTGACTGCGCCGTGGATCTGCTCCAGATTCAGGAAGTGACCTCACGATCCGCTAAACAGCTCGGGGGCCGTAACATTTTCAGGAAATGGGACGATGTGGAATCGAGCAACAAGTTTCAGATCAAAGTGTCGGATGGAAAGTTTTCAAATGCGGAACTGTAAACACGTGCAATTAGTCTGTGTATTACTCTCATACGTGCAATAAAGCAACAGTGCTGCTCTTTACTGCTGCAGTTGCCTCATGTTTTCCAAAAGTGTTTGCAATAAAAACAGGCTTCATTCAGCCAAAACTGTCTCGACTGTCACAGTGAGTCATGCCACCCATTCATCTCGGTCCTCTCCTCTAATCTCTCGCGATTCATTAGGATGAGGAGCGCTGTGTGTTTGTTTGTCTGCAATTTTCCCCACTAATAACAGCCTCTTCCTGTGCCTCTCGCTGCAAGACGCTGGCACACTCTGTCAGGAGGGATGCACCTGCGGAGGCCTGGGGAGATACGATCTGACGGAAGAGCGACTCTGGGCCTGAGCCTTAGCTAGTGAGGCCTGTCTAATTGGGATCTGAGCTTGTTAGTGGAAAGTGCTAATCCCTCTCATGTGCTCTGGAGTCAGAAGGCAGTGTCTCATTAAGGCCGCTCTGCTAGGCGTCTTCTAAGGAAAGGATGGCAGCCAGTCAAATCCACATCTTCTCCCCATCCGCACCAGTGCTAGGCTCCAGGTGTTTGGCTGCCCGTGTAGAGTAATGCCTAGCGTTCGGATGCAAGCGCATGCAGGCATGCGTGAAAAAGGAACACGAAGGCTGCTGGAAAAGGAAAGGTCAGGGCGCACGGCAAGACTCGCAAATGAGCGAGACAAATTCGTAGCCACCGCCGTTGGGATTTTGCCGATAGTTTGCATCCCTCCGGGGACGCCGCTCATCTCCTCCGCGACCTCTCACTTTTCAGTCTACGACCTCTGACGTATCCTCTTCTACTATTGCTAAACTACATGTGTGTCATCTCCAGGGAATTCTCCACATTCCTCCGCGGCGCGTGCATTTTCTTCTGCCGAGCATCACGATGGACCGCACGGTGCATGGGGAGCGGGACGGGCATGTGTTTTGGGTTTGGGATGATAGTCTGAGCTGTCGTCGTTAAATTAAAATAGGCTCCTGGGGAAATACAAGCTCTGTGTGGAGCGAGCGAGCCATGCCTGACATGACGCGATAAAGCTGGATAAAAACAGTAAGTCTCCTCGCGCGCATGCAACATTCATGTACACAAGAGCCAGCAGCCGACATCTTTTACAGTAGGAAAGATGACAAATGGGTCCTGTCCTTTCCCCTGGCAAGGGATAGATAGATAGATAGATAGATAGATAGATAGATAGATAGATAGATAGATAGATAGATAGATGGATAGATAGATAACAATAGTGTTGTGGCAAGAATGTAAAAATGCACAAGCAATGTTGTGCAGCCGCTAGTAAAGCCCATATCACTGGTCACATTCACAACCCCTGCAAGGGCAAAGTTGTCATTATATACGCAACGCAACAGATATGCGCAAACTCAAAGAGCAACAAAGATGACACGTGCAGTCCTACCTGATTGGCTAGAGAAAACCTAAACGTCTCGGTGGAGAAGATCATAGTGTTACAGTCACAATCTCTGTTAAATTATGCAGCTTCGGGGATTGGAAGCAAAAAAAAAAAGAAGGCGAGGGGAGGAAAAAATACCCAGCAAGGTGATGAATGTGATGAGCGATGAGAATCTTCAGAGTCTCGCAGCGACAACGCGAGCTATCTTCTTTTATCACCCGCTTCGAAACCGCCGAGGAAATCCACACAGATGGTTAGGAAAAAACAAAAAGAAACGTCTCTTTAAAAAGTGTCATGCACCCCAGGGAGAGAGTGCATTCTTGAGGGAAAGGGAATTATTAGCTGGGAGGAATGTGGAGCCTTTTTCCTCTCTGTGAGTGGACTGACAGATGAGAAATCAAGGTACGCCAAGCACACCGGGTGCAGGGGGGTGGGGTGGGGTGGGGAGAGAAAGGGGGAGGTTAATGAAAAGGGGGGAAATCTCTTAATCCTTTCTTTTCTCCGCCCTTTTCCCCCGTGGAAAAAGACACAGAGCAGGGGTTACCACTTGACGCAGGATTTACAAGTCCTCTCTGTGTGACTCTGGCGCTCCAACAATGCTGCGGCAACATGTGCACACACACACACACACACACAAGCACGTTGAAAAAAAAACAGAGCGGTGTGCGTGTCCTCTTTCAAGGAAAAAAAAAAAAAACGGTTTCGAGTGTGCAGAGCACCTTTTGAAGTGAGCACATTGTCAGTATCCAGGATTCCAGGAATTCCAGGTCATTAATCTCAGCAATCTGTATTCCTGCCAGCCATGAGGCGGGGAGGGAGAGGTGGCGAGGGGGGGAGGGAGGTGTTTGATTTCAGCTCTCAGATTTTTTGCAGAAAAATGCTGAGACCCAGACATCAGCGCAAAAATAGCCCGATATGCACCGACTGTCTCACTGGACTTGCACGACTTTAAAGGCCCAGCGGGGGTTCTGGGGGAGTTCAAATTGTTTGCAGGAAAGTTTGCTGCAAACAATATAAACATCAATTCAAATTTTCTCATATTGTGTCCTCTCGTGGCAGCTGTGACGTCAAGGTTTAAAAAAAAAAAAAAAAAAAGGTTGAAACTTGTGGAAGACTCACGGTTCTGTCCACCACCTCTCAAGGGTGGAGCTACCTGGTGGCTGTGCTGACGCCCCTCCCCCAATAGGCTTGATAATTAATATCTTTGTTGATTGATGTAATAGAGTATCTTTTTTTTAATATATGTATTTCATATGTATAATGCATTTCTGACTTGATGATTGGCCCGGATTTTGTTCTTGGTGGAAACAAAGGCACTCAAAGAAGAAATGTAATATAGCACTAATCCTGTTCTCAAATTCATAGGAATGGTGACAGGCCGACGGTTATGAGGTTACTCAGGAGAGATGTAATAACTACAAACAGCAACAATTAGAATACAGCAACAACAACAACAACAACAACAGCAACAACAACCATGCATTGATGTCAGGAATCTACTTATTGCCACTCCTGTGTGAGTCATGATCTCACACTGTGGCCACCCCAAAAACATCTCTAGCTCTGCCACTGGCACCCCCTAGCAAGTTGTCTTTATTTTAACATAGAGAATTAAATCATGCCACTTTATCACCACTAAGAACACATGCATTATTTTTTTTTTAATTCAACGATATACCAATAGATCCATTTGAAATAGTCAAACGTGGAGCCTTTAGGTCCAAACTGAGGCATATCTCTAAACACTTTTGATGAAACGCACAAATCTAGACGCGCCGCGATACGACAGACAAGAAGATAGCAATCACATCGTCAACACGATCTGGATGAAGATTTGCCCGTCGCTTTGACCAGTACGCACGTCACCTTCTCGTTTGACTTGAGGACTCACCTCTCTTCTATAGACACCAACCCTCTCTGTCGGTCACCATCAATGGGACTGAAGGGGTGGGGCGTGTCGGTGCGCGTAAAACAGAGGAGGAAAGAAAGGAAGAAAGAAAGAAAAAACTTCGCCAAGTTGCGTTTAATTCAAGAATTGCTCCATCAAAGAGAAAAATATCCCGCAGTCGTGTGGCCGCAGACTACAACAAATCACAAGTGCAACAACCCTGCTCGGATCGTGTGTCGGTGTGGAGCATCTAGAGCCAGGCTGGGACTAGGAAGAGAGGGCAGGAGGAGGAGGAGGAGGTGGAGGAGAAGTGGTGGTGGGCAGCAAACTGCGCGCAACAGAACCGTGTAGCTCCGCTGTACTAAAGTATCCGGACGGTGCGTGGGAAGGCTGCGGAGTTGAAGCGTCGCCCGCCGCCCCGGAAGCAGCGGCGGCGGCACTTGGTGAAGGACGCGCCGCGGCTCCAGGAGGCGAAGTAGCCGCACGGCTCGGTCGGACCGGAGAGCCGAGCACAGCCCCCCGCGCCGGTACACGAACCGAGGTGGGACAGAGGTCGCCCCCCCACCCCCTCTACCCCGGAGCGCGCGCTTCACTTACCCGCTTGCTGTTTTTGCCCGTGAAGCCGTTGTATTGGCTGGTTGTTCCCGACCGTGGCGGCACAGAGAGCAGCATTTTTCCACGGCGCCGTGTCCGGAGGAGCGGAAGGAGAGAGAGGGAGAGGGAGAGGGAGGAGGAGGTGGGTGGGGGAAGAGGTGGGGAGGAAGGGAGAGGAGGGGGAGGAGAGAGCCGGGCCAGTCAGCTGACGTCAGACTGAAGCTCCAAAGCCAGGAAGCCCCTCATATCTCACCAGTGAGTGGACTTCCTCCGAAAAAAGAGAGGGAGACAGAAAGAAAGAATTCATTTTTCCTCAAGATAGCGCCTTAGAATTTGTTACATACATACATACATACATACAACACACAGTTGAGTTGGAAACAGGCCCTTTGTGAAGTCACAAAGCACACCCTGACCTCACCCAGGTTAGTGTCAACACCGCCCCACCCCAGGTGTGTGCTCTGCCCTCTCAGGCCACCTGGCTATTGTCTGCCTCCAGACACACGAGAGGCTCAACAAAGCGTCGCGTTCGGCTAAAGCCGAGTGATTTGCCTCACAACTCAGAATTAGAAAGCCAACGTGACGTCGAATTCAAGCCTATTCATATTCTAATTCGGGTCTTTAAGCCAAACAAAGTCACAACAGGTGATAAACAAAGGTCTGAAAATATGTATAACATGGAACCTTTAACTGAACTCCCCCTCCAAGGTGTCACTTAAATCACAAATTGCATTTCAAAGAACATTTTTTCTTAGATAAAAAGAAATGTTATTGGGAAATACGTAGTGCTATATAGTTGAATGTGAATACATGTGGAAAACAGATTTTTTTTTTTAATATGTTCCAACAAAACATGATTTAAAAGCCACTCAGGAGGAAAGCAGACTAAAATAATTTCAGAAACTATCAGCTGGCATCATGATTATATATGTTCAAAAGGAACCAGAGACACAAGTGGCAAGGTCGTCAACCTGTGAGAGATGTATCAATCATGTGTTTGCACCCTTTGTGACATCACAAAGAGCAGTAAACGAACACGGCGTGTTGCAGCACATGCATTCTGAAAACTGGGGCCCAGCAGTTCATTGACTCACACAGTTGATTCCGTTTGGCGCAGTGAACTTTGCAGGTCATGACAGTGTTGGTGGTTGTTATCCTTTCATTTAAGGGGATGCTGCTCGTACCCAATTGGAAATAATTGTGCCCACAGAAGCCCGAGCCCTGCCTGAAGGTTCGGCTCCCCGGCTGGCTGTGGGTTTTGGGCGGGCGCTGCCTCTCATAGCCTCGCAGGTTAATGTGGCTTTGTGCGTGTTTTCACAGAGACGTAATTACTGAGCCAAGCTATGCTAACAACACCTGAGGAATGCGGAGCATGCAGCAGCAGCAGCAGCAGCAGCAGCAGCCTGTGTGCTCGTCACACTCGCACACCCATTCACCCCGACTCACTTCTCCCCCGTGTGCCGCCCCTCCCCCACCGCCCCCAAATGTGCAAATGTTTCGCAGTAAAAAAAAAAAAAAAAATCTGCAATCCAACAGGGAATTTGCACTGACGCACGAGCACACGCACACGCACACGCACACACAGTGCTTGATTTGTGGCACAGGTGCTGCTTATGTAATATTTTGGTTGTCTTTTTTTTTTTTTTTCCTTTAGAATTACAATGCAAACATACTTTTGACTTTGTTCTTGCTGGGCTCACAAGATGTATGGCATTTATGCGGCTTCACTCACACAAGAATAACGCAATACTTTCCCTCTCTATCTCCAAACGGAGGAAACCCTATCTGCAAGCCGCAGCTCCCACAAGGCCTCCCAGTTCCCGTCACTGGTGAACTCACAGTGTTTGCTGGCTGGCTCCAGCACTCTTGCTGACTGACTCACTCACCAAACTGTCCTTGAGCTCCGTGGAACTCGCAGCCCATCTGGCTGAGCGCTTACACACACACACACACACACACACACACACACACCAAAACATTGCATAGATTTAAAGGGGGGCGAGTGAATATAACGCTGCGTGACCTAATTACAGGCAGGAAAACGACCCGGTTGGGGGAGAAAGAGCCTGTCGATACCAGGCAGCAGAAAATGACAGCAATGCTATTTTCATGCAAATGAAATCAGTGCGTCAGGTCTGGCTGCGCGTGAGGCGGCGGATGTGGAGATTATGGGATTCATGCTGCCTGCCGTGTCTGTCTGACTAGGCCGCCATGATGAAATCATAGTGAAATCCCTGGTGCACCCTAGTTCAACCCAGATCTGACCTCTTGTCTGTCGGTCTGTGCTGCTGTTGTCGTCGCAGCAGTTGTAAAGCCGTGTATAGGAAACACACACACACCCACACGTACTGCATGGCTGACTGAACAACTGCCAGCCGTTTTCTACACGCTGGAGAGCTAATCAGTGCGGGTACGTGCAATGAGGCGGAGGGGTCAGGAGGGATTTGGTTGCCAAGCAACTTCTGTGGATACAAAACTTTTTTTTTTTTTTTTTTCCAATTCACAGGATGAGTAACATGACAACTGATGCAAAGATGGAACCTCTGGGACATTATGCCTGAGCAGGGTTTGGTTGTTGGTTGAGAAAGTCAATAAATAGGCATTTCTTCTTGTGTTATGAAAACACGTTTAGGTCACGTGCTTATCAGGGGGCTGAACGTTTGAAAGGGCCCAAATCCAGCAAAAGTGAACTTTATTAATGTTTTCCAATCCTTTAAATGCTTTCTTTCTGCACTCAGGGTCACAGGGGTTAGCGGGAGCCCATCCCAGCTTTCATAAGCTGCCAAATTTTTCCATCTTACACATAAAATGCTGAAATGTCCTCAGTGACAATTCATTTACTTCTTCTTTTCCTACAAGCCTGTTGCACTTTTTGGAAAAAAAAAAACATTAGTGTTTGAACCACTTCACCAGAGTTTTCTTTATTCTACCCACCGCTACACACGCCAACAAATGAATGATCCTCTTCACTTTGCTCAGTTAACAGGGTTTGAGACTTAGCTTTTTTATTGAAAACAAAATTGGAAATCAACAGTTTTTTCAAACTCCCAGGATTTATTTTCAAAAGGCTTTTCTCTTGTTATTTCAGATATCTGAACAAAGATAAAATTACCATCCGTGTTACTGTGTGACAGCTGAAGTAACTTAAATGTAACATACAATAAAGCCAACCTGGACTCTCATCCAATAGTATATTCACACATCAAGACTGTCTGAAAAAACTATTTCTCTATTATAAAAAGAAAGCGAATGAAAATAATGAACAGTACATTCTCCTGACAGTGTTTGTTCAGCCAAACTAAAGAGACACCTGCGACTGGCATGTCCTCGACAGTAACAGTTATGCCTGTCTTTGCTCCATCCTGCCTCCATTAGTTGTGTTTCCCAGAGTTCAAAGAGTAAAAAATAAACAGAATCACACCATTAACCTTTTTTTCTCCTTAAAGCTGGTGGAGTGGAATCCTTGTTGAAGTGCTGGAGAGGTTTGCAGGCTTACAGAGTCTCTGTAAAGTGTCCCTTTCCTCTCAGCGGTGGTCGCATGTCCTCAGCAAGACTATCTCATGAATCAAACTGGAGTTGGATTGTGGGGTTGAAGACAGAAGGGCGGGGAAAAGTTGAGGGCGAGGCTGCGTGGCGCCCCCTCAGTCAGTGGAGAAGAGGTCTCCGGCCGAGGGCAGCGGGGCCAGACCCCCGGTGACGTTGGGCAGGAGGGAGAGGTCGGGGAGGCTCTGGATGTGGGACTTGAGCTCCTTTCTTACCTGCGTCACCCTTGCCAGTTTCTGCTTGTACTCCTGCAGGGCACAGAGTGACATGGCATGACATCGCTGATGCACCAAATCAAACATTCTGTTTCCAATTTAGTCGGACTTCAGCAGTACCCCCATGTTTTATCCGCTTTCAGAACTAGGACCTAAAGATATTAGAGGTTGACTGTGAGCCAGAGGTTAATGCTAAACTTTGGGGGTTTTCAATACACAGAAGGTGACTGGCTCTGTAATGCCATTTTGCATACATTAACACTTCCACATTATTTTTTACTGAAACAGCTATTAAGAGGAAAGCGAAACTTTGTTCTAAAAAAAAGACCAATACACTAGTCTTTCAAATATATAAAAAGGAAAATTAATGTAAAAGCAGTATATTGTATATTTGAGTTAACACTAAGAAACTAATCCAATCCTTATCTAAATGTAATTGTGTAGATATTTGTCTATTTCAACAAGCTAACGCACACATTTTACTGCCAGATGAAACATAAGCTGGACAGAACAAAAGCCAAGAAAGTAAACAAAAACATGACCTCAATTTCCTTTAACAGAAACTACCATAACAAATCTTCTGAACATAGGGTGATGCAATTAATGTCAGCTGTCTGTGGGTGTGAAGCCTTGCCTCCAGTTTTTTTTCCCTCTCCGAGAGCGCCTCCCTCTGGCTGCTGATGTACTCTGTCAACATGCGTGCCAGCTGTCTGCGGTCCTCCAGTTCTGCAGCCAGTCTGCCGTTGTACTCGGCCAGCAGCAAACACGCTTCGTCCACCGTCTTTGACAGCTTGTCCGCTGCTTCCTTATCTACACGAAAAAACAAAACAAAAAACATGCTAGCTTTTTTTCAATAACAAAAAAACAATAATATTATAACTGTAACCAATTCCATTTTCAGGATTGCCTTAGAAGATTTTTGGCATCCCAATCTTTCAAAATCTCACCCGTGATTTTCTCCAGCAGAGAAACATCCTGAACTTCCTGTGGCAAGGATGCAATCTTTTGACGGACTGCTGCATCTCCTGAAGCAGCGTTCTCCAGGTCCTGCAGGGCCTTCACCAGCTCCTCAGTCTGAAAATGAAGGACAGAAAAAAGAGAGAAATCAATGCAATTAGAGAAAAACAGAACAGAACAACCCCTTGAATTACACCTCAAACAAAACCCTTTTTGACTTTAACATATTTAAACACCAGAACCTGAAGTAGAGACTTCTGCTGTAGCTTCATTTTTGTTTTGTTGTTTTATTTTATTCTTTTTAATCAAAAGCGTTGTACATATGCCATGACAAAAAGTTCTATTTTTCCCTTCTTTGACCCTCTTTCCTTTTTTTTTATGAGTTTGTTTTGAATTGCTGCACTTTTGCCATTAAAAAAGGTGCCTGCTGACAATGTGGGGTATAATAAAGGTCTAAGAGAAAATGTTTGATCCTGTTTCTGAAATCAAGTGACACTGTGACATCCTACCAGTTGAGATGCGGAGGACCCTGTATTGCGAGGGGATGTGTGGCTTCTGTAGTCGTCATCTTCATCCTCCTCATCCTCCTGGATCTTTTGATAACTTCTTTTCACAGGGACCTTCTCCTCTGCAGAGTTAACACAGGGCAGATATACAACCACTCTTATCAAACTGCAATAATTAAAAAAGAAAAACGTCTCAGTACTAACAAATTAATGCAACTAAATTGTTTTTTTTAAATATATTTGACAGAACTTTCATATTCATTGTCTGTTAAACATTTTCAGTGGTACTACCTCTCTGAATGGGGCTGTTGTTGTCCTCTATGGCCAGTTTGAGCTGCTGAATATAATCGGCTCTGTAGAGACTCCTCTCCTTCCAGATGTTCAGGAGTCTCTCCATTTGCCTTTTACAGCTCTCATCTGTTTCACTACAAGAAGGCATGTGGTCAAGAAAAGAGGAGTTCATTAAATAAAAGACCATAAAAATGAATATATATATATACAACTCATTACACAACTCAGACAGATACCTTGCAACATGTGAGCAGGCATCAACAAGGACAGACTCAAAGTCTTTGGCGAACTCTGGTCCTTTCTTCTTGCTGTTCTGGATTACATCATTGGCTAGATACAGGAAGGTCAGCTTTCTGCTGGTCTTTGCTACAGGACAGGGAAAAAAAAATATATATTTCTTCTTCTCATAACCGTCACTGCCCAGAGTTATACGTTGCATGGTGATGTATTTGTTGTTATAGGTACAAATATGTTTGCCCAACTACAATGCACACCACCACCAATTTCTAGCATACTAAAGGCTTCCTCATTGTTCACAAGTGGTAGAAATGAATGAACCACGTTACCTTTCTTCAGCTCTCTGTGCCACACTTTGACAATGAGGGCCGAGTGTTTCCGGTGATGGATGATCCATAAGGACAATGTCTGGACGCTTTGCTGAGAGCTGCTCAGCTCAACCAGCTTCTTCTCCAGGGCTGATTCGGAGAAGGACGACATGTCGGTGTGCAGGTGCGCGATTCCCCGTGAAGCCGACTGATACCGACCCGCTCTGCAGCGGCAGAACTCGGACCTGTTATACTCGCACCGTCAACAAAGCTCGACGTGTAATGCTAAATTACCAACACAAGGCATCACCGACTTAGCTTTATGTTTAACAAAAAAGTTGATAATTGCGAACAAAACTATACTTTGCCAAACTGAAAGACAGTGCCTGTCTCTTAGCAGAGTGTGCTGTTTGTTTACAGCCACGGCTGACGTTAGCTGGTCGAGCTAAACAGCCATCCTGCACATTGAAAGCTAAGTAAAGTCTCCGCGTTAAACGATTTCAAAATGCAATACTTGCGCGTTATCCCTCTAAATGAGGCTTTCCCCCTCAATCGGCCAACAAATGAAATAGTACGAGAGAAGACGGACGACGAAACTTACAGTTTGCATCTACTTGTCTAACTATGCGGGAAGGTTCTGGAGGGGAGAAAAAAAATGGCTGCTTGCACTTTCACCTTAGCGTGCGCGTCGCACCATAGTGACGCAATCGGAGCGAGCCGGTGTACGGTCGAACAGATAGATGTATAGAAACTACATCGCGGTCGAACAGATAGATATAGAAACTACATCGCGGTCGAACAGATAAGTAGATAGATAGATAGATAGATAGATAGATAGAAAATTGTACATCTATCTAAGCTCACATTATTTTTTCATGACTGTCTGGCCCAAAAGATCTGTTCCTACCCATTTATTGCCCTCCTAAAGTTTGTCATTTATCTATCTTTATTCTATCTATTTAAATATTTTTCTATCAATCGTTCGTTCGTTTGTTCGTAGTTTGTCCTAATAGAGTTGCCGTATGCGACGCCGTAGATTATCGCCGAACAGATTTCGTTGCCTTCCAGACTCCGCTAAGCCAATGACTGTTTGACACGTCATTGAATTCGCCGGAAATCGCGACTAAAATCGCCGGAAATGGCGGACCCCGGACAGATTCCGTAGGCCGGACAGATTTTGTACCTACACCAGCGTCCAGTGTCGCGCCGACCATTTGGCGGAGTTGGGCTACCTAGTGATGGCCGATCGAGGCTTTGTTGAGGCTTCGACACTTGTTTCTAAAAATGGTTCATTACTCGAGGCTTCAATGACACAGCGCTTGAGTAGGTCATCTAGTGGTCAATCAAATGAAGTGCAATCAAAACGTGTTCATTGATTCATAGGTTGTTTGGGATTTGATTCACCATGCATTCTTGTTCGACAACCCTACATGGTTGTATGGTTCAATGCTGACACAATAAAATAAAAATGAAAAATAAAGACAATGTTTCTTCTTTGGCATGGCTGATTGTAGTAGACTATAGCTCTATACTTATCCTGACATTTTGTGCAATGAATTATATTATATCCTAAAACAAGACAAAATAGCCCATAGTTTAAAACTATGTTCAATAGTAAGTGTTCAATTGGTCAGATGTCAAATGTGATCTATTTAAAATGTAGAATAGATGAGCTAAATAACACTACGCATTGATGGGAATCGAACTGTCGCCTCAGTCTTGCAACTCCAAGATTGTCATAATGTACCACAAACCCAAATCACACTCCGTTTTTTTCATCTAAGCTGTTTGAGTAGCGTTAACGTATACACACCGTGATTCCTCACCAAACCCCTGTCGATCAGTTCTCGAATGACTTCGAAAGCTCAACTCAGCTCTGAGTCGAGACAACCAAACCAGTGATAGGGTTTCGATACTTCATGAAGCAGTACACTGGTTTATACGTCATCAACCATGTGATTCTTTCTAACCAAAACAGCACTTCTGACTGTATCATGGAAGTATAGAAAAATAGAACTGAATAGGAATTTTCTGTTTGACTGCACTAGATGATTGTATGGTTTTCAGTGGATATAATAATAATAATTCATTAATTCATTCATCTTCTATACCCGCTTATTCCTATTCAGGGTCAAGGGGGTCTGCTGGAGCCTATCCCAGCTGTCTTAGGGTGAAGGCAGGGTGACACCCTGACAAGTCGCCAGTTCATCGCAGATAATAATAATAATAATAATAATAATAATAATAATAATAATAATAATAAAATAATAATAATAATAATAATAATAATAATAATAATAAGAAGAAGAAGAAGAAGAAGAAGAAGAAGAAGAAGAAGAAGAAGAAGAAGAAGAAGAAGAAGAATGATGATGATGATGATGATGTGCTCTACAAATACAGACTGTATTTTTTACATGAAACTGCTGGAAATACATGTTATATTATGGATTTTGACAAAGTATGTTTTGGAGTTAATTGAAAGAGGTTAATAGCTGCATGGGTGAAGATGGTGTGCTTGAAAACAGGGCAGAGGGTGCTTGAAAATGGGGTAGAGGGTGTGTGTGTGTGTGTGTGTGTCTTGCCTATATGTATGTCTATATAATATATCTGTAACTGTAACTAAATTATCTATTTCTATCCATCTATCAAACTTACTATCTATGGATCCATCTACTACTAACTCTCAAAAAACTAACGACAACAAAGAGCAACAAAACCAACCTACTCTGCGAAAAAAAAATGAAATTAGCGCCATTAAATAGGGATACCCTATCCCTAAACACAATCGATTCACATGACGAACCGAACCAACCAGGTGATTCATTTGACGTCCGAAGCGCTCAACTGCCCGGCTACCCCCTGGACTTTGCATACAGCCTAGAAATTATTTCCTAAGCGGTCCTCGTTATCTCTAACAGTAACTCCCCTTGATGAAAATGTGTTTCCTTGACGACATGGTGGTTAAAACAATAGATCCATGAGAGATCTATTCAAACGATAGAACATTACTTTATGAATAATGTGATGTGGAAGGACTCATAGCTTCTCATTCATTTCATTATTCAACCCTCAGGTTTTCTGAGAGATTGAAGTGAATTGTAGTTTCTGTTGTAGCTGTCCACAAATTGTTGCACACTTATTTTCGAGTCATCTAGCTGGTGACTCATTTCTGGCAGAAGTGTTATGCCTGAAAATATTTTTTGACGTAGGTATTACCTATTTGAATTTCACTGTCTCCTAAAAAAGTAGGAAAAATCAAAGATTGAGGAGAAAAGAATCACTACTTGGTGAAAGGAAATTCACTCAATTTGTGTTTGTTCAAAGTCTTCACATCCATTGCATCCATGCAGCTGCTGTAATCGTGCGTGACGATCTTTTCAAAATAATGGTTTAGAGTTGTTGGATAGAGGTCAGCATTAGGCAAATTGTTCATCCTTCCAGCAGGTGCGTTTAGCAAAATAAAGCTCAAATATCTTCCGGAATGCAAAGTCAGCCACGCCTGCAGACAACTTTGTAACTGGCATTATAACCAAACAGCAAACACACAAACTCATGGCACAATTGTATTTTATTAACTTTAATAAATTGGTTTTGCTCTCAAAAAACAACAACAAACAAGAAACAGAAAAAAAGCAGCATACATGTTCAAGTAACCTCAGTCATTAGAAGCTTTGTATTAGTGTTTCCCTAATTTTCCAATGTTACTAAAAGCAAAATAACAACAACAATAATTTGGAAAAGACAAGCCTGCATTAGTAATGCAAGGGGTCAGGGCTGTCATTTTGTAATGGAGATGTAACGTAATGTAGAATCTTTTTTTGATGAAGGTTAAATGATTTTATGCACTGTCAAAAACAGTAAGTATGCAAAAAAAATGCTGCCATTTAAAAAAAAATCTGTAGAAAAAATTATTCAAAATATGTCTATATATGAAAACAAATGTTTTGTAACCAACACAAGTCAACATCAGGGAACATTCTCTGGATTTGATTTGTAATTTTATGTAAAAAGCTAAAAAAGAAGGTGTGTAAGCAGATCTTTGTTTCACAGCTTCATTGTCACTCATTTTAATGGGATTCAAACGTGTCACACCACATGCAAACAAAGCTTACTCAAGCAACACTCCCCGGAAAGATGTAAAAATGGTCCTTCCCTCTTTCACTCCACAGGCCAATAAAAAAAAACTTCTCTGATCCATTTTGCAAGTCACATTGAGCTTTAGCAACAGCAGCAGCGGCTGTCTGACTCAGGTGGAGGCAAAACAAGAATATGTTGACTGCTATACTAATTTCCTTTGGCTGCTTAATGCTGCCCAAAGCTGATGGGAAACTTGATTACAATATCTACGCGCAGGGGATGAAACTGGAAGGCGACTTTTCCATTGCTGGTTTCTTCCCCCTTCACTACTCCAGCAACCCAGATGGCTTATATCCTGGGATGGATTCATGCAATACGTGAGTTTGACGGGCGGCAAACTATGATCACCTCAAGCTGTTACATGAATGTATTTTCAGTTCACATGTGCTAACAGACCCTCTCCTTTCCCAGCGGCCAAAGAAATGGTCACGGTTTTCACCTATTGCAAGCCATGAGATTTACTGTGGAGGAAATCAACAACAGCTCGGGGCTGCACTCTCTTTTACCAGGGCTGAAGCTCGGCTACCAGATGTATGACAGCTGCACGGTGTCAGCCGCTCTCCTCTCTGCTCTTGATGTACTAAATTACTGGAGGCCTTCGACATCTGGGCTTTACCCAAACTACAACGGCAGCCAAACACCAGTTGCTGTGGTTGGGCCAGACAGCAGCAGCAAGACCTTTACCTCTGCAACATTGTTAGGGTCATATCTTATACCACAAGTAAGTGTTAAACTTCCCAAATGATGCAAAATTGACATTAACAGTGATGAACAGCGAAAGGTGTCTCTAGCCTGTCAAATATAACTCATTAGAGATGTGAGAAGTCCTTTTGCTTATTTTGCATTGCTTAATTTCTCACAAAGTGTGTGCTAAAAAGTTCTGAAATCAGCACTTTGACATGTCACCGAACGTCTATTTAGCAGGAAGCCAAAACCAGAAGGGTCAAAGAAAATTTTAATATATAAAAAAAAAGCTTTATTGGTAATTGATCCATTTTTTTTATTTTCTTTATCATCAACATTAATTTAAAAAACTGTTCAACTGAAGTCCAAGATGAAAAATAAATATTTAGGTGTAATATGTAATATGTAATGTGTGTAATATATTATACGGATACTAATACAATTACAACAAAAATTCCCTTGACTTCTAGATCTCTTATGAAGCATCCAATGAGATGCTGAGCAACAAGTTCCTCTATCCGTCCTTTTTCCGCACAATTCCCAGCGACAAGAACCAGGTTGCGGCCATGATCCACATACTGGTTCGCTTCAACTGGACCTGGGTGGCTCTGCTGGGCAGTGACAACGCCTACGGCCTGGAAGGGATGCAGGGCGTGCTGCAGGAGGCGCCAGCCCACGGCATCTGCATCTCCTACCAAGGGGTCATCCCGGCCTACCAAGAGGACACCATCCAGACCATGAGGGACATTGTGGACAACCTGCTGAAGGCCCAGGTCAACACCATTGTGGTCTTCTCCAGCAAGTCCAAGCTTTCCAAATTCATGCCGTTTGTCATTGAGCGGAAGTTCACGGGAAAGGTTTGGATTGGGACGGAGGACTGGTCGACCTCTTCCCGCATTTTGGAGATACCCGGGATCGACACCATCGGCACTGTGATCGGGGTGTCTGTCAAGTATGCCACCATACCTGGTTTCATGGAGTTCGAGAGAAGAGAGTTTGAGGCGTCATTGCGATACAGCGGCCACAACAATGGTTCTGGTGTTGCCACCAATGCTGATAATGTTTGTCTGCATGGCACAAATCTGTACAGTTTAGCCAGGATGGACTTTCCCTTGGAAACGTATGACATCACCTCCAGTTATAATGTGTATCAGGCAGTGTACGCATTTGCTCATGCTCTGCACAAAGCACTTGGATGTGACTCTGGGGTTTGCCAAAAGAGGAACGTCTTTCCATGGCAGGTGAGCAGATGTGCACCTGTGTTTGTGCAAATAACAGTAATGATGACATCTCTCCTGATGTCCAGCTTCAACAATCTGGGCTGAAAACAGGAAGAGGGAACCAGTTTGACTTCATCTGATGTAATCTTTTTTTTTTTTTTTTTTAGCTTCTGCCATTGCTGAAACAGGTGCGATTTTCTCTGGGAAATACACCTGTGTATTTCGATGTGAATGGTGATCCACCCACAGGATATGACATCATCAGCTGGGTTTGGAAGGGGACAGACTGGTCTATCAGACAGATTGGCTCTTTTAGCCCGGATCCTGTTGCGCTCATGATTGACCCTGATCTGATCGAATGGCACGATGTTGGAAATTCAAGATCCGTATGTTTCTTTTATCAAGTGTGTTTTCAAGTTTCAAGTGAAAAATGACATTAGAGATAGCAAAGCATAGATATACTTACCGATGTGTTGACTCCTTAAACTTCTCATTTTGTGAATGTTTGAGAAACCAATCTGTGTCATGATATCTTGAGATTTTGAGCTCCTTATGATCAATCTCAGTGTACTTGCATGAGCAATTGTTTGTTTAGGTGCCAGAGTCCATCTGCTCGCCACCTTGTCAGAAGGGCCACAAGAAGCTGCTGACCGGGCACCACGAGTGCTGCTTCGACTGCCTGCCGTGTCCCCCTGCCACGTTCCTCAACTTAAGTGGTAAAATCAGGCAATAAAACAGTCAATCAACCAAAGCAACAGAAATATATTTGAACACAGACATTACTTAGAAGTTGAGATGTCATATGTATATTTCATACAGACTGCCTTCATATGTGGAGGAAAATGAAAAAAAGGACACCGTGGCAAGTCAGGTGAACTGTGTCTGGATTTAAGAAGAAGAAAGCGATTAGTTCAATCGTCTGTCTGTCACATTCAAGTGGAGCCATACAGAGAGAGAGGAAGAGAGAGAGAGAGCGAGAGAGAGAGAGAGAGAGGAAGAGGAAGAGAGAGAGAGAGAGAGGAAGAGGAAGAGAGAGAGAGAGACAGAGGGAGAGAGGAAGAGAGAGAGAGAGAGAGAGCTGAGCTGAGCTGAGCAATTCAACTGCTATGTTTGGATTCCACCAGCTGGTGGAGCTAGAAACACACATTTCGAGGAGGAACTCCCACACGCAGCTGCCTTCCCTTCCTCTGTAGTGGGGATCGTGATGCAGTATTACACTGATGAGTGACCGAATTATACCAATACTAATTCTACATACATATTTTATGCCTCTCACCTGATAATTTGTTGTAGTGAACCTGATTTTTACAGCACATAGTGTTCCATTTATCCTGAACTGATAATATATATATATATATATAAATACATATATATGTATAAATATATATATATATATATATATATATAAATTATATCCTAAATAACTGATATATATATATATATATATATATATATATATATATATATATAAATATATATATATATATATATATATATATATATATATATATATATATTTTTTAATAATATAGATAATATGCATACATATATTTTTTTCAATATCCAACTTCTCAATATCCAAGTGTTTAAGTTTATGTGTGTGGCTTCACGGCCATCTCCCTGTTTGTTTGTTGTTGTTTTTTAACTTTGCCATTCAAACACCAGCCAGGCTTTTTAAAAATCCTCCTTCTTCTCCTCCAGATCCCACCACATGTCAGGACTGCCTGCCGGACGAGTGGGCTCCGGAGAACAGCGAGCGGTGTCTGAAGAGGGCGGTGCTGCTGCTGGCTTGGGACCACCCTTTCTCCGTGGCCCTGCTCTTCTTCCTGGGCATCTGCCTGGTGCTGACCTCCAGCTGTGCTGCCATCCTCCTGGTCAACCTCGACACGCCGGTGGCCAAGTCCGCCGGCGGCCGCACCTGCCTCCTGATGCTGGCTGCGCTGACTGCCGCTGCCGCCAGCTCCCTGTGCCACTTTGGCGAGCCCACCCCCCTGGCCTGCGTCCTCAAGCAGCCCCTGTTCATGTTCAGCTTTACCGTGTGCCTGGCCTGCATCACCGTGCGCTCCCTGCAGGTCGTCTGCATTTTCAAGTTCGCCTCCAGGCTGCCGCCAGCCTACGACCGCTGGGCCAAGAACCATGGGCCAGAGGGCACCATTCTGCTCCTGTCCCTCATCCTCCTCTTCACATCGGTGGTCCGCCTCTCCATCAAGCCCCCGCAGCCGGCCCAGGACCTGGTCTTCTACCGGGACAGCGTGGTGCTGGAGTGCAGCGACACGCTGTCGGCCGGCTCGGCCCTGGAGCTGGCGTACGTGTCGCTGCTGAGTGCACTCTGCTTCGCCTTCAGCTACATGGGCAAGGACCTGCCGGCGAACTACAACGAGGCCAAGAGTGTCGCCTTCAGCCTCATGGTCTACATGATCTCCTGGATGACCTTCTTCACCGTCTACTTCATGAGCAGGGGCCCCTTCACCATGGCGGCGTACGTGTGCGCCATCCTCATCAGTGTGATGGCGTTTCTCGCCGGCTACTTCCTGCCCAAGATTTTCATCATCGTCATGAGACCGCACATGAACACCGCAGCACATTTTCAGAATTGTATTCAAATGTACACCATGAGCAAATGATTTTTTTTAAAAATTATATATAATGATAAATGAGTGACAATTCTCCTTGATGCCAGCAGAATAATTTGTGTTAGTAAGTTAAATAAATCAATCATCTGAGTGTAATTTTTCTTTTATTCAACTAACAATTGGTATATAGTATGTATGTTATTATGATTTAAGTGTTTATGAAGTTTTTCTTTACACTGTCTTATCAGTTTTAATCTCTAGAATGAGCTTCGACTTGGCGTCAGCGGAAACTCAGCAGGAAACTCAACAGCTTAGAGACAACTTGCAGGTCTTGTGAGCTTTATATGAATTAAATGTACGCTGAAATACTGCCACCTGGTTAATTACTATTTAAATGATTTCTTTAAAAGTAGCTCAGAGTAGTCAAAAAGAAAGCAAGTAATACAAAAAAATCTGATAACAAAGGATAATTGAGAATTCTCTGGAAAAACCAGATATAACTATCTTATAACTACACTACATCTGAGTATGTATGTATGTATTACACTATTGTAAGTTGACATGGCAGATTAGCACCACAGCATCCCTTTGGAACCTGTTCACTCTGGTTTAACCTTTTAACCAGTGATTGGGCTGTGATCTCACAACTGGAATCATCTCAGTTGAAGGGATAGAAAACACCAACCTGGAACATATGATGTTTCACAAGAATTTGAAATGAACGGCAGAATTTACTTCTAGATTTCTGTCGGCTATAGGTCTACAATAACTGATATCTCATATAGCAATGTGTTGAATATGTTTAGTCAGTGCCAATCAAATAAATTGCAGCTCAATTGATCAATTTGATAACAGTCAATCAATCTCACACTAGATCTGCATTAATAATTATTATTTATAAATACTTTATTTTGTAACCTGCAAATTTAACAAGTTTTTAAGTTAAAATTAATGTGAGATGTAAGATGACAAGAAATACAATACCACATATCCAGGAATAGAAAGAGTGGTAGGTGAACGCAGAAAAAAGTTGTGGTGCAGCATGATCAAAAACATAATTGGCCTGTCTTGTGCCTGTGTGCATGTGCATGTGCGCATGCATGTGCGCACGCACACACACACACGCACACAGCGCACACAGGCCGTTGTTTGAGATGGGAGATGAAAAGGCCCTTTGTGACTGGGAGGTCAGTGCTATTGACCAGTGGATGTGTGAGTAGAGTCCGAGCTGGGTTTTCCCACAGTCTCTCCATCCACTCACAGCTTAATACCCTCAGTTAACAATAGAAGTGTGCCATGGGTGAACAAGCAGGAGCTCTCTTATAAGCACACCAAGGTGCCGGGGATTGGGAGGTCTCAGGGGGCTTTGTTTGGCTCATTTTTTTCTGTCTGATTCATTGCCTTTGAAAAGGCATTACGTACAATTACACAACATTTAAAACATATATGTTTTCTCCTGGAGAACTAAAGCCCACAATATATTTGAAATGCTTGTATTCTGTTCGTCTGTACATGCAGCAGACACAACAGCCCTGTGCAGACAAAACCCAGACAAAGGGCTATTTACCATGAATGATCATTATGTATTTCACAAATGACAATTATATTTTCCTTTATTTATTTTTTTTACTTCAGTGTTGAACAGCCTCATTTGATTCAAATTAATTTGTAAATATTTAGATCAAAATGTTTTGTTTTTTTTAAAAAAAAACACAGTTGGCCATTTTGTTGAAGCTACCCAAGAGGGTGCAAATTCAAATAAGCCAATGACATTTCCAGCTCTTCCCACGGACGCTACTGCAGATGACATGGCGCATAATCATTCCCTGGTGGGCTGTGACTGTGGTCCTTACCGTTACTGGAGTGCGAGATAAGCAGAAAATGCTGATAAGAGTCTGACAAGCTATCATTTGCCACCTGATATTTATCTCGGGAACGTTTTTTTATCTCTGCTCTTCAGCCTGTGATTACCTCACCTTGAGTTATTGATGAGGAACCCATTGTTCCAGTTCCCTCCACAGTTAGGAGGCTTTGTGATGCTAATTACCTGCCATCTAGCTGAAGGTGGTGGTGTGGTGGTGGGGGGGGGGGTGTTTCTCACGGGACAGTGCAGGGAAAGGTGCTCATTTTACCTGCACTGACATGGTTACTGGTCTCCTGGGAGCCCTGTAATCACCACATTAGGGTTTCAGAGAGAGACGCCACCTGAGGAATCACTGCAGGCAATGATCAGGCGGGTGAAGCAGCAGCAAACAACCCGTTTGTTTAAGGCTGAATGTGAGTCTTTTTGTGGCCGGATGACTTTTATGGCAAGATGCACACAGGGGGTGACCCTTCAAGGAGAAACCTTTCACTTCCAGCGGCTTCAGGAGAACATGGTGGTGCACAAACCCACAATGCAGCAGAAGCAGAGCCTCCATGTGGACAGTTTAATTAACGCCGCAACCTTAAATCTTCTTTCAAATATTTACAGTATGCTTGTCTGGGATGTGTGGGGATGTTTTTCAATCTTTGAAAGTACTGAATGTGTGCATGGTGTGCATGTCAGTCTCCCTAGATTTAGGGTCCTTTCCCTACAATCACTGCATTGTCAGCTTTCATGCAACTGCTAGAGCTACGTGGGTGAAGCTACGTGGGTGAAAGTAAATTCTGGTATTTAAGATAAGATGAGCCTGTTCTGTTACACAACAGGAAAACTTGCAGTGTATACAGCAGTATAAAGTACAGTACTCAGTACTCTGTATGTTGTGCATACAAAGAAATTTTGCTCATGCAAAAATAAAAATAACATAAGCAATATGCACAGGATTTAAGGTGCATACTGTATCCAATATAACTTGGATAATATGTACAATTATTTTAATGAGAAAAGGGGCTCAGTGCATACTCCAGTAGAAAAGATGAGGCACATAAAAAAAACCCAAAGAGAACCAGTTGCTCGTTGAAAACAGTGAAAACTCACTAGAAAGTGTTTGGCAGGCTGATTCAGGGGACAAGACAAACTGATGCAGGGGTGAAGAAACACAAGGGATAAGTGCTGGGAATGGAGGGAAGACAATTGGATGTAGGTGTAATGCAGGAAAGGCAGGTGATCACACAGGTGGGAGAAAAACAAAGGCAGGAAGTAAGCTGAAATAGAAGGGGAAGGGAGATGATACTGAAAAATAAAAAAGAAAGTGTAAAAAAACAAAAGCTGAACACAAAAACCTCTGACCTGAATGATAATATGGAATGCATGTGTTCATCAACACTCCTGTCAGCATCAATGCGAGGTTGTTCTCAAGAAATAGTTGTATATTATGCTGGTGAAAACACTACAGTGAGGAAATGTTGGAGGGTCTTTAAAGGACGAATAAAGTGAGAAAGAAATTGTTGGACAAACTCCAGAAAAACAGAAACTGAAGACTGTTAGCACCCTGCACTCATCTTGGATTCTTATTATGTGTTCACCTTCACATCCTGTTGCATCTTAGGGAAAAAAGGTTCCAATCAAGTCTCACCTAAAACACAATTTAAACGCAGTTCATGAGTGGTTTAAAAAAATGACCCAAGCATTTTAGTGATTGTTTCTTTCTTTTTTTTTTTATTAATTGTCATTCAAACGTTAGGAATGAGTTTAAGAGCATAACTTTGATAGCCAAACAGCAGATTCAACTGTCCTTGAAAAACCAAACAAAAAAAAACACACATCATCATCAGCATTCGTAAAATTTGGCATGGAAAATAGAGGAGAAATATTCTCAACAGCAGCTCTCAGTGTGACACAGTACGGCGGATACTGTTACATCAAGCAGACTAAACTCCACTGGAGTAAACAGTCATTTCATAGGATTTGACCAAAACATCAACCAGCCTCAATCTCCAGAGGAACAGCGACCGTTGGATGAGAACTGAAACCGAAGGAGGAAAATCTTCTAAATGGGCGTCAGCCTTTCGCTCCTACTACTACTAGCAGTCCATCAATGTGATGACAGTAAGGACACCCGCTGCGAATGAGCAGGCTTGGAAAATACATTTCCTACGTAATGAGAGAGGAAGAAGCTCCGCTCAGGTCTCACAGTATCTGTGGGCAAAGTCTCTACCAGGGCCTCCACACTGCATCTGCTGCTGCTGCTGCTGCTGCTGCTGTTCCGCTCCTGCAGCCTGGTGGGCCTGACGGTGGAGAAGCCTGGAGAGACACTCTGATGGAGCTGCTCCTGCTGCTTGAGGCTCTGAGGACAAGGAGCAGGAGGAGGAGGAGCTGCAGTAGCTTGGGACAGGAAGTGCACCGAGTCCCTCCAGCAGTGCGAGAAGCCCTGGCTAAAGAGGCCCGGCTGCAGCTGCAGCTGCTGCCTCAGGAAGCTGACGGTCATCTCCAGGATGTCAGCCTTCTCCAGCTTGGAGTTGGGCTCCTGCTTGTGGAACTCCTTCTCCAGGATGACCTTGAGCTGGTCGATGCAGCTGTTGATGCGATCCCGCCGCATTTTTTCCACCACTGGTTTTCTCAACTGGAAAAAGCAAAAATATATAATGTAAATAATCAAACAAACAAATAAATAAATGGGGGTTAAACATAGTGTCGCTAATGCACACCAATGCATACAAGAATGTATCCTGTCTTAGTGGCTACTTACTCTGATGTTGTCCCTCTCTGACATCCTGAGGTGGTGACCGGAGGAGTAGCTGCTGGAGCAGGGAGCCATGAGTCTGTGCAGGTTAAGGCGCGTGCGTGCGTGCGTGCGTGCGTGTGTGTTCCTCCCTCATCGAAGGCAACGCGAGCTCTGATGTCTCCGGGCTGAGCCGCTCCTCGTTTATATACCGAGTCATTAGCATAACAAAGGCATGAGGCGCAGGCAGCGCTGCGGTTCCCACAGTCGGACCTGTGGGACTGCCGGCGCAACAATGGGAGCCACGTCAATAACTCACTGGTGCATTTATCTATACTGCGGGAGGAATGTTTCCCAAGATAAGCAACGAGTCATTAACACTTTTATCAGGTGTCATCTGAGGATTTATCACGGGGTGCAACGCGGGATTGAATCGTTTAAGACAACAACAACAACAACACCAAGGAAGTTGAAGCCACGACACTAAATGGGGCAAATGCCCCCCATGCCATAAAACAATATAAAGTGACCAAGGGCTCCTCTCATCTCTCATTTGGAGGAAGGCAGACGGGCTTTGAAGCCTCCAAAATTGCACCGCGGTGCTGCACAAACGTCTGCCTTGAAATTATCCTGCAGATTCCCACATGGCAATCACTGTGAAGCGGGTTTTCAGACGGAGGAGGAGGAGGAGGAGGAGGAAGAGGAGGAGTGGAGCATCGGGACAGACGTTCAAATCTCACACCTGTTGATTTCACCCCCTGCGGCTTCCGTATTTGCCCTATCATGAAATTAACAGATGGAATAAAGGGGTTTAAAAAGAGACAAGTTGAGCCTCCATAGGTCCGTCCGTCCCTCGCCGCCTTACGCCTCCCCCACCCCCCGGAGCAAGGAGTGTGAAAACGCGCTGCAGGGCACGCTCCGCCGGCGCGAGGAGACCACGTGCTGGGGCGCCTCGTGCTCACCTATTGAGACCCAGCGTGACTGACTACTGGGCTCCGGGTTGTTTTCATTTCTAATCTGCAGAATTTTCTGATGGAGGTCACGCAGACGACTGCTCTGCGCGTGCGACGCAACAGAGGGACGGTCACGTAATCAGAAACCATTACAAAACGTTTTTTTTTTTATTATTATTATTTTTAAAATCTATGTTATTGGTTTGTTTTGCAGGGATCGCAGAGAGTCTGTTGAATAGAAATAGAAAATGCAGAGCAGAATAGAAAATGTGACTAAATTTAAATTCAACAGGCAAAGAAATTATAAGATAATAAAGACATGAGGGTATTTTGAATAAGGACATTTTCAGTTTCACAGATCTTTGGCGCATGCACGCTTCCTACTGTCATAGGGACCAGTGTGTTGTTATATTGTAGCCACATTAATGGCATTATGAGCAGGTTGGCACTGGGCCTACGCAGGGCCTCCATGGCTGGCCCCCCAGATGTGAAGCCAGGCACCCATGGGTGCTGCGTGTGAGTAGTCCCGTCTCTCGACTTTCCCACCAGTCCCCAACATCAGGGTAAATGAGCTACAGAGGCCGCGCTGCCCCTCAGTGCTCCGGCAGGAATGTTAATTGATCTTTTGTAGCCAGACAAACAGAAAAGTCTGTGTCCCAGTTCATCTGGGGAAAAATCAAGTCAACTGTCGTGGTTGCCAGGCAGAGGGGAGCCGGTCTGCCTCCAGTCTGTGTTGACTCTTAAATCTTGCCTTTCAGACGTCTCTGCCACAATGCTCTTCTGACACAAAAGTCTGTTAATTTAGTTCCACCAGAAATGAGCTAATGGCTGAAAGTCATGCCAAGCAAAGAACACGCACTCTGGAAATGTTTTCACCGAATCAGAAAAAGCAAAAGCGATGCTTTTCGGAGATGTAACTATCCAATTCAGTTCATTCCAGCTTCTTTTGTGACAATTAACCCTTTAGCTACAGTCGTGGAAATGACTGAGCATACATTCAGAAAGTAGGTGCGGTTACATGGACCGTAAGTAATGGGATTAAATGCCGACCCGATTACAATCTCTTCATGTAAACACTCTGGTCCATCTAAATTGGAAGAAGTGGTGTAACTTTGTTTCTAAACAGAGTCCATGCAAATGGCTCATGACAAAAAAAATACTTCAACATTAGAAGCATTCAAATCAGAGGGCCAGCAACAGGTTTACATGCAACAAGTGGTTTAATGCAAATGAATGTATATGGTACATTGTATAAATATCTACATTGTATTTTAATTATTATTATTAGGATTTCTATTATTAGTGGTAGGAATATTGGGGGAAACACAATAGGCATGATGTATATGTAAATAAACAATCATCATCATCATCATCATCATCATTATCATATTGTAGTATTTGGCTTCTGCTATTTGCTATTTGCATACCTTTAAGTATTTATTTCATTTGGTCCTTATAATCCTCTCTGCAACAATTTCATTTTACATTTTGACATAATGACAAATAAAGCTATCTATCTATCTATCTATCTATCTATATCTATCTATCTATCTATCTATCTATCTATCTATCTATCTATCTATCTATCTACCTGTCTATCTATCTATCTATCTATCTGTCTATCTATCTATCTATCTATCTATCTATCTATCTAACTATCTATCCATCTATCTAAGTAAGAAAATAATAATTTGTGTATTCACTTTTAGAGCAGGAGTCACCTCCTCCATCTCCCTCTCTTGTCCACAATCAGGGCAGCAGTGGCCGCCGATGCTCGTCGCTCCTTTGTCGACGTGTGTGCGAGTCTGTGGCGCCTGTGAAGAGCGAGGGTGTGTGCACGCTGGTGGTGATGGAGGGGATGGTGGTGGTGGTGGTCTTCTCTTTGTCAACAAGTGTGTGCAAAGACAAGTTCCCCTCCCACTGGCCGCCCTGAGAGCTCTGAATTCCTGCCATAAAAGTCTCGGCCATCGTTTCAGGCCCGCGGCGGCGGCGCAGAGCGGCTTCCCGTCAGCCATCTCTCTGTGAGTGCGGTATCTCCCGTTTCCCACACTCTGCGCCCATTCACTGGGCCCGAGGAGGGGACAATGGAAGTGTGTCTTGTTACACATCACATTAGCTACGGTGTTTGATCTCCTGTTGAAGAGGGGAGGGAGGAGGGGTGAGGAGGAGGAGGAGGACGAGGAGGACGAGGAGGAGGAGGGGGGGTGGCAGCCTCAGCCAGACCATCTGGCCCGGCCAACGACACCCTGAGAAAGTCCAGGCGAGACCCCCTGAGAAAGGCACGCCACATTCTCCACAACTTCTGCACACACACAAATAGTTGTGAAAGACTTTTGTGGCACTCGGGGACATAATTCAGGCTTTTGGACGGCGTGCCATGACCACAGGCTGCATTGGTGAGGCACGTGAAGTGCCTGTGGGCGGGCGGCGGCCGGTCGGGCCGTACACATCCTGGTTTTTGAAAAAAAAATTCTTCTTTTCTGAACACCTGTCCACGAGCGAGGTCAGATAAGATAAACCTTTAATGATCCCTGTGGGAAAGACTGAGGCAGCACGATGATACGGCAATGAAAAATAAACAGAAGAACGGTGGCCTGCAGCTGACTGGGACCGTCTTCAAGCAGTGTTAGTTAGAAATCAGCCCATCTCAGGGTTTGTGTTGGGGTAAAATTTAAATATCATATTTATTTATCAGCAACATTTGCACCAATGGTACTTCTATAACACCCAGATCATAGATTTACACAATATAGCCTGTAATTAATGTGAAATGATTTGCAACCCAATTCACATAAATGAAACATGTACACAAGTATTGACGAAAGTTGTTGTTATTTTCCTTGCATTGGCGCGAGTGAACTAAATAAACACTTTCCGTCCTATTCACATTTGAATTAGCACTGACTCCCCTCGCAAAACTAGTTGGACCAATTTGCTCTTGAGTCTTTTTTTTGTTTTTACAGTTAAAAGATGCGATAAAATCCATCCGGTAGATCGATGAACCTCACATGACCCAGGCCAGACAAACTCAGACATTATTTGCGATTTGCGTACTTAACGACGAGGCACGTCTGAGCCTCTTATCAGTCTTTGTTCTTGAGCGCCGCTGTTTATTTTGCGGCGTAACACTCGATGCAAAGGAGTGGGAGTGGCGGCAAACAAACGGAGGCGTGTTTCTGCGTCAGATAAGGCTCTGATTGCTCGTACGGTAAAGACACATTTGTACATTTCAGCTTTAGTCAAACAGACAACAGGTGTCTCGAGTTCCATGCTGCTGTTTACCCTTCTTAACAAGACTCTCGCTAATCTCTCACCATTTAACTGTCAAACTGTTTATACTCACTGACTATTGACTATTCACCCTTTCTGCCAATGCTGGGCTTGTTTGCATTGGGTTGGAAGAAGGAAAAGCACAACTGTAGTTTTTGTTTTCAACACTTCATATGAAGCTTTCAATTTATTATTTGAGGCAAACTTCTCAAGGAAGCAGTTCACAAAATTCTTTGCAAAAGATCAACAGATCAACACAGGAGAGCCTTTACAAAAGGCAGAGGTCCGATGACGACAAACATCCGGTAAGAACATAACAACTGATCAGTTTACAGCAACACATCGTCACACTGGAGACACAGAGGTTACAGTGCAGTGAGGTCGTGTACAATCAAAACAGATCTACAGTACAAGTGGATCCATGGGATCCAGTAAAGGGACGGCCTCCCCGATTCATGGACGCAAAAAGTCGATGAAAGGTAACAGGAAGTGATACACAGTATCAAAGAAAGAGGTTTCAACACGTAAACTGTGTCTCGGACACAAAGTTTTCACTTCAACCCAATGTGGGTTTGACAGGATCATTGGGCAACGTTTGCGAAAAACAAACAAACATTAAAGATTTCGACGTCCCCAACGGGAACAAACGCAGGCTGCTTACACACGGTGTACGTTCTTTTTTCCGGTAATAACCCAAAACGGTTTCAGTCCTTCTGAAGGAAAAAACGCCTCCGGTCAGGTCGCTGACTCGGTTTTAAAAAAATGACTTCAGTGAGTCTTCAACTTCTCCGTCCGTGACGTTCGCGGACGCGGTTCTTCTCCTGCCGTCCTACCAGGGTCTCCACAGAGCTCCGCCGCTCGGGCTCGCCGCCCCTTTGCCCGAGTTGATCCGGTGGGGCGGAGAACCGGGCGAGGGGGGGGCCACGCCGGAGGAGGGCGGCTGCAGGCCCTGGAAGTGGCTGAGCAGCCGGCGGTGGGCCTGAGTCTGGAGCCGGCAGTGGGACAGGAAGGTGACGGCCTCCCGCAGGCAGCGGGAGTAGCCGTCGCCACCAGGGGGCGCAACCTTCTGCTGCTGCTGCTGCTGCTGCTGCTGCTGCTGCCAGGCCCTCAGGTAGGACACGGCCATCTCCAGGATGTCCGCCTTCTCCTGCTTGGAGTCGGGATGCTGCCGGTGGAATTCGGGCCCCAGCAGGGACTTGAGCTGCTCGATGCTGGTGTTGATGCGGTCTCGCCGCAGTTTCTCCACCATTGGTTTTCTCAGCTGAACAAGGAGAGGAAGGAAAAAAAAATGATTAGGATATTTTTGTAAAGCAAAACCGAGACTGCACAGAAAAAAATAGATACTTCAGAAGACTGCTAGGTGGCTCTCAAGAGATGAGATTTACCTTGTGAGCGGGAGTGAGGCGCTCCTTGGAGAAGCTGGCTGATGGTCCGAACACAGTGGGTGCCATGAGTGCGGAGGGTCTGGAGGGTCCTGCTCGCTGGAGTGTCTGAGCTGCCTTCTCCCCGGCCCAGGCCCTCTATTTATACACCCCAATCTCCATATGAATGTGTGGGTCTAAGGCTTGTTGGACTTTCTCACAGTCCGCGGGCCAATGGGAGCGCTGGGAAGGGCTTTGAGTAACGCGGGGCTGCCACATGCTCAATGAAGTGTTTATAGCCGCGGGGGGACAATGAGCGTGTCTCCGGGGAGCAGGTGGAGGAGTAGGACTTGCAAGAGAAAGAGCCCAGGGTGGCGGTGGTGGTGGGGGTGGGGGAGCCGGGGGCTTAGAGGGAAGGGGGAGGGTGTCGCAGCCAGGCTGACCCCTGCGCTTGTGTTGATATGGGAAAGTGGCGACCCCGGAGGGAAGCACGCCGCTCTCTCATGTCATCTCTGCCGCCACGTAATTGAGCACAAAGTGGCTCCGCCACCAGGCACACGTGGGTGTTAGAGAGGGGCTGCCGCCAGGGGCTTCACTTCACAGGAGGAAGGGAGGGATGGAAAAGAAAAAAAAAGGGGCCAGCGTGCCGCCACTTCTGCCCCGCCAGTGCTGCGCAACAGTTGAGCCGTCGGCGAGTGCAAATGAGGGAAACGTGTCCCTTCATGTGTTTTCGGGGGATGTGTGTGTGTGTGTTTTTTTTTTTTATCCTGAGCATCAACTCAGGTGTGGCTGTCAAAAGCCTGGTGCTCTCTGTCCATGTGCCGTGTGTTTTTCTGTAAATATTTCACAAACGATGAACAGGATTTGAAATGAGCCTCATGACATTAACAACACAAAAACAACGCAGCAACCTGTTTGAATGGTCTTATTGATGTATTAATGTATTAATTACTGGAAAGTTGTTTTGGAGAATGAGAGACGTGTTGCCATGCTTTCAACACCTTAAAAGGGCCGCTGTGGTAAGAATATTAAATATCTAAGTATTGCTAACAATGTTAAATGAAGCCCTGTTTTTTGGAGGTGCAACTTTATTTCACATCTTTTTTCATACCAGCAATGAGGAACATCCACAATCAGGGACACTGCAGAAACATGGCGGTGCCTCTTTAAGTGGACCGGCTCCATATGTAATCCTTTCATCCATCCATCTTCTATACCCGCTTATTCCTATTCAGGGTCACGGGGGTCTGCTGGAGCCTATCCCAGCTGTCTTAGGGCGAAGGCAGGGTACAAGTCTGGACAAGTCGCCAGTTCATCGCAGGGCCCTTATGTAATCAAAAATCAAAAACAAATTGATTTTCATTTTTTTAAATTTTATTCACATTTTATCTTTCTCCCATTTCCTCCCAATGATATTTATAATTAATTTTGAATGTGTATAATAAAAGATTCCTTTTCAGTGTTCCACATTGTCCCATTAAATCAGCGCCACTGGAATGGCGGCGTTAATCTCTGCTGCCGCAGCTGCCCAGCAGTGAGGCGTGATCTCGCCGGCCCCACGCCGGCGCCCTGATGGTTTTGGACATGAGAGCAGCTCCCAGTGTAAACGTCTCCACACTCCCAGCACATGTTCACACATCAGGCAGGACTCGCATTCACTCAAACAGACAGCCATAACCATTCAGTGGGTACCTCCCTCTCCCAAAGACACACACACACACACACACACACACACACACGCTCACAGCTGGCTTGACCTGCCTGCCGCTGGCCACGTCTCAGTCACACGCTCCCTTCCTGGCAGTGTGGAACGTGGGAGCCGCTGTGGTCCCGGGCTTCCCACACTTTAGTGTTCATGACACTGAGGCCGCGTGCACAAAGGAAGTGTGCCCCATCAAACAAAGATTGAGTGACCAGCGGCCCCGCCCTCCCTCTACCCCTCCCCACCCTCCCGACACACACACACAGGAACTCAGGGCTGTCAACAGGGATTCCAGGCACACCATCTGGACCGGCCGTCCTCTTTTGTCAGCCAGTCAAGCATGGGACACGTTCACCGTGAGAATTGGAGTGGTGGGGACAGGGACGGAAAGTTAAACCACGAGAACCACTGGGTGGGAAGAATAAAGGCTGGAAAACTTTCAGGACAGTACGATAAAGACGATAAAGGTTTCAAGTTTTTAAGTTTCTTTTCATTATTATATTTTCACAAGTTCACAAAGCAAAGTGCTCAAAAATATACAATGTAGAACTTTTTTTTTTAAGGTGGATATTGAAAAAAGGCAAAAGTTACAGCAGGAGGAACTGACTGTGGTGCATCTGTAGCATTGATCATTACATAATTGTTGATTGATAATTGTGTTCGCGGCTTTGATTTTCCAAGTCGTGGATGATAAAGCGCCCGGCGTTTTGCGCAGGCTTCACAGAAAAACGATCAAAGTCCAATGGTATGCAGCTGGAACTCTTACGTCTCTATTCAGCGCTCGGTTGCATACTTCTCCACATTCCCACCACACATCAGACCCCCGGCGGAAACAATACTGAGGGCATCTCTCTCGTCTGGGAGCATCAGCAGACAGAGACAAAAGGCCCCTCCTACCTGTTTGTTTGGGTTGGGGTGAGAGAGGAGGGAGGGGGGTCATTGTACCCTGTGAATTAGTCTAATTCATTCACATCCTATTGTCAGCATCCTGCTCTGTGATTGGCCAGACGCTGTGAGAACCTGCATCACATTAGAAATCGATGGGAAAAGTTGGCACGGGTTTATAAAGGAGGGACCTCTCGGCCAAATCCATAACTCGGAACGCATCTCGTGGCCGACTGACCGACTGACTGACTGACTGCCTGGACTGTTTGTTCGCAATGAGGGACCAAAACACAACGTAAGCTCCAATAGAAAACATCCCTCCTCCTCTTTCCTTTCACCGACAGGAATAATTTAGTGTTTCCGCATTAGCCTGATGTTTGTTTCTCTGCCTTTGTGCTACTCAGGTTTTGTAAGATCTTGAGTCTGGAGAGGAAGTGCTCGCACGGAGCCGAGAAGATGCGATCGGCTCTGGAGGGCCAACTGCTGGCGGGGGCCTCGGGCCCCGACGTGTGGGACAGGGCCGTCTCCTTCTTCTCCGTCAAGAAGGCCGTGATCTTCCACAACGGATACAACAGATCCTCCAGGGAGGCGCTGCGCCTCTTCCCCCGCGCCAGCGAGGACACGGCGCCGCTGTGCTGCCAGTGACCGGCTGCAGCTGAACGGGATATACCAGTGGACGACAACTTGGCAGTTCCACAAACGAACAAACAGCGCTGCTAAATGCTGCAGATGGGAAACACTCATCACGTGGATGAGATGAGATGAAAGTATTGTGTTGTTTTTTTTGTAAAAGGAGAAAAGCCATAACCTTTGTGAGCACAGGGGTGATTGTGTATGCCATTGCATACTTTTACTTGAAAATGTTTGATCACATTTTGAGTGATTGAGTGACAGTGCTGTGTGTTAAAATGTGTTGCTGTGCAATATGTTCAAAATAAACTGGCACTGCTGTTTCCAGTTGAGGTGTGTGTGATATCTAGAGACCAGTTTCTACCTTTGAAATACACATTTGCCTTGTACGAATGTGAGTGGATGTTGGGTGGTGGTCGGAGGGGCCGTTTGGCGCAGATTGGCTGCCAGTCTTCAGTCAGTCAGTCTGCCCCAGGACAACTGTGGCTACACATTTAGCTCACCAGCACCAGTGTGTATGTGGTGTGAATGAATAATGGGTTCAATGTTACACACTTTGGGTGCCTAGAAAAACACTATATAAATCCAATCCATTATTATTATTATTATTATTATTATTATTAACTACGACTCAATGCTTCAAAATTCTTGTTGAGTACTGCCCTCTGGTGGCACTAATCAGAATTAGTAAACCATAGAAAGCAAAACACCCTTTGGGATACCAGAAAAACAAAAATCTAATGTTATGTGTTAGTGTGACTCTCAAGTGAAAATTAGATCAAAACAAGGTGACAACTACAGTAGTTTAACTGGAGGCATAAATTCTGACCGAGGAACGGTCAACATTTTGCTTTCAGCTGCGTTCATATATTCGGCCATCAGTCCTCACATTCCAATTAAAACAAATGGGTTTTTGACATTTAGGCAGCAAGTAACACTCAGTATCACGTTTGGACTCATTACGAATTTATTAATCAGAGGCTAAATTCCGAGAGCAGAAGACATTCAGCAACAGATGAACAGTGTAGCAGCGGGAAAAGGTGAATTTACAACAAGGTGAAGTCCACACCATGCACTCAGGGCACCGGTTCAACAGTTTGCAAACTTGGCGGTTCAGTGGAGGAGAAAAAGACTCGGCGGCACCTCGTCTGTTTTAGGGGGGTTTGACTCAAACGTGTCACTGGAGAAAACTTCAAATTGCTAGAATGCAAATGAAAAGTGTGCAACTTAAAAATGTGGAGCTGCAAAGGAAACAAACGGATCAAATCAGAAAGAAATCAGGATATAATGTAGGTCTTTTTTATTATTAATTTATCTGACATGTCATTGCAACAGAAGGAATCTTTCACAAGTCCAAGGTTCACTTTGTTACAAAGGCAAAGCTTTATGGAAAAAAAATAAAAATAAAAAATTGAATTCATTCATCATCGTTTCCCTCCCGTTCTCTTTTTTTCGAGGCTGATAAAACAAATCCTACGCAAACACACAAATGAAAAACGCCCCCTCCCGTCCAATCAAATTCCAGTTAGAATCTTAGAACCTACACGTAGAGCCGACAGCATGAACTCCATAACAAGAGGGCACGACAGCTCAAAACCTTGAAACCTGCTGCTGTTTAAAAGAAGCCCCAAATGCAAACAAATCAAACACACACACACACACACACACACACACAAAGGAAAACAAGATAAAATCAAATGCCACTCTGAACACATTGGTGGGTCAAATCCCTCGTTTTAGTCAACCTACTATAAGAGGAGGGGAGAGGGCTGTGGGTTTGAAGCTTCCACTGTGAAACAGAATTCAGCAGTTACTCTATTAATAATTTATGTTTTTATTGATTCTCTCAAGCAGCCAATCTGTGAAGATTTGCAAAGTCCTCCCAAGACAGAAAATACAGTGAAACTTGACTTTTGAACGTCGTAACAGTCGTAAATCACAACACAAAGGTGTCTGCAGACGCTGAACTCTGTCTTCGCTTCGAGACTAAAGCTTCCCACCAGCAGGGTCAGAGTGTGAATTCTGCTCCGGTGTCCTTCCCACCAACCTTCCATCGGTGCCGCAGCGTGCTGGCGGTAAAACGGTACACAGATGATGCCAAAAGTGGATGAAGATTTTTTTTGTTTTGTTTTGTTTTGTTTTGTTTTGTTTTTTTAGACTACACATAGGTTTTTTTTTTTTTCTCGCTTAAAGTTAATTTGAAGATGCGGTATAGAGAAGGGAGAGGTGAGTAAGAAGCACGGTGTGGATAATACGAGTGTCTCAGGTTTGTCTGTGTGTTGCTGTGGAGAAGGAGAGAGTCTTTATCGGGTTGGTAGGAATCCCAGTATTGTCTGCACGGCCCGTGTGTGTGTGTGTGTGTGTGTGTGTGTGTGTGTGTGTATGTGTGTTTGTGTGAGAGAGAGAGAGAGCCAAAGGTGAAAGCCGAGGTCGGCTATCAGGGCAGAGAGTTCAACAAATCCTGGAGGAAGAGATCTGGATCCGGGATGTCAGAGAGGAGACCTGGGGGACACAGGAAGTGGTTTTTAATCCCATCAGAAACGCAGCAGCCCGTCATCACTTTGCCAAATTTTGATCAATAGAACAGGAATAGAATGCATGTGTTTATCCCACATTGAGACAATCTGCACAATTACAGCCACAATATAGTGCAAAGAAGAAAAGAAGACACATTTTATCAATTGAAAAGACAAAAAGAAACATTTTATCAAAACGTGCCGTCAGTCCAAGGATGTGTAGGATGGAACAAGCTACCCATTGATATTAGTCAGTGTCCGACTTTTAGAACTTTTAAAGGACAACTTACTGACTGGATATTGGACAGACAAACTTGTGAGCACCATGTTTAGTCTGAGTCAATCTTGTGTGTGCAGTTGCATGTGTAAGGCTGGTGCGAGTGTAATAGCGTAAGCGTAATTAATATGCGTGAATGTTTATGGAGTTTTTATTTCAATTGTTTTAATATCAATTGCTGCATTATATTGTCGTATCTTTTATGTCAATTGTTTTCTTTATGTTTATTGTTGTATTGCTGGGGACTACAGTTGAAATCTAGCAGCAGTGCTAAGTCCGGCATATTTACAGTGACTACTTAAATACTCAGTGTTTATTGATATGCACTGTCCTGTCTAAATAAACGTATAAATAAATAAATAAATAAATAAATAAATAAAATAGAATATTCATAGAGCAAGAAAGAAGAGTTGGATAATAAAGACCCAATAAAAAAAAAGAGGCATCCTGACGCCTGCTCATACTGACCTACAACATCGAAGAACTCGGACACGGACTCAGCGGGCATGAGTTCGTCCTGGAAGGCCCGGAGGACGCGCTCCAGCGCCTCGTAGATTGGCATGTCGTTGTGCCGGACGTATTCTGCCAGCGAGAAGGACCAGCCCCCCTCTGTGTTGCTCGTGGGAACTTTCTGCGAGGCCCAAACAGAAAAAAAAGAGGCAGCGAAGCAGGTCAGTGGACTTTGGCCGTCTGAAGGGCTTTTATTCAGTTGACCTGAGAGCCGCATTTACCCGGAACATGTCGTAGACCAGATCCACGAGGCCCCAGAAGAGCAGAGGGCAGCGGTACACTGCGTACTCCTTTGGACCTTTGTCTGTGAGTCTGGGAGGCAGCAGAGGATGAAGAAGAGCTCTTTGAGATGAACATTCAGCAATTCCTAGCAGGAGCTACCTGACTTCATGCAAAGACTTTGTGCATGCAAGAGGAAGCGGAGAATGAAACCCTACAGTGCTGATGATTCAATACACTTGGAAAAAAAAAGAGGTTTGAGTTGTTCTGATTGTATTGCAAAAAGTTCTGATTTTGTTACATAACCTTTCTGAGTTTATTCGAGAATCGTTTTTATAACAAAACTAACAAAATCGTGAAATCATCACCATTTGATGTTTTCACCTTGCTGAAAACATCAACATTCAACTCATGCTGCTGCTGCTACTAATAATAATGATAAAACAAATAATAATAGTAATAATAACAACAGTGTTAGTGTCCTACTTGTTGGTGCTGCTTGCTGAGATCTTGCGTGCGTGTGCACTGGTGAGCAGCCTCCGCAGGAAGTATAACCGCGAGGACATCCAGCGCTCCGGCGGCATGATGTGCATGGCCAGCACAGTGTAGTAGTGCGGCCCCTCCACCTCGTACGAGCTCTCCACCCACTTCTCCGACGGCTGCTCCTGGAAACTCTGCAGGTTCTTCTCCTCCCGAGACGTGGCCCTCGTCCTGGCAGCAGCGAGCGGGGAGGAGACGGGAGGACACGGGTGAGCCGAGTGAGCGACGGCGACAGGAGTGAGATTCACGCAAAGACGCTGCTTACGTGTTGAGGACGTAGAGCACGGTGTGGATGATGTAGGGGATGAGGTGGATGTTGCTCTCGCGGCCCCCTCCCCCGGTGTCCATGCTGAACGACTGTTCTGTGGCGAAGCGGAGGAAGAGCAGCTTGGTGTCGTGGATGTTGAGCTGGTACGTCGGCTCCCGCTGGCCCGTGCACTCCTGCAGATATGTGTTGTGTCTGAGGGACAGAGGGAGGGATATCCAGCAGGGGGTGAGTCACTGGCTAAGCACCACCGGAGTGTGTGTGTGTGTGTGGACTTGGCGATATAGGAAAAAGTTGATCATGATCTATTTTCTTGGTATCAGTTGATAACCGATATATATCACGACATAAAACAAATCACTTTTTTCAAGCTTAATAACCCCCTTAGATGACATTTAAAGATATCAGAAGGTTTGTTTCCATTAAAATATTTGACGTGTAATGAAACTGTTTCAAACAGAAACACAAACAACTCCAAAATCTTAATTTGAAAACTAAAATCTTAAAGCTAGGGGGAGAGGAAACAACAGAAACAAAATGGACATTATTTTGTCAATATAAGAAAACAATAAATAAAATGGGCATTTAAATATAAATAAATTATCAAGGCCTCGCCTTAATATTGTTTTTAAACAACCAAAATAGAAGCATAGCATCGTTCGAATCACTAAAAGTAGGGCGCATTTGGAGGGCGTATTTGGAGCAACCATCGAATTTTAGTGAATTGGGACAAACCTTCGTGCAGTGCTATGACGCAACTGGCCGAGTTGAGACACAGCCTCTGTGTGCTACTTGGCTCTGTTCCAGCGGCGCACGGACTCGGAGAAACTCCTATTGTCATTGGCTATTCGTATAGTCTATCAATATATGGAAGAATGCCGTCTATTGACCATGTTTCATATTGATCATTTCAAAGTTATTTTTCTATATATATCGCTATCGTTTTATCGCCCAGCCCGTGTGTGTGTGTGTGTGTGTGTGAGATCCAACCTTGCTAAACATGTAGCGAACGCCGATTCGGGCACGTGCGGCCCCCACACGGGAAGCAGCCCATTGCACTTTGTGTTGGCGTTCTGGAGAGCGGCGCTGTCCCACTCCTCTCGTCCACGAGCCAGCCTGCACCCCAGGGGAGAGAGGGACACAGGAGGGTGAGGTCAGGTCAGGGATGGGGTTAGGGGGAAAAAAAAAAAAAAAAAAAAAAAACAACGGGCGGGCCAGGCGCTACCTGACAGCTGCCAGGTGGCAGTCGTAGTGGACAATGTTAAAGTGCGACACAGTGCTGTAGCCCTGCTGCTTGCGAGGCTTGTTTTCGAACTCCTCCAAGGAGACGCGCTTCGTGTAGGTGTAAATGCCCAGGACCTTGGTCGGCTGTGATGGGAGGGAGAGACGGAGAGAGGGAGAGAGAGAGAGAGAGAGAGCGAGAGAGGGGGGGGACACACACAGAGAGAGAGAGCGAGGGGGGGGGGGAGAGAAGGAGAGACAGAGGGAGAGAGAGAGAACGAAAATTGACAATACATGAGATAATCTAGTGGAAGGCTCTAAAAACATTACAAGTGCAGGAACGTCAGTCAGGACGTGTTGAACATATTATAGGATGGCTTTGACAGTTGTTGCCTTGAATGTCTAATTAAATGTGATTAGACATGTGATTTAAGAATGAATATCCAGTGGGTAATATGCTGCCATCATTACAGAAGTTGGATGATGTAATTAAACCTGTGTTTTACCATAAAATGGTCAACAAAGCATCATGGTTCAAATTTTAGGCTCTTTAAAACATTCAGGTCACACTTGGGATTCTCTCAATTACTTTTAATTAGACACTGGAAATGGTTTTCATCCAACACTACATGAAAAGGTTCCCATATTTGTTAAGCACATCTGTATTATGTTTATTTTCGTGCACTCTTCGTGACTGCAGAGCAGTCAAGATCATAATTTCCTGAAACTGGTTCAATGGACTGTAATGCAGAAATGCGTTGGTGACCCCATGCGTTTGACTGTGTGTGTACCTGGAACTTGTAACCCTCTCTGCAGATGCAGCAGGTCAGGCCGGGCTCCTCGATCAGCTCCTCCATTTGCTTCAACAGCGACGTCTTGGTCACCACCTGACCCTTCTCATTGGTCTAAAAGGCAAAGAGCAATGGAACCCGAGATCAGACAAATACGCAGGAGGCGTTCAATTAATGCGACTTGAGCGCAGAGGCTGAACGGCAGTACCGTCATGCCCAGCGTTCCCAGAGCCTTCTGCCTCATGGCCATGGCCATGCGCTTCTTCTCGGCCCGGGTCTCCCTGCGCGCCGCCTCGATCTTCAGGTTGACGTCGGCGTGCTCCCTCAGCGCCTCCAGCAGGTTCTCCGCCAAGGTGCCGATGCCCTCGTCGCTGGATACCTGCTCCAGCTTGTGCAGGTTGGTGATGGAATCTGTGCCGATCAGCACCTGGGAAAAGACGGCGAGATCAGATCCAGCGGCTGTCGTCTTCTCGTACGCATGTTGAGTTGCAGGTGTGACCTGCTAATGTCCTTACACGCCAGGAGCAAATTGGCTCGGCGAATAATTTGCATTTTTAAAACCTATTGAAGTCAATGGAACTGGACACACCGGCAGCTAATGTTTGCGGAGTGAAAAAGTGATGAATTTTTTTCCGCTCTTATGTCAAAACATACGAAAGTCATTAACGGCTGCAACGCCGCTCTCAAGAAAAATATTGGATGTACTCAAAGATTTCTATTCTTTTTCTTTTTCAATCCAACCATCACCAGGACATCATCAGTTGAGGATGCGGTCAACTCCAATGTTTCTCCTTCGGCACGAAGCCTCAAACTTCATTTGCTTAGCGAATTTTATACGCATATTCGCGTCGCGCCTGGTGTGTATAATTTTTTTATTTTATTTTTTTTTAAATCGCTGGCTAAACATTCACATTTTTGCGTTGCCTCTTGCCCGGTGTGTAAGAACCTTTAGAAGTGTGGAGCTCACCTGAGTGGGAGGATGCTGAGTGGCCAAACCACGCAGCAGTCGCAGGATGAAGGGCAGTGCTGGTCTGGAGAGGAACTTCTTCCAGACATCTGCATCCAGGCTGCAGAGTGGCCACAACACAAAAGTTCAGTGCCGAAAGGATTTTGTGTTTATTCATGTAAAGACACATCGAGGCGATCTTGTATCATGCTGGGCTACGGACACCTACTTTTTGGCATCTGGGATATGTTTCTTCATGTAGTCCAGAGCGCTCTGCGTGATTCCTTTCTGGAGAATGAGATCTTTCAGCTGATGGCCGTTGCTGTTGTTCTTGATCCCGGCGGCGATTTTGCAGAAACAGTCCAGAAACACTTTATCGTCGGCGCTGTGCTCCTCATCGTACCTGTGGAGACAAAAGCCGAGGGTCAATTTAGCATTGAGTTCCGACGCCTCGGATGTTTTTGGCCATCGTGTGCACAAAGGCGAGTGACGCTGACTTGTCGAAGCTGCAGCAGGGTTTGAAGCGCTCCACCAGGATCCTCATCTTCTCCAGCTCGCCAAACGACAGGTAAGGGATGATGCGCAGCAGACCCTGCAGCACGCTGGGGTTGGAGCGCACAAACGGGGTGTTGATCTGGTCCAGAAGCATGACCAGCTGATCTTTGTCGCCGGTCAGCAGCAAGTTGCCCTGCAGAAGGCAAATGGGTTGACGGTTAGGAATCGGGGACGAATGAAAAAAGTCAGGTCAGACCCCGACACGGCAGCAAAAAAAGTTTTCGCGTTTTAGCGACAGGCACCTTGTCCTCTGAAATTTCAGCATTGGCTTCATCCAGGATGATTTCCATGATGCTGAGAACTTGCTCTGCTATGGAGGCTCCGCCGCTGTCCTTGCTCTCCTGTTCTGCCACTAAAGCCTGAGAGAGGGACATCAAGACTCAGGGTTCACAATTCCCACTTGAAACCAGTGGAGGGTTGCGGTCATTTCTATCCCTCCCTGTAAACCCACCAGGTTCAGAGTTCCCAGCATGACGTTGAGCGTATTCATCTCAGGTTTGACCAACTGCTGCCTGTTGATTTTCACCTTCACGCAGTAGCTGAACAGCTTCAATAAAACCTGCAGGTGTGAGGGACGAGACGCAGAGTTCAGACGCATAGTGCACAAAAGCTCTATTTTGCGTTGCTTTAATAGGGAGACGGATTTGATGAAAAAGAATTTAGAAGGATTAAAAACTCTCACCGTGAGCAGGTGCCGTCCTTGCTTGAAGTCTTTGATTCCAGACAGCCTGTTGAGCATGCACTCCAATCCTCCACACTGGGCCATGACTCCGGCCATCTTGTACACCTCCTCGTCATCCTCCTCCTCATCTGAGACGCAGACACAGAACAGGAAGTGAATCCCCTCAACTGTACAGCAACCTGCATCTGAGACATGACTGTCATGGGAACATCGGTTCTGACCTGTTGTTGAGTCTAGTGACTCGATGAACTCCTCGGTGGCGTCTCCCAACAGACCTCTCATCCGGTAGATGATTCTCATTGGCTCTCCCTTTTGAAAAAAACAAACACAAAAACAGCCTGTGATTGTGAGGCCAATGCGGAACACCAATTTCGGCCAACGGAGAGAAGTTTCTTGCTCAGTGTGAAGTACCGATGCTCTCACCTCATTTGTGGGGCACCAAACCTTCTTGTAGACCTCTGCCACGGACAGATCCAAGCTGATGATTTTGTTGTTTACCAGGAGCTGAAAAAAAACAGAGCAACATCAGTAAACGTGCAAGACAAGGATGCACCTTGAGTGTCTTCCGGTGTACGAGGCTTGTGAAACCAAGAGGTTACAATGCGGAACTCACCTCCATGCCACTGTCGTCTTCCAGCAGCGCCACCAGGTCACAGTCTTGGCAGATCTTGTTCTTGATGTCCCTCATCAGGGGGCCGATGCCGGGCTCATTGCTGCTGTAGGGGTTTCCGGGCATGCGCCCCTGCAGGAAGTCCTCCTGCTGAGGATCCTTTTCCAGGGTTACAAAGAACTCTGTCACCTCGTTCTCCTCCTGATGACGACAACACGCACACACAGACACACAAAGGAGTTAGAGACTTGTTTTGAACGTCAAACACTGAGGGCGTCCTGGGATATTTGCGACAGAGTCACTCACGGGGTAAATGATGCTGCACAGCCTCTCGAAAATGAACACAGGCGTCCTGTAGTCGTCCAGGTTGTACCGCTTTGCCGTCTCTATGCAGACGGCCATGAAGGCTTTGGTTTCAGACTCCGTACCTGTGAACAGCACACACCTCTGTGAAGACGATGCTTTAAATAAACACAAACGCCCGCCCAGAGGGAACTCCGGTCAGTGCGGACCTGTCGTCATGTCCTCCAGCATCTCCAGCAGCATGTCTTGAGTTTCGTCAATGAGCTTGGTGCGCTGCACAACCAGCTTCCTCAGGCAGAGGTAGCCGTTGAGCACCGTGCCCACCAGCCGGCTCTTGAAGTGCCGCTTGATGGATTCCACCTCCACAAAAGAAGAAAGCAATCCTGCGGGAGCAACAAATGCACACCAATTACAACTGTAATGTTCAAACGCAGGCAGCAGAATATTTGCAGTGCACATGTGATCAATAACAATTGAATCGAGACTCACCCGTCAAGCTCTTCAGGGCGTAGCCTTGTTGCAAGTCTGTGCTAAGCGTTGCCTCCTCCAGAGCCAACAAGTTTGCTATTTCCTGCATTGAACAAAGACATTAACAACACATTAACATTTTTTAATACTCACAAAAATTATCAATAGAATAAAAAGGGCACTGGTGAAGATTTTATTTGAATTGTGGACTGATAAAACCGCATCTGCAGCTGTTTTATTTGTTATTTCTTTTCTTCTGTATTTTTAGTTCTTTTGAAACATTTTGGAAGATTACCTTTGTGATGAGGTTGCCGATGTACGGCAGAACTCCACGGGCGGCCAGGTAAACCTTCCAGTGTGTTGGTTTGATCAGCTTCTGGTACAGACCCAAGTACTCCACTGCGCACTCTCCAGCGACACTCAGTTCGTCAAGATAACTAATGAGCACAAGCACTTTATGAGGGTAGTTTCAAAGAAAGTCGGGATAACTACTTTGCTGTTTATACGTTCGAGGCTCCTACCTGGTGAGCAGATCCAGGACCTGCTGCTTGCGGCTGGGGATTGTAGTCAGAGCCTCCACGATGGTGCAAGCTGCTTGTCTGGCTGCCTGCGTGGCCGGTGTGAAAAGGACCTGCGACAAATACACCTTGACTGTCACTAGCTTTATTGACTTGACTGGCTTTATTTAAAGACATTGATGAGAAAACCAATGACGGCAAATGAAGGCCGGACCAGGCTTGCAACAAATAATATAAGCTGTGTACCTGTCGCAACCAGTTGTTGTGGCTCAGTTTGAGCAGGCGAGGGAAAAGGCCTTCTCCTTTCCTGGACCTCATGAACTGCTTCCACTTCCACACATACTTCTCCAACAGATACTGTCGTCGCAGCTCTGCCTTCCCCTGAGGCTTCGACACAGCTTCCTGACCTGCGGTCATTGAAATAAAGAGAATCGTGAATGGCTGAGAATGTTCTCTTTAATATCTGAACGTGCATAAAAGCAGTTAGTTCACAGGACTTGCCTCTTGCGGGGAGGCATTTCTTCCAGGCTTCATATGAGGCTTTGGGGTCCTTCTTCAGCCAGAGCTGCGCCTGGGCGTGTATTTCATTACTGTAGGGCCTCACTGTGGTCAGAGACTCAATAGCAGCATCCTGTACGTGAAAGAAAACAAACATGAGACAGGTGAGTCAAGTAGAAAATGGAACAGTATCCATTTTCATAATGGCCAAAATTGTTCTATTCTATTCAATATATATGATTTGTCCAAGTGCTGTATTTTTTAGTAAAAAACATTTGGTTTAAAAATGAAAACCAAAGAAAATGGTAACTAAACTACTGTAGCACATAAGGACCTTGTTTTTCTTGCTGGTGGGAGCAGGGGGCTTGATAAGCTTCTGAAGGATTCTCAGGCACATCAGAGTGATGTTTTCCACCACAACAGGTGTCTTTATATTAACGGACATGAGGAACAAACTGAGGGCTGTGAAGACAGAAAGGGAACAAAAGTTTCAGAGTTTTGCGTAAAGAACCATTTTGTTGATGAATCAGGTTTGGCAGGGAGGGAAAAACTTACCACATCGTAACCGTAACTCCCAACATCCTCCCTCTTTTGAAATTGAGTCCGTTAGCAGCAACATTTCATACTGCAGGTTACTGACCTGTTTGGATAACATCAGCATGGTTAATATTAGAATATATGCATTTTTTTTATTTGGTTATTGTATTCATATATGAGTGCAACATGGTGGTCATACCAGGTCAGGATTGGCCCAGTGGCCTTTCAGAGCAGCGGACACTTTGGCGATGATGAGGTCATTCATCTGCTGAGTGGCCTCTGGATGATCTCTGTCGTATGAACACAAGGAAGATTAAATAAAAATATTTTCTATTTATTGGAAAAATAAAATTGTGAGTAGATGTGCAGGACAGTTTTATGAAGCATAACAAAAGAAAATACTGTTGTTTTCAATCTTGTTGGGGGGAAAAACAAACGCACCTGGTGAGGAGACAGACCAGCTGGCGCACCTCCTCCCTCATGGCCGCGGTGCCTCTGCGCAAGTTGTACTCAAAGAGCTCGCGGATGAGGCCCTGCAGGACCAGAATCTGCCGCAGGGCCGGGTTGGTGGCCAGCGCGCGGAGCAGAGTAATGCAGTGTCCCGTCACGGCCGAGGCACAGCCGTAGCACTTGTTGGAGGAGGTGTGGCCGCAGCCCAGCACGGAGAGCGCTCGGTACTGGCTGGCTGTGAAGGTGGGCTGGTGGCCGCTGCTGCGAGACGACTTGGTGGCTGCCTCCCTCTGCTGCAGGTCGTACTCCAAGAGCTCTTTACGCGACGCCAGCACTTTCTGTGAACGTACGGAAAACACTGCGGTCACGCGTGTGCACGCCATGAAGGGAACACGCTGGGAAAAGATGATCCGTGTCCTCGCTTCGCTTGCCTGTATGATCTTGGAGAGCTCGTCGAATGATGTCTTGCAGTCGCCACTGTACTCTTGAGCCAGTTGCTGAATGTATCTGTTGACATTGGCAGAGGATGTGCCAAGACCTGCACCTGCTCCAGTGTCATCCTAGAGATAACAAAAAACAGAACAGTGACATTTATTTAGGCAAATCAAAATTTCTAGGGAAGCATGGAAATACATATCACATTAAAATATCATCAAGCAGCACTGTTCAGACGTCTCCTCCCGCTCACCTGAGGTTTCTCTGGTGCTGCCTCATTGACTTTAGACAGGAGACTCTCCAGCTGAGGCCGGTGGCCCATGAGCTGGTGATACACCCGATCAGCTTTGTCCAGCAGCGTATTGATGTTAGTCACAGCCTGCAGGGACAGTGCACAGTTACCTACAGCTGCATGATTAAAATTCAGTTCACTCTGACACTGACTAGATTTAGAAAATGCAGTTGATATTACACATATCGCATTTAAATGGTGTGAATAATAAGTAAGTGTGCAAGCCAAATCAACTGTCAGCATTATTTAATGCCCTTGTAGGTTAAGTTAAGCTTGAAGATATACAAAACAACAAGGGAGACCTTACTAGAAGTTAATCACCTTTATGGACGAAAAGTATTGTTTCGCTGTGCAAATTTAAACTCCATTTTTTTGTTTAATCTAAACAGAATGACCGCTCACCTTTTTCCTGTCTTCCTCATTCTCAATGGGATCCACGGCACAGCATGGCTTCGCGTATAGCATGAAGTCAAAGCGGGCATATTTGCAGAATCCACAAGCATTGCACAGGAAGGGGTCTTTTTCATCATAGTTGATCGACCTAATTGGAGAAACCACAATAGTATATAAATTCAACTGCGGCGCCACGAGAAGTGTTTCACCTCCATTTTCAAACCGGCTGCTCACCTGCACTTATGGCACTGATAGACGTTCTCACCGCAGTTGCCACACACACCAGGGTTGGCCGGCACGGAGGCGCTGCAGCGTGGACACTGCAGGGTCTCTGTGGACGCCTGGTAGTTCTCGTAAAAATCTGAAAACTCAATCATGAGGTTGGACGCGACAATGGGCAATGGCAGGTCAATCTTCACTTCCGTTTGTCCCGGGGTCAGCTGAACCTTCTTAGCTTTGTGCCAACGAGCAGGCCTAAAATGAAAAAAGAGAGAGATTGAGAAATAGCGTTGACAAGAGACAAAGAGTGAAATGTTGGATGCAGCAGAATTCATTTTCATGGAACCTACTTGTTCTTCAGCTCTACGATTGCCTGCACAGTCCGGTTGTTGTAGTAGAGGTTGATGGTTCGCACCATTTTTGTGCGCTTCAGGTCACCGATCTTCACGGTGACTTTGCTGATGGTGTGGCTGCCGATGAGCTTGACGACCTGCTGTGTGGTGGTGTAGCGAGTGTCGACTTTGATGGATGACAGCTTTATGTTCTGTTGAGCAAAAAAAGACAATGTTAAGGTTAAGACCACTTTTAAGCTTCAATGCCGAGAAGATTCTTTCATATTCCTCGTTGACCCTGAGCAGGTGACACTGTGTTATACTCACTGAAAACGGAACTTCTGGGTTGTTGCACACCAGACATGGGTCACTCTCCAAGTAAAATCCATCAAACTCCACCAATCCAGACAGTGTGCTAAAGAAGAAAAAAAACATAGTCACTTCTTTGTCATGAATCAGTATGACGTTGTAATTGCATTACTTTTGTTCCTGATAAAGACAATCTTACTGTCTTGAGTGACGACTTACTTGTAGATATTGGAGTTGGGGTGATTTGTCAGGATATGATTCTGTGCCCTCAAAATTTCCACCGCTTTCTGAGAATACTCCTTCAACTAAAACAGAGAGAAAAAAAAACCCTCCTGAGTATAGACATGTGACGCAATGACTGGAACTAGTTATCAGATTTAAAATAAAATGACCGCTCTATACAATCTTACTCTAAACCAGTGATATTTTGTGATAATCCAGTTATGTTCCGTGAAACCTGTGGACAAACCTTTTTCTCTGTTTGAGGTGTTTTAAGGGAGAAGTATCCAAGCAGGTCAACAAACTGGGCGGCTTTGCGTCCATATGCAGGCAACTCAGGCCAAATGGCCCAAGTTAATTCCAACAGCATCTCCTGCTGAGATTTACTGGAGTTCCTACAAAGAGATGGACAAGCAAATTATGCATTTTTAGTGTTGAATAAGTACTCAAAATCACTCACACTCAAATAGCGTTTCTCTTAAAATTAAAAAAATAAATAAAATAAGACTACCATTCATCCATGTTGGTACCCCCAGATAAGTGTCCCCGTGCAAGTCTGAATATTTTAGAGATCAACGCTACCTGTAAATATGAAGAGCCAAGCAGTGGGCTTGCCAGCGGACAGCAGATGAGTTTGATTCCAAAAGGAAGCAGCGCAAAAACTGGATGAGAGTTTCCTTGTCTGCAAACTTGTTGAGCTGGCTGACCAGAGCCATACACAGCTGATCCTCTTGGCTGCCGACTCCATCACCTGTTGTCAGTCAGCCAAGACAAAAGCCACCACGTTACAAGAAATTTTCCATTTGTATTTGCCATCAATTCTTTCAACATGTTACTTGTGCAATTTTCTGATAAGTACAAACTTAAAAAAAAAAGTCATTCATTTACTTACCATCTTTGTCTTTCTCTTTGTCCTCTTTCTTGCTTTTCTTACTGGATGACTTGCCCTGAGAGGACTGCGACGCCCCAGTCTGTCCAGAACTGCCAGAGCTACCGCCAGAGAAGGACGAAGAGGAGGAGCTGGCCACCACTTTACTGCCACAGAGGGCGCAGGAGAGCAGTTGCAAAAGCACTGGTGAAACACCCTCGTCCACCAGGAAGCTAACTTGCAGCAGGAAATACAGGACAGCTGCGTGGAGAAGACGGTGGAAAGAAGAAAGGAACAAGATGACGAAGTGTTGTCATCACTGAGGAGACCTTTTTTTTTTTGGCAGTTCCTAAATTTATCTTGCAATACGTACAATCATCCTTCATGCAGAACTTCTGCCAGTTGATCGTCCTCTGTGTTGCAATCTCTGCACAAGCTTTCAGATGCTCCATCTGCAACAAATTAAGACGCATTATCGTTACAAAACACAGAATGAACCGATCTCCAAAATGAAAACCCTGTGAAACCATGTAAGTTGCTGCAAAGAGGACACTCACCAGACTGATGAGCGTGTCATATTGGAGTGCTGAGCCAGACGTGGCTGTGACAACGCCTGCCCTGAGGAAGATGCCCTGCTCCTCCAGAAGCTTCTTGATGCTGCGCACATGGGAGTCAAGAGTGTGCAGGTCCCTCAGCTGCCGGTACTTTTCCTTCGAGCCGCAGATAAACAGCAGCAGCTTCCTGACTTGTCTCCTGACGAAGGGCGTCTGCTGAATCATCAGATACTGGGGAAATGGAAAGGCAAAAATCAATAGGTTACATTGAGGCCGACTTGTCAATAAAGGCTGAAAAGGTAAAACAAAAAACAGCAGTGATGATGAACTCGTGCTCACTTCAGAGAGATAGTAAAACCAGGAATGGTCAAAGACAGGAGGTGGAATACGTGGGTTGGTGTCAGCAATCTTCTTGATTTGATAGGGCAGCCTGAGCACCATTTCAGTCAAAAGCTGAGAGTAGGCTTCAAACACATCAGCAGCATGTCCCTAGTATGACAGAGAGACACAGTTGTCAGAGCCAAGACTCAAACATTATGAGGTAAAATAATTTTCTGTGGTCTGCTACCTTGACATATTGACGCAGGAAGAAGGGGCTCATGTCAGGGGGCGATGAGGCTGTGTGTGGGCGGAGGAGCTGGCTGGCAGCTACAGGCTCTTCTTCACCCTGTTGGCTCTTCCAGAACTCCAGAAGCGATTTCAGCACATGGAGACAGTACTCAATAGCTCCCAGGCTGAGCAAGGCCGTCGCCGTTGCATTTGAAATCAGCGAGGATGACTGGAAGAAAAAAGAAAGAAGAGGACGCAACTGGAATGAAGGATTCAGTCTCAGAGACTCAGCACTAATAGAACTAATCAATGGGTCTGTTTTGAAAACAGTTGAACTCAAAGACTGTGTACCTCAGATGAGGACTTGGAACCGGACTTGGTTCGAGACATGAAGACGCTGAGGAGCCTCATGATGACCAGGTGGACTTCATTGATGGAGCTCCGCTCATTTTTCTTGGACACATCCTGCAGAGCAACAGCATTAATAAAACTGTGAGAACTACCAACATGTTTTCCTAACAGAAGAGGCGAAACATCTTCAAGGTGGCAAAACCAGTTCAGTTGTCTCAACGCAACTCTTCTACACGTTTACCTAAACTTTTTTGAGGTAAAAGTCTGATGTTACCTTCTTGTGTATGCCAAGCTCAGCAATGAGCTGTGCTAGCAGGTCATCCAGAGCCCCTTTATCCTTTTCGTCCTCACCGTCCAGGTCAGAGGTCAACATGAGGATGACCTGCATGTAGGGGATGGCTTGGACTCCGCCAACATTGTGGAGCTGAGAAAGGTGCTGAAGCAAGCGCTCCAGTAGCATAAGACGGACCATGTGTAGCCTGGTAGACAAGACAACATACAAAAACACACGTCAGGTTGTTTCAGCTTCCAATAGGTTGGGTTCATCCTAAAATCTGGGCTGCCTGACAGAAACTAACACAATTCCCTCCTTTACCCTGTTGGTGTGTTAATTATGTCTGACCTGTTGCTTGTATGGATGTCTCCCTCTGTCTCTCCTTCTCCCTCTGAGCCTTCGCCTTCCTGCTGGGCTGTTGTCGTGCTGATGGCTCCAGTGCTGGAGCTGACACTGCCTGGCCCGGCAGGGTGGCCCTCCACGGTTGTGTCCCCATATGCACTGCTGCGTCCAGACACTGAAGAAGAGACACATGCACAAAGACAAATGCAACTAAACAACAAGAATGCACGGGTTGTAAATAATAAAAAAGTGATTAATCTGAAGGCTTCTCCAGACAAATTTACATTTACATTACATCTTAGATTATTCATCTAAGAATCTATTCTCTGGCTAGCACAAACGTAGCATCGTTCATCTGGTGTTGTGTTCAGGGTCATTTGAGGGTTGTTGGGTTTTTTTTTTTTTTTTTTGCCTGAATCACCCACCACTGTGCTCCCCAGCTACAGAGTCGATTGCAGAACCTCCACTCTCTGAGCCCACGCTGCCACCGTGCTCAGCTGGGGAGGTGCGCAGTGTGGAACCATCAGTAGCAGCTGTGCTGCCCTCATCATCTGATGCCGGGGCTGAAATCATAGCAATAGCTGTAACAGTAAATACACCACGGTCATCTGGCCAGGATACATAATCTTAGTCCATACTTGTGCAATTATAACTGCATCCAACTTTACAAGCAGTACATTCACAACACTGCCATTATTACTTCTTGTGTTTCAACTATTCAGATTCACCATTATTAAATACAAACAACAACAACCAACATAACAGTATCACAAGTGGATGGATCTTTTTAATACACAATAAATGTTTTGGATCATTAAGAGGAAAAAATTGGTATGCATTTCGTCAACTGCTGGACCATCAAAATAATCATTGAAAAATAAAAATTCCCTCTGGATGATCACATGCCACTGCAGAGGTGCTGTTGTTACCTGATGCCGTTGTATCGGAAAGTGTGCCAGCATCCAGTGAGGAGGAGCTCGGAGCCTGGCCAGACAGGCCAAGGCTCTGAAGGCCAAGAGCACTGCTGCTACTTCCTGAGATGATCAGAAATAAAAATCACATATTTAATCAGAAGTCAGCTCAGTATAAATAGCAAAAAAACAAAACAAAAAAACAGCTTGATTGTTCTTCAGGACAAAAATAAGGATATTGACCTGACACTAAAACTAGGTTGTATGTGTACTGGAGTAAAGAGAATGTGCCTGGAAATAAAACTATTAATGTCCGTAATAACAGAAGTGACAAACCTTGCTGATCCTGCTGAAGGCTGAGAGCAATTGCCAACTCAACCATAGTTTCATCATCTGCATCAGGAGGGATGTCCAGCATGGGGGGAAAACCTTCAGCCCCGGCCAGCAGAGCTTCCAGAGGAGATGGGTTCCCATTGTTGACATTTTCTGCCGTATCCAAGACCATTGACTCCGACTGGAGGAGATACAATACAAAGCTGCTGGCTATCCGATGCTCTAACCTGCATTTTAGTGTCAACGAACATAAACAAAAACTTTTCTCACCACCATTTCAAAGTCCCCGTGGTCAACTTCGCTCTGATCCTGACTCCCTTGTCTGCCCTCCTCTCCCCCAGTCAGCACCGAGGACTGCATTTTATCATCTGCATCATCGTCATCATCGTCATCCTTGTCTCCTGATGAAATAAGTAAAACAACCTTTATTGTAACCTTTACTGCATCTGGACTAAAGAAGTACCACTCACACCTAAGACAATGTTCAATATGTGTGATTGTGTCTTGTCAAGTAAAAAAAACATTTGGGAATTTGCTCCTGAATTCAACTGTGGCTTTGAATGAGGCCAACTTACCCATGGGTGTGTTGGATCGCGGGGGAGACGGAAGGGTGACATGACGCCGCTTGTTTCGTGGTCGAAGCACTCTGATGAGAGCCTGCTTGCACGCAAAGCTTACAGCTGTGTCCTGAAATATTGTTAAAAAGCAGTAGGATCAGCTGATATAAGTAGGAACACTGCATAATCTCCGGTAAGCAGAGTCCCAGAACTAATCTGACAGGTCATCACTCACAATGTCAGTTGCTTAAAGGCTGATGATGGTGTTTCGAGTGATCGACAGATGGGTTCAACTTACTGGACACAGCAACATCTGCATGTAGATTTTGGAGGCGACATTAATGTAGTCCAGTTCACAGGTGCAGTATGCATGGATAATGTCCACCAGGGCGTTAACAGTTGCCTCGACGTGAGTTAGTCCTAGACAATAGGCAAGTAGTAGACAGTGGTGTAAGAAAATAAATAAATAAATACATAAATAAATCATACAATGTCTTCATAATTAGGCAGACAATTTCCACATACCAGGTAAGCAAGCAGGAGCAAGAAATGCATTCTTTGGTTTTAATGCGTGGAGCTTCCAGAAGTTATTAATGAGCTGTGTGATGAAGCCACAGCTTTCACCATCCACAAGTTTTTGCCCATCATCGGCTATATCTGTATGGAGAAAAAAAGAACATGAATAAAGACATGCTTAAAAAAAAAATGATACAGCAAGGAAATTACATTACATACTTTGATGCAATGTTCAAGATATTCATTTGGCCCTTACCAGAGTCATGGTGTGACGACTTTGTTTCTGTGAAATGCACCAAGTTGTTGGGTCTCATAATTGCAATGGAGCGAGCCGTGATCACAAGCCTCTGGAAGACATCAGGGTCGAGCTCCCTGCCTTCACGGCTGCAGCTGTTCAGACACTGCACTGCATTACTCAGCAAGGACTGGTCCTGGTGGAAAGAGGATAGGAAGTGACACCTCAGCTATTTGAAAGCTGATTTTACCCATTGTTTCTTTTCCCTTTTTGAATCACTCTGGCTGTCAAAACTGCTAAAATTATTATTGCAATGCCAGATATTTTTAGACAGCATATTGCATTACTTTGGCTATGTAAAAATTCACTTTCCAGCGAGACTACTGTTTTACCTTGTGGTTGTGGTAGGCTGTGCGACTGGTGTGCAAGCTTGCGAGAAGTCCCTTGGTTTGGTGCTGCACACCTGCAGGGGTTGGCATGGACAGCAGGAGGGTGGCCAACTCCAGAGCTGCAGCCTTATTCTTTTCCTGTTCAGATATACAGATAAGCAGTCAAGATTGCTCACAGAAAACATTCTCAACATTTATTTTTTTGGAAAGAAAACCATATAACATGTATACCCTTTCATTAGAAGAACCAACTGCAAAACAGCTTTCCAGAACCTCGAGGGAGCTGACAACCAACCTGAAATCAAAAAGCCCATCAATAAATCAATACACTTCCAGGTAAAAGTAACTTCATAACGCAGCCAAACAAACAGATTTAATTTCAACTGGGTGCAATCAGTGCTGCTTTAAATGTGAATATACTGAATGCAAGGAAATATGTTAAACTAGCAAATGCATACATGTGTGGTAATAATGTATGGCATGTTCACAGTCTCAAGCATGGACACACAAAGCGACACACGTGCACAAAACCATACAAACAAGCAGAGAAAGGGCAGTTACTAACCGGTCCAAGGTTGATAAGGACTCAGTTTCACAACTTTTTTTAGCAGTTTTTTTGGGAGCAAAAGAAAAAGAACAAAAACAAAGAGTGAGGATCACAGAAAGAAACAAGTGAAATTAAATGATTCCGTTGAACATAAGAGAAGCATGCAAGAAACAAAAAGATGACATCTCGATAGCCATGCAATATATACACTTAAGGCAACCTAAGCCTCAAATGTTACACGTTCAGACTCAGTCTCAACAACTCCTGCTACGCAGATGGACACATGAAGGGTTAAAATATGCAAGAAGTGTGTGAGATGGATAAAACCTTGCACACTGATAACACGTCTTGTTAACATGTGAGATAAGAGGAAAAGTGGCTTGGATCATTCGTTCCACACCAATTAGTATTAAATAAAAAAAATAAAAATAAATAAAACAATAGAAGAACCCAAGTCAAGACAGTGCTCAAAGACTGCAGAACCATCTGATCAAATCATGTGTGATTACATGAAGGCTTTAAAGAGGCCAAAGATCTGTGTGTGTGAAGCTTATACCTCTCTAGTACACTGCCACCAGTGGTGGTTGGGATGGCTGTCTCTCCATCGGAGGTACCGTTGCCTTGGTTGAGGTTGGGACTGCAAACGTTGTTTACGGAGGCAGAAGAGAAGTCCTCCGGTGGATCTTCCGGCCAGCCAAACTGCTCCTTGGTTTTGCCGTAGATCTTGATTGAATCAAGCATGGTGACACCAGCTGGGTCGACAGAGGCTCCAACTTTATGGCAAAAAAAACGAACAGAACAATCCATTACAAAGCAGGTTCCCAAAGCAGCTGCAGATCGGATGCAATCCATGCCAGCGCTCTTACTGAAGATGGACAGTTTCTTGTCAGCCTGCAGGGCCTCTTCTCTGGTGAAGGGAAAGTCGAACCAGCGTGCTCTCGTCAGGTTTATCTGCATGGTGCGGCCAAACACCTCCACGTATGAAGGAGCCCTCTCGATGGCCTGCGTGCCCACCTGCACACGCATGCCCGTCATCACCATCGAGCTGTTGTTGTTGACCGCTTCCACGGTGAAGCCGCCAGGCTGCGATGGAAGGAAACAGGTTTGTGAGAGGCAAACTCACGCATTGACAAGAGGTATCTTTGTATATTGCTTCTTGCATAGGCTTCGATTAATTATGTTTAAGAGCTGGAGGGTCCCCACCTTTGTGTTGGCCACGTACATCCCAGTGGAATTGAGTCTGTGCTTAATCTGTTGTCCGTTGTAGACCTGCAGCAAGTCATTGCCTCCAAACTCTACTTCTGTCAACTGCTGGTTGTGTTCAAAGAAATCCACTGGAAATGTCACCTGACTGGAGGTCCGGGTAGCTGTGGGGGTAGGGAGAGGGGTAAATAAAAATCCATCAGTTAATCTGAAATAATTAACAGTCAAACGATCTGGACCTTACACTACAACTACGACTACTAATAAATAAATAAATAAATATCGTCAGAGCATTATTCACAGTAAAGGGATCATAATGTCAGTATGGGTTAATTTGGCATTACAACTCACTTGTAGCCGTAGCTTTGCGCTTGCGAACTGGCTTCAGGATACTGATGCCGCAGCTGGGCTGCAGTGACGGTTGCAGCCAGTAGGAGGTGTTGTCCACATTGGCCATGTAGATGCGCAGGCTTCCGTCCTCACACAGAAGAATCATAGTAGTACGCTGCTGCTCATTACTGGCTGTGTGTCGGATAGCCACCATATCTTGAATCTACAGAAAACAAAATAGATTTTAACTTAAAAAAGAAGTAACATTGTTCAAATTATGTTATATTCCAAGTTTATTAACATCATGACCAGGAGACTGGTACTACACTTGTCATTTGTAGATGCTTTACAACTTTTATTTCACTCGTGTGCATCATTGCTGTCCCAGATAAGACATCACCGAGTTGTGACTTAGCAAATGATTCCAGTAAGTAGCCCTGACCTTTGCCTTGGCTGGCAGTGTTTTAATCTCCTGGATTAGGAAGGTGTCTGGCTTGACCATGATGACCAGCGGTATGCCAGTTGTCTGCTGCACGCAGCAGACTAGGCCTGGATGGTTCATGACTTCCGACCATTGGCACAGAGCAGGCGACATCTTACTGCTGCCGCCGTTGGAGCTGCAGGGGACATAGCGGCACGAAGGAAATCAGCGACTTGGTAAAACACAGTTGTTACCCATTGCATGCCGCACATGCGGTGGTTGTTAACCACTTAAAATATTGGGAGAGCTTACCCTTTGACGTTGATGGGAAACAGTCGCTGCACTTCAGTGGTGCTACGGCTTACTGTAGCAGCGAAGGACTTCCCTTGGCTGTAGCTGAAGAAAAGCATCTGAAGCACATGGGAGTAATAGACGGAGACGCCGCCACCGGCTACCTGCCCGTTGCTGTCCTGGAGTTGCAAAGAAAGAGCAAAACTTGAGATTTATGCCGCTTCAGGCAAGAAAAACAAAACTGTTTTACTCGGCCCGAGTCTGGGGTATTGATCTTGCTTACCTTCAAGTCCTCGTGGGTTATCTCCAATACATTTGTGACATAGAAAGGGCCATGCTGGGCACTGCTGGATTCATCCATGAGTTGAGTGTACATGTAACCCGCTGAGGACATGATGGCAATGACACTCTTCCCCTCTTCATTGAAAAGGAATGTAGCGTCGCGGATTTTGGAACTTGGCAGCAAGAAGTAGTACATGGGACTGAGGGCATCCACGGACAAGTCATAAATCTGTTGTTTTTAAAAAAAAAAAAAAAACAGATAGGAATGAGTATGACAAGTTCAACAATGTTCATTTCACATACAGCAAGTAGGACAAATAATATTACAAAGTCAAAGATATTTTCATTTAATAGTAAGGAGGCCAAGTAGATTTAGTAGTAGATAGCAGAAGAGTCTTTTTGTTTTGTTTGAACGTGCCTTGACAAAGTCAGCAGTGATGATGGCGAGCTCGGTCTGGGAGCCTGGTAACCAGATGGCTTTGATGATGAAGTTGCCTGTAGCCAGTTGTGGGTGTAACACCAGATGGTCCGACACGGAGCCTGTGCTGCTGAACGTTAGTACATGGCAATCCTGGAGAAGGGAAGAGCAAGAACAGTCAGATATTATCGTTCTGCACATACAACAAAAGTACTTATTGGTCAATAAAGAAAATGCTAACGTGGACACATTATTATTATCTAGATCAGCTAAAGAGTGGTGAAAGCACAGTTTCTGCATTCTTATTCAACGTCCAGGATGCTGGTTGTCAGACCTTGAGGCCGCACACAGCCAGGTAGTCTTCATTGCAGGGGTTTCCAGTGAGGCTCAGAACAGTGAAAGGGACTGGAGCAGAGGCCAGTCGGGTCAGTGTCAGCTTCCTCTTGCTGGAATCGGCCTGTTTCAGCAGGGTGGAAAGCTGCAGAACGGTTATCTAGAAGGCAGAAGAGAAAAGGAGCTCAGTTAACATAAAACATTATGAACGTGCGCTGAAATAGACTGCGGCTGGAGGAGGAAGCTTTGAAGAGCACCTTCCCCTTCTCGTGGCTGACTGCGAGGTGCTGGCGGCGGCCATGTGGTGACGAGAGGACGCACATGGCGACGCGGCGCAACACATGCGCACTGATGAGCTGGCGGATGGTTTGTCCCTGGTCACCGCTGTAGTTCATCCGGACATTTTCAAAAGCCCCTTCCTGAGAGCCAAGCGTGGGCACCTGTAGGGAGACATTTCACGACATATAATGTTTAATTTTAAATAACTTTTTAAGCTCCGAGTAAAGTGGGTGTTTTGTTCCACACAGTCAAAGTCTTCGCACCATTAACTGGTCCGTCATTTCAACAGTTTTGTCTTGAGTGTGCAGTTCGTTGAGGGCTTGCTGGGCACGGCTGCTGCTTCCCACCGCTGACGCCTGCTGGAAGTTTGTCTGGATGGCCTCCATGAGGAACATGAGCATTTCCAGAATGACCGCTGCAGTCGACGATGCCGTCTGTCAAGAAGAGCATTTTGTGAATTCCTCCCCAGTGCAAAAAGAGCAGAGCAGGAGTTTTGGTAGCAAGGAAGAAGAAGGACTGCACAACATTTGATCTCACCACTTGCGCCAGCAGCTCTTCCTGGCAGCCCTCAATGTTCTTGCACACGCTGCTTTTCTTTGGTCTGTCTTCATCACCTGGCTTGCCATCACAGATGGTGACCTTGCCTTTGTCGGCGGGTGACGCGTTCTGGTGACGGATGGCGCTGTCGGGCATCCGCAGCTCACTCTGGAAGGCAGACGACTCTTTGAGGGTAGAACCCATGCCACTGCTGGGGCTGCGCTTGACCAGGGCCTGTGGACGGCCATGGCAGAAAGAGAACAGAGTGAGAACAGCAACACTATTGGCATTAGCATGAATATTTAACGAGATATGGCAATGTGAAAAACAAAGTGTTTAGCTTTGCAATTTAATATATACTGCTTTGACTTTTCAGCTAACAGAGGCTGTGGTGACAAAGGCTGAATATTGAATTTAAAAAATATATAGTGATGACTAACAGAATATCACATAAACAGTAATAATGTAAATTAACAATCTAATCTATATATACATATATATTTAAAAGAAAAAAACATCCAAAGAGAATCAATAATCATGAGAAAAAACTAAACATCTTAACTAAAACTAGAGACAAAATGCATTTGATGGCTTGTTTTGTCGTCACATGCACTTGATAAATTCATCACATTACTTTAACTAGGAAAGCTAGCCTCTTCAGCTGCACATAGAAAACATCTTCCCTCATTCTCTGGCCACACATGTGGGCTAGCTATAATCCTGACCAAATGAAATGACGGGATGGAGGTCAATGGGTGAATGACTTGCAAGCCAAAGTTACCGCTGTCGTTCTCTTCCCATGATGACCTGAGGTATTCGGTCTCACCTGGCAGCTGCCATCCTCTTTGGCACCGCAGTCACAGAAGAAAGAGCCATATTTGGCATAGGAGATCTCATGGTCTTTGTGACAGACCTTGGCGCACACTGTACATACACCTACCCCATCTACCATCTTACAGGTGTGACAGTGGTACCTGGAGAGTGAAGGGGACACTACTTTAGTCAGTGTTTAAAAAATGTGTGAATCTAAAAACAATCTCTTTATAATGAATTATAATGAAATGGTCTATTTTAGTTGTCCAGATTATGACTCGCTACTTTGTTACATGTTTCTAGTTTTTATCGCCATGGAATTTGAACTTACCAATGCTGGTTCATGAATTCCTTTTGAGTAATGGTGAAGGTGCAGAGTTTGTTGCAAAGAGAATCTTCATCCTATGGAACAACAAAAAGTTAATTGTGACTTGATTTTAACTTTTGTTTCAGTGAGTCACATAGACAGCTATTTCTGAACTGTGTGCTTGATATCTTATTGTTGTTAGAGTTTAAGAGCTCTTGAATGAGACTGGCCACACATAGGTCATCTCTAGGGAGGAACTGAGGGGTGAGATCTCACTGAATCTTCTGCCTGGGAATCGTCCTCTTCTACGGCCAGCTCTTCCACCCAGTCCGAGTCCACCTCCATGGCCTTCTCTTCACCCTCCATCAGAATGGCTGAGGAGCCTTGGCCATTGCCTTGTCTCAAGGCATTCATCACGTCGGCCAAGTAGGATATGATGTGGCATGAGCACTCCAGCATGCTGGCATGCTGAAATGGAAAGGGAATAAAAGCTTAACTTAACCACTTTAATCAATGGTTAGAGATGCACAAGCTGGGCCACACAGACTTACCTTTCCTTGAGACAGGTTTATGCTCACTTTCTCCACTACGTTTTTCTGTGTTAAATATTTCTTACTGCAGAAACAAAGTTTGACAAATGATTAACACATGGTAAAAACTCTGGAATGTATTCTAACATGGTGAGCGGTTTGTTTCTGGTTTAAAAAAAATTATAATCCCAAACATCTGGGCAACGGCAAAAAAAAAGGTTCCACGCACAAATTCGGCAAGAAACGTGCGTGCCTGTGAAACGGATTTCCTACCATCTGGTGAGCCAGTCAATAGCTGCCCTGTGAAGCTGCAGGTGGCCAGCTCCTTGTCCAGCGCTGGCGAGCGTGGCCATGATGACCATCAACTCGGGAAAACCCGTTCCGTCGCCATTCGCCAGCATGTCCGTCGCCATAGGGATGAGCGTGTTGAGGAGGACTGTGCACACGCCCTCGCCCACCTGGCTGTTGTCACGCACAATGTGAGTGGTGAGCAGCTGCAGAAGCTGCCGGTTCTCTTGCACCACTTCAAACTGCTCCGAGTCCTTTGGCGGAGCGGCTGTCATGCGAGTCAGCCAGGACTGCAGACGAGAGGGCTCCACACAGGCCAGCTGGGCCAAAGAGCCGCACAGGCACAGCAGGCTGGGGTTTGGGCTCTTTTCAGCTGCGTATACAGAAAGTATTATTGTGAGGTTGAGGCCAAGTTGAGCTGGCACTTCCTTATGCAGAGGAGAGGATTTGTTTTTTGTTTTTTTCCCTATTTATACTGTTTTCTTGCTTGATAAAGAATATCAATGCTGCATTTGTAAACAGAACATCAATAAAATGTAGCACACGTTCAGATGCCATGAGGATAAAACAATACATTTTAAGCAGGTTTTGATCCTTTTCAGTGTAAACGACGTGATATACAACTTACTCAGCTGGAAAAGCTTTGTGAAGAATTTTAGCACTCTGTTGCAGAACTTTGCAGACAGATTTTCATTGGCTGTTGCCATCATAATCTGGACAAGCTCTCCGCTGGGAAAAATAAGCACAAAGGTAAGTAAATGTGTCTTTTTGGGTGCATATAATAACAACAACAATAACTTAATCAGATGAATAGATACCCAAAGGAAAGAAACTCCTCCATTGCCTTGCGGACTTGGCTGTTCTCAAGTTGCTTTTCAAGGTACTGAAGACATTCCTCGAGGACAGATTCATCCAACCCACTATGAAAAGATTGAACAAAAAATAATAATAATGAAGAGTTGACCATAAGACAAATGTGTCAGTCAAAATCTGGAAATCTGGGAAGGGATGCATAGAGTGGCTCTCCTGAACCCACTTTTAAATGTGAGCATTTTGATATGATATGAGCATTTGATTCATTATTACATGGCTGACCTGTTGGGATCTGAGTGATTGGCAATGATGTTATAACAGCCTGTGACCAGTCGCTCGTACACGCGGGCGAGGAAAGCATCAGACTCTGAAGGGCCAAGGATTCTCTCGAGGGACGTGATGCTGATCTCAGCCACGCTCTCGGTGCTGCTCTCCAGGAGGAGAGGCAACAGGGTGCGCACAACCTGGGAGGGATTCAGCTCCTCGGTGCTAAAGAGACAAGCATTGTTGGTTTAGGAATAGCGGCTTATTTAGACCTCATTTCAGACATTTATTCAACACTATTGGTTCTATTCTGAACAATCTTGAAAAAATGGTAAAATGAGCACTCACACAATGAGATCACCCGAGAGACGAACCAAAGAGAGCAGGATGTGTTTAAGAGAAGAGGCCAGAGGCAGAGACTGACAACTCAATGTCCCAAGGTGAGCAGCTTGGATGGCACTGATGTAGCTCTCCGATGGAATAGTATCATTGGCAAATGCATTTCGCTAAGTGAGGAAAAACAAGCAAATAAGGGTTTTAATTTAGAAGTTCAAAGTCAGAGAAATATTGGTAACACATTTAAAAAATACATTTTACTTTTGAAAAAAGTAGGAAAGACTATAGATTAGGATTGAAGTTAGGAGTTAGGATTGAAGACTACCTGCACCCCTTAACGTAATACATTCTAATTGGACAAACTAAACCTGGACATAACCAACTTCAGAACATACCCATGATCCAATATTGGGAAATTCATTGGTGTGAATGCTGTTCCAAGTGTCACAAATCGTTTGTATAGCCGTTGGCAAGTTCTGCATGATGCTGTGGCCTGCGTAATTGAAAAGCAATTACATTAAAGAGGAAGTGTTTGCAAAAAAGTGTGCAAAGGGAATCTATTATTGAAAAAAACAAAACAAAAACCCTGTATAACGAACCCAGTAAGTTGGCTTTGCAGCGAGTGGAGCCGATGGACAGCACTGCAGCATAACCTTGCAGCTTAGCATCTGTGAGCTTGTTCTCTCCTTCTTCTGGGATGTTCATTAGAAGGTACGACCTGGTGATGATAAAAGTGGTTTCATATATTTTATTTTTTTTATTTTTTTTTAACTAGCTAACTAAATATCAGAACAAACTTGACTGTGCAAAATACAGCAGCATTTCTTGGAAGAATAAAGTTGGTTTATATTTTGTTCATGATGCTTAAGGATGTGAAAGGAAATACAGTGCTGACCTTGTAAATGCTGTGTAAACATCAGTGAGCTGCAGCGTGGCAGGCAGCAGGTTCTTTGTGATCTCAGATGACTTGTGTGCGTCCGTCTCAATGGCAACTTTGGACAAATGCTCATCCAGGGAAACCTGAACCTTGGAGATGACGGCGTCCAGGGTGTAAATGGCTTGCAAAGACGGTAACTGATGAAGTGGAGCGATCGCATTTGGATCGACACTGGAAAAGGTCGAAATCTGCAAGGGAAAAAAAAAAAAAAAGACGTCAAGAAGTCAGGGTTACGCTAAAAGTATTTTGCATGGTCATGGATGAGCAGGGCAACAATGACAGGGTTGTGAAATGCTACCTGTCTGGCGATGTACTCTTCTGCCAGCTCTATATCATATTTCACAGTGCTGCACTTTGCAGCAGTCATTTCAACCAGAGCGGCCGCCTGGTCAGCTTTCAATCCCTGCTTCACCAAGTGCTCCTATCATGATATGGGCAAATTAATCAAGGTTATTTGATTTAAATACACTACTACTCATTTCTTTATATGCCTTTTTTGTAACACATTTATATGTGGACTTTTTAGACTTTACAGACCTTGATCCAGTTCACATAGGTAGATACTCGGAGACGTGAGGACCACCGCAGTGTGTGCAGTATATCACTCTCACTGGGATCGCTGAAGCCACTCTTTAGCTGCTCCATGTAGGCTTTTGAGGGTGGTAAAATTCCCAGAATCCTCCACAGTATCAAGAAGTAGTACTGGAGGGAACACGCCTCCTGCGAGAGTGAGAAACAAACACGCACCGTTACCCACTCAGGGTCCAAGCTGAAGTCAATGGCTGGTAAGTCTCTAAACAAATTGAAATTAAACATGTTTGTTCTCACCATCGGAGAGATGGGCTTGTTTTCTTGTCTTCTAGCAATGTCGAACTCAGAGCCTGCCGCCAGGAGCGAGATGAGCCATGCGTAGAGATCATCATATTTGACCGATCCATTAAGAAGTTTAGGAAAGACCTGCCCAGGAGAAGGTTGTTAAGTATAATGAAGCTCTGGGTTGGAAATAATATTAAAACACATGTATGCTGAAACTAAAGTAATTACTTTGCTGTCCAGCCTGCTGATATCATCTTCAGAAGCTTCTGGGGACAAAAGACAGTAAAATTTGGGCTGGACAGTTGAATCTAGGGATAAAAGACAACAGAAATAGTGAGACTCAGGAACCGAATTGATGTGAAAGTGACTACGTTTCAATGCAAATTCTTGTCGGCAAAACATACTTGTTACTTTTGACATTGTCACTGCTTTGACCACTGTTCTTACCTGATGAACAGTGTTTAGCCCAGTTCTCCTCCACCTCCTTGAAGCCATAGTGAAGTGGGAGACCACTGCGTTTGCCACCGTCCTGAACAGACCCAGACTCAGAGCATGGTGGAGTGAGGAGGTTATACTGCACCTAAGAAGACATTGCACAGAGAAGATATGCGTTTTCTAATTAAAGTCGATTATGATTTTATGAAAAAAAATAAATTAAATTAAATTAAATTAAATTAAAATGACAGTTTAAAAATAGCTATTAACCTGCTCAAAAAGGTACAAGGGAGGTCTGGAATAGTGACGCAGCAGGTAGTCAAACACCAGACAAAGGCGGGCCAAGTTGAGAGGAACAGCCTTGAGCTGGGAGTCTCTGCTCTGTGCCACCTCGGTGATGGCCTGCGTGACCTGGGTCAGGACTGACCGTCGGCCACGCTCGGACAGATTGTGAAAGAGGAGCAACAGGAGCTGGAGGTGTTCCACGTTAAGGTCGTCTTCTCCGTGAACAGAGCTCTGGATGGTGTTTTGCTTTAGTGTTCCCAAAAATCTGTAAGAAAAAAAAAAAGATTGAAAAATAAAGCATTCATTGGAGAAAACAAAAAGCCAAAATCATAGCATGCCAAATTAAGAAAATATTAATTTTAGCAATTTATGTTTGCCGTATTTCTCCAAATACTATATAAAATGATGCTTTGACTGGGCTGTAATTACAATAGGATCCACTTGTCAACACTGGTTAATGTAAAAAGTCAGTTTGATTGAGAGTGAAATACCTTTCCCAGACTTTCATACACTCAGGCACATCTGGTTCTCCTTGCAAGGTGGCTTTGTGCTGCCAAATGAGGAGAAGCCTGGAGAGCACCGACAGTGACTGAGGATGAATGTACAAGGGCCAAGGACCCTCTGAAAAGGGAGCAACACCCAACTGTTGAAGAAGTGTATTCTGGAAAAACAAAAGGTAAGTATAGGTAAATATAACAATTCAGAAATAAGAGGGTCATCAAAAAAAAACACCCTGATTTTTGGAGATACTTTTCCGTCTCTTACCTGCAGGGCGGGGGAGGGAAGATCTGAAGTTACCAGAGTGTGATTGAAATGGTACAGAGCTAAAGAAAACACCTCATCGGAGGAGCCTGTCAAAGACAGAAACCATCAAAAATGATATACTGATACATTTGCTTGATGAGTGGGGGACCTAACAAAAACAAAGAAATAAAAACATCAGACACTTTGCATGACAGCCATTTGTTTGTTAAGCGCACCTTTGACATCTTTGTCCACATCTTTGATGATGCTGGCAAGCGTCGCCATGTGCTGCTCTGTGAGAGACACGCTCAAGTAGTTGCGGATGAAGTTGTTCCTCGACTTCAGCATTGAGGTGGTGACAAAGTTGAGAATGCTGGAGGCTAAGCTGAGAAACTGTGGGAGGGAACAAGTGAGCATGCAGAAAACCTGTTTTAGCAGACAGACAAACTGCTCAGTGAGCATAAAAACAGAATGACTGATTAAACTGAATCAGTGAATGGGAAATGAGCGTCAGTCCTCACGAGTTCTGGGTCTTTGCGGCCAGCTAAAATGTTGCCGTTCTCGCTCGGATTCTGCTTGCTGGGGCTTTTCAGTCTGGGAGAGGTCTCCAGTGGCGGGGGCGGTGGCGGTGGAGGGGGAGCAACTTTGTCTTTGGTGGGTGAGATTGTCTCTTCAAACCAAAGCCCCAAGATGGGTTCGCTGTCATCGTCTAGAGGGGGAAAAAAGGGAAACTCATTCATAGGAGTCCTTTTGATTGTTGCATCGACACACAGAGGACTCACTACATATTTGTGATGTGGTTGTGCCATTTTCAAACAGGTGCATCACTACAACACTGTGGACACGAGCAAAATGCTGGTCTGATTCACTTTTCTAACACGTAGTGACCTTCAGTGGGTGACTATCCGCTTAAAGACAACTATAGAATTTCACTGCAGACAGCATTACTGTCAATATTAATATCTGCATGAAAGATGCAAGACCTTTTATTATTCCAAACAGCTAAACGTTAAATTAAGTGAACAACATGAAAAAGACACGAGTGGTTAACATTGTAACACCTGATACATGGTTACACCCCAGTGACACCAGCCTGCTATCTAATTAAATAACAACACACAGCTGGAGGCTCTTTACATTTTTCATCTAACTCATCCTGGGGTTCATGTCTGGTGTAAATGGTGCCATTTTATTGGCCACATTGCAAGGCACATAAAATGTCAGATATGAGATGCAAAACTATCATCTGACAGACAAACAGCCATCTGCTGAGACAATATCATCCATGGTGGAGTCAAGAATGTATCAATTAGTGTTAGTGGAGCCACAATAACAGAAAGACAACTTCTTTACTTTAATTTCTATGTTTCAAAGCTTTTGCTTTTCAATTGTAAAGGATGTGAATTATATTCTAAAGGTGTAACATGACAAACGTTCACCACAATTCTTTGGCAGAAGCTCCTGCTGTCAAAAAACAAATCACTTCGCTGCCAACCTGATCCAACTCAGATAAGATGATCAGGCAAATGTTTGCTGATCTAACCAAAAACTCTAGTCAATTCTGTGTTCTTCCACCAAGCCAACTCCCAAAGCTTTGTGCTGTAACATTATCCAGAACAATGAATGCACCGCTTGCAACAAAATTACAAAGCAAAACTCGATGGGGAGGTCAGTTTCAACAGGGCCAATGCTTTGACTTTACCCTCCTGGATGGCAACCATTTGAACTCTAACACCTGCACTTGTAGGAAGTGATTAGGAGAGCTACTCTACTGCTTCATTGGCAAGTCATGACTTAATTCGGCATTATTTGGTAAAATATAAAGATTGCACCAAAAAAAAAAGATCACTGGATTGATTTGAACAGGAAATTTGTGGTGATTGCTCGATAATATCCCTTTAGTTTATATTCACAACTGCATGCAACATACAAAACGTCATAACTTCTTCAGTGACAGCAAGACGTAGCAAGGTGTGATTGAGTTTCTAATTTTTGAGGACAATTTGAAAGTCCAATGTTCAAAAATAATACCACTGTTATGGCCTCGGGTGGAGATTACTGATGGAATGCTAGTCATGTGTTTTAAGTAATCCAAAATCTTTTCACGTTTATACTGAGACGCAGTTCACAAACTTTGACTTAATATCACAATATTGTGAAAAGCATGCCTCAGTAATCACCTGTAATTTAGTTAACCATTAATAAACCAATCAATACAAAGATGCTAGCTCTAAACTGAGGTTTTAACTGCTGTAAAAAATAATTGAAAAATAAAAATATGTCACATTTATCATACAAATATCAACACCAGTGGTATTATCATTTGAATCACATGAAACCACAGATGAAGCTCTTGAACAAAACATTAACATTTTTAACAAAGGTCAATTTGCATAAATGGCAACCAGCGTGCCGGTTTGCCCAAGTGTCTACATCTGTGGCTGTGTCATTTTCTAGGCTATTGGGGCAGCACAGCTCAGAGCCTAAATTGTGAGACAAACAATGACAAAAAAATGAATCTGGGACAGTGACGTGGAAACCAAAGTCTTTGACCTGAGGACAGAAAACTGCTGACCTGAGACACAAGCTGCACTTGTCTTCTCCTGTCTTCTCTCTGCTGAGATAGTAGAAACTGTCAACTACACTGTCATCATGTAGGTGAAGGGACAAAATTGAAATTGTAACACTGTGTTCATGTGTTTATTGTTCTCACTTCTGACATAACCTGACTGGCTGATCTTCCAACATCTAGCCTGATTAAAAGCTTTAATTTGACAAGTTTACATGTTCATACAGAGACATTGCACAGCTTTAAGTCGTGTGGAACAATCTGAGAGATGTTTTGATGGTCTTACAAGAACCGCTAATTAATAAATAAAAAACAGGGAATAGAAAAAATGAACAGGAACAGGATGGCTCCTTTTATTTTTATGATTTAGAAAGTGCATTCAAATTCTACAAAGTTTAACTGCTTTTGAATCTGTACTTTTTTAATTAAAATATCATATTTAAAATTACTTTTAATTTGTATGTATAAAATTCTTCCTTTGGACTTTCCTGTTACAAATGCTCTCCAAAACATGTACTTTCTGTGTCTACTTGGAGCGGGGAAATTGTTGAGTCTACAATGTGAATTCATAAATATGCAATTGAATTCTAGGCTGATGTAATTGCATGAAGTCAATCCAAATACCTTGGCTGCTATCCTCCTCTGTACTGCTGAAGTCATCCTCATAGTAAGTGTTTGAATCGGTGGAAGCGCTGGCATCACTGCTGACTGAGCCCTTCCTCTGACGTTGCAGCACACAGGCCTGTTGGAGGAAGGCAGAAATCAATGACCAAACTATTTATGATTAGGTATTTGTCGGAGGGCATGTCATGTAAAAAAAATTTAAGCTTTGGAGAAAAACAAACTAATTAACAGCAATTCATTTGCAATTATGATTTTTTCAGTGGCATAAACACAAACAGCACCTTTTTGTAAGACGTGGAAAGAAGGGTGAACAGTAGATTTGTCAGCGGGACGGAGTCAATGAGCCGCTGGACCCTCTGAATTGAAGTGCTCTGTGCCATGATGTTGAGCTCAGCTGGTGGACCGTCACTCGCCCAACCCTGCAGTTGGCCAGAGAAATCAGAGTTTACAAAACAAAACAAAAACACATTTGTGGGGAAGAATTACAGAAAAAGGCAATGTTGACAACCTAAATAAGAAAACTTACAAGACACAAACAAATGAAAGCTTATATGTATTTTAATATTGTCAACTAGGGGTAACCACATACACTGTTTGATATGTGGCACTGTGCACAGTTTCAAGTCTAAGACTGTTAACTGCTGAAAAGCTGTACTATTCACCCTGTGCAGAGCTTCCACTTGCAGATCCTGGAAAAGCGAAGTCAGCAGTTTGATGGCGTGGTTGGCCAGGATAACAGACAAAACTCCAAACCCTTGGTGTCTTGAAAAGAAAAAAAGTATCAAGTGTCACTGACAGAAGGTTCCTCCTGTTGTAATTTTATGGTATCCATTAATACTACACCATATTCACAAAAACTTTTATTTTCATGTCAGACACACCCTTTGCCAGGACCAAGTTTTGGCGATCCTGCGCCATCCTTGGTGCGTGCAGCAATATCCCGGACACGTAGGGCAGCAAGAGGATCTTTCTCTTTCCCTTTGTCTGCCAGTGCTGTGGGGCTCAGGTTCAGAATCAGGTACAGGCTGTTCAGAAGACACCAGGCTCCGAGCAACTGGAAGTTCTGGTAATGCTGAAAAATTAAGCATTAGAAAAGAATCTCAGATTTTATCCCACTTTTTAACTCTGAAAATTGTCAGTTTTTAATGAAGCTACAGCACAAGCAGCCCATTTCTTTATTTACTAATGCATAAAGCACTTACTTCCCCTCCAGCTCTGCGTGAGTTGCTGATGGCTTGTCCAATCATTTCATATATTTCCAGCTGCAACAAACAGGAATCAATTTTTAGCCCCGACTCTTCCTCGCTCACATGACAACAATTTAACGCAATCTAGATACTGCACAGGAAGCACTGCCCGCATACACTATGACACAGTAATATAATCTTTTTTTTCCTACAAATTATAATTAGTTTGATATCACTGTACTATAAAATCTACACAAATGCTGCATATTAAATTGTACTTACACATTTCTGGACAATTGTGGCTGCGTCATTTTCATAGTCCTCCTCTTTTGTCCCAGTGGATGCAGAGCGAAGCTGTAAACCGCTCCCAACCTGGAGAATGGCCATGCAAGTGGCCACACTGACACCTGAACAGGGAAAAGATTTATGTAATTCTTCTTTAAACATTTTTGGCTTCTGACTAACACAGAAGCAAACAAGCACAGAGTGAAAATGAAATGTTGACAAATAAGACATTGGTGTTATTGTATTGCAACACCTGTGGTCTACTCAGATACCCTCGTCAGAAAGAATATTGTTTACTTCCGACATCTCAAACCCAAAATAAGAGGATTTGATCAATGTACATTTATAGCGTACTGGACCCAGGTTGTGTTATCTCAGAGGCCTGTTGCTGAAGTCTCAAGAATCATATGAACACCAACCTTAACAGACTGACTCCAGTGTCTGCACAGAACATAAAGGACTAGCCAGTTCAATTTCCTTCTTAACTTACTGAGTAAACAATTATGGCCAATGACTGTATCAGACAGAAAATGTATGCACACAAATATGATAGTAATGAAGCATGAAGCATGGAGCATGGTTTACTTGGGTGAAAAGACAGTGAAAAGCAACCTTGCCCATAGTAATAGTAACAGCCCAATTTTGCTTTGTGTTTGCTTGTAATATATTATAGCACTTGAAATGACTGGGTCAATAATATTTTATGGCCAAAGCCTAATAACCTACCGGCATAGAGACAGCTCAAAGCCAGCACAGTCATATCGAGCAATCGTCCTGGCGTCAGTGGCTCAAGTACTGGCAGGGAGAGCGTGTCCAGAGCCATGGTCACATCAATCACCAATGAATGAAATCTGGGAATAGGTTTAAAAATAAGGAGTCAACTTCTTTTTAACTTCACATAATCCTCCCATTAAAATACATAACTTTGCATATAAATTTGCGATTACAGCATTAGAATAAAAAAAGATTCTGAAGTTAGAAATTATGAAGTACCCATTGCGAACAGCAGTGGCATCAGCCACTGTAGCAGGCATGATAAAGAAAGAATTGGCTGATACAGCATCCTGGAAACGGTTGATGTAGCGCAGGAAGTAGGGCAGGTTGAGGCACACTCGTAGCAACTTCTCAGACCCACCTGCAATTGTAAATATGAGTCAGGTTTAAATTACTCTCAGACATTTGGACACGATTAAAGTACACTTTTCCAGAAAAGCCCTGACAGCAATTAAATTAGAAACCATTGTGTTGGAGAAACCAGTGTTAAAAAAGCTGGACATCTGTAAACTTGGCTGCTGTTATACAAACAATTAATAAGCACTCACCAAGTTCCTGTAAGCTTGACACATTCTGAGAGACAAAGGCATTTTTCATTTTGGTCTGAATAGCTTGATCTGATGTGTGGTCATCGCAATCACTCTCGGCCTGGAATTTAGGAAAGTTTGCATTGAATTATGAACTGGTCGCATGGAAACACACGTGGCCACAATTTAGCACCGGTTAGTGATACAATCTGAGGAAAGATGTGGGCAGAGGGGGCGGGGGGTGTTCTGGAAAACTTGCCTGCATGTGTGATGCTGTAGGGGAGGCCAAGATGGTGGTAAGGTCAGGGTTGAAAACCGAGGTCAGTTGGTTAAAGAAGTTCATTTGAACTTCTTTTTGCCGAAGCTCTGGGTTCACAGCACTGGGTAACTCCTTGTGATCCTCCACTGTCAAGTGGCATGGACAGTCAATTTTAGAATGCATAACGCCAAAAAGTCGCAGTACATTTATTAAACAAAAAAAAAGTAATAAAATAAGTTCTAAATCAATAACAGCACCAGACTTACCATCTGAAAGGGTTTTGACAGTTTGAGGCAACTTGGCAGATTTCATCATAGCGGTAAAGGTAATGATCTCTGTGCGATCTAATCTGCTGCACCCAGTGCAAAGTCCTTTTATCAAAAGAATCAGGTGTTTCTGATGAAAAAAAAAAGTTATTTAAACAAAAAACACAAGGCTAATAAGAGCAAGCAAACAGTCTGAAGTTGTGAATATAAAACAACTACAACACTGTACCCACAGTGTAGTGACAACAGATTTTATTGGATGTTAATACATCAAAATAACAAACATGTCTTCATACCTGTGAGACTGCACATGCTTCGTCTGGGTTTTCCAAGCGCAGTAATGAGAATTCAATTAATACCTTGCATGCTGCTGCAACTGACAGTAGCTGATTTCTTGGTACTAAAAGACAAAGGTTCAAACAATTAGCAGGATAGAGAAAACAAAACCTCGGATTATTTAAAAATGTTTGCGTGGAACAATAAGAAAAAAGACAGATACATACTCTGACCACACACTGTGGTGATGTAGTGTGCAGAGAGAGCCACAAATGACGAGTAGAAAGGCTCATACTGTTTGTCATGATGAAGGATGTCTGATTCACTGCAAGAAAAAGGTCAAATATTTCATTAAATTCTGGTAAATATATATTGACTGAGATTAAATAGTGAGATGAAACATGATAAAACAAAGAAATTTAGTCTGGCCACACTTAAAGTAATGATGAAACCAGACTATGAGACTAGTCGTAATGATGAAACCAGACTATGAGACTAGTCCAGACCAGAGCTACCCAACATACAACAAAAATACATCAAGTTCAGTCCTTATAAAAAGCAGTACACACATTATCAAAATGTGTCATGGCAAATCAGATGCCCCAGCATTCCTCTCAAGACAGAAAGCATTACTCCAGCTCTGGTTACTACTAACGAAGAAATCTCCTGACAGATCCACCTGAATCTTTCACTTCTGAGCATAAGGATGTTTGTAAATAACACCGAACTCAATGTCAACACAGTTATCACAATAATTTAAAAATGACACCAAGAGGCCTTCTAGCCTGATACTGCATTGAGTAAATACAGTGTGTTTCTGAACAAACGAAACTTAGTGATTGCATAGCTCCCACAACATCATACCAAGAGGCACTACCACATTTGATGAGGCTCATGAAGTGACAATTCATATACGGTATAGCTTTACACAGTGACTGCATCACCCGAGGTCGTCAAATTGTTGTTGTTGTTGTTGTTATTTATTTTAATGAAATCGTTGGGGCAACGGTGACTCATCAAATGTAATGGGGGTAAGGTTGTGAAGTCACCGCCTACTGTAGCAAACACAGCTTTGGCGTAACAGCAGATAACCAAAACTGAATGGTTAACTTGTTGAAAAACGAATAGCGTTTGTTGACATTTCCATAAAATAATTGATTACATTGGGCCTAAACTAAAGGGGAAGGAATCGAGTCAAATGACAGTACAACATGAATGTGGCTGAGCCATTTATCAATGTTGCGTTGTCCAGCTTGTAGGGAGGGCCCATTAGCTTGCTGTTGAATGTTTGTGTCAGCGAATAGCTAATGATGAAGCAGAATTTTTTAAAACGTTCGAAGGCAGCGTCAAATAACATTCTTACAGTGATTGTGCAATGTAACGATTGCCTTTTCGCGAGGTATGCACCTTGACATTAGATGGTATTGACATAGGCAGGTCAAAATCAAAATTTAAATTGATACTTAACCTTAGCATATTGCTAACATCAGTGCAGCACTGGATGCCAGCACAAGTGAAACCCAATTAGCTGCTAGCAGCTAATGTTAGCTGGATAGCGCTTCCCATCGAACTTAGCTAGTCAAGTTAGCCAGTGAGCTCAATTGTATTAGGTCAACACAACCAGTATTTGGGCATACAGACACACGCAACTGAGTGACAGGAAACACATACCTGTTTATTATAGATCCGATTAGTAGAGGTAGCTCTTTCGTCTCAAAAGCGGTGTACGAAGCTGATAAAAGCGGTCGCACTGCCGCTGTCCATTCGTGTTCCCCATGTCCTCCGCTCGACGCCATCTTGAAGTCCCATGAAAAAACTACCTACTGGTAGCATAAACTGTAAAAGTCCAGCGCAGAGGCGCTCACAATCTGACAGCCCAAGGCTCTACAGTGTGCCCACCTATCTAGCATATGCGAGTTACATGTATGTCTGTAGATGTATAAAAATATTTGGGCGCACGGGGGCGAGCGAGTTCTTAACCTACGCTTCTTACAAACGCTAATTCGACTACAACATAAAACTACACTTCCTACAACCTCGAAATGTATTCATATCCGGGTAACGTTGTAGTTATTTGTCATGTGATTGACGCAGAAAATAATTGGGAGATGCTTTGCCATCTCTGTAGGGCTATGTGTATGTTATATCTAACGATTTAAACACCGGGATAGGCCAGTTCCAGGAAAGCTCAACGACGCTTGTGGTTTCCCTTATACCGTTGTTTGTATAAATGTGTACAGATGACGGACTGTCTTCCCCTCCCCTGAAGTGTCAGGTTGTAAAATAAGATGTTCTGACAAGCTACTTTTAGCACGTTTCGTTAATGTCACAAAATGTGCAGTGGCATGGACATCGCTCCACAAAACAAACATTACCACCGGTAAAACAAGAGTAAAAAACAAACAAAACCAAATCGTAACGATTTTTCAGCTAAGCTTTAATGTGGTGTTCGGCGCTAACATGTGTAAACTTTCATAGTCGTCGTTCTTTGTTTCCCTTTGTCTTAATAATCTGTGTCATCCTCGCCATTTCTATCTCAACAATGAGTTTGTTTAGTAAAAATCTGGGTACCTGGGTCAACTCTCATTTGGTTTGTTTAATTGTGTGGATACAGTTATCTGATATTTCTCTTGATTACAGACGTGAACACCACACCTCCCAGCCCATTTTTGCCCTTTCAACCCTGTTTGTTTTTAATCTGATTTTATTCTTGTGTTACATCTATTTTAATATTATCTTAATCTCTTGTTTTATATTATTATTTTATCTGTAAAGCGACTTTGAGCACCTGAAAAAGCGCTTTATAAATAAAAAACATTATTATTTATTATTATTTTATACTCCCAAAATATTGACAGAAAAGTACAAAAAAAAAATCCGTGGAAATAACAGAAGTTTTCGGAAACCAAACAGCAATATTAAGATAATAGTAAGTAGGTTGACAAAAGTTCAAGAAATATGATCGGTTTGTGGTTTGTGGTTTGAACTCTGTGTTTAGACTTCTACGATGTTTTGCTCAAAATGTAGGAATTACGCTGTAATTGAGAGGAAATCGATTGCATATATGCTGTCTTGTTGACTCAATCACCATTCAACAAATAGTAAATGTTGACTATCTTCTACATTGCCACAAACTCATAAAGTGTGTCAATATTTATCTAACACTTTATACACGTTATCTCCGACTGATATGTAATTACGGGCGGACGGTTGTCAGCACTTTTCTGCGGGTGGCATCAAACCCTCAAACGTCATGACACAATAAGGAGTGAGAGAATGATATGGCATTTTGCTTAAGGCAAAATTCAGTCTCTTGTTTCTTGTTTTCTTGCAGAACAATAAACGTTTGAAAAATACACTTCATATTAATGTTCTCGTATCTATTGTCATTATTATTATTTAAAAAAATAATAAAAAGATTTGTGTCAATGATGTAAAATACACATGATAATAAAATACGCAGTCTTAAACCTTACACCGTTTATTTCCTTTGGGGAGAATGTCGGAATATTAAGGGTATTCTCACGATTCTTACTTATGATGAAAGTACTTTATGCATTTGATCCTTAGGGGGCAGCACCAGTCTGTCACCAAGCAGAATTAAAGACAACTTCCGGCTTCGACGAGCAAGCCAAAGCTGCTGTTACAATGGCAAAGGCAATTTTACTGTTTCTAAAACTCATTGCCGTGTGCAGCATAGTCGAGGGCGTTATATGAAGATCAAGTGGGAAAATTTGACTGGTAAGATGAACATCAATGTTGATTTGTTTATTCGCGTATGAAGAGCTATGTTTTAATGTTGAAATGCTAATGCTAAACGCTGTCATAGCCAGTCGCTGTGACCCGGCGTGTGTGGGGGGGTAGATTTAGATTCAAAGAACATGTGAAAGAAAATCCGCTATGATCAAAAGCAGTGTTTTTGTATAGGTTTACATAAGGATCTTGCGCTTTTGTTAATGTCATTCACCCAAGTGGATACCAATAGATTAGTAAGGTTGTTGCATTATAGTCAATATGACGAAATTATCACTGTCCAGATAACGTATACAATTACAATGTCTACATGTTCCAAATAAATAAAATGTTTAAATATCTTAGTTTTGTGGCATAACTCCAGTGTGAACGTTTGTTTCTATTTTAATGAGTCACACATTAGTGGTTTTAAAACTTTGTAATTTAGCTTGCTGACCTTGTGACAGCTTGTTTTCCATAATTCTGCATTTCAGGAGGCAACAGTATGTGGGCAAGGTTCGTTTTTCCCATTTTGACTCACAGGTGCAGTCATCCAAGAAAGTAGTTTTGGCAACCGAGAACAATGTTTTTGCAGCACTCAATACCAGGACGGGAGACCTCTGTGAGTATTTCTTTTTATTGTTTATTATTATTATGCCTACTGAAAATAATGTAGCACCCCATGTGTAAATTGGAAAATATGTACAAACATATATATTAATGTTTTACAGCCTGGCGACATGTAGACAAGACTGGGCCAGAGGGGAACATCGATGCCCTCATGCAACATGGCCAAGGTGATTTTGCTGTGACAGTTTATCAAATGTCAATTTCCGGCTCTTTCATTGAAAGCAAATTCCTCATAACCTGCTGTCTTCTAGATGCGGTGCTGGTGGTTGGGAATGGCCGCCTACTGCGCTCCTGGGAAATAAACATAGGGGGTTTGAACTGGGAGATGGTGCTTGATTCTGGAAGGTGAGTATTTCTGGTTCATGCAACTGCTCTGTTTATAATTGTTTTAAAATGATCACGTTTCTGTTGTGCTTTCTAGCTTCCAGTCGGCTTGTTTAGTTGGACAGCAAGAAACTGTGAAACACGTGGCTGTTTTAAAGAAAACCGTCCTCTCGTTACATTATCTTTCCAATGGTCACCAAAAATGGGTAGAAAATCTACCAGAAAGGCAAGTATAGCTTCTCTGCTAGACCCTATTTGCACAAAGAAAGCAGAAACATTTGAGACACATGGCAATGCATCATCATTGCTGTGAAAAAAATCAAGCTGATCTGTTTATGTATCTTTGTATAGTTTTATTGTCTTTTTACATTTACAGTGACACTGTGGATTATCAGATGGTATATTCTGATGGAAATGGTCAAGTCTACGCACTGGGAGTTGTTCCTCATTCCCATATAGCAATTGTTGCATACAGTACTGAAGATGGCGAGATAATCAAACAGGTAATTTACCGCAAGTCTATCAGTGTGGAGTGGAACGCAAATTTGGGGAAATGTGTCTGTTTGGATCACATTTCTCTTGATCGTTTGCACAAAAAAGCAAGAGTTTTAATACAGTTCAGTAAATTCAAACTGCTCTTTTTCGCATGTGTTGCCTTCAGATCTCAGTCGAAGCTCCATGGCTTTCCAATGTACAAGAAAGTTGTACAGTAATTGGGAAGGGAATGTTGACATGCGTCGATCCTTCGGCCGCGTCTCTGTACATGCTCGACTTGCATGCAGACTCAGAGATGACCCAGGTCCTCTTGCAGGTAACCAAAGTGAATTTCAGCTATTTTATTTTGCAAAACAATAATGTGTAGTTTTTTTCACGCCACCCTAAACATTGGAAGTGTTTTTCTTTGTGGACACTGTATTTGCATTTTTCCTTTTTTTAATTTGCTTCCCTTTTCCCCCTGTAGTCACTAGGGCTTGAGGTCGCCACTGGCTTCCATCCAGTTCTAGTCTCCACCCAGCCCAACCCAGCTCGACCGCCGTTGTCTGAGTTCTTCCTTCAGCTTGGGCCTGAGCAGTTTGTGCTCCTTCAGCTCAACGGTGGCCAGATAGCTACGCTGAGGGATTTTAAGCCTGTATGTGACAATGTCTGTGTTTACACTTTTCTCTGATTGATGTTCCAGATCCACTTTTGATTGAGAACGCTCTGTCTTTTATTCTTAGGCCGTCTTGGTTTCATTTGCTACAACTGGAGAAAAAACTGTTGCTGCTGTCATGTCACCAAAAAATAAAACTGTGAGTAAATGTCAATCATGAAAAAAAGTTATACACTGAATCATGTCATGGTTTTTTCATTTTAGAATCTCATTTGAATTAACACAATGAATTGGTCATACTGTAGTTACTGACTTAATTTAATTGAAACTATTTTCCATGGCAAATAACTAGTTTACTGTTAGTAATGACTGTGTGACTACCTGTTGTGTTCTGCACAGGCCTGCAGTATAAACCTATTTAGTGCAGAAAATGGACGAAGACTTCTGGACACAACGCTCATTTTTGCTTTGGATTCAAATGGAGGCAAACCAGAAAAGGTTTGATTCTTCATAATTTCTCCATCACGTTTGCTCTGTTCCACACCAGCCAACAGGGATAAAACAGGTAGGCTTATGAAAACTTGTCTTTTCTTTTTAACCTTATTTATTTGTTGCTCTTTCTTTCAGATGTATGTGCAGGCATTTCTTAAAAAAGACGATGCTGTGGGCTACAGGGTCATGGTGCAGTCAGAAGACCACACCCTCACCTTTGTTCAACAACCTGGTACGTGTGGCATAAATGCTCTGAAGAAATACCATGTGGCACATTATTTTCTTCAAGTAATTCTTAGACAATGACTAATTGTAATAGATATTTATGGGTTTGATTTGGCATCATGCTGATGTTGTGCCCTTTGTTTGAACAGCCTATGATTTGCCATGGTTTTTACAGTGTGATTTGTGTTTTGATGTTGGTGTATGGTCACAGCGCACCTCATAAAACGTTGGGTATTCCACTTCTTAATCATCTCAGCGAGTGCCAGCATCCTGCGGAGCACAGGCGGACACAGTTTTCCTAATGTTCACATAATGTGGCTCTTTCCACGACCACAAGGGGGAAAAAATGTTTCACGTCCGTAATTTGTGGCAAACGTCAACACCATCTTGCATACTTGCTGCAGGGTGTGTGGATGAAAGTGAATGATTGCTTGAAAAAGAAATAATGTGCATTGTTTTCCAGGGCGTGTCATGTGGATCAGAGAGGAGGCGCTGTCAGATGTAGTGACAATGGAAATGGTGGATCTGCCTCTGACAGGCACGCAAGCCGAGCTGGAGGGAGAGTTTGGCAAAAAGGCCGGTAAATGTCAACCCAGATCCCCCCCTTTGTCCTTCAAACTCTACTGGGAACTAATATCCATAATAATACTTATTTTTCTAATGATTCTTTTAGACCAGATTAGAATATTTTCTTCACACTCCTGCATCCTAAAAGTGGCCGGATGGTTGTGAAATGTTGGCCAGTGTTTACCAGCTGTTTAATAGTTTTCCTCTAACATATAACCAGTATTTAAGTCCACTTAATGGTGACCTTTCCTTTGCTTTGTAACTCTTTAGCATCTTAACTGATCGGCGCTGCTTTCCTTACTTTCAAGGTTGCATTGCTTTATTGATAAGCTGATGCTTGGTTGTGTTCTCTTGGCTGTAGGGATCCATGATAGTTAATTTTTGGCAGTATTTCCCCCAATATTATTTGTCTCATTTCAGTTCAGACAAACAAGGTTTCTATTTGGCTGCTACAAGGCTCTTCTGCAGCAAATGAACTGTGTTCATTTACCTGCTGTGAAGGGGAATTGGCCTCTATTAGAGATGTCGACATGCAAGCAGACATTCAGTTAAATATCCCTCGGTTGATAGTTTGTGTGCACATTGAGCACCATCATATTTCAGGAATGCATGTTGAGGCCTGATAGGAGTGTTTTAAACCTTCATTGGCCAAAACAGTGTCAGGTCTTATTGTGGATCCCTACATGGTTGCTCTTTGCTTCACCTTGTCCTGTTTCTTTTTATCCTGCTTTCATTGCTGCCTTTGGATTCAGCCATTCAAGGTAAAATACTATACGACTGCTCAGTTTGATCAACATGTCTTTGTGTCTCTCACTGCCATTTCCCCCCAACCTCTAATTCATTTTACAATCGAGGCATCATTCTTAAGTTAGAATTTGCACATCTTTGTCTTTCACTGTGTTGTCTTGTGGCATTAATGTACAGACTAGATAGGCAATCAAGTTGTGTGTTGTTGTTGTAGTTTTTACAGACACTGATTTGCAAGATCTGTGAAATCCTTGCGATTCCAATAAAATATTGTCCACAACATGAAATGTCAATTAGTAATACATTTAATTTAAGCCCAGATCCACCGATGGGGGGCTGATTCCTCTGTGTTCTTACTGACATGTGTCCAGACGGCCTGATGTCAATGGTTCTGAAGAGACTGTCCTCCCAGTTCATCCTGCTGCAAGCCTGGGTCGGCCACCTCTGGAAGTTGTTCTACGACGCCAGGAAACCTCGCAGGGACGTTAAAAACGAAGTGACCATCGAGAACCTCTCCAGGGACGAGTTCAACCTGCAGAAGATGATGGTGATGGTTACGGCGTCCGGGAAGGTACAGGAACAAAGCCGCGCCACCTCATGGTGCTCAGGAACCCCTGACCAGTTGCCTTCAGTAGAGACTCTGGTTCCTGCCTCTGATCACCCTTTGCCTTTTCTTTGTGTAGCTCTTCGGGATCGACAGCAAGACGGGCACTATTTTATGGAAGCACTACCTCGAGAACGTCCCACCCGGCGCAGTCTTTAAACTGGTGGTGCAACGGACCACCGCTCACTTCCCCCACCCACCACAGTGCACCCTGCTCATTAAAGACAAGGTTTCTAACAATCCGATACTCTAATAATAGACTGAATGCTGACTCCCAGTTAACTGGTTTCCATGTGTTTGCTGGAATCTAAACTGAGAAGAAAACACAAGCGCTGAATACTATAAAAGACGTATGTTTGTTCTTTCATTTGCAGGAGTCGGGCCTGACCACACTCCATGTTTTTAATCCTATTTTTGGAAAGAAGAGTCACGTCACACCACCGGCTCTACCTCAACCGATCCTTCAGTCGCTCCTGCTGCCTCTGATGGACCAGGACTATGCAAAAGTCTTGCTTCTTGTGGATGATCAGTATAAGGTCAGTGGTAAACATCCAACAAAAGCATCCACTCGGAGTCAAATTAGAAGCCAGTCACACACAAATGAATAAAAAAAATAGTACACAATATTGGATAACGGTATTTGTCCTTCAGACACAACATCTTGTCTTGTCTGTTTCTTCAGGTGTCTGCTTTTCCATCGACAAAGAATGTTCTCCAGCAGCTCCAGGAGATGGCCTCCTCCATCTTCTTTTACCTGGTTGACTCCAGTCAAGGACGTCTTTCTGGCTACAGACTGCGGATGGCAAGTCAACTTGATGGGTGTTTTTTTTACAGTGTTTTTGTCAGGCATCGCTGTAAAAACGTTTATTTCAATAAAAATGAGTCTGGATGTCATTGTGCTTGCAGGATTTGTCGACAGAACTGATCTGGGAGGTTGTCATCCCAACTGAGGTGCAAAGGATTGTTTCTATTAAAGGGAAAAGGCCCAATGAGCATGTGCACTCTCAGGGGAGAGTGATGGGTGACCGCAGTGTCCTCTATAAGGTAAGAGCACTTCAGTCAAAATCTTTTTTTTTTTTGGTTCTTAAAAAGAGAGTTTGAATGTTAAATCGTTGTGATTAGTCTTAGGCTTGGCTTCTCGTCGCCTCAGCTTTCCGTTCCCACGTCAGTAAGTAACAGTCACACCCGTTGCCATGGCGTTAGCTGAAAACTCATCTTTCCCAGGCGTACATCACCAGAAGGGTGGACGTCTCTCCATTGAATCATGGCTAAAACGGCATACTCACTGACCCTCTTCTTTTCCACCTCTTTTTCACACTGTCAGTGTGGTTATTACTGATGACTTTTTTTTTTTTTTGCAGTAAAAACGCCCAACCCCTGTCAATTACTTGTGGTGACTGCAATGTTCTGTAATAATAGTGTAACAAAAACCAACTGTACTAAGGTGTTTCCAGTATTGAAGTTCCAGACTATAATACTTATAATCTTGAACAGAAAATGTATTTTAATTACTTGTTTTCTAATACCCCACTTGAGCTCACGTATTTCTCATACCAGCTGTGATACCTCAAAGAAACCTTGACAAGATTCAGAGCCTGCCACCTTTTGTGTGTAATTAGAAATGCAAATTCTTGCATATTTACTTGCCTTACTAAATATATTCAAATGTGTTTGGCTTTGTTCCATTTCAGGCCAATAGAGTAGATTCTTTTAATGTTACACATTGGGGCTAGAAATGGTGTCAAGATAGTCAGCACCCTAACCATGTAGACTATGCATCTATCAAATGTGCTAGTCAAATGAAATTTAAAGGATGAGTTGTATCATTGCATTTGTGTACTCTACTTATTTATTTTCTTGATTATTCCCTTTTTCAACTCTACAAAAGTGATGTTTGAGTTTGTTTTTTTTTTGAGCGTTTCAATCCTTTTCTTGCAGTACCTGAACCCGAACCTTCTTGCCGTGGTGACCGAGAGCGCAGACAATCACCAGGAGCGAAGCTTCGTCGGCATCCTCTTGATCGACGGCGTGACCGGTCGCATCATCCACGAGGCCGTCCAGAGAAAGGCCAAAGGGCCGGTGCACGTCGTCCACTCCGAGAACTGGGTGGTGGTGAGTCCCGCTGCATCAGCAGCATACCGGTGGTGTAGCAGCAGTTAGCATCCTGCTGTGACTTGTGAAAAGGAAACGCTGGTTGTGTTCATGTGACCTCACCCCTGGCTTGTGCGTGTCTGACTTTGCAGTATGAATACTGGAGCACCAAGTCCCGCAGGAACGAGTTCTCTGTGATCGAGCTGTACGAGGGCATGGAGCTCTACAACAGCACTGTGTTCAGCTCGCTGGATCGACCACATGCCCCTCAGGTGCTCCAGCAGTCCTACATTTTCCCCTCCTCCATTTCTACACTGGAGGCCACGCTAACAGAGAAGGGCATCACCAGCCGCCATCTGCTCAGTAAGTTCCATTGTATGACTCATTGCCCTTCATTTTCCCCTTCAAGACACTGGATTTTCCCCCTTTAAAAAAAACAACTTTAAACATGGCTAGATTTCTTGTTTACATTTTTTGGTGGGCTTCTCTTTGTCATAGTTGGCTTGCCATCCGGAGGAATTCTGTCATTGCCTAAAATGTTCCTGGATCCTCGGAGGCCAGAAATAGTAACCGAACAGAGCCGGTCAGTCCCTCCGTCTGCGCTGATGCGCACATTCACATATTTATCAAAACAAAGCATTTTTTTTTTTTCAGAATAAATCCAAACTCTTGCTGTCTGTTCCACTTTTGATTCTTCTTCTTTTTTTTTCAATCTGTCTCTGAACGTCCGCCCTCTGTCCTTAGTGAAGAGAACCTGATACCTTACGCACCAGAACTGATCATCCGAACAGAGTGGTTCATCAACTACAATCAGACGGTGTCAAGAGTACGAGGGATCCACACTGCCCCCTCTGGATTGGAGTCCACCTGTCTGGTGAGTGACAGGATTTTATTTTGTTTCTTCTTTCATGAGTAAAGCTGTATTTTATTTTGTATTTTTAAGTCTGAATCTACACATGGCCAATAACATGTTTTCCTGCGCAGGTTGTGGCTTATGGTCTGGACATCTACCAGACCCGGGTCTACCCCTCGAAGCAGTTCGACGTGCTCAAGGACGACTACGACTACATGCTGATCAGCAGCGTTCTCTTTGCCCTTTTCTTCGCCACCATGATCAGCAAGCGCCTGGCGGAAGTCAAACTGCTGAACCGGGCGTGGCGGTAAAGCGGGCCACTGTAACCTCCCATCTCTGACAGCCCTGAAGCTGCACTGATGACCTCGGCCCGACGGGATGAGATACCTGGAGAATGTGCCTGTAGAAGAACAGAGGTCAAAGTTCGACAAGAAGGCCCACATGGAACTGCAGGGGTAAGGGAAGCGTGGGGTGGGGTGCTGAACGCAGGGGAAAGTTTGTTGTTCTGTTCATTTTTTTTAACTTATTTTGCAAGCACAAATGATTATTTCTTAGCATAATTAACTTTTTGTGCCATGTCTTTTTTGATGTCTAACAAATATATGATCAAGAAAAAAAAACAGCCTTGGATTTAATGTAAAACTGAGCAGTTTGGAAATTCCTATACATGTGAAGTTTTGATACCCCCCCCCCCCTCCACTAAGATAAAATCTGTACTTTATCACATAGTTTAAATGGAGAGTGATTCTAATAAATATGAAGGGTTTAAAGAAATAAAGATGGAATGCGAAATAGCTTTGATTCAGTGCAATACTGCTGTTTGGTTTGCACTTTTTAGTCTGCTGAATTGTTCTTAAACTCAAATGCCATTTGTTTTGATGGCAACGGAGCTGTGAGGTCACACTGTAGCGTGGACACTGAATGGTTGTTTTGGACTCTTCCACTAAGGGCACTGCGCTACTGCCGTCCAATCACATTTCTGATTACAGTCATCAGCTTTGTTTTTTGTACATCTACCATCTTGTGATCCACTCATAGCTGCTGCTGATGCTCCATTAAAGTTATTCTCAGAACTTCACGTCGTTTTGATTTTTGTCAAACGTTTACATCAATTCCTCAGTATTTTTGGCTCCTGATTCTTGATATTCTCATTGGTGGTGAACAGTCAGGGTTTATTTTCCTCTTGATTTTTGTAGATGATGTTTTAAATTTATTTTTAAGTGTCTTCAGCCGGGCTGTATTTTTTTCCTAGAAATTCTTTAATAAACAAGACTACTTATAACAGGCAATTAAGTCCATTTAAATTGAAAATTTTAATTTAATTCTACTTTATGATCAATTTTTATGAAATTTTGTCTGTGTTAAATTTGTTTTGTCTTGCTGAAACAGGACGTTGAACGTAGACCTTTTCCATGAATAAAATTGTTCTTGGCACCTCAACAGTCTCTGCCTGTCCCACCAATTTTTCAGAGAGGACAATAAAAACTGAGAATGCAGAACTTGAGTAGTTGAATAAGTTATTTTATTTCTATAAATAGATTATGAACACATTTTACCATTAATCCGTTTTGACAACAAACAACTGTTGATGTAACAAAAGTTGTAAACATGCACATTGTAAATGTAACATCATGACATTTGTGCGCACAAAACGGAAAGCATTTAAAACCCAATCAGTACCACTTTAACATCATATACTGTATGTTACCTTCTGTAATTAGAGGAATTTAGGAATAAAGTGTTTCGTCAGGTGATCAGAACTGCAAATAAAATGATCACTAAATGTCCACAATTTCACTGATGTAAAAGATACACATTTCCATTGTGTTTTAGATTATGGTAACTGCCTATTTGTTTAACACTTAATAAATTAAACCTTGCAGGAGAATTAGAGAGGCGTCACATGGAATGAGCATGTTGGTCACTGAGAGATAAAGACAAAAACAGACGTTATGACCATGCAAAAGAACGAGTTGGTGTAGCTGCAGAGGTAATCAAAATCACAGTAATTCAGAGGATATTTCAGTTGTCTAGTGTAGGCCTTAATGCTTGTCCACTTATAATGAATCTATCAATACTTCAGACGGATAGTGTTAAGCGAAATGATGCACACAGGCCAAACAGTTTGGTACAAGGCCAGCTTGTACACAGCCGTTCTTTGTGAGCACTAATCCAGGTTGGCTTCTGTTTTGTACGCTGCTTGAGTTAAAATCATAGAGGTAAAAGGACGTTCAGTAAACTAGAGCTGAAAAATCTTCAAAAACATTTCCTTCCTTAAAAGAAAATCTCATATATATTATGGAAACTGGAATGTTAGAATGTTTTCCAGGACAGCTGTAGAATACTGACAGGTAAAATGCTCAGTTAAAAAAAAAAGGCACACTGCGGTGTAGTGCCAGTATCAGTCATTTGAAATAACCTCAACATGAGTTTTCAATCACACATCACTCTGTCCCCGTTGTGCTTACAGTCACAGTAAGTTTTAGTCATTTGTTCTGCCAGACGCTGCTGCTGCTACCCGACCTCGCCGGTTCACTCAGGAGTCTCTCTCGTCGGTCCGAGGGCGCCCCCTGGCCCGGCGGCAGCAGGATGTAGTGCGTGCTGCTGGCCTGCCTGCCGTCCTTCACGATGGGGACGATGCAGGGGGAGCACTGCGGCGCGGGTGCCGCCCTCTCACTGTGCTGCCTCTGCAACACCCTGCTCACATAATTGGGGTTGGCGGCAAAGCTCTGCGTGGCAGGCATGACGCCGTTGATGTAAATCGGGAGGCTCATAGGACTCGGGGTGCGCGGCGGGCACGGCGGAACGATGGGCGCCCTGGGAGGAATTCTGGGAGGCCTGTCGTCCTCGGCTAGAGTCCTGGACAGAGCGGCGGGTTTCGGCGGGATGACAGGGGCGCGGGGAGGGACTTGCGGTTTGTCAGCGGGGCTGGTTGTGCTGCTGCTGTGGGAAGCAGGGCCTGAGGTAAAAAATGAGAGTCTGGACGGCTGAGTGTCCACCATCTGCTGGTTGTCTTCCCTGTGAAGAGCCCAGGCAGTGGCTGCTCTGCCTGTCAGTCTGTCTTCTCTTCCAGGCCAGGAAAAGGCCAGCGGAGCGACTCCAGCGTCGTCCGCCAACGAGATCTCCTGGTAGGCGTAATTCACTTGACCGAAATCCCTGGCCGCGCTCCGGATCACAGGCTTCGGGCAGCTCTTAGGCAGAAGGCGCCTCCGGTCGCTGGTAAAAAACTCCACCTCGCTGTCCGCGGCCTCGTCCGACATGAGCTCCTCGGGATCAGGCAGCGGCGGCAGGGGTTTGATTTCTCTCTGGCGGCCCCCGAACAATGTTTGTCTCTGGGTGGAAGGGACCACCTGGTCCCCCTCATGAGCCAGCAGCGAGAAGTGATCGGAAGTGAAGCGATACGCCTCAGGGTAGCAGGGAGGCTGGGAGGTGCAAGTGTTGTCTGGGGAAAAAAGGGGGAAAAGATTATCATGGTTTTCACAAGTGCCTTCAAGAAATCATAGATTGCACCGCGCGGACAGATACTGGAGCTGCTATTACGCAAGGTTTTGCTATCAGTGTTGGGTTTTTTTTTGTCAGAGTGGAAACAATTCCCAGAGGAAGAAACATGGAAAAACAACTTTTGCAGTTTCAAGAAGAAAAAAACCCTGACAAGGATAGGGACAGTGAGTGTAGGAGGGAAAAAAATACCAGGGCAAGTGGGCCGCTCACTCTAATGGCAAAGAAGAAACAACCCTCCTGTTTTGTTGTTGGAGGTGTCGCACCGGAAACGGGAGTGAAAACATGTTGGAAACAACCTCTTAACCTATCACCCTCTTCGTCAAACATCAGCCACAACACCCTGATAATCGCAGGGGCCGCCATTCATCGGCGAGGCTGGACACAATCTTAACAGAGCTTCCCATGTCCTTCTGCGTGGAAACATCCGCCGTGCCCCAGACTGCAGGAACAGCTGGTGACCGGGGAGCAATAAGGCAGCTCTTGGCTCTCCTACGCAACTCGGCACGTCAGCTAACTCACATCGAATGATGTGAGCCTTACAATAAAGCCTTATGAACGCGCAACCGTGTCAGTTCATGTGAGCACACACACACGCTGCATCGCTGGTGCTGAAATCTGTCACACACTTACACAGTAATGAAAGAATTAAAGATTTTAGTAGCTGTCAAATCTGTTTACTACCGTTTACCACCATTTTTGTGTATCTCGTCATTCAATATTTAAATCTGTAAGTCATCAGAATCACAAATTCTCAGAGAAGTGACACACTGATCAATAGTGGGTTTTTTTTAAAATTCACGTTCAAATTTAAATAATTTGGTGAAACAAGACAAAAGAAAGAGTGACAATTTAAATCAGTGGCAATGTTTGATAATAATAAAATTGAATTTCATCAGACTCATTTAAAGTAAAAATAACAACTAAACAATCACAGACCATGTGTAATTTATTGTAAAAATCATCACAATTTTACATTATCCAAAATATGTAAATATACAATAAAACACTTACAGTTAAACTCCTTGGATGTTTGCTGCTGCTGCAGTTCCTGCAGGTTGTTTTCCAGATCGCCACTTAGACTGAAGCGCATTCTGCGGAGCACCAGAGGTTGAGAAATCCATACTGAGCTGTGCTACGTGCGTAAATCATTCCTACACATAACCTAACATGAGTTAGTTATTGAATGTAGGACAAAAACAAGCATGACACATGCATTATATTGCAGCATTGTAGGTTGATTGATATTCCTGAGCTACATGTTAGCTCAGGAATATCACGTATACCACATATATTTTCTCTCTGCCTGTCTGCATGCACATCACCCATATGCATGGAACACAGTCTCCTCTCTTTTCTTTCTTTGTTTTCTTCTTTATTTGTATAGCCACTTCTCAAGATGCATTTACTTGACAAAACATTTAGTTTATAACTTAAAACTGTGAAATTTAGCAGATTTAGACTTTTTTTTTTTTTTCCAAGCTTTACCATAGGGTTTTTTTTCGTACTGAAACAGAAAAATTAATGTAAAATGATAAGTAATTTTCAGTTTTAATGTTTAGTACTATAAAATTATTACTAGATATTATTTTTCTAATTATTGTAATAAGTTACTGTCATATCCTCGCATGAGGTGCACTGATGACTATTTACATTTTTCTTCAATTTCCTGTGTAGCATTTGTGTTTGTTTACCTGTTCAGGTCATGCTGTCCCCAGTAATTGTTTTGATTCCCGGACATGTTGTGGCAGAAACTGTTCTCAAAGTGCATGGGGGTCTTTTTGATGTCAGTCTCAAGCGTCAACGCTGGTCAGCGCTCATCTTCATTTCACACACAAGTGCAAGCTGTGGAAGGGACAGAATCACCTTTCACTTGTTTTGTTATGGCAATAGGAATAATAACTTACATTACTTTTACATTTTGGTAACACCTTCTTTGTAAAATGTCCTTCAATAGAATATAAACAACAGGCATCTGGAGCCACCACAGCACACCCTGGCGTATGCACTCTTCCCTATAGGCAGGTCAGAGGTCATCCAGACACTCCAGAACAAACATTGAGACACCATACAATCTTAAAAGCTCAGGAGACTTATTTTAATAATGCATTTCAATGCCCCGTACAGTATTTTTAACCCGTCCTCTAGCTACACAGGTCTCATTCTGTCAAGAACAGCAAACAACAAAACCAAGTACAGGAACTTCTAAAGGGAAAGATACAAATAACGACTATAGAAGATATATTTTTTATGAACCACTGTAAATCATCTCAAATCTGACAAGACTTCCCAGTCAACCTCTCCGAAACAATTGCTATGTTGCGCAGACAGCTGCCATTGTTATGTCCGTGTAGTTCTAGCTGAAATGAATTTGTCTGATGTGCAGGCTGCACAGAACACAGTAGAACAGAACAGAAAACAAATAATCAAAGCAAAAATCTAAATTATTCACCAGCCGGACTTTAACCTGAAAAAGGAGGGTCAGTCTCACCACACCAATCACACGCACGACAAATCATCAAAACTCTTATTCATCACATTCCTACATTTTTTCTTGTTACTCACATCCACAGTGGATGTAGGAGGCAAACAATCCGGGTGGCATGCATAATGAAGCGAGAGAAAACCGCCACTAACAATACAGCAACCCATGCATCCATTTCAATATTTATGTCATCCTTAAAACAACTGACTGTGACGTCATTTCCACCAGTGGGTCTCGGAGATGGGAGGATGCTGAACAATTAGCGAATTCTACCGGCAAAATACTTAGCACCCATGAATGGAGCCACTCTCGGGCATGAATGGGCCTTTGTGTCCCTTGGGCGCGCTGCGACGCGAGCCTGAAAATACGGGTGAACGCTCCCATGAGGGTGAGACTGAAGACACGCCATGGAGACATGTGGGCACGGCCAAGGTATGGGCTGCTGCCTCCGGTCCTCTGACCCCCCCACTGGCAGAGTTCTAAAGAATAAGGCCGGGGCTGAAAAACAGTGTGTTTATCTGATGCAGGAGCCTTGATGCGTTGTCCCTGACTGTTTCCACCTTCATCTTCTCTCAGGCAGTCGGCCATTCACCCTGCGGACCGTTCACAAACGCTTTAAACAAGGCACGGCCTTCAAACCTCGTGCTTTCCATCCCCCAATTACAACTTGGTGTAAACCCCTCTCGCCAGATACGGTTTTTGTAAATATTTCCAACCGCAACATCAGCAAATCATAATATGAAAAGTGTAGCACCGCATGAACAGAAAGAGCCTTGGTTAAATTTGCACCAGGCTGGTTGTTTACTCTGCAGGAACTGGTTGTGAGTAGCTGAAGACGTGAGGAGCGACTCTGGTAGAAGTTACAGGACTGAAAAAATATTTACTACTCGCCACTATTTACTTGACCATTTACAACATGGATTTAAAAAAAGGGGGTGACATTCAGCTTCATTGACCACAGCATGTGGTAAAAAATAAACTGTGGTTTGATCATGTTGTCCTTTTCCATGATTCTATTACATAATTTATTTTGCCCTATTATCATAACATGAGTACTTTGATATAATTCATCATCATCATATCAAGTCCATTACTCATTCTAATTATTAATAAACCTACCACTCAAGCTTTGTGGGAATGTGCTCTTCTTGGGGTTCAAACGACACTGCCACCTCACTAATACACTTCTTTTAGTCTTGTAAACATTTGAATCCTTGTGTTTTTTATTTATTTTAACTCTTATTGTGGTGGCACAGGATCTGAGAATGAGTAACACTTTGCAAACAGTGTACTGCACAATGTGTTGTGTAATGCGAGCACTACAACCTTTGAATATGTGAATGTAAGACGTGAATCCTCCTGACCGCAGGATGAACAGTGAATCATTCAGTCCATGGGATGGGCTCCTTTCATTCATAAAATATTCTACTCAACCAAAGGGCATGCGACTGAAGGATATTGTTTTTCACCAGACTGCTATTCAACTTTAAATAAATGAATCAAGTCTGTGATTCACCGGCATTACAATGTAACTGCATGATGGCAAAGTAGATTTCTGCTCAAACTATATATTAAAAAAAACTGGGGCAAAATAAAGTTTTTAGAAACTTTTTTTTAATTTAAAACATTGTTTTGTTTTTACAATTATATGTAACAAATTATTATCTGATGTAGATAATAATCAAGATTCCAAGGAATTAAATAATAATAATAATAATAATAATAATAATAATAATAATAATAATAATAATAATAATAATAATGTATTCTACTAATAAATTATTATATTTTAAAGAATTCTGGAGTTCATTTTACCAGATACAAGCAGGCAGTGATACAAACAGATCCTCTGCGGAATCGATAAATTGAGATATGTAAGCTATATTCAATTCAATTAATATCGGACTAAAGACTGAATAACCACAGTTAAAACACAAATGATTTGACTCTGCCGTGCGCCCTCTACAGGCGATCCGGGAATAGGCCCTACAGTCCAGGGCTGACCCATCCCGTCTCGACGGGACTTCACTCGGCGGTCACAGGGGAACTATGCAGCGGGGCCGGGAGAACAGTCTGTTCCGCCAATGTAGCTAGTTACTTAATCCCCATACAACTATTATCACACACAGCGGTCGTCTAAAAAACTGGTTAATACATGTACGGCTGCTTTAAACCTACGTTCTCCCGCTTCTTTTCGCCCTACAAACTGTCAGTTTTTCTGTCCTAAACACAGAATTCGACGTGGCGTTCGGAGGCTGATCGTGAACGGTCTCCGCCGCATCCCAAAACAAAGACGGCTTCCCATCGCTTCATTTAAGGTGGATTTAAATCCGGGCTCGGCACCGGATAAAGCTGTGGTGTGGTGGCCAGATGGACGGAAGTCTTACCGAGGGAAAGCGGCCCTCCGGTCCATCACGTGAGGAGGTCCAACGCGGTGGCCTGGTTCCGGCCAAGTGCCCCGAGGTGAACGGACCGGCTGTCAGTGTTGCGGTGCGATGGGAACCATGTGCCGCATCCAGCGGCTGTCAACAACACCAGGAAGGTGAAGCTCATTCAGTCGGAGTGACGCGCTCCGCCACATCTCTATATAAACACGCACGTAGCTCGTAGCTCCACCCAGGTGGTTTCCTTATAAGGACAAAACACAGCGTCACCCACTACGGAAAACTAAACGCCATGAGCAAAGAAGTGGTGAGATCCTTTTGAAAGCGGCTGTGGTGGGAAGGGAGAAAAGTCGGCTACATTTGCTTTTGATTTATCTCTGTAGTTTTCCTTAAAGCTCTTTCGACACATGCAAAGTATTTAGTGTGGGTAGTGGTCATCCATGTCACCAGCGAACTCGAATTTTCGTCATTAAAAGCTTGGAGTATTCAGTTCCCATGAAAATAAGGTTTTCTTCTTGATTAGGTATGATAAAAAAAAAACAAATACTTTTTTGTCATACAGCCATTTCTGTATTTATAAATATTGTTTAGATCCATCTTGGAAATGAGAACTGTGTACAACATCATGTGTCACATGAGCTGTATTCAAAAGAAATTAGGTCAATCCGTAGTGGCTGTTAAATATTAAAGTCTTCTTAGAATTGTGAATTTGTTTCTTATTATCCTTGGTTTATAAATGTTATCTACACTGTATCTTATATTAATTTATTTTTGTTAAAATTAGGTCTTTGTCACATTTAATTGTTTTAATTTGTGTAAACTACATCTTTTATTTCACATGTCTCACTGAATCAGTTGCACTATAATTTTAAATTTATCAAGCTTTCTTTATTTACATACTGTAACCATGTAGCTTTTCGTTATCAGAATTAAACTGTGTGTTTGAGCAAGTAATTTCTCACTGATGTCGAATAATATCCCCTTAGCACAGGTTCTAGATAGCTTTATATTTTTGTTAGATTTTGTTTCAGGACGACACAAGACACAAGGCGGTATACCATATTTATTTTTTTTTTGTCTGACCTATGTGGGAGTCACTTGTGTGGGTGTGGTTTGACCGGAGTACAACATACAGCTGATAGTGAAACGTAAATGTGATGGGCAATCCAGTAACCACAGTGGATGAGGAGATAGTGTGTGACATTTGGAGTTCACTGTCTGTGTTTGTCTTCACCCACGCGGACTGGCGCAAGGACAACGTGCTGTAGTAGGTCGTTTTACAACAAATAGCAGAAAAGTGACTCTGTTCCACTCTTTAGTCATATGACCACAATCAGCCTGCAGATAACCACTCTAATGATGAGACACTACGTGTTAGGAAGTGCAAAAGATCCTAATAAAAGCACACACAACATGCCAAATGACATGTAATTCTGTGGGTTTGTACAGCTGAACTGATATAGCACTCTAATAAAAAAATAAAATAAAATCCACACTGGGTCAGTTATGGATTAGGGTGTGTTATGCCTATGACCAACCAAAACCAACATGCGACCCAATGTTGTTGCAATCAAGTTTACTTGCCCTCACCAACGTAATATGTTTGCTTAACGTGACAGTAATTCTGTCTCAGCAAATAAAATCTTTCACCAACTTCCTGTTAGGCAATGGTAGCATTTTTCCAAACAGAGCAGAACAAAACAGGTCCAATCAGTTTTTTTGCAGTGTTAAATGAAAATAGAAGTGTACCACCTCATGACCTGTATCTAATCAGCATTTCAGGACTGTTATTTTATGTCTTTATACATCTGTATGTCCCGTTTTATGTTTTTGAATGACAGTATCTGTATGAAAGATGATGATAGCGTGATGAGAGCTTTGTATTAGATTGCCCGCAATGCAATGACAATAAAACCAACTTGATTCGATTGAATTTGATTCAATTCAACCTTGTATTTTGACTCTCCGGAAGGAAAATCACCTTTGAAAAGTTTTTAATTCTGGCAAAGGGGAAACATCACAGCATGTTTTGATTTTCTCTCCCTCCTACTGGGCTGCTGTCACTCCTCTGCCCTCTGTGGGCGCTTAGAGTGACCCGGGATGCTCCAAGCAGTGGGGGCTGATGTCAGGCTGGGTTTGCCTCCCACAGGGAAGGTCAAGTCATTTCCTGCTCTGAAAGGCCTCTCGTCCCTCACAGCTGTCAGTGCAGTCAGAAGCCCACCTCCCACATCTGTACCCCTCGTCCCCTCTGTCTGTCTTTTTTTTTTATTTTCAAACATGTGATGGATTACTCTGAAGGAACTCCCTCATGCATCAAAGCTGGACTATAAGTCCTCCTCCCCAAAGACGTGAACATCACCTCCGACACAGGAGTCAATAACGAGTAGGGGTTAATGACAAAAGGCTGCAGTGGATATTATTCCACAAGAAAAATGTGTGCATGCCTCTCATTTCACCTGGACTCTGAAAAGCAATAAGTAGGTGTTAATGTACATGCTATATGGTAAATACATTTGTGTAGGTTGGAGTGCTGACACTGTGACACAGGGAATTCTCTTATAGAGGAACCAGCTGTGTACAAACATGCAATAGTAATTACAGGCCTGTTACAGACTGCAGACAGACAGGTTCCTGCAGATGGTTTCAAAAGTCACCGTCGACCTCCAGCATGTTCGCATAACACTACAATGCTGTTGTACCTATGAATAAACTTTACACTTTTCTTCTTCTTCTTCTTCTTCTTCTTCTTCTTCTTCTTCTTCTTCTTCTTAAGCTAAAGGAAGTCTTGAAATGGCTCATTTCCAGCTGGCACATGTGTAACTGTTTAAAATTCCAATCCATCCAATCAAAGGTTGATGAGTAAACCGTGTAACACTGCGCCAGAGATGAAACAAGAGGCCACAGTCACTCAACTCAGGATAAGGTTACAGTGATTTCAAAAAAGAAACAGAAACTTTCAAGCTATTCTCAACTTGGCCTGATTGCACCTCATTGCTGCCACCCACCACTTCCTTTTGGCCTGACAAGGAACAGTCATGTTCATGTTCATGATATTATTGCGTGTTTTAGCCCCCCATACCCAAAATGGCTATTATGTATATATAAAATAAATATATAAAATAAATATATATACACGTGTGTGTGTGTGTGTGTGTGTGTGTGTGCGCGCGCGCTCAGAGATGACCATTACCAAAAGCCTTCATCACTGTCTGATATAATGATTTGAAAAACACACCTTTGTCAGTCTCTTTCTTTCTCTTCGTTTAATGGCTGTGCGGGTTGGGTCGGACTAGTTGGAGGCGTCAGGAAGGAATCAGGCTTCTCACATGTCCGAGTGGGCTTCAGAACTATGGCCTTTAACCTCGTCCCGTAAGGAGACAGTTCAGCTATCAAAGAACCAGCAGCCATCAGTGGTAAGAGGACCACTGCCCACTGAACAAGAATTATGGAAGTGCAAGCTTTAAAATATTAAAGGTCTCAGACGACACTAACAACAAAATGAAAAGCTATAGGGGCGCCTAACAAAACAAAAACAAAATTGATTTGTTCATTTTTTTTTTCTTTGTTCAGTTCATCTCAATGTATCACTGCAATTCTATCAGAAAATACAAAAAATAGAAAATGGGAAATAGATGCACACATGTTAAGCTTTATAATTGTTAGAGCTTGAGTACAAACAGAGAAGCAAAAATGAAAAAACAAAAACTAACCAGTTTTTCACAGGGTGCTAACAGAGAAAGACCAAACAGTGTTGGCGGCCAAAGAAATGATTGAGGAAGTGACATGAATTAAAGCAGTTTAAACCCTGTGACATCTGATTTCATGGTGATGGCCTCACTGAACGCCAGGGACCAGAGCATGAAAAGAGTAATTCTTTACCCAGGATGCAGCACCATGGGGGCCCAGGCGGCTTCCCTACCCCCTGAGTTCAGACTTTAATGTGGGCAGAGGGCCTGCAAGTCCAGCAGGATGTCCTCAGCAACCCTGTGAAGTTGGTCATAAAGAAGTTCAGCTGAAATAAGTGATTAGAAAAACAGACAGGAAAAAAAGACCTTCAACATTATAGCCCCTGAACGATTATTGTCATGGTATACTGAAAAGCGAACAAGCATGAACATTCAGAAATGAAATAGAACAGAATGACCCCATTTTATGTAATAACACACATTAAATATTAGCTTGTCCTCAACAGTGGTCTCACCCCAGGGTCAAAGTCTTTTCAAAGCAGGGGAAGGGGAATAGGTAAATAAGATAAGTTAGGTAAATAAGTTTGGTGAATGTTGCCTAATGTGTAATGTCTGCTGTCAGTCTGTCTGAGTGCATGTGTGTATGTGACTGGTGCAGAGCATAGGAGGCTGCGGGGTGTCAAGGCCATTTGTGTGTTCTTGAACACCACAAATTTCAACAGAATACCACGAAATTATTAACTGCTTTCTGAAGAACTCAGACCAGAGTTCTCTGGCAGACTTCCTCAACTTCCACAACTTTACTCCTCCAAACCCCTCCTTTTCTCCAAAACTTTCCTTGTCCCACTTTTCCACAGTATTGACATCAGTGCTACGTTCACTGCTTTCCTCCTCCTCTTCCTCCTCCTTCTCCTCCCCCACTTCTTCTTCCTACACTACCTCCTTCTCTTCCGTCACGCCTCCTCCTCCTCCTCCTCCTCCTCTCCTTCATCATCATCCTTCTCTTCCGCCGCCTCCACCACCGCCTCCTCACCCACCTACACAGATACCAGTGTTGCTAAGGAAGGAAAGTTCAATGTGACTTCACATCTGAGAAACCCAGTCAAACACCGGAGACTCTTCCAGGCAACTTCACTGAATCATGAAGTAAACAACTTAGGTGATCAAGGGATTGACAAACAAAGTCTGAATTGAAATGTGTCCATCACTTAGCAGCAAAAAACTTCTGTGACGAGCCAAACTTCAAGCAATGAATCATGACATAACATTTACATAAGCTGCGAGTTAAACCAATCTTAGCAGAATTTTCATCATGTTTTGACTGTTGGCGGGCCAATCAAGTGAGAGGAAGTGATGCGGTGATGAGGTAAGACCTCGTGTAAACGTGCACATCTCGGCATGAGGGAGCGTTGAAGGCAGGGCTTGGGCAAACGAAAGGGTTTTTTGTGGATTGGTTGAGTCATACAAGAAATACGGCTGATGACTCAACTCACAAATGTCTCTCCAGGAGCAGCTTCTGTTGAGGTGTATGTTTCTAATCTTCCTCTGGAGGTCAATCCCCCTCATATACCTGTGATTTGATCTTGATGACACAGCCTAATCCGTTTAATCAAGTTTCCCAGAAACGTATGTGTTGGTGCTTTTGCTCAGAAACTGCTCTGTGGTCTATGGCAGATTAAATCATAATAGGAAAAATGAAGCTTTGCCCAAAGGGAGTGCCTATTCACATGGCTGCTGCAATCCCATCCTGGCACCGGGTCAATTTTATTTTTCTTTTATGACTGAACTATTTCATCATCTCTTGTTCGTCTTTTTTTAAACACCTACTCTTGCCACAACAGTTACAAATGTGTCAGACTTAAGCAGAGATACAGTTATGATCCATCTGGGAATTGCAAACTCCAGGACACGCTCCAGAATTAGTCATCCTAGATGTGTCGCAAGGTCCAGTGATGGTGTGTGTCTGTTGACATGACTGTTCAGAGGGTAATTAGGAAGGGACAACTCCCAGTGTAATGGAATGTGATTTCCTGCCAATAATGTGGAACTGCTTTACCTTCAGCGTGACGCAATGTGAGTCACACCATTTTGAGGTGTTTTTTTTTTTTTTTTTACCCTCCTGCATACCTATTTGCCTATTTATGTTAACCAACTTGTGTTACTGTAATGCAACCAAAACCCTGCTGTTGGTAAAAACAAAGAGAATCAGCTGTGTCAGGAAATACAGCTGCAGGCGTTGACTCCACCTGCAGGTCAAAACCTGCTATTTGGTCTAAATAAAAGGGTGCACACTATGCATGGATTACAGGAATTACACCTTGCATTTCATCACCGAGGAATTTCTTTCTTATTACTTTTTGCTTTCAGGCCATCTCTTGAGTCATTAACTGCCTAAAAAAAAAACTGGATGCAAGCCAAGAAAGTCATTAGCATTTCTAGCTCAACGTTCTTTGAGTTGCTGAACTCCCTGCAGGCCAGCACTGCTGTGTTGAACTGGAAACAAACCAGTTTTGTTTTTCTCCAGATTTTTTGGACTAGTCATCGAAGTCAGTGTGTGGTTGACTTCATGGCGTACAGGTCGGAGACCTCGACTGTGCAGCCCTGTTCGTCTGGTTTCCTTAGCTTTGTCTTTAGCCGCTGCATTGAACGAGCGGCTGGACTCGTAGTGACATCTTGTGGTCAAAAGGTGTTACTTCAAAGCAGACCCCTTCTCACTTCCCACTCTCAATAAGAGGCCACAGACGAGAAATCGAGAGAATAAATCACGTGTTTATTTTTTTTTTTTTTTTAACTTGAACTTGGAGTGGGCATGGCAGAAAACAGGAAACAAAACTTTACTTTGCTTCCCGAGTATAACCTCTGCACTCCTGCTGCCCAATCCCATCCATTTTGTTAGTTCGATCACCTGACGCCACCTGTTTCACTGCTCTCTCTCACAGAGACACAGCAGACATGTGGTTATTTGTCCATTTTACTCATTAAAAAACCAACAGCAACAGAATCACCCACACCGATGGCTGAGATGGAGAGCACAGCTAATTTCAGACATAACAAACACAACAGGTGATGGGTTGAGGTACATTACACTGTTGTTACTTTTGTTACAGATCAAAATTTTTATCAGAGAATTCCAAAGAAAAAAAAGAAAAAATATTAAAGCACATTTTCCCTCAAATTGTTATAATGGGAAATGTGTTAAGACTAGCAAGCTTGTTAAAATCATTCAGATACTTTGGAACTTGTCAAAAGGTCTTCAATTGTTTTTGGCAAGTATAGTATAAATTGAAAAATAAAGAGCCCTGCGATGAACTGGCTGACTTGTCCAGGGTGTCACCCTGCCTTTGCCCTAAGACAGCTGGGATAGACTCCAGCAGAGCCCCGTGACCCTGAATTGGAATAAGCGGGTATAGAAGATGAATGAATGAATGAATGAAAAATAAAGACAATTACCCCAACAACTCCCTATTCCCCACACACAAGCACACTGATCCCTGAGTATCATGAACAATTTAATGGGCACGATGACCGAAATTTGGTAAGATTGGTTACTCGTGTCTACATCAATCATTACCATTGTGGGATATCTGAGTCTAAAAACAACAAGTTATTTATTCATCACACTGGTTTCTCCACAGTCCACCACCCTGCTCTCCAGACGTGAGTGCTCAGCTTTGAAAACCAAAAGGTGGCTCTGCAGTGTCTCTTCAGGGCCTGAGCGGATGAGGGACGGATCGTTCTTCTGTGCTCACAAAAATCAAAGGGACAAATATCAAATACTAGGTCAAATACCCACAACATTCATTTTAAAAATAAATAAATAAATATTCCATACATTGATTTATTGTACAGAAATCAGAATCCAAGATGAGTCAATTTTCCTTTAAAAAAAATAGTATATAAAATAACTTACTGCTATAGCATTAATGAAAGCATCTATTAGGTGGTAGTCTGCAACGCCATGCCCTCCCAAGCCAAACTCCACTGGAGCTTTATGTTGCGGCTTGTGCTTCGTGGATGTCTGGGTCAGAAAGTCAAACACACGCACCTCATGTCCGTTGCACGACAGCTCTCCCTAGGAAGACAAAACGCTTATAAATACAACCCCATAAGATAAAGCACTCATGTAGTTGAGGGTATAATTGTAAGTGTTTGTTTCTGGAATGCAAAAAGGACATTGATGACATGAAATAGAAATACAGAATCTATAGAGCTGGTGTAGTGTGTAGTGGTAGTAATGTTTTAGAGAAGTCTGCCTCTATGTCAAGGACTTAAAGACAGATTTCTGAATAATCACATACATGCAGTCAATTGATGTTTCCACATAATAATAATAATAATAATAATAATAATAATAATAATAATAATAATAATAATAATAATAATAATAATAATAATAATAGATTTTATTTATAACGCAATTTTCATTTGTAGGCAAATCTCAAAGTGCAACACAACACAAACTTTATACAATACAAGTGGTAAACACTTTTTTTTTATTGTTAATTTCAAGTAATGTTTCTTTCCTACTTTACTGCCATAGATTGTAGTTTTCCGCAGGCACATTTCTTCAGTAAATGCCACCATGGTAAATGCTGCTGTCAAACCCCCTTCAAATTCCATGTTTACAACCTGGAGGAACACGAAATGTACACAGTGACAATCTCACTGAAGGAATGGTTCGGGTTAGCACATTGATTTTTAGTGAATCTATCTAAGCTTTCACAATGTTACAAAAAAGGACAAACCGCATATAAAATGTCAACACACCTGGTTGCTGCAGACATCATTGTCGCACTCGTAGACGCAGCGGCCATACGGCCCAAACTTCAAGGCCTCAGTCACTGACTCAATGTCTGGGTGCGAGTTGGGGCATATCACACTTACAGGCCAGCCTGTGTGACCCTGACACACATTGAGAGACTATTTAAAGTAGTGCTCAACAAATAAAAACTTATTTACAGGACAAAGATTGTGAAAGACTACTGAATCTATGGTGCTCTTACCTCTTTCATTCTAAGCAGATATATTTTGCGTGCCGAGTAAGGACAATCTGCTTCTACTGAACAGTCCAGGCAGCAATCTGCCGCACCTGCTGGCTGAAAATCAGTAAGTAAATATGTGTGCTGATTTAGACAGTATTATTCAGCCACTACAGGAGTATCATACAACTTTTATTTAATATTCATTCATTCATCTTCTATACCCGCTTATTCCAGTTCAGGGTCACGGGGGTCTGCTGGAGCCTATCCCAGCTGTCTTAGGGCGAAGGCAGGGTACACCCTGGACAAGTCGCCAGTTCATCGCAGGGCCACATAGAGACAAACAACCATTCACACTCACATGCACACCTATGGACAATTTAGAATATTCAATTGACCTCACATGCATGTTTTTGGAGTGTGGGGGGAAGCCGGAGAACCCGGAGAGAACCCACGCAGACACGGGGAGACACGGGGAGAACGTGCAAACTCCACACAGAAAGGTCACAGGTCCGGGCCCCGGAATCGAACCCACGACCTTCTTGCTGTGAGGCGGCAGCGCTAACCACTGCGCCACCGTGTCGCCCTTTATTTAATATATATTTGTTTATTTTTTAGACAAATAATGAAAACTGATCGCAGACCTTATTTTCTTTTGTGAAGTGGCTGAGTGACCCAAAGGATGAAATCTTAACACACCTGCAGAGATAAGCAGTGATTCACCAGTTCAAAAAAAAAGTTAGCTGGTGAATTATATTGACATACGTACCTTCGTCCTCCAGCCCAATAATGAATCAGATCAACATCATGACATGACTTAGCCAAGAGAGCAAAAGAGCTTTCGGCTTCATTCCTCCAATTTCCACGAACAAATGAGTGAGCAAAGTGGTAAAAACCAACCTGGAACAAGAGGTTGCGTAGACTTGTGACAACCTCATTAAATATACATAATGTGTATATATATTTATATACACATAGAAATAAGAACCTTTGTCTTGGAGTAGAAGTTCAATTGATTAGTATCTTTTTTTCTATTCTACTTGCATTCTTACTGGCTCAAGGTGCTGAATATGAATCACATCACCGATGACTCCAGAATCTATCAGCTCCTGGAAACCAAATACATTTATTTCTACAGTTATTCCTTTCACCCAAACAACAGCAAAACACTTGTTTCTATCTTGTCGTATCTAACTTATCTATCTTATGAAGAGCCACAACAAGTTGTGAGAAGATGATTGCATTTGGAAAAACGGGGAATACCTTAATTTTGTAGATGGTAGGGTCATAACGGAGAACATGACCCACTGATAGCATCACACCACTCCGAATGCAAACATCCACAATGGCTATGCAGTCTTCAGCAGTTGTCTACAATTAAGTCGAACGCATCAAAATGACATGAGTGTGTGGGAAAACAATGGTTAGAAACTATTTACTCTTCATTTACAAAAATACTTACTGCCATTGGCTTCTCCAACATAATGTGGTAGCCCTTTTTTGCAAAGGCAACTGCAGGGTCCTGTGGAGCAAAACTAATATATAAACCAATCATAAAGATAATAAAATATATAACACACAGACTGTTAGATATACACTACAATATGCACTTGCATGTGTTCACCTTATGGAGGCGGTCAGGGGTACAAATCAAGACTGCATCTGCAAACTTCTCTCTTTCAATTACACTTTGCCAGTCTAGTGGAAAAATGGCAAAAGATGGGGTTGTTCTTTACAGTTTTTATTTGCTGCATTTGTTTTTTCCATTTTGTACTTGCTTTGTTGTAAAGTAACAAACAAAGGAAAACCATAACACATTGTGCAAATCAATGTAATGTTGTAAATGTCATGTCTCTTAGTAATGCACATTGCACATCTTTTTTGCTGACCTTCAAATATGTTTTTATTGGCAATTTGGTGTTGCTGCTGAAGTTTAGTTCGAGCAAACTTCCTTGGATCTGCCACTCCAACGACCTGGAAAGGGACAAACTGGTTTTTAGTCATGTGGCCAAAATTGCTAGCAACGCCCCTACGGCTTTTAAACTGTGGTCAAGCCAACCATCAGTTCGTCCAAAGCGGTCGAGCAAGCAGACACTCTGTGTACACTGAGCATTACGGTAATCACTGAGCACGACGCCAAAAAGTGATAGAAAAGCTTTTATCTATACTTGATTTCAGGTTAATATTTTAGGAAAAGTTATTGTTGTCAGTCCATCATTCCATGTCTGGCAGGTAGTGCACAACCCCAGGAAGCTCCATACTCAGTTTCAGAAAATTCTGATGTAGCATATCCTAGTTCCATAAACTTAGATTTTTCAGTTCAATCTTTTTGATTTCAAATTGATATTTTGGGGGGATTCCTAATTGTCAGTCAATCAGGCGGCTAGTAAACCACCCCAGGTTGCCCTTCAATGAATTTCAGAAAATTCTGTTTAAGTCACTTTTTGATTATGCTCATTATATTTTTAAAGGAGCTTTATTTTGAAATGCCGCATCAGAATTGTCTGCAATTGAGTGGGGAGCTTCCCATATATGTGTACTAACAACCTAAAGTGGAATTATGGACTGACAAGTAGGAATTTTCACAAAATTCTGAATACGAAGTAACGATTGTTGGAGGAGTTTTATTTTTAAATGGCACATCAGAATTTTCTGAAATTGAGAGGCTTCCTGGGGTGCTTTACTACCAGCCTGAAGTGGAAAGATGGACTGATAATTGGGCATTTCTTCTGAAGTAAAATAAAAAGGAAACAATTTTTAGAGAGGCTTTATTTTAAAATACTACACCTGAATTTTATGAAATTCAGTGAGAGGTATCCTGGGTATCCTGATTACCACCAGACATGGAATGATGGAGTGACAACGAGGACCCCCCCCCACCCCCCAAAATAAATAAATAAATACATTTCCCCATTTTAATAATTGATTCCCATCATACACTGAGCCAGCAAAAAGCGAGTGTCTGCTCGTTTGACTGCTTATGTCGAAATGTTGGTTCGCTTGACCGCAGTGCTTTAAAGGCATGCGTGGAACGCAGTCTATCGTATGAGTAAGACTGAACTGCACTTGCAATGAAATGCTTCCGTTCATTTGAATGGGTATATTTATGTTAACGTCATAATTTGATCACAGTGCTGTTTTGCCTTCAAGAAATCTCCACGAGCATCTTACCTTCATACGTTCAGGATGTACAGACGCATATCGAGCATAAGTTTCCCCTCGACTGCCGGCTCCCACCACGATGACACGTACAAGGAGAGACATTCTGTCACCCGAACGGCTCTAAACATGAACCAAGACAGCTTGTGCAACTCAACCAAGGAGACAAAACGTCGCTCAAAGTCCTCTGCGGGAATCCTGTCCCATGGAGGGAACTATATTCAAAGATTGACTATTCGTCCATCAGTCATTGTTGACACCAAGCCCTTTTTCGGTGCGACGACACACCTTGCTTTGAACTGCATCAGGTAACAGCCAATCAAAAACCAAGAGAGGCAAAAATCTGGACGAGCTTCAATGCCTCAACATGGTTTACCAAGCGTCTTAGTTCCGGTAGGTGCGCGTGACTGTCTGCGCGCGCGCGCGCATGCTCTGAAAGCTGTATCACCGCCAATCCACTTTAAAAGATATTTAGTCATGGATTTATTATAGATTTTACCCTCGTGACCATTGTTCGCACTTGTGTAACTGCAGGTTGTAAAATCTTTTTTTAATTTTATTTTCTTTTTAAAAAAAACAACAACAACTTCTTCCATTGAGCTCCAAAAACAAGAACAAAAAACAAAAACCGGTAAAAGTGTAATTTCTTTCTTTCTTTCTTTCTTTTCTTCTTTCTTTCTTTCTTTCTTCACCCGCGCAACAATGTACACGAAGTCATGTTTATGGGGTGCGGGAAAAATTACGACTGGTGTAATTCTACTGTAGCGCCACATAAGAGAGTTGTCCGCTCAATGCCACCGTCAGAATATTGGGACTATGAATCTCAATGAGATGTATCGTCTGTCAGAATTTAAGTTTGGAAAAGTGAAAATAAACTAAAAAGCCATTGCCAACAAAATAGTGGTGCTTTGCAGGTACGTCCCCTGCCAGTAGGGGATGCGAGTACCCGGCGTTTGAACGGTCTTCTCGGAAGTCTTCGGCCTCTTCCGTCGGATCCGATCCATAAACAACGAGTCACATGACGCAGTTAGCCCTCAAAGCGTGAGCTCAGCTATTTGCCGCACCGTAGCGCCTCATATTTTTGATGCTCATAAGTCTTCGACTTGTTCATTTGTGACGTATTACGTTAAACACCGATCTTAACTTTATAACATAGAATTTCGTTAAAGGTTTTCACTAGAGCTATAAAGCCACGTAGTACTCGTTCTACTAATTTGGAGCTCGTCTTATGCTAGCAAAAGATAGCCGTTAGCTGAAATTATCACAATGAATGTTGACAACGCAAACCAGACGGTCACATCTGGAGTCTCATCGACGACGTCTTCAGTTTCAAGCAATTGTGTCGCAAATGATAACTCAACGCCCAATGTCAGCAGTATTCCTTCAGTCACGAGTAACGGTAAGGTTATGTGTCCGCCTTGTTGTGTTCAACTCTTAGCATATAGCATTGGGCTAATTATGCTTCAGTGTTCTTTGATAGAGTTGTTGGTTCCCATAAGTCTCAAGTCGTATCAAAATACCAGTACTAATCCATCAATCTGACTAATCAGCTGTGGGCTTGGAGAGAAATGCATAACACGTCTAACTATATGTGTACATTGTATTAACGACATTGCCTAGCAACTTTTTTTTTTTTTTTTAAGGGAACGCATTTTTAATCCAAATGCATTTGAATTCTTGAGACAAATCCAATACTTTGGTAAATAAAGTTTGTGTCTCTATTAAAGCTTCAGCCCCGGCGTCTATGGTGACACCGTCAGCTGACACATCGGTTTCTAACGGAGTCTATGTTCCTGGCGGCATCACCAATGGAGACGTGAAGCCCGCTGCCACTACGCCATTGGCAGATTTTCTCATGCAGCTGGAAGAGTACACACCTACAGTGAGTGAAGCCATTATGTTTTTCATATCACACAGTTTAATGTGGGAAATACGTAATCATATCTATTAACCCTGGACAGGTCTTATGCAAAGCTTTTAGCCACCATATTTCAGTTAAAGTAAAATGATCAATTTAGATAACTTGTTTAAGTGGACTAGATATTGTGTGTGAATGTGTTGTACATTTACTTTTTTTTTTTTTTTACTTATTGCTTTGTTTTTGTAAAATGTGCTGTATTACAATTGTGAATTCTTTAAATATTGCTAAACCTGTCCTTGTCAGTTAAAACCAGTTTTGCTGCAGGTCTTTTCTATAATGCACTTCAAAAATCTAACCTGTTGAGGTTGATGGATGGTTTAGACACATAGTTCACCTTTTAAGGAATGCACCTGTGGTGTTTCATACACGGCGCACCATACAGCGTTAGAATTCTTTTGCTGAGATCATGTTTTTCTTTTTGTTTGGAAGCACAGCTGATGGGTTAAGCCATTATTAAAATTAAAATCCAGGATTTTTCCAACACAACTTGGATGTTCTTTGGGTGCTCTTTTAAAGAACCGCCTACATGATTGTGATTTGTGATATTTGTTTCACTTGCGAAGGAATTGTAACAATGCACCTTTTTTTTTTCTTTGTACAGATTCCAGATGCAGTTACAGGCTATTACCTCAATAGGGCTGGCTTTGAGGCTTCTGATCCGAGAATGTAAGGTCTTATACTCTATTGTAAGATATTACATTATTGGTATTCAGCTTGTCAACTTGTTAAATATAACAGTCAAACAGAAATTGAATCACAGGGGTCATACTTTTCTAAGCTTGAAATATAGTAAATTTAATGAGCAAAACTGAGCACACAGTGACTGCTTTCTATACTGCACTTCAAAGTTAAGTATATAAGTCATCATTGTAGACATACAAAACTGTATGACAAAGCTCAGTTAATTTTTCATGTGCAAAACCCCCTGACATGCGCACACACCCTGACACAGACATAGAAAACTGTTCTATATATGTATGTGTGTTTGTACAAATGATGAACATTCAGCTATCATCACCCCCCCCCTTTCCTCTCTTTAGAATCCGCCTGATCTCCCTTGCCTCTCAAAAGTTTATCTCTGACATAGCCAATGACGCACTGCAGTACTGTAAAATGAAGGGCACTGCTTCAGGAAGCTCAAGGAGTAAGACAAAGGTCAGCATTTCACACGTTTTAGGCTTTTGCTGTAAATGTAAATGCAATAATTATTTGTTATTGCTGTATGACGAGAAAAGTTGTTGATGTAACTGCTTTCTTTCCTGAATTTTTCCCTTCCTCTATACAGGACAAGAAGTACACCCTGACGATGGAGGACTTAAGCCCTGCTCTCACAGAATATGGCATCAATGTCAAGAAACCATATTATTTTACATAGAACTCCCAAGGACTGCAAAAGGTCTTTTGCTTTTGTTAATTTTATTTCCCTACTGAGTAATAAGAGTCTGTTGACAACGTTGTCACGTGAGAGTTTTTTTTTTCTTATTATGGTGCTTTAGTACACAATAAATATTTTGAGACTCATTACCAGTTTGTGTGAATCCAGATTTGTGTTATGTTAAACTGAAAAATGCTGTTTTATTGTGAAAATAAAATCCCTTAACATTTGGCTGCGAATGTTCCACCATGTTTGGAGAGAGTCACTAAGGTTGCACCTCATTAACAAAAAACAAAAATGCCATTTTTTTTTCTCACTAAGCTTACTGAGAAAGGCCATGATTATAGCCTTCAATGTATTAGTTCAGGTCAATTGAATATTCTAAATTGTCCGTAGGTGTGCATGTGAGTGTGAATGGTTGTTTGTCTCTATGTGGCCCTGCGATGAACTGGCGGCTTGTCCAGGGTGTACCCTGCCTTCGCCCTAAGACAGCTGGGATAGGCTCCAGCAGACCCCCGTGACCCTGAATTGGAATAAGCGGGTATAGAAGATGAATGAAATGAATATTAGTTCATTAAAAGACAAAAATGTTATGCTTAACTCATTAGGACTGTTAATTGGAAAAAAAAAAAACAAAAACATTCAAACAAATTGGAACTATAAAGTTTTTTTAAATGTTCTTACTGATTTACAAACCAAAAAAATATGTGTAACATACACTTTGTTAAAAGCAATTATCTTTCAAGATAAGTTGCCCTTTCTTACCAGAACAAGGAGATCAGAGCATATTACTCCAGTTCTGAAGACTTTAAACTGGCTCCCAGTCAACTTCCAAGACTGGAAGGAGGATTACCCACCCTCCATACAGCAAACCAGGAGGCAACTGCTTGGCTTAAGGACTTTGCATTCGCTAAATAAATAGTCAGCTATAGAATAGACTTTACATTTCTGAAGGAGACTGGGAGTGCTACGTGTCTATGAGTCACTGAGTGGTTTAGGTCCAGAATACATAAATAAAATGTTAATGGAATATAGACCCAGTAGGACTCTGAGATCTGGAGTCTCAGGTCAGATAGTGGAGCCCAGAGTTCAAAATAAACATAGTGAAGCAGCATTTACCTGTTATGTTGCAAACAAATGGAATAAGCTGCAAACAGAAGTGAAGTCAGCCCCAAGTGTGCACGTTTTTAAATCCAGGTTAAATACTCTTCTTTTCTCTTATGCTTATAATTCAGTGCTTTTGTTCATCTTATATTTTATTGTTATCTTTTTGTCTTTTTTTCCTCTGCATTTCGTCTTAGAAGACTGTTCTTTGTTTTTTTTTGTTGGTTTTTTTAAATGCTTTTAAATTTTGAACTTTTAATCATGTAAAGTACACCGAGTTGCCTTGTGTATGAAATGTGTTGAGTTGTAGATAAAGCTGCCTTGCCTTTTCCTTTCTTCTTCTAATTCTTTTTTTTTTTTTTTTTTAACCAGTCTCAAATAAGAAATCTCGTGCAAATGGTTTTATATAAGATATAGATATTGCAAATTTTTTGGCTATATCTGCTTCAAATACACATGGGCACGAGACAGCTACTGGGTTTATGGGACTTATTAGAGGGAAACCCGACCTTTACGTCTACAATTTACGTAGGGCTTCCCTAACAGCCATTATGTAGAACTTTTCTGCGCTCAGCGTATTTTGTCCCTAACTGCGCTCTGTACTACGTCAGCACATACGTTACGGAACTTGGTTGAGAGCGGAGCATGCTCCCGCATTCAAATTGTTCATAATAAATTCATTGCCATTATAGTTTTGTTTAAAACGCCGTAACTTTTGCAATGTCCGTTCAGCCGTCAAACCCCGTTAACCCGGTTGTGTTCTTCGACGTAACAATCGGAGGACAGGTGAGTAAAGGAAATGAATTTACCCAAATATTGCTTTAATTTGCAGCTAAAGCTAATGTTGGCTCACAAATAACAAATTTCTTAACTAAACCTATGTATTATCAAAAGTGCGAACCGAATGTTTTACCTGTTTGCTAATCGAATACTTTGAAATGACAATGAGTTTGTAGTATAGCAAAAGTAGTTTTAATAAAATAATGCCAAATGTGTAACTCGGCAGGTTCGTAGTTGTTCAATGAATGGGGCTTTTGGCCTTTTTGAACTTAAAGGAATGTAATCCACACCTTTGCACCTCAAAGAAGACGTCGGACATACATATTAAGTTACAGTCGATGTCCATGAAGAGAGAGTAATGAGTTTAATTAGCTAAGCACGGTAAATAAAAACAAAAATCCTGTCGGTTGTCTATATTAAGAGGTGATGACGGTGAAACACTGCGGTGACAATAAACCTCACCGTGGCACAGCAACACAGCAACACAGCAACTGACCGGATAAGTTAGAGTAAAATCTGCTCTAAAACAAAACATACTGCGCTACATGCAACAAACTGCCGTTTCACCACTGCGGTCAAGTCATCCAACAGTTTGGCAGACGGGGTAAAGCTAAGGGACACTCCTTCCTGCTAGCTCTGTGTACACTGGACCGTATGCTCAGTAATTGCAAAACGCAACGGCACAAATTGGTCTAAGTGCTTTTCTCTTGCATACAGCATTTATTTCGTTAGTAAAGCTGAAACTATTCATGGGAAAACAGAGAAAAACATGTGGGTAAAATTCCTAGTTGTCATTTAATAATCCCAATTTGCGATGTACAAAACCCTTGGAGCAGGGGTCACCAACCTTTTTTTTTTTTTTTTTTGGCACTGAGAGCTACTTCATGGGTCCTGAGCCGTATGAAGGGCTACCAGTTTGCTAGATTCTCCTGAAATAACAAACTCTCTGAGTTATTTATTATTGTTATTAATGATACTTATCTCTGTGAAGACACTTATCAATCTCATGAGTTCTCAATAATTATCAAAAATGACTTAACAAGGTTGGATAAAATTGAATTTTAGACGCAGCTCAACGAGCTGTGCAATTTTTTGAACGGGTCTGTGGGTTACTCATGAGGTCCTTGGGGGCTACCTGGTGCCCGCGGGCACCATGTTGGTGACCCCTGCCTTGGAGATTCCTCACAGTTCCTGAAAATTGTAATGTCACATTTCAAACTTTGTCCTAAAATTGAGATTTTTTTTTCTAATATCTTTGATTTCAAATGTATACTTAATCTAAATTTTGGATAACCTATGTTTTGAAATGCTAAATCAGAATGATACAAAACTGAAGGCGTCTCCTGAGGTGTTACACTACCACCCTGAAGCGGAATCATCATGTGATAACTAGGAATTTTACACAAATTTATACCAAAAACTTTTTTGTTCCCAATATTTAAAGTTACTAAATCCCCTTTTTTTTTGTATTGTTATATTTACTATACATTCTTACACTTTTTATTCCATGAAATGTTTCAGACCTGCTTATTGAAAGAAGTGCTATATGCAAGAGAAAAAAAGCAGTTTGTGACATACACACTTGATCCTACACCCCAAAACAAGAAAAGTTACACCGCTTCCTCTGATCCATTTGAAGTTACCAATTCAATTCAATGGGAACAGATTGTTGACATGACACAATTTTAAATAAGTCTGCGTTTAGACGCAATTCTGAATAGGTAGGCATTAGGCATTTTATCCGGTCACTTGCGGCCAATGGAACCACACTTAGTGTTGACTTTTTGCTGTGGGGTGAAACTGAGAATGAGGTGATTGGCTTGATTTGTGGGTTCCACTAATGCTGTCGTGTACTATGGTGTTGTTTGCCGTTTGTGACCTGCGCGCTTGATCCCACACCTCAAAATAAAGATGCGCGTTCTGATTGAACTTTCATTTCAATTTATTTTGTGGCGCCATCTGTATTTGTCACCATCACCATCATTAATCTCTGACTGTTATTGTGCGAAGCAGTCTCCATAATGCCAAATGTAGACATCGCAAATGGGGATCGAGCATCTGCTAGCTTTATCGCTTCTGTCAAACTGTTGGATGGCAGTGGTGAAACGACTGCTATAACATGTAGCACTAGTTTTTTTTTTTCTCAAGGTGTTATGTTGCTGTATTGCTGTGTCAGGGTGTGGTTTAATGTAAGAAGAATGAGTTGGATGATGTTGATGCTGCTTTTCGCGCTCTTAATCCTGGGAGGACTCCTTGCGGCACTGCAGAGCAAACAGCCGGAATCTTGGACTCCTTTCGAAAGGAACTTCTGGAGCTTGGCATGATCCAAACACAGTATTCTGACAGAGACACTGCTGAGCGACTACAGATGGAATTTAAATAGGTGGCTGAGAGAGAGAGAGGGCGTGAAGTGTTTTTGCTAAGTGCATACTGTATTTCGTGCAAAAACATTGCACTGGTTAAAATACAGAACAAAATTTCACAAATCACAAAGACTGATCCTCTCATATATCCAGCTTAAAGTGTGCACTTTAAGAAAACGTTTGCACACTGTCCCCAAATTGATGTGGATGATGCAGTCAGTTAGATGCAACTTTATTATGTCAGAGTAAAGAGAATGTTTCTACATTATCGTGCATGAAGACAGACAAACCAGACTGCCTTGCATGCTTGAGCTGTATGTCAGAGCTACTGTCTGTGATCTCACCCTTATGCACCCAGATTGATGTCTGTCTCACTTGTAGTTGTACAAGATAATGGCTTTGTGATATCTTCATTTCCTTTTATCTAACTATTCCACTGTATAACACCCACTTACCACTGGACAGTTTATTTCAGGAAGTTGTTCGGTTATTTGGCAAGAAGTCCACACAGCGAACACAATGTGTAGCACAGATTTTTGTTTCCCACTAAACATTATGTCGTCGATTTTGATATACTTTCGTATGGTTGATTGTTAAGGGTTTTTTAATACCTGCTTTAAATTGTCAAATGGCAAAGCACTGTTGTTATTCTATTGAGAATGGATTAGGAATATCCACATTCAATTAAGGTGCATAAAAAACAGAATGGTTACTTAATCCTCAAAAAAAAAATCCTCATAAAAGAAATGTTTTGTAAACGTTACAGAAAATGTTCTGTAGTTACTGGGATCATTGAGAAAAATTAGATTATTATTAATGATACCATAACATTTTCATTTAAAAAAAAAAAAAAAATAATACCAGTTTGAATCTGTAAAGAAGTGACAGAAGCGAAAGTGAAACTAGGATTGAAATCTGCCTTCTTGAGTTTGATCAAGGGGATAGTTCACACAAAATTAATGCTTCACTTATGACTGAATACTTTGGAACCGTGGCTCTGTTGACATTGTCTAATCATTATCTTTTAAAAGCATCCCCTCAAAGGACGTCTACAGTAGTCTTCAACTGCAGCGTCGAAAGACAAAACATAAAAAAACAGAAGAAAAACATAACATGTCTCCATACTGCTCATGTGGAGTCATTGTAGTGTTCAGAAAAGACATCAGTCCTCTTTGACACAAAATAAAAGTCCTTTAACTCCATTTTTAGCCCAAATGTTTACAACAAGGACATTGTGCTCATTGTGTGCAAACTTGACTCAACTTTTTTTTTTTTAATAAAGCACTTTAAAAACAGCCACAGCTGACACAAAGTGCTGTATCATTCTGAAACCACAGAATAAAGTTTTAATAGTAAATAAATATAAGGTAAAATATGGAGAATTCATGCATGATTTAACATTTATTACATGTCTTTAAAAAATGTATTTCAATTGTAAATTTTAAACATTTGAAATGGCATACTTTAGAAAACATTCCTTCTGTCATTGATTCAATTTTTATGTGTTACACATAGAAAGGAGTTTTCCTTTTTGCCTTGGATGGGTTGAATACAGCAATGGGCAGTTGCTGCTGCCCTGTGCCTTTGCTCAAGTGCCAGTAAACATGCCACGAGCACACATTCTCTGGTAGATTGCAGTAAGGCCCCTGCAGGTCACTGTTTGCCCAGAACACCACACCCATGAGTAAACTATTGGTGCACTCCAACCACAGAACGCTTACGTTGATGTAGGCCGGTACTCCGAACCCGAAGAGCAAACATATGGCAGATGTACCGAGATAAGGCATCCAAAACACAGCAAAGCCCAGCATTAGGCTGAGCCACATAGGTGGCCGGTCGGGCTTCTCCAGGTACTCCTCGCTGAGCTTTGTCTCCGTGTGCTTGGAGGAAACGAAAAGGAAGTCACTTGTCTGATGGTCTTTCTCCTCTCTCATCTCGGACAATTGCTCAGCCTCTTCCAGCCACCGAGGAATATTTGACAAATAGGGCAATGCTGCACAAAGTACCACAGTGAAAGACATAAGAGTAAAGCAGGTGACCGCAGTGGACTCCTTGACTTGGCAAACTAGAGCCTTTGTCTTTGGCTTGACATCCAGCTCCACCATCTCGGCTTTGGCGAAACAAAAGGAGTAGATCATAGCCGTTATCCACACCAGCAGAGTTAGTAGTACGTCTCTCAGTTTCTTCCAGGAGGTGCTGCGTTTGTGGTGGCAAGTGTCACATAGGCAATAGTTCAGTAAACCAATGAAGGCCATGGGCAGTGGCAGAGCCTCGTATGTCGTCGAGGCAGTCCCCAGCAGCGAGCAGAGGGGCACAGGCGTTTCATCCGGCCCCAGAAACCACACGGCTGCCAAAGTCGATACCGTGGCCAAGTCAGCCAGGATGATGGACAGGCTGCACATGCTCAAGAGGGAGGGAAACGGCTTCCAGGAGCAAAAATAAAACGTGGTCATATCTAGTCCCAATTTGAAAAGCATGAGGAAGACATACTTATCAGTGCTGCCTGTGTGGCAGCTCGCTCCAACTTCCCACTGCTCTATTATGGCAAACATTTCGATTGCCCGCGCAGTTCCTCTAAGGCTGCATTTATGCGGTTGCAACACTTCCAATCCCGTTCCTTAGTAGTCCTGTGACAGTTGCAGAAAAGAAGAACTCGGACTTAGGTGTGAGGATAGTTCAATTTAAGACAGACGACAAAAAAAAACTGTAGATGTGGGCCAACAACATCCTGGACCATAAACCCTGGAGGTCTCTATTAGGGATACTAATTAATTCACCCAATTGATTATTGTTTCATTGATAAGCGTCAGGTTTCGTGAATTTCCTTTAATCAATAGCTTAAATTTCTATTACAATACTGCGGTGATTGTAGACTGTGAAGCTGATCCACTCGCTCCGCACTGCACAGCTGACTGAGGAATTTAGGTTCAAACTCAAGGAACTTGTGGAGTTGCTGTAACTTGGAAGTACATCTATGTATCGCCTTTGTCATCGTCCGTTAACTTAAAATGGTTTTGCACGGCAATGTTTTTAGCGCCTCATGTTTGTGGCGTTCTCACGTGTTCCTCTTCTCTTTTCTTTTCAACAAAAATAACTTGACATAACAAACCACAAAGGAAACGTGAAAACCCACCACCATGGCTATGTAGATGTATTTTACCGTACATGCTTTGAAAGGAGTGGCAAGACGCTTTTTGAATCCCACCCCCTGAGCACAATACTGCCTCATACTTGGATTAATGCAGTAATACTCTACTTCTCTACACTTGCAGTCAAGTGCGTCAGCAGCACTCAGTACAATGCTGCCCTTCACAGTTGACATATTTTCTTAAAGCTGATAAGTCCCATATCTGACAGAATAAAAGTCTGTTGGTGCCAACGAAGCACTCTGACTTTGCCCATCCCGGCTCCATGTCTTGTTTCCTCCTCACCTGCACGTTAGTTTCGGTGGTGATCAAAGGTGAAACCCCTCCTGGTTGTTAGAGAGAGACACACAGTGTGAGTCTGAGACTTCTTTACCGACCTGCCCAGTGTTCTCTCAATCTGGAGCTTCCCTCGTTGATCCTCTGGCTGGATGTGTGCAGAATTGAAACTAAATGTAAAACAGGCTGCCGGTCTGGTAGCACATAGCGTCTGTGTCAATGCTGTTTGTTTTTGTGTGGTGAGTTGCTTTTAAAGCAGTGGCACACAGGGCTCCTCCTCCTTATTGTCAATGCTCTGACTCACCTTTTTTTTCCCCCGTATGGAAAACCAGTTCTTCCTCCTCACTGGCAGTTATTGAGTGCAGACAACCTCAAGCCTATAAATGTGTGTAACTACTGAAACCACAGCCGAGTGACAGTTGTTCTCGAAACATGTCAACCTAGTTTGGTCACAGAAATTCTGCAGCCAGTTCGATTTGCTACTTTATGTGTCCACATTTTGCCTGGAGCAAAACTGAGACTGAACTCTTAGGAATGAAAAGATCAGCAATTTCTAATCGTGTTCATTCACAGGTGAATTCATTCATTGTGTATAAACATTCCCGGTGGAGAAGCTCGGGCCTTGGCAAAGAAAACCACACATTGCGTAATTGCATTGAACATTTTTCTTTTATTTCGCTTTACAATATTATTTTAAAACAATTTTAAAGGTCTGCTTTTTTTTCCCCCAGCACAAGGTAATTTGAAAAATAGAATGTGACTGGTTTCATCTTAAAAGCAGTACTGCTTCTTACTTTTTTACTGTCATAAAAAATGGAATACTTTGTCAGCTCCAATAGATTTGTGTCATTCTTGCCCTCACACTGATATTTTCTTGGGCTTCACTCATTGTCCAGCAGAAACTGTAAGGTAAGCCGAGGCGGGAGTGGCAGCTATTGAGCTCGGCTGCCCTTTGTTGAGATGTCTTCTCACCTTTCCCTGTCTGCTACCTTAACAAGGAAGATGCTACACGTTAAAGTCCTGCTCGATTAGCCGCTGGCTTAAAAACCCATAAAGCACCTCTGGGTGTAATTTATCGTCTGAACTCACCTGATATTTGATGGCCTCAGCTCGTCAATTCCTCTGTTTATTGCGTTAAACATTCGGTTGTTTCCTGGGAACCACAACAGCTCGGAGTCCGGTGTAGAGCAAAGTCAGAACCATGTCATGGTGGCTTATACTGTATGTTACTGACTGAGTGCTGTGCATGTTGAGCAATGGGCAGTTGAGCAATGACCTCACACGAGGGGACAAAGCCGCTCTCTTCTTCACAGCCGGACTGGTGATGAAATGCATACATTGTTGTTGAAGCTGCGTGTTTTCTCTGAGATGTGTGGGGGTGGGAGCGGGTGTGGGGGTGTCGGGGGGTGGCGTCGGATGCCTCTGTACAAAACGCACAAGCAGCTCTGGGATGACTTGCTGTCTTGTCAGGCGGAATTGTCCAAGGATGTATTCTTGAACGTGTTCAGAACCTCTGCCATCCATTCAGCTTCAGGGCTGCAACTAACCATTAGATTTTGTTGTCGACTGATCGATCAATTATTTTTTCCATTAGTCACGATTATCTTCTTTATTTCCACCACCTCTTTTGGACTCCTCTTTCACCTAACTCGCTTAAATCTTCACACCTGTGTTATACTGTCGTAATGTGACAGCATACGTTTTTAAACAGAGAAGTTCCTGCAAAAAAAACTTCTGTTTTTTGCTGAGCGTGGTGTCGCTCATTGTTTACATCCTGCAGGAAACTTCTGTTTTTTGCAAGATGTAAACAAAGAGCGACACCACCCTCAGCGCTCAGTACAGCACTGCAGGTAGAAATGAGTTTGTTGCGGCCGGAGTGTGAGTTCATCATTCAGCAATTTACAATAACAATAACACGACGCGTCAACGATTCTTCTTGTTGTCATCGTAATCGATCACATCGACTAATCGTTGCAGCCCTATTCAGCTTCTACATATGACTTTTGTGCCGTGAACACTGAATAGACTGATTGGCTTGATTTGTGGGTTCCTCTGCTGTTGTATAGTGTGACGTAGGCCGTTTGAGACAAGCCCACTTGATCCCACACTCAAAAACTTGCACGATCTAATTGAAGTGTCATTTCAATTTAATCAGAGCAGAGTGTTGACATGACTCAAATTTAAACAGCGTATATGATGGACTTATGGTACATGTAACCGTGCATAGTGTGACAGGTTAGACAACTGAGCTTTCTTGTTTGGTTCAATTTACTTTTTGTCTTGGGACTTATCTATTCCTGTATACATCCCCACTGTGGTGCCTCTGTGTTTCTGTGTTCATCAGGATGTGGGCAGGATGAAGTTTGAAATCTTCGCGGATGTGGTTCCAAAGACAGCAGAGAATTTTAGGTGACTAACCCACTTTTATCCTGTTTTGCCTTCATGTATTTAAACTTTTGATGAATTCCTTTATTTTGTTTATACTAGGTCTAGTGTAAAATTTCCTGCAAAGTTCACTTGGTTTCATTGTTTTCTGCAGGCAATTCTGCACAGGAGAGTTCAGGTAATGCACTGCACCCTACACTGCCAAACCATTTGCACACGTCTAAAGATTGTGCCAGCTTCACTCAAGGGGTAGTTCACACAAAATTAATGCTTCACTTATGACTGAATACTTTGGAACCGTGGCTCTGTTGACATTGTCTAATCATTATCTTTTAAAAGCGTCCCCTCAAAGGACGTCTACAGTAGTCTTCAACTGCAGCGTCGAAAGACAAAACATAAAAAAACAGAAGAAAAACATAACATGTCTCCATACTGCTCATGTGGAGTCATTGTAGTGTTCAGAAAAGACATCAGTCCTCTTTGACACAAAATAAAAGTCCTTTAACTCCATTTTTAGCCCAAATGTTTACAACAAGGACATTGTGCTCATTGTGTGCAAACTTGACTCAACTTTTTTTTTTTTAATAAAGCACTTTAAAAACAGCCACAGCTGACACAAAGTGCTGTACATGATAACGTAAAAACATACATGTTACGAACCACGTAGGGTCTAGGGGAAATGGTTAGTAACAAAACGGGACCACCAAACAAGTTCCAGGAGATGTTTTTAATGGTTTAACAAAATTACAACAACAAACAGCAGCAGCAGCAGCAGCAACAACAGCAACAACAGAGGAAGGGCAGCGGGTGGCGCCAAATCAATAACTTAATATAAACATTAAGTAGTCTCCGATTGAGACCGACACGGGAAACGTCCCCAAAAAGGGACGCCACCCATAAACCTAAACAAAAGGCTACATAAAAACAAGGGGAAACTAAACCCCAAAGAAAACCAAAAACTAAACCTAAGAGCCCAGTAATTCCCCAACAAACAAATATACAAACACGAGAGTCAAACAGGGTACGAGTGCTGCACATACGGTCAAAAACAAATACGATCTCATGCTGGGTCAAAAGCCAAGGAATAAAAGTGGGTTTTTAGACAGGTGTGGGGGGGTTGGTGGGGTGGAGGGGGGCTTGTCTATTGTGGAGAGGTAAGTCGTCCCACAAAGATGGAGCAGCAACAGAAAAAGCTCTGTCTCCCCTGAGCTTTCGCTTAGACCTTGATACCTCCAGGAAAAGCTGTCAGCTGACCTGATGCACCGAGCAGGAGTGTAGGGGTGAAGCAGCTCAGAGAGGTAAGGTGGGCCCATTTTCCCATAAAATGGAAAGAGATACCATTCGTTAGAAGAATGGAGCCCAGAGGAAGTAAATAAAGAGAGAACAGCAAGGGCCCTAGGATTGAGCCCTGAGCCCACAAGACCAACAAGTCCTCCTCCACTGTGAAATCATGCAACATGTTGTGTTTCATACAAAAAAATGTAACCACTTTTCACAAGCAGCTCTCTGTCTTTTTTCTGATGTGATTTATACTTATACATGAAATCTATAATCGAACTTCAGCTACAGGGGACCATTTCTCTAAAATCTATTGTGTTGACTTTGCCATTTTTAAGTCGGATTGGACACAGTGACAAACCACACAGTGGCTGTGACATGCACACATGATCCCACACTGAGCTGGCAGCACGCTGAGGCCCACCAATATTCAAGATACAGTTGTTTGCAAGCTTTGCTGTGTTGCTTTTTAATTACAGTTGATAATTTCTCTCAAAACAAATTGTTGATATTGCCCACTCCGACTCAGATTTTACTGTTGAAGCTTCCAGATACAGGACTTATAACATTTGTCGTGTTTTTATTTGCAGTGGTATCCATGGCTACAGACAAAATTTTAGTCATTGACTGCATTTTGTCTCATTTCCTGCTCTACAGGAAGGACGGGGTTCCTATCGGTTACAAGGGCTGCACGTTTCACAGGTACGAAACATGCAAGATTGGTCTATATAATAATAATTTAAAAAAAAAAAGACTAGTTTTCAGGATGTGCAGTACACATCAAATAAAATCCCAACTAATAGTGAGCTATGGCTGTAATTTCTCATCTGTTTTTCAGGAGATGTGTAAGACTGTGTACAACTCTGTACCTATCAGTCGTTCTTTATGACGTTAATTTGTAAACATGTTGGTCAGGAGCTCTGAACAACAGCTAAATCTAAACGCGTCAGGGTTTTTAATGGTTTTAAACTTAACCAAGCCGCTTCATTAAAGGCTTTTTAACTTTTCAATATTCTCCTGTTCTGCTTCTTGTAAATCCCATCCACAGAGCATCTTAAACTTACAACTCCTGAGTCTCCTGTGTAGGCTTTTCTTTGAAATTATTTGTACACTTTAAATGTGTGAACATAGGTTTCTTTGATACACAGTCATTTAACTCAATAAATTATGATTGTGTGCAGGGTGATCAAAGACTTCATGATTCAAGGTGGAGACTTTGTCAAGGTAAGTGCGCCTCCTCTGCCAACTGTTGTCAAATGCTGCTTTTGTGTGGCAGTTGGGAAAATGAGGATTAATCCTATCAGTTCCACCTCTCAACGGGCCTTTAGTAAAGCCTTCTGCCATCAAGCTCTACGTGAACCTTATAGCATGGCTGCACTTTTAGAAAAATATTGTTGATCGTGTGGCCTGTGCTTCTTGATAAACGTTGTGGAACAGCTTCATCTGACGGTCAGAAGGTGAAATGACATAGATTGCAGTTATTTATTTTTCTGAGTATCAGAAAGTGTTGGCAGGTAGAATTCCGCCGCAATTCTGAAATTGAGGCATGGGCAGAGGAATCCTTTACGCACCTTTGTCACAGCGCTGCTCTATCCCCCCCTGCTGGTTGAATGCTCCAACTACTTCCTGTTCGATGGTAGCGCTATTTTGAGTGCTCTTTTTTTTTTCTTTCTATGTGCGTGAAGGGGGACGGAACTGGCATTTGCAGCATCTACAGGGGTCCTTTTGCCGATGAAAACTTCAAACAGAAGCACATTGGTCCTGGCCTCCTGTCCATGGTATGTGCGGAGAAGAACAATCAAGTTTGAAGCCTGTTGTTGTAAAGCAGTCTTAATGTAGCCCTTTACCTCATCCACATGTCACTATATTATTGTACTTAAATAAGTAATTAAATACAAAAAAAAGAAAAATAAAGAGCTTAACTCGGAACAGTTGAATACCCCCTACCATCATGCACACGCCAACCCCCAAAAAGTAGTTGAATAATAATAATAATGATGTTAATGTAGATTGAAGAGTGTGTGCACACAGTTGTCCCACAGTTCTAATTAATAATCCAGTTTTGTTTATCTTGTCCCTGTATTTCTGCGGGTCATGTTAGGTTGCTATTGAATCAGTAGTAAGTCCATTGACCTCAACTTCACCCACCGTATGACGTGCGGTGACTTTTTACCAACATCTTGTTTATGCAATGTTATGCTGATGTGATTAATCCATTCATTTTAGAGTGACTTATTGCTTGGAGAATTTGAATTGATTTATTAGTCCTAGATAGTTACGTTAAAAGCAACTAGACTTGGTTCCTGGTAGTTGTTTGATTAATTGATTGATTGATTGATTGATTAATTAAAATGCAGTTAACCCTGAAGTGTGCAGACAAGGTGATGTTTTTGATGTTTTTTGTCTCATTTACTTGCATTTCATTCAGGCAAACAGTGGTCCCGGGACAAATGGTTGTCAGTTTTTCATCACTTGCAGCCAGTGTGACTGGTTAGACGGAAAGCATGTTGTTTTTGGTGAGTCAGTAAAACCAGTTTCAACTTTTCTACTTTTCTTTTTAGTTTCCTTTTTTCCCCCCACTAAGTGATCTTTCTATGTCTGTTTCAGGAAAACTCATTGATGGCTTGCTGACCATGAGAAAAATTGAGGTAAAATCTCTCAGCCTCTGTCGTCAGCAGTCACGCATATTGTGGCAAGAATAAATGATAAAAACTTTTACTTGGAGTCATTGCTATGTTGAATTCGTACGTGCATCAGTGGTGCAGTTGCGTTGTTTGCACATCTGTTGTTGAATGAGTATTTCTTTGTCCCACCAGAATATCCCAGTTGGAGCCAACAACAAGCCGAAGCTCCCCGTCGTCATCGCGCAGTGTGGCGAGATGTGATTCATTCTGCTTAGAAGCCACAAGACCGTATACAGCTACACACGTGTGTGTACATGTAGAACAGGCTCGTCTTTGGGGAACATTTCCTCACACCTCACAGCTTTCCATTTTTGTTTAAAGTGTTCTTTTAAGTCATTTTTCTCAAATTGTTATCCTCTTACACCAATCTGATTTTTTTTCTTTGCTCTCTTAGCAGCATTTGATGAATCAATAAATAATTTATACATTTTTATAAATGTTTGAAAGTCCCTGTTTAACAAAACCCCAGAGTCACAGAGTTTTGACCTTGTTAATGTGTTTACACCAAGAATGCAGTCAGAGTTTTATTATGCAATTTTGCATTTTGTTTCAGTCGGCCGACGCCATTTAAAAATAAATATTGAGGATTTGCCATAGGGAATAGCAGGTGTATACATTTGACCCAGCATGTAACCAAGCGCAGCCCCACTGCATTTAAACACTTCAGAGTGACAGACCTCCGAGGCACCGTCTCCACTGCCAAGCAATCCTCTGCTGAACTTATGGCTGCCTCTCCTTATCCCTGCCTGCCATCCATACAAATCCAAGCTGGCAGACCCCCTCCCCCACCCGTGCAGTCCCCTCCGCTCTTCTGCCTTCGGAACTCTCTGCCTTGGCACAAAAGATCCCATTCAGGAGGCGACTGTTCTTACGGAGGCAGGAAGAAGAGGGTTTTTTTGGTTGGAGGGGGGGTGTCCTGCGTGGGGAGGCTTTCTGAGGTCAATAATAAAGCCCATTTTTGTGTGGGAGAACTGGAGCTCAGCCATGAGCAGTGCAGTGAGCTCTTCACAGACCAGCCAGTGCTCATAAACAGTGCCAGCGGAGCATTAACATGACAATGAGTTGGGATGGGAGGGGGGGGGGGCTGTGCTGCGTTTGTCTCACGCTCAGTCTGGGCCTGTCTGCTCTGCTTCGGTTGAAGTGGAGTTTGTGAGCGTTTGCGCACCGTTAAATCTTAATTCATGCAAGCCAAGAGGACTTCCCAAGATTTCCCAAAGGTAGCACAGCCAAATGTTTTAAGTGTGCTCCCTTTAAATCCCAACTGACATGAAAACCCACTTTCATTGTAAATGCACTTTGGAAGACCATTATGCTCATTGTCTACTGCAGGTACGTCTTGAGATGAACGTGTCATATGTGTGCAGCCCATGAAGCTTGCAAATATTCTAAGGGAATGTTTTTGTAGAAAACACCAAAAATAGGTCTGCAAAACGAGCAATGATGAAGTTCCAAACCTTCCAATAATTGGGTCAAGTGCCCCTCAAGCTACTCTCTATATGGGCCAGATAAAAGGAGGTCTATACGTCTCTTGAACAGCCTGTACGGTGTTCAGTCACGTGGCTTCACTAAATTAATTTCGCCTGATCATTAAAGCTTACGAACTCTGTAAGTGCTTCGGAGCAGGTTCTGGATGTCACATCAGGCAGAAGGCGGTCCCTCAGCGGCATGGTTATCCGTGCGATTCGTCTGGCTCTGACATCACTACGGGGCGGTCTTCATAGGCGGATACTATCTTCCTTCATCCAATCAACTCGTTGACTCGCGTTTTCCCCCACATTAAAGTGACAAGCCTCTTCACCAATAGTAATCGCCTTTATCCTTCCTCAAAGAATTCAGCCAATTCAAAGACGCGGGGGGCGGGCCCTAAACAGGAACATTCCCCGGCACATATTTTCATTCTGCCCAGTTCGATCGGCAACGGGAGCGGAAAGAGGAAAGCTGAGAGCCCGAAGGCAGTAGCCCCCACCACCGCCGGCCCAGGTTACCATCTAGCACCGGGAAACGTAGCAGAAAGCCGCCGCCGGCAGAAGCCATTACCAACCAGTAGTAACCATGAGCAGCGAGGCCGAAACACAACAAGCAGCGCCGCTGCCTGACGCCGACGCAGAGAGCCCATCCAGCCCGGCAGCCGCAGCTTCCGCGGGGGATAAGAAGGTCATCGGTAAGGCGGCTCGAGAAGGGGCTAGTTAGCTAAGCTAGCTAATGTGGTTGCGGAGTGTATTTGAGGTGATACCGAAAAGCAATGGTTAATAACGTTAAAGAGCCAGTCAGTACTGCTGTTAGTTCAACTGTTTTGGTTTACACTTAAATAAAGTGGCTGCGGCGAACTGTCCAACATAAAAGCACATTTTACGTTTCGCTCTCGAGAAGCGATATTTTGCTGTGTGCTCGGATTTCATGTATTTTTATATAAATTATTCTGTCGTTTATTGTGAAGTCTGGTTGGCAACAGTAAGGGTATCCAAGTAAATTTAAAATTACTTTTCATACAGGGCAAAAAATTAAATCGATTTGTTAGTCCTGCTGGGTGTCTCCAACTGAAATTATGTCAATCGCAAATCATTTATTAATTCCGTAATAAACGTTGGAAACAAATGGGTTTCAATAACTTTTAATTTTTATGAAGTTATGTATTTTAAGTTTTGGCGAATTGTGAGATTAATTGTCCCTTATTTATCGGCCCTTAAATTCCTATCCGTCACTAAGTGCCATGTTGCCGGCTCTGGCCAACATTTGAAGTCCAATTTAAGATCAAGATCTATCCAATTAATTTTCATGTCGCTGTTTCAAACCATTATGTAGTGAAGAAATGGTATCAGATGCTCGAATCTGTTAGTTAGCTACGCTGCAGTAATTAATGCAAACCTTTAATCGTACACCGCTTGGGAACACGATGTAATTTCAACCACCCCACTTAGCCGGCCACTGTCCGTCGAAAGCGAGCTAAGGCTAACTGCTAACAGTCTCTTTGTTCAAGAGAATACGACTGGGTTGGCTCGTGCAATTTATTCAAGAAGACTAATTAACGCTGGTGCATAGAATACAATAGGCGACAAGACAAGAGCCTGATGCGTCTACGCTGAACAATAATTTACGATTTCCCCCCCCTCCTACCAGTGGGTGTCGAATTTTGCTATGTTTTGGGTGCTTGCGCTAGCGCTCTGGCCTAACTACTTAGCTTTGTGGCTAACGAGCGCTGTGGGCTAGCCAGCTAAAGGTTGCTAAGAGGCCACTCAAAATGTCCGCCGAACGGCTACGTGGGTTTCTCTGGCTCAGCCATTCGTTCTGGGAAACCATAGAAGTTGTTGTATTGCCACTGGTCAGGCACGCGATGGCGATTTGTCGTGCTAAACTGTCGGCGATGGACCGCGCTTGCAGGTTGTTGGCGCTAATCCAACCACATGGGTGAAACCCGGTTAGCTTCACTGCTAACCAAGTCAGTGGGGCACGATACGTGCTAAAGTATCATCAGTGCGCGGTTGTACCACGTGTGACTGCTCGAGTAGCGAGCCGTGCGGCTTAAAATGGGGCAGTAGGTTTGTAGTTGCTGGACTTTGGAAGTATGACGACGACCACGGCCTACTGTGCTGTCAGTGCACCTGCCACTGAAGTACTGCAAGTTCAGTATGTTTAGCTTAAGCTGCAGGTTTCCGTTGAATAGCTTCGAATGCCCTTCTGCTCGCGCTTAACAAGTGCTGCTTGGCACGGGACACTCCTATGCATCAGGGTCTAAAAAAAGGTCGACAGTTGCAAGTTATATTTAACTTACACATTTTCTCCGGCCTTGGATGTGTTTTCAGCATGTGCGATTCGAGTTATTTTTTACTGCTCCTGATTTTTGCTATGTAAAACATGAATAAACTGGCTTAAAACATTTGTGTTTTGAATAACGGCATATTACTTTTACATGGTATCGGGGAAAACATTTGCTGAAATTGTTTCATGATGTGTGTTGTTGCAGCAACAAAAGTCCTGGGTACAGTCAAGTGGTTCAACGTCAGGAATGGATATGGTTTCATCAATAGGTATGTGGATCCTGTCTCAGTCTCCTGGACACTCCTCCATTATCTCAGGAACATTTTCAATCCTATTAAGATTTTGATTTGCTTGCAAAGCTAAACAGGCGATTTGCCTGCTGCTCTCCATGCTGGTGCTACATTGATTAGAGAATTAGTCTTAACTTGGGTTAGATGCAAACATCACAATCATATCTGTAATGAAGTCTTATTTCCCTTTAATCTAGGAATGACACAAAAGAGGACGTTTTTGTACATCAGGTAAGCTGTGATTCTTGTGTTTTTTTTTTATTATTTTCTTTTATTGCTGTTCCAATGATAAGTTTTAAGGTTTCACATGTGAACTGTTTGTGTTTTTAGACCGCAATCAAGAAGAACAACCCCAGGAAATATCTTCGCAGTGTTGGAGATGGAGAAACAGTGGAGTTTGACGTAGTTGAAGGAGAGAAGGTTAGAAGTCTTTATTAAATACCATCCATCTGAGAAGTGTGCATTTTGACACGCTTTAGAGAAGCGCCCCTGCTCATTTGGCAACTGTGTCCAGGGAGCTGAGGCGGCGAATGTCACCGGCCCAGGAGGTGTTGCAGTCCAGGGAAGCAAGTATGCTGCTGAGAGGAATCGCTATAGGCGCTTTACCCGGAGACGGGGCCCTCCCCGCGGTGGAGAATACCCGGAGAACTACCAGAGTGACGGAGAGGGGGAGGCCGGCAGCGGAAGTCGTGACAAGGGCGTCCGAGACGGTGGAGAGAACGCCCCCGAAGGAGACTCGCAGCAGCAGCAGCGCAGGCCCACCTACCCTGGCAGACGGCGTTTCCCCCAATACTTTGTACGTAGACGCTACGGCCGCCGGCCCCCGTACACCAACCCGCCACGCGGAGAGATGACTGAGGTACGCCGTCACAGGGCTACCATCCTGAAGCAGGCACCCAGCACTCCCAGCACTGTATCGGCACCTACAGTTTATTTCCAAACACTCACGTGGTCGTGAACAAACAACCCTTGGTGTATCGGGGGTCTCGCCAATATCCTATTTTTCTTTTCTTTTTTTCCCCCTTCCTGTAAAAAGACCCTATTGTGCAATGCAGGAAATGCACTTCTTTGCCACTGCGTTGCCTCCAAGTGTTGCTCCGTGTCAGTTGCTACGTGTGTTGTTTGGTTTCAGGGAGGCGAGGGTGACGGAGAAGGAGGAGCAGACCAGGGCAACAGACCAGCAAGGCAAAACTACTACAGAGGCTACCGACCAAGGTTCAGACCAGGGTTTGCATGTTGGCGTCGTCGATGCAGAGCTGCAAAAAAAGAATGATAATGATAATAATAAATTGGCACATATCAAATTTTCCAAACACTAAATTTCACCAGTAGTATGTTGAGAAGCTTTTCTTTTATTGCAGCTGAACATCATATTGCTGCCATTGCATGTCAAGATGGTAGCATGAGACGCCCTTGCATTGAATATGTTTTTCTCAATATTAAATGGTACTTTTCCCAACAGTGCTTTGCCAACAGCAGGTTGTTTTTTTTTCCTCTGTCTTCTTGTATTCACCCCAGGGGGCCACCCCGTCCTAGACCTGTGCGGGATGGTGAGGAGGACAAGGAGAATCAGGGTGGCGAAGGCGGGCCTAACCAGCAGGCCCGCCAGCGGCGCCCCCGTCGCCCTCTCAACTACCGCCGCAGACGCCCTCAGAGTGGTGGCAAACCCGGCCCGGAAACCAAGGAGGCCAAGACAGGAGGTGACACATCTGCAGAGAAAACGTCCGCTCCCGAGGCCCAGCAGGGTGGGGCTGAGTAGGAAGGAACCTGCCCACCGGCACCTACCATCTTTTACCATCGTCCGGGTGAGTCTGGCTGCTGAGGCCAAACACTGAGCTGTGAGGACTGATGTTTGGCATGGGATTATATGACGCTGGCGGTCATTATAGTGCCCAGAGGGTTTGGCTGGTGGATTTCTTCCTGTATATACGGCATGAAAATTGACATTTTTTTTCTTTCTCTCCGTTAACAGTTTTTTTGTCAACAACAAGAAGAAACATCAAACAAGATCTGAGCAATAAAGATTTGACTTGACGATCGTCACAAGCTTGCACCATGCATTCGACCAGATTACCACCAATTGCCTGCAGAATCTATGCAGACTTGTTTCTTTTCCATTATTTTTATGTGACAGCTACAAAAACGTTTTGGGGAAACGGCTAATGTTTTTCTAAATCTGTCCTAAGTTTTTACACCAAATGGTTTTTAAAAAAAATGAAATTTGATATCTGGTCAGTTTGACATTTTTAAATAACTTTTTATGTATTCAAACATTTTAACAAAATGCAAGCTAAAATAAAAGTCCAGAAACCAGGAAACTTGACCAAGGTGTTGGCTTTTATTTTGTTACATGAGATGGTCTTAAAGCAGCGACACATAGCACTTTGTTACGCATACAATGCTTCATTTGGGGTTTAAGTTTTCTGCTGTTGAGGTTCCATATGAAAATTCACTTTAGCAGTGGTTTCCAACAATATGCACTGTAACTTTCATTCTTTCTTGAAATAAGAATCGTCCTTTCTTTACTTTTATTTGCTGCACTTTTCAGAAAATGTGCTAAAGCGACAGATCAGGAAATCACCCATTTGTGATGTCACAAAAGGCAGGTTAGCGATGATGTGCCCAGTGCCAGATGTGAGTTGCGCCCTCACGAAGCTGCTTTCCTTCAGTAAGGGATGGAGGAACACCGATCTTAAAGAGTGTTTAATTTGTATAATGCAGTAAAATGCAACAAATGCAACCTTAAATCAAAAGGGGTTATTTGGCAAACGCATTTGAGTACAGTGAGACCCTTCAATGGCAAACATATTTAACTTGTCATAATTCATTCTGCATGTTAAAAAATTGCAAACGTGGGGCGGCATGTTCAAAATCTTTTTACAGAAAAATAGTTCTTAAAACCTAAGACAAACTTTTATGAAATGTACAATATGATAACAAAGGACATGGCAACAACTCCAGTTCAAGTATAGTTAAATGTTCCTTACCAGCAAGTCCTGCAACTGCAAAGTCGGTCATTGTTGGCCAGGAGTATGGTAGTTGTATATAATCACATTTATTATATGCAGTAAGTCACATTCAAGAAAATGGGTTCAAACCATTTGATCAACTTGTCCATTTACAAAAAGAGCTGAAATATCAACTGGATGAGGCCTCATCTGATGCTTTACTTCTGTAGTAATGTGCTGACGAGATACCTTGTGTTTGGCAAAATGAAGTAGCGAATGGCGCCAGTTCTTGCCACTCTTTCTCTGGTGTGTGTTGCTTAGACGTTGGTTTCTTTGCGCAGCCTCTTCATGCGCTGAACGTTGTTCTCCATGACTGTGGGGTTGGTGATCTCTGTGGCGCAGCTAGCTGGGAACCAGCCTCTCTCTCCATCTCGCATCCTCTCCCCGTAGCACCAGGCTAACAAGGTGACATGGGAACACAAGACAACATTTTTGTCTGTGTGAGCAGTTCGGTTTATGTCTCCAGTGAAAAACAAAAAAGAGAAACTAGCGCACGTAAGGAGGTCTTCTTACCTTCTTCTTTCTGGAAAACGATGACAAGCTCAGCCTGTTTCAACCCCAGCTCATCCGGTTCCTTGGGCATGTAGGCTTTGGTGGCCTCGTACTGCGGCTGACCTGAAGCACAACGATATGCCGTCGTGTTAGACTTATTTGTGCATTTTCTTACAAAACATTTCATTATAGCACTTGACTTGTCTGACATAAGATTCTTTAGATGAATCACTGGAATGTTTATACTGTCACATAGTTTTTCGTGTATGTTTTAGGTCATTTAGTGTCATTAATTGTTTGTGGCCAGTTCCTTCTTCCACAACCATTAAATGTAAGTAAAAGGTCCAACAATGGACACACATTTTTTTTTTTTTTTATATCAGACTCAAGTAATGAAAGCCACACTAGATAGTTGTCAAAAATTGCAATATTTAGCATCCTGCAAACATTTGGATTTAACCACTTTCAAAATTGAAAATGGTTAAATCCAAATGTTTGCAAAAAAAGACAGTTGAGCAAAAACCTTGCTGAAAACATTACCATTTAACCTGAAGAGGTACCACTGCTCTCTCTGACATTACAAAAGGCTGATGTTGCACACACTTTCGGAAAAGTGAACAATAAGGGTTTTCTTGTCATTGGTGAAATTCATTTTGTACGACTGTGGGAAGTGGGCACCCTCTATTTCCAGTGAACTACAAAGTGAAGAAGAATCCTCCAGTCGGTGAAACATGCCAACTCACCAACTGTGGATGAGGAGAGGTCTTCCTGTTTGTGTTCTCGAAGAGCGACTATCCACCGTGCCCGGTCCAATCTTCGCAACAAAAACAACAACACGACACAGTTACATGTGCCCGTACAGATGGTTTACCACACACAGTCATCAGTCTGATTGGGTTTACAGATGCAGCTTGACTATTTTATTTTTATTTTTTTTTCTTACCGCTAGAGGGAGACAGAGGTAAAGCATTGGATTTGCTAACAGGTTACACGAGGATAATTCGGGACTGTAAGGAACTTGCAAAACCAATTGTGTTTTTTTTTGTTTCTTTTAAAAATAGACCTTGTGTTTGCCCTTGAACCCCTAAGTGGAAATTATTAAAAACTATAATTATTAATTTTTCAAACAACCATTTCATTTTTATTTTTTTTTTTTTTAAATGTGTTTTTCTTATTGCTGAGCCAGTGAGACAATTTGACAAAATGTTTGTCCAAAATAGAAGAAAAAGCTAAATCTATAAACATCTCCCCCTTAATGTTACAGAGAAAAAGCTGAAAATCATGTTTTACTCTTAGAACTAATTTTAACTGGTCAGTCAAATTTATTTTACTTGCTGTATGCAAACACAGACGCTGCACAGTTTTTGCAGTTTGGCCTTCTTTTGTGATTACCTTCACTGTGTAATAACTCTCTGGTTAATTAGATAAAAGTGAATTCAAACAAATCCTAAAAGGACCAATTTTGCCTAACTAGATTTGTACTTTCACATTCTTTGAAACCCAATGTAATAATTTCTATATAATTAAAAACAAAACTGTTCCTCGTGCTTCCTTAATTTTTACATCATGCGCTTATCAGAAAGGCCTGAGAGGAATCTGGCAGTTGATGGACTGCTGATGGGAGCCGAGTGCACCTTACCTGGACTCGGCCACGAGGCAGATCTGCTCAGCTCTGCCCTCACTGTTCCTGCTCATCACCAGCCTGAAGGACAGATAGTGACTGTTCTTGGCCGGCGGAGACATCCGTGGCTCTGGATCCTGTCCGACCTCCACCTCCACATTCTCCAGAGTGGCGTAGTCCATCACAACAAAGCTCTCCTCGCTGGAAGAAGGATGGAAAAACATTTTCATTATCATACTTTCTGGAAAAGCAGATCAGGTTTGACTTAGTCTGATATTTATTAATATTTACTGGAGTACTCTGGGTTTAGTTCCAGGTTTCAAATTTTAGTTCAGTTAAACACAGTTTCGGCTGTTTTTGATAAGCATTAGCTCACTGAAACCAAATTCTTTTCCTCAGTGCTAATCATCTGGTAGACATTATGGCCTGCAGACTGAGTGACAGCGGGCTTTAAAAGTCTGTCTCCAGTGTCCTTTTCCTCTGAGCTGACATTGTTTGGGTCCTCCCTAAGTCAAAACAGAAATCATGCTAAACGGGAGAGTGAAGAATCCGAAGAATGCACGCAGCACATGGACGTTCCTTCTCCTGTCTCAATGTGGGCCTGCAGCCCTCAGCTAGCCCGGCACAAAGTTAGTAGGAAGAGTTCACCCAGTCACCGAGAAACTCTTGGCAGTAAGAAATCTGTCTTTTTTCTGAAGTCTGAATGAATGTTGAGGACTGTTGTGTTGAATCACTGAGACTTCAAGCCTGAAATTTCAAAAAGTTCCAAGCTGGAGTGTTTCAGATGCAGTTACAGTTCCCTAACCAATCAGGTGTGACAAAAGTGAGATGAAACTGCTGAAACCTGCCCTTAAAAGCAAAGACTTCTGCTAATGAGATCGGCGCTGGAGGTCAGTTTGCCACAGGACAGTGATGCATGGCGAATGTTGTGCCCTGCACCAGGTCCTCCAAACTCCAAAGTCTTGCCTCCCATTGGTTTTCTAGTGGTTCTTACCAGGTGGACATTTAAAATGAATTCAGAGAGTTTGGGAAACAATCCCTGTTATTCAAGGTTATTAAAGCCAAGACAGTCCATAAATGCAGAAAATTCATCTTCTTAAGAATATTGGCTTCCTATGCAGTTTTGTTGTCAAATTTCATGATATGTTAAACCCCATTCTTACCAAATTAGTTGTCGGGTTTGTTCATATATTGACACGATAGAAAATATTTTCTAACTTTAGATGTTTAAGATGATAATATGTTTTTGTAAAAACCCGTTCTCAAATAATTCTCTATATATTGTGTAGCTGACCATAATTCATGACAACAGACCTCTTCTTCTTGGTGACAATCAGGACATCATTGAAGAGGAACAGATAGTTGCTCCTGTGGCTGAAGGCCCTCCAGATGCTGAGCTCCTCGCTGGAGATGGCCAGCTCACCGCGCTTCTTCAGCCACCGTGATGCTGACACCAGGGGAAACGGCTGCCAGGCACACGGGAGACATCAAACCGAGGTTGGACATCTTCATTTTGACCTCATCCCCACAACTGATTTTTTTTCTTTTTTTTTTTTTAAAGCAACACAGTGTGGTTTTTCTACCTCAAAATGAAAGTCTCAAGTCCATTTTTATGCTTCTTTTATGTGTAACAAGCAGAATTACACAGTTGTCATGGTCATCCGCCTGGTATCGGACAATATAACTTTGGTCGCCTGCCCAGCACCTTGTTGCTTTGTGTTAAGGCAACGCTCCACACCAACATCACAAGCTCTTGTCTGACTGTAAGAAGTTAGCTGGTTCATGGGTCCCAGATAGAGAGCGAAGTGGAAAGAGGAGTTGAGCAGGAGACCTGACAGGTGTGTTATTGTGAGAGGGTGTTGGGCAGGCAGCCATAGCTCTGTAGTCCAATATCAGGGGACGTGTTGTGCTGTGTAATTTTAAGGTAGAAAAACCTTCAAAAACATTGAAGTTAAAAGAATGCGTTGTGTTTCTATTTCTGTGAGCTCCAACCTTGATTTTCCCAAAGTCCATCTGCTTCTGGATGGTGTACATCTGCTCGGTCCTCTCCATCCGCCTGGCTCCATCGTTGCAGGCCGTGACCAGCTGTTGAAATGGTAATCACAACAGTGACATCACTGCACAGCTGCACACTCTTCCCAGAGTCAATGTTCCTCCACCAGCAGTGTTTGTCAGCGCACCCTGGTGGGTAAACACTAAGGTACTGAGTGTAAGGAGAAAGTCCTCTCGGTTGCCATGTTTGTTTGCTCCGTGAAACAAGTGTGAAGTGCGGCTGAGTGCAGCGACACAGTTCGCTCCATTTTGTCGCTGGATGGAGAACTGACCGTGAGTTGACTCCTGCTAATGAACGAGGAAATGTTCAAAAAGTGATTGTGACAGCATTGAAGCTGTTGTTAGGCTAAGATACTCACAGAGCTACAGATTAACATATATGTAATATATATGCTATTTACAGACATTCTAGTGTGTGAGTGAATATAAGCGTTAAAAAATAATGTGTTTAACTCTAATAAAAGTTAAGAAAATGTAAAGAAGGTGTTATGATACTCAGTGATCAAGGCTCAGAAAAATACTCCCTCCCCGATGACCATAAAAAACATTTTCTCACAATCATTGCTTTCATTTCCCTTGTCACATCCAGACATCCCTCCCACAAATTAATCTCCAATACGTGGTGTCCATGATGGCTTCAAGTCAATTAAATGTGCTGCATCTCAGCACCGTTACCTTGCCAATGGCGTTCAGTGCCCACACGGCAGCAAAGTACTCCGCCGTCTTGTCCGGCGTTTTCTGGCATATTGTCTGTGCGGAAAGCAAAAAAAGAAAAAGACAGAGACTTTCAAAAGCACTGCTGCTGATTATATCATTCTGCAGACAACAACCTGTGCCACCGTTGAGGAAGCGTGAGGAAGGAACCATTAATAACTTGCGGTGAGTGGGCGCTGATTGTTTGTTTTTTTTGTTGCTTGTGCATTGTGAATGAATAAAGTTAGACTGACGTCCAGCAGCAGCGGCAGCCTGGTCACCCTCTGCATGGGCAGGATGAGGAAAGAAATCATTGGCAGGCCTCCACATTCAGCGCTCCCGTCGATTTGCTTCAGGGTCTCTTTAAAGGCGGTGTTGGTGTTTCTAGCAGACAGAAAGAAAGGCGGAAAATAAAAAAAAAAAGAGACAAAAACAACAACAAAAAAAACGTAAACGCTCCAGTCCGCTGCTGGCACTCACAGCAGCTTCTGCAGCGTCCTCTGCTGGAAGGTCTCGTTGGAGCAGTAAACGATGTAGGGCTCAAAGTGGTGCGAGGAGTGGTTCTGGACGATATCGCTGATGTCCCTGATTACAGCATTGTCATAGTGACGCCGCTCGAGGTCCTCAAAAAACCTAAAAATGCAGAGAGAGAGAGAGAGAGGGGGAGGCGCGTGAAGAAGTGACTCTACGTGTTTTTCCTCCCACAGGCTGATTACATCAGTGCAGCTCAGAGACGGAGAGCCTGCAGCTCAACGAGGCCGCACGCTGGAGCGCCGGGAAAATGGTGTCTGATCCAAACACTTGTACTGTCAGTGCAGAGAATGCAAAGGAAAGAGAGACAGTGATTGTTCTACTTAAATCAGATTTATGGTGATTGCATAGCGTAAAATAAAACAATGATGGAATGAAGAAATTATTTTATTATAGATTATTTTGTAATTGAGTTTTTAGTGATATGGTCAGGACAAGAATGATAGACAATGTCCTCAGAAGTTTTGTTTGGCCTGACATGCAAAAATAATAACTTTACAGTCAAATAAGTTCACCGCAGCTGATCAGTTAAGGCAAAACAAGTGCAGTTAAATAATGTTAAAAAATGAATGGGTTGTGTTATGATCAAAGAACTCAATTTGTTAAAATTCCTCCTGTTGAGACTGCGTACAGGTTTCCCATTATTAGAATTATGAACAGGAAGTCAAAGCTCCGCCCTTCCCTTGTGCCTTTTCAACAAAAAAAGGAGAAAAGTGACACCTGAAAAGCAGGCGAAGCCAGAGGGCGAACGCAGGGCGACGTGACACCTCACAGACCCTGTGAAACTCGGACGGACCCTTTTCCCTTGGCCGCCCAAACTGGATTTATTGTCATTCAAAAATAACGCAGACAGTGAACCCGAGACGAAAGGCTGCTTCCTCTGCAGCGCATCATAGAAGCCACAAGAAAAAAAAAAAAATACCACAAAGGGCAAAAAGGCTGCAGAACCAGTTTGGCAGGCGTGTTCTGACCTGCCGACAGAGCGCACAGGATCCTCCAGACTAACGCTGAGGGCAAAGTTCTCAAGCTGCAACTTTTACATTGATTCATTTTGACTTTTGGCAGGAGCGGGAACGGAATTTAAAAAGACAGAGAGAGAGAGAAAAAAAGAAAAAAATGACGTGACAGTTTTAAAAAGTTGGCAATAAACAGCGATGATGCTGCGAGCAAATGGACGGCTTGTTGCGCTGCTTGCACGGATGAATGAAACAAACAAACAAACAAACAAACAAAACAACCCAAACTGTGACTGTGTCTCAGATCACCTTTGGCTGACGCTGTGGATGACGGAGATGTTGGAGAAGAGGTGGTGGTGCTCCGTCGCCGTCATCGTTCTCCTCAGAGCGTCGTTGTCCTTGAAGTGGCGCACCAGGATGCCCAGGCTGTGCAGGTACGAGTGCTCCGAAGTGATGATCTCAAAGATGGCCTGCGGAAAGGCAGCTCGGCTAAGCGCACAGCTGAAGGACGTTTTACTTTTGCAGACAAAGGAAGAAGCTCTGCAGCTGCTCGCCCACCTTGCACCTGCCAGGTTGAGTTCGACAGCTTCTTCTTCTTCTAAACGGAGTCAATATGAATGCTGAGCGAGAAACTGATTTTCATCATGGATTTATATCTTTCACTTTAAACAGACATAAGTCTGTTTAAAATGAAAGACATAATAAGCGCAATTGAGGCTTTGGTGGCTTGAGTGCGTAATTTTTTTTTAACCATCTTTAAAGACAATTTGTGTGAAATGGTACAGTTAGTGACGACGTTATGATCAGGGAGGCGGCACTGCTGAACGTCACGCACATCCTCAGCGCGGGACGTTCCTGGGCTTCTTGTCGACCGTGCGGTTCGTGACTATGAGTTCAAATCTCCTCGTCCTCCCTGCCTTCTGAGCTGAAACTCCCCCGCTACCTCCCCCGGCCATGTCAACAACAACAAGAAGTACTGAATAGACGCCGCTCAATGCCAACCAGAAACACAGCCTGCTAACTTAGTAGCTAAAAGGAATACAGAACAGACAACAGAACAATGCAGAAGAAAGCAGTAAGGAGCTCCTTCAATTTCCTGTTTGTTCATTCAACGCTGTGGCCCTGTAATGTCCCTGTTTCACCAGCAGGTGGTCAGTGTAGGGACGTCCCTGCCCCGGTTTGTTTTGCTGTACATTCGTAGCACAGCTGCTTTATTCGTTGGATGACGAGGTTCATTGACCAGTTTATTAGGACTCATTCACCCTCAGCAGTAACTGCCTGCTACCTTTGCCATCCCACTCTGGGTTTGTGGTGATGAGTCACCTGTCAACTCTACTTCCTGCGAAGACATGACGAAAAGTTGCTACACAAGCTAATCCAAAAAACCCTACTTCCTGAGTAAACACCATTATCTCTGAGCCAAAAATGCAACGTGAGAAACGGAAACTTGTGCCTGCTAGAAAGCTGGCTTCAACTATCAGAGAAAAACACTGATTAAAGGTCCAATGTGTAAAATCTTCAAGGAAGCCTTCCTTTAATATGGGGGGCTCCCCTAAAAAATGGCAGCAAAAGATGGCAGCTAACTAGGAGCAAGACCCTTGCTCTATGTACATTCTCATATATATATAAGAACCATTTTAAGGGTAGGAAAACCAAACCACCTTTATTGTACTGTGAGAATACACTTTTATTAATGTATTTCTGGGATGTATGTTTGTAAGCTTTTACACTGGGCCTTAAAAACTCCTCAGAATTCTGCCCAGCTTAGTTTTTTCATGGATAGTTTGAGCACTTGAACTGTGGCGTGAAGGGGTGCGACAAGCACCAGTGCAGTAGATAAACTGAGTGTTCGCACACTGACAGGGTGTGGCAGCGCACACAAGGTTGCACCTTTGGTATTGACACAACCTGGAGAGGACTGTATAAAAAGAGAAACTCCTCCCTTGGACGCTGTCGCACTTTGTCGGTCAGAGATGTTGTTTTTCTTTTCCGGTTTGATTGATTCGGTTTTGAGTTTTTTCTGTTCCGCAATTTAATATTAAATGCCATCGCTTGTTATAACGGCACAACCTCAACCTGTGTTATCTCCTCAGGCATCTGTTCCTGTACCCTGCACCACTGCCAGAAACTAAAGCTGATTTTTGACAACGTTGGCATGCATGGAATGAGAATCTGGGTGACTGTAAAATGGATTCTTAAAAAGTGGCCTGAATGTTTCTGTGCTCGGGCCACACACGCACACACAGGCTCTAATTAGAGCAGGACACAGTATAACACATTGACCAAACTTACCTCTTGTCTCTTCCTCTCCTGAGGGGTGATCATCGTCAGGATACCCGAGTCTTTCACCTTAGTGAGAGAGATAAACGAAAAGCAGCGTCACACACTGAATTACACTGTGTAATGGAGATGACGGCTGTTTAAATAATAGTTTGCCGAATGTCCTCATCATATTAACAGAGAGCAGAATATTTCATTACCCAACTAACTGTGAAACCCCTTAGCTCAGTTATTTGGAAAACTGCATTTACTCCTGACAAGAGGAGAATGACCACCAGGAAGAGACACGCTGTCTTATTTCTGCGGAGGAACACAGAGGGCTAACAGTGAGCCTCGTCACATGGTGCGCAGACAATCATCGGAAGCGCAGCATCAGCAAAAACCACCAGCTTAGCTTGGACTGGCGACTAGCGTGCTAGCTCACGAACAGAAACACATAGACAGAGCTAAATTCCATGTTATGCTGTTACCAATACAGCCAAATCTTTCAGACATACTTTTAATGAGGCAAAAGAAAAGAAAAGATTCTATTGGCAGTTTATTGTCAGGCACTGAATGCATAACAGAAATCACACAGATTTTGGGAAACCCGACATGTGATTAAGGAGTCACATGTCAGAGCAGACGCGGTTTCACCTGTGGAAGCTGGCTCCAGGTGAGCTGCGCAGGTCGGTAGCTCTTCACCACGATGCCCTGGTCCTCCACGGGGGCTTCGACCACCACAAAGTCATCCAGCAGCTCGTCCTGATTGGTGGAGTGCAGGCCCCTCTCGCGGATCTCCTGGTAGAGGCGCGGCGTGGCTGCAGATCGACATCGACATCAGCTTTAGTTTGACTTCTGTGACCGTTTGTGCAATACTTATGACGACACCCCCAATTTCTTTCAAGTCAGATGTACCTCCAGCCCGCAGTTTTTCCAAACGTGCAACGACACACAAGCAGCAATTTCACAGGATCCTAGACACATAGAGCTAAATATTCCGTTTTCCTGGAAGGATTTGGGGTGTTTAGTGAAAGTGATGGCACACGGCTGCTCGACTGGGGTCAAAGATGGAAAAATTGAAAACAAACCTTCAGAGCGTTGAAGCACCAGGTAAAGGTTTGAAAATGAAATGCAAGGATTCAAAGTTGTCATGATCGCATCTATACGGCGTCTTTGATAATTCGAGCATGGGAGTTGAGAACGCCAGTGAGTTTGATTTAAATCCAGGCTTCAGCACTGGGACCATGCAGAAAGCATCAGTATTCGTGACAAGTTTGACTCCACACAGCGTTTATTCCTGGGATAAAATCAGAACCTGACGCCTGCGGAGGCAACTGAATCATTTTAGAATGTGAAGCCATGTTATGATTTCTCAGGGTTGTTTCAGCTACTCAGCTTTGACCAGCTGCAGCGGAGAGGAGCTTTTGTTGATGAACAAATAGAAAACACCCACAAAACGCTTCACAGAACTCGAGAGGTGTTGCTTTTCGAATGCGCTGGCTGAAGTACTGAAATCCAACATTTGGGATAAGATGACATTTCGCATGCTGAAAGCATTTGGAGTGAAAGATTTCCTGCTCAGCCCTTTCCTGTCAACCGAGACCTCTCTTATTACGGAATTCCATTTCTGAGACATCATTGTGAACTTCTCATCTATTTGTAGGTCGCTCAGACAACTTTGGAGAAGTGGACAGAGTGACACATTTAGGGAACCTACCGTCCTTGAAGGAGCCGCGTTGGTTCTGGTTCCTCTTTCTCCCAAATGTTCTCTGGAGGGAAGGCAGGAGGTCAGCAATGGTTAGACAATGTGGACTGTCACCGCGACGGCAGCCTTTTCCACAACTTTGGTGGAAACCTACCATCATGCTTATGACTCTAGGTCGCTAATGGCTTTGCGAATCGCAAATCCTTGTTCAGACAAAAGACAATATCCTGGGTGCAACTGTAGCGGGACTTCGGCCCGACGCCCCCCCAAGCTTTCGTACCTTGCGTCCGGGGCTGCGTGCTGGATTGGGACTGGGTGCTCGGCCAGGCCTGGCGGGCTTCAACAAGGTGTTGGACCCCTCGCCTTTCGTCATGGCCCCGATGTCCAAACTTGTCACGGCCGCCCTGTAGGACTTGTTCCTGCGATTCCTTCTCAGAGCGAAGCCGTCCCCGTCGCTGTCGTAGTCCTCCCAGGACACGTCCGGGCCCTGGGTGGAGTGACGGACCCGGGTCGAGTTCTCCAGCCCCACCGGGAACGTCACCACGGTGGTGTGGTGGCGGTTCTTGGGCCGGCCGCTCGTCGTCGCCAGACCCCTGGGGATGAGCTGGTGGGTGCCCTTCTTGAGGGCGGCGGGACTCTGGGTGCTCAGGAGCACCTGCTGAGGTAGCGCCCGGTCCACTTGGTCCTCCTTGGGGGTCTCACTTTGAGGCTGGGGGCGTTTCTCGTCGCCAGGCTCGTATATGTGGAGCTCGGTGGAGAAGTGGCTCTCCAGGAGTAGCGGGGCCTGGTGGCCCTCTGAGCTGCCTTGCTGCGTTTGGGACATGGTGCCCTGCCTTTTTCCCAGCGTGCTCTTCAGGAGCCTACAACATCAGCGGAGCCTGTGGAGGAAACACGAAGACAGAGATGAACACACATCGCCCGCCACCTTAAATGGAGTTGCCGTTCGAAGCGGTGCAAAAGAGCGTGTCCCCTGTGTGAGTGGCACCAAAACATCCACACAGGGCGACCTGGGGTTGGGGCCCCATTGGCCCCATGTGGCTCTTACGGCCGAGGAAAGAAACCTCGGAGGGCAGTGATCCGAGTCCCTCACTCACGCAACCGGAGAGAGCGGTGGGCACAGGTTGTGTTGAGCAAACTCATGTGAAGGGACTCAACCCATGACTCACTCTTACTCCTACAATGCACTTCTTGCCCACGCACGCACGCGCACATACTGACACACTCACACATCAACAGATCTGCCCCATGCAAATCTGCGCACAAGTACAGAAACTTGCAGTGAAACAAATCCGCTCTTTTCCCACCCCTCTTGTGACAAGTAATCCAAAACTTCACTGCGGATTGTGTCCAGTCACACACACACACACACACACACACACACACACACACACACACACACACACACACACACACACAGGTGCGTAATTGTACTTTTATTAAACTATTGTGACAGCACCTTGATGGAAGCCTGTGATACGCCTCTATATCAGCCAACAGTCCAAGTGAAAAGCGCTGTTGAAACTGCGCTGCGTCCCTGCCTCAACAGTCGGATTAGGGTGGGAAAAAAAATGTCCGCCTCAACATTCCCATGGAGCATAACACCGGGGTGACACACAGTTCAGCGCCGGTACCGCCGCTTCCTACCTGTGCGCGGTGTGCTGAACCCGCCGCCCACCAACAGCAGCCTTCCAGCGGGGTGGAGGCTGAGGTCCGTCCGCCGGTCGTCCGGAGAGCTGCGGTCCGACTCCGAAGCAGCAGCAGCAGCAGCAGCAGCAGCAGCAGCAGCAGTAGCAGCAGCGGTCCCCCTTCTTCTCCTTCTGCTTCTGCGTGTCCTTCTCCTGCTGCTCCGCTCCGCCACTCACATATTCCTTCTCTCTCGCGCACTTCCTCCTCCGGTCGCAGGGCGCTCGTTAGAGCGTGACGTCACTCCAGGTGAGCGTCAACGGCCGGAAACAGGCAGGTAGGATTGAGGCGGGCGAAAGGGGAACCTTTCAGAGTAACCAGCAGGGCAATTTGACGGCTTTGTGAGACTTTGGACGAGTTTGAGTATTCTAAAAGAAAGTTTGTTTTTGAAGTATTACAACAAGTATTCAAATAGAACGTTCCAATCGACCTGCCTCGAGTGATAATGACCTTTGAACAAGCACGACGATAAAATGTTATCTGAAAACATCTTCGGAGGAATTTGATCAGATCTGACGTGTCCTGTAACCGAGTAGATCTTTGGCGCCCTCTCGTGGCCAAGGATTTTTCCCGGAATATTTATTTTCATTTGTGAAAAAAAATAAAATAAAAATAAAATTCAACCCCTCACAATGGGCGAGAGGGTAACCAAATAAGATTGTTTTTTTTTTTTTAAAAACTTTACTTTTAATTAATTCTTCACTTAATAATCAACTAATGTCACAGGAAATATGTCTATGAAATATTAGTTACTGCATTAATATGTTGATCTTTTGTTTTTCACAGCTATTTTACCTATTAACACATTTACAAATCTAACACAAAGACCTTTCTTTCTGTTTTGATACATTTTAGCTGTCAAAAGTGTTATTGTTCTTCTGTTCACCAGAAGTCTAATATTATTGTATATTATTTGATCATATAAAATAATATTTTTGTCAATGTAGATATTATTCATCTAAGTACACACTGACTCTCTCTGCGATTCAGTCTTCGACTCTAAAATCTAAAATATATATAAAAAAAATAAAATAAAACTAAAGTAGTATTTATTGGGTTATTTTTAATAGCTCTATTTCTTAAAGTCGTTGCTCAAGCACAAGCATCCAAGATATCACAAGCACATAGATTATGTTTCATGATTAAAGATTTATTGTTTTCAGTTTTATCAGACTGAAAATTCCATTATACATGAATTAGCCTAGTCTATTCAAGCAAGGCTGATACATGCAGTATGATGCAATAAGGTAACGCTGGAACAACATAAATTCAGAGTAGGTGGCTATATACAGAGATGAAATATTTATATATATATTATGTAATTATATAGAAAATTAAATGGCAATAACTTGACATCATGTTCAATTTCAACATCATATGGCATCCTATGAAAGTGAATCTGAGCAATTCCAAATGACTCTTTGAACCATGTAGGTGTTTTTGTTGATCACGCAATGTGCTGACTTGACAGATCTTTGTTGATAACGATGTACCAGCACAGATGCTGAGAAGATGAGCCACATTTTCTTAAATACGGAAGACTAATATACTGCATATACTACTGTGTCACAATTAGGCTGCAGGCAATCATCCCTACACACTCTCTATCACTATTTCCTTCAATGTGCTCAAGTTAAAAGAAGTTTGTGTCTGAAAAATAAAAAAAATAATTTGCAACCAATTAGTTATGAATAAAATCAACTTAAATGCACACCAAGAACAGCTGGCGTGAAATTTAAAATTTGTTGTCTCAGATTAAGCAGTGAGAAAAGTGATGCTGGCTGAATGGCAGGTAACTGCTGTCATTGCTAAACATAAGCGCTGAGTTTGAGATGTTACAACAGCTTCTGGCTGACAGAACGCACTTTGTGTTGTGTAATCAGATCAGCTCATCAAAGTTTCATCCTTCAGGTCAGTGGGACAAAGGCCGGAAGACGAAACAGGACAAACTTTTCTCGACTTTTGCATTATTCAGCACGCACATCAGATGTCTGGTTCAAGATGCTGCACTCGGCTTGTGCATGCTTAGTGATATTCATAAATAAAAGCTAGCATGATTTTGTTCAAATCGCATGTTTTGCTTCTCAATTTTCTTTGTGGAACAATGTTCTTGATAGCATATCACCATGAGCTCGATACAATTTACACATGCACGCAACAGTTGACATTTGTGATCGCAACACCCGCAAATTTAATTCACGTGTAACAAAATTTAAAATGAATCTTCTGTCCACTGATCATCAATAAATTCAAATTGCACAGCTACACAATCTTCACATGTACTAAAATCGGGTCTATCTGGACATCAGTTTTCCAATCCCATGGAGGAATAACGAGTTTATCTAAAGAGACGGAAAAATAGCTTCTGTAAATTTCATACAAAAAATCTCATGCCTACATTAAAAACAGATTTTAGCTTTGTTATTGACCACTAACAGATAGCTGCTTTGTGCTTTGATAAACCTTTGCTGAGAGAGTCCGTGTACTCCTCATATTAACACACTGTGCTGCTACTCAGTTCGGAACAAAGTGGTGAACGTGGATTTTTGCTGCCGCTATCACACACAGCTGCTGAGTGCTATATGAAAAAAAGCATCTAATGGTTTTCCATAAAGGAAACAGTTACCGCTTGATTTATTTAGCAACAAATGGACTTGTAGTTTATTGTCACAGCTACTGTTAGCAGAAAAAAAAGAGAGAGAGAGACAGAAAGGATGAGAGAAAAAACAGATCCAGGATTTGTGCCTGGAGACGTTCGGTGGGAGGTTATTCACGCAGCTAGAAGCCCTTGAAGGCCTCGTGCAGAGCATCAACATTGGGTCCCACGTTCCTGACGCAAGCTCTCCTTCACTGACCAGCCAGGAGTGTGGGGTGAGGTGGGTGAGAGTGGGGAGCACAGCGGGGGGAGGCAGCCCAGTTCACTGTTTGGCCATATCCCCTTTCTTCAGGATGATCTGTCGCTGCCAGGGGGCCAACTTGGTCTCGTCATAGCCCAGGGTCCGTAGCCGCTCCTGCTCAGTCTTCTCCTCGATCTCCTTGGCCTGTTTGGCCTGCTGCTCTACTTTTCTGGATAAGTCCGTGGACAACGGGAGGCAAAATATCAGACAAAACAGAAAGAAAAAAAAAGTCAGTTTTATGTGCATATACAAAATATGCACATAAAATCTAATTTGCCCATGCAAGCACTCAGAAATGTAGTAAAAACATCAGGTTTTTACTACAGGTAGGTTTGGTTCCTGTGTTATGGTTGATATGTTACTTTCAATATCTTGGTTTACTAATGGTTTCTACTGTGTTCTTAGCACTAGAGTGTTATTATTATGTGCTTCCTGCTTTATTTTGAAGGCTGTTTTGTGTGTCTTTACACATCCGGCTTTTCCCCTTGATTACACTGAAGCTCTGCACCTGACCCTCTTTCACCTGCCCGTCCTGCTGCACACTGCTCTCCTCAGTGTCTTAGTAAGTTCTTTTAGTTTATTTGGTAATTAGTTTGATGTGCTGGCTGAGCTTGCTGTTTACGCCTTCCTCCATTTCATTTGTCTCCATTAATACGTCAAACATGCCTGCCTGGCTTTTGTTTCCTTTAAGTGCAATGGCACTCCTTAATTTCAGATAAAGGTTCAAGTCTTTCAGTGTTCAGTGTTTGTTCGTGTTTGCCGTATGAACAGATTCATGTGTACAGATCTTTGTTTCTAAATAAACACTGCAGTTTTCAAACACTCTTCCCTTCCACTTTACCCATCACCATTTCTTGTCGACATAGAAACCACTTTCTGAATCCATTTGTTAATATTAATTAATAAATTAATGAAATGTCTGTAAACAAAAAACAAAAATGTTTTCTTACCTTTTCTGTTCCCTTTCACATCAGCAGAAAATAAACGGAGAAAAGGTGTAAATAACTTAAACGGCACAGCTGCATTCGTTACAACAACATTTATTGAACTGGACAGATATTAAGAGTTTTGCCAGTGATGAAACAAAATGAACTACGTCACAGTTTCGTTACTCACTTCTCCTCCTCCATTTTCTTCTTCATCAGATCCCTCCTCCAGGCAGGCAGTGATGCAAGCCGCGCAGCCTCCTCTTCAACCTGTAGGGGGAGACAGCAGGTGAGGGGGAAAGAAGTGTGGGAACCCACAACTGTAAACCAAGGCTCATGGTGTATCAGCCTACAGAGGCTGAATAGAGGGAGTTTGTTCTCTGATGGGAAAATCAGCCTCCAGAGTCTAAAGTGAGGTGTAGGAACTCCATGATAACCTGGTAGAGTTTAAGACTGAAAATAGAATTAAACGGATGTATTTATAAATGAACGATTAGGATGTGAATAATGCATACTTGGCCTCAAGTGCCCATGTCTGAAGAAAAGCTGAATATTTCATGTAGTTTGTTTCTTAACGTTCTCCAATTGAAGGTCCAGTGACTAAGTTCTAGTATTGCCAAACATATTACTGTAGTGAATCCCTGTTTTCTGATATCACATTGGCCTGCCATTTTTCTCATACCAGCTGTGAAGAGTAAAGTCAATAAGCCTTGACATGTTCTGGACTACCATTGTGGTGGCACAATTTTTCTTTTATTTTTTTAGATGTTATGTTCACATTGGGCCTGTAAGTAGAGTGATAAGTATTGAGAAAGGCAATGTACAAATAAATAAATATATAAATAAAACATGAAAATATTCTTCATTTGTATCAAAGACCATTGCACTAGTCTTCATTTGCCCTTTCTAGGGTCTCTATGTAATGGTTTATGACAGCCTCAGAAACAAAAAAAAAAAAAAGAAGAGTAAAGTAGGATTGATGGTTTTAAAACTCTTGGAATGCATTTTTATTATGGTCTACTCAATCAAATTAAATCATTTGCAATGATTGAGCCAATGTTTGCGAGAAAAAAAAATTGAGCAATCTTATTTTCATCATTGCACACCATTTGAAATCCTGTTGAAGATCAATAAAATATCATTTCAAATAATAACTTTAACCTCAAACAGAATGTAAACAAAATGTAAAGGTATAAAATGCAATTTATCCAAATTCTGCTGTATGTACTTAAAACAACAAACAGAGCTAACAAAACTCTAATCTGTGACCTTGAAATGAAAGAAAGCCTTTTAAATGCACAGGACAAGCTTTTTTTTTTGTTGTGGTTATTTTAGAGACAGTCACTCAGACAGAACACACAAACCGTAACTGGATCCTTTTCTCTCATTCAGGCTGTAATCAGAGGTGGGTGCAGCCATCTTCAGTTTCTAGTCTTCTCCTGACAAGATACATTACCCGTGTTTGCATTCCTCTTACTAAAGTGTTTCACTTGTCCTGCCAAACCTGAATCCAGGTAAGATTATCTACACTATGAAATATTGATGATTACCCTGGGAACTGCAATGGCAGACCAAAAAAACAACACAAAAACTAAAAGGGAGGGATTTGCTGAAGGAAAAGTAGCTAAATGCTTTTTGTTGCACATATTCTGTCACTTGGAGAGAGGCATGACACCATTTGCAGATTATCAGGTAAGTTTTTTTTTTAAGAGCTGGAGTGACAGTGCTGTTTATAAGGTTATACTGTGTAGAGTTGTGTTTGCCCATATTATATGTGATACATGAATCACTGCACAGCCAATCTGTCAAGATAAGAAACATATATTTATCTATGTTGAAGTTCACCACCAGACTGTCCTTTTAGGCTGTGGGTGGACAAAGACTCACTGTAACCTCCTTATAGCGCCTGTAAGCCTCAGATAGCATGACAGCGGGTGGCGCTAAGAGGGTTATTGGAAGGTAATCTTGACGCTGCTGAGAGACATATGAGAATAGTGTGGCTCTGTGCTGTAACAAGCGTCACAGCAGAGGATTACACACCCAAGAGCTTGGCGTTTCAAACCGGCTCTGTCATCAGTCTGCATATCAGACGTGTGGTTTTTAACCTGTCGCCCAGGCATAGCTGTATCACCATGTCAAAAAACTTTATTTAAACAGCAGTGTAAAATCAAATATGATATATGAAAGGCTTTAGTCAATTTTGCAGACTCATTACATAAATTCAACCACTTAAACTCATTAAGTAAATGTTTGTTGATGTTTCTCCGGGTGTTGCAATTACGAAAGTGGTTTTCAATTTATATCCTACAGATATCAAGTTTAAAAAAACAACAAAACAAAGGTAAACAAAGTTGAGAAGCAATTTTTGAAGCATGAAATCACCTCAAACCCCATCTGTTCACCACTGATGGTCAACAACGAAATGTCAATGATAAAGTCAGTGAGCTGTCACCATGGAGTGTCCAGCAATCCAAAATAGTCCATGAGAACAAAGTGCAGACTTGACATGCTGAGTCATTTGTGACAGAGATTTTTCTCAACACCCTATCTGTGCATCACCAGTGTGGCAAAACATTTGCTTTCAATATTGTTCCACTGATATCTAGTGTTTCGACAGGCTGCTGGTTAAGAACAACAGAAAAAAACACTTTCATCAATTTTGAGTCTTTTCACGTCAAACAATTATGTGGAGACAATAAAGTTAGTCCAACTTAGTAGAAGCCCAGTTTCTCCAGCAGAGAGGGGCTCACTCAAAAGTTAATGCTCCTCTTAGCGCATTGTGCATTTTCCTGGGATGTTTCTCTGACTGACTGTTTAAAGTCACCCGAGTCCTTGTTCAGTCCTGCTCAATGTCCTTATATATCAAAAAGCTCAGCTTCCTTTTCCTTCCAAAAAGCAAAGCTTCGGTTAATGTACGTAACAATTTCCTCATTGCTGAATTCTTTTAGCTCATAGATCACTTTAATTGAGTTTTCATTGGGTTCAGATCTGGGCGGAGGCTTATCCACGTGTGGTTCCTCTATGGTTTTAACAGTCGAAGGTGGAACATCTTTTGCTGGCTGTGGTTTTGAGCTTTCTGCTTGGCTCTGCAGTCTCACGGCATTTCCTGATGCATCAGTGTGTGGTAAGGGTTTGGCTGATGAACCCTCCAAATGGCCAGTCTCTGATATGTTCCCATTTGACACCACTTTCTCGTTTGAAAGTATCAGTACACCAGCTTTCACATCACTCTCCCCAGTTTCTGCCTGAAACTCCCCCTCGGATCTTTGCTCTTTACACTGCCGATTTCCTGAAGAACAATCGTGGGACACAACGGGTGAAGGCAATGTGGAAAACTCCAACTGCAGACCAGATGCTGAAGGGGACTGTAGATGAGCAGGTAAGGTTGCAGAGTTAGCTGGTGGTGGAGGAGGTGGAGGATGAGATGGTGGTGGAGGAAGTTCTTGCACTGGCATGATGGCAACATCAGGAGACACAGAACATAGAGAAGCAGTCATCATCCCTCCATCTTCTGGAGAGTCGCCAAAGTACTTGATTTTTGTATCTTCAAAACCGTCCAGCCAGTCCCGCCTCCCTTTCTCAATATCTTCCATGACTTCCTTGTGAAACTGTCGTATGTTCTCCCACTCATGGCTGCCAAGGCGGTCGAACATCTCATAGCACAGGAGGTGCCGGAACTTGCGCTCATTGCGAGACATGTTCATTTCCAACAACTGGAAGTATCCGAGCATGAAGAGGTCAAGGGTTAGATTCTCATAGCCAACGGGTGACCCATTCATGTGTGGCAGGAAGTGCTCCGGCCAGTAGATCATCTGGGCTCGACTCAGCCTGCGGATCTGCCGTGTGGGGACTTGACTAATGATTGTTCGCCAGTGGCCAATCAGATTTCCCACAACCTGCTTTGATTTCATGAAGAGGAGGAGTCTGTCATCTTCACTCTGCATCTCACTACCAATTTGTGCAGCAAGCTGGTTGTGGTCCTCCCAAGCCACGTCCAAATCATTTCCTTTCCTGCCACAGTACTTAGTCTGATAAGATTCAGAGACGGTATACTTTCTCCAGTGTTCAAGGAACAAAAGGACAATTCTCTCTTTCCTCATTTCAATGCATTCCTGGACATAGCTGACATCTGTCTGTACCTCAAAGCTCCTCATTTGTGGGCCATCATTCAAAATTGGGTCTGCAGAAAGGACTTGGCTGAACTGTTCAATATTGTTTGGAGCCATTACTTCTGATGATGTGTATGTCGGGGGAGCATAAGATGCAGTTATAAGTGGCTCTTCAACCAGTGGTAGGCCTGGTTCCAATCCTAATTCTGCAATGCTATGTGTCTCTGGCTGCTCAGTAGTGGAACAAATAATTTCATTCTCATGAATTGTCTCCTGATGACTGCAATTTTTGCTGACTACAGGAAGGGACCTCTTGCGCTTGTACACCCTATTTCCTCTGTTTTCTGCAGATTGTGTCTGATTTTGAACTTCATAATTGGCCTTGAGGTTCTTCACTGAAACCCCAAATTGCTTTATCTCTTCTTCAACATCTTCTCTTGTTGAAAAGGACTGGGAGCGTCCGATAAATCCATTAGCTAGTGATCCAGCTGGTGTTGGCTGACCCCTACCTGCATTACCTTTGTCATCTTGAGAATATCTTGGACATACAAGATCCAATATATCTATCTCCTTCCCACCCAGAGTAGCTAGTAGAATGGCCATACTCTTGAGCAAGGTAGAGATCTTACTGCACCAGGCTGGTAGATCCTCAGCTTGCCCATGAACCTGTTTTGGATTGACTGAGAACTGGCCTTGATGGAGAGCAGTGGAAACTGGCAGAAGCTGGTGAAGCTCCCGTTCCAACTCTTCCAGCTCCTTTTCAACTTCTGAGACCTTGTGCATGACTTGAAGGTTCTCAATTTGCCTCTCAATACGGTTTAGGTCATTCTCTGTCATCAGCTCGCCAAATGGGCCCAAAATGGCATTGTGGGTGTGGGAGTAGTGCCATTCCTGAGGTTGGTAGTGTCCACTTGTTGCAAACTGTATCAGTGGTCAGAGGAGACCAAAAGACAACAAGAAAGGGAAGGAGGGAGGGATTTCTTCAGCTCAAAGTTCCTCGTGTGAAACACACTTCAGTGCAAATCCATCTTGACACACAGGATTTACATGGATTTAGTGGTGCAATGGCACTGCCTCATTACGGGCAAAGAGCTTTCTGCTTTTAATTTCTAGTCGGTGAGAATAAAATAGCTTTTTTTCCTTTAGAAAAGTTATTGTTTTAAAAGTTTTTAAAATATATCTGTATTTTAGGCAACTGTCATTCCAGACTTTCAACACCTCCACAACCTCGTCCTTGCGGTTTCTACAGCACTTTACAAATGTTTATGTGTTTTTTATGTTGATTTAAAGAGTAAATGCAAATGAGAACTCAGCTTTACTCAGCTAACAGCTTTATCAGCACTTTAACACACATCGCTGTTGGGTTTGCCACCAACAGAGCACACCCACACAAGTTCACACCCAACAGTGATGCAGTCAGTGGTGAATTAAGTTTGCCACCAATCCAAAGAGGTCAATGCAACAAATGTTGATGGATGATTAAGCTACTGTAATGACTCTAAGTCTGTTAAGCGGCACCAAATGGAATTTGTTTTATCAGCACTACACACAGCCTCCTATTGACCGGATGATGAGGGAAGTTAATAATTTACATGTACATTTTCTTATCTAACCTGTAGTGTGAACCAACCCGTCATCACACCACTGAATCAGCATGTAAAAACTTGGAGCTGCAAAACTCCATCGTCAGACACAAGCCCACACTGCGAGCCCATCGGTCAAGCGTGCTACTTTTGTCACAGGCAGAGCGGCCAAGTCCTCACATCACTGCATCCCAAACAACCGCTTGCTATTTCATATAAAACAAGAAACATGCAGACAAAAATCCTGTGAAAAAAAATGCTAATTTATTTTCCATTTAAGGCATTTACCATCAGGGCATCACCATTTTGTTTAAGATATGTATCGAAATCGTTTGTTTAAATCTTCAGTTTCATTACTTGGGGTTATAGTTGGGGATATTTTCTGCAGACAGACTAATGCATTAATGCTATGAAAGGCCATAAGGGAGTGCGAAATGTGAACTTTGAGGTAATTTCATGAATAAAATTATAAACCTTGATAATTATTAGTGATTAATCCATCTGTTTTAAACAATCAAATCAAGTGATTCTTAAAAACTTAATAAACGGTGAAAAAATTGATAATTTGACTGTGATTGGATGCTTCATGACATAATTAAAAGGTCAAAAGGGAGAATAAGTTGCATAATCAAAACAAACAAACAAACATCATTGAAACCCCACTAGATGAACTCAACACTGCACACTCACTTCCAAGCCACAGCTATCCCCTTTATGTTGGAGGAAACACAAAGCGGACGGCTGGGACACAAGCAAACCCGCAGCCCCCTTCCTTGCCTACCTTGCGCTTGTGCTCGTCTTCCTCTTGCATCTTAACTTGAAGTTTTCGGACCATCACCTGCCTCTTCCATTCCGGAATTGCCTTCCCCTGTTCGTCGTGACTGGGAACCAGGGCCTCCACGTCTGCCAGGCTCGTCTTCCGCCCTGACTCCCCTCCAGCTTTTCCACCTCCGCCATTCCCATTGACCACAGGGTTGGAGGACAAGTGCTCGTGGCTCGTGGAGGCCGACATGGTCCTGGCAGATCCGGAGCCGGTTGAGCTGGGGCTAGGACTGGGCGTGGTTGGCGGCGAGGTGACCGGTGAACTGGATGGCGGAGGAGATGACGGCATCACTGGTGGGCTGGAAGGGCGGGTATCTGGTGGAGACGAAAAGCTTCCCTGGAGTAAAAGAATGAAGGAAGAGAATAAAGGGTGATTAAAATACTTTTTTTTTTTTATCTGATGTATTTTTTGGAGTTGGATAGATAAGCTTTGGTTGCATGCATGCTCTAAAAGTCTATGCCAAACACATACGGTACGGAAAAGGCCTTAAATGCTCAAGTTTTCGGTTATGAATATCTGTCACAACAACTCTGGTGACAATGATTTTATGATGCGGTTTACTTAATTTTATGATAGCACTGTGACAGCATGAGGCTCTATTCCACTTTCCACCGCCTTCTCCAAGATGACAACGCAGTTAATTACCTAACTAGCCTGACTGATCGGTGACACAGCCACATGTCGTCTCTAAAACCATTCTTTCAAAAATCATCTGTCTCATTTGTGGAGCAATTCTTTTGAACTGGATGATCTGTTTGTTTACAACACACCTGTGGTGCAGAGATATACACACATACACTCACACGCACACAGACACACAGTATTTCACAATGTTGCTCCAATTTAGAACCTTTATGAAGTGTTAGTCCAACTGTCCTCAAGTTCTGAAATAACTGCTAAATGTAACATTGAATGAGGTCATAGGTCGACATACGTTGTTGCCTGCGGGTCCACCGCTGGAAAAGATGGTGGTGTAGCCTTTACTGTGAGGCGTGGGCTTGAGGCTCTTCCCCGCTTTGATCTCTGCCAGCAGTTCAGAGTTGTCACCAGTGGGGGACATCATGTTGAAAGACTTGGTGCCTGAAGACAAAAGGGCGGAACAACGAAGCGAAAAACTGGTCAGGAAAATGAAAAAAAAAAAATTGTGAGAAAAATGAAAGTAGCAGAGAAATGGAGAGCAGGAAACAAAGGTAAAGAGAGACTGAAGACGAGAAGAGCTTGGGTTGGCATTTCAGTCTCAAACTTTCCCACCAGATCAAGCAGTAAACACTATTTATAAGTTGGGCCAGTGATAAGAGATAGTTACTGGGTGTGATGCTGCTGTTTCACAGGGACAAGCTTTGCGTACAGTTGTGTTCACTTTGTAAAACTGAGTTCTGGAGTGATCTTCAGAAGACTCAAAATGGCCCATTTTCACTGAGTCATCTGATGTATACATGACTAAGCCACAGCTAAACTGTAGCCTTTTTAAAAAGTAGGTCTTTTGGAATATATACAGCTACCTTAGACCTTAATCTGCTTATGGCTAACAATGCAACAAATTCCGAGTGCGACTCCAAACCGGTGACGGTGTGCCGCTTTTACAAAGACGCTTTGTTTTCAAGACAAGAGGATGGAAGGTTAAAATTACCATCAGGACACGTCACAAGTGTTGTCAGGCGAAAAAGTAGTTTTGTGCACCCGCGTGACCAATTTGTGTGTATATTTTTCAAATATCGTACCTGATAAAATTATAACTTCTCACCAATTGCAACACAAGACTGTTTATATTAACCTAAGTCTTTGATCAACACCCATAGAAATGCTCATCTGTGGCTCTTATACGAGGCTACCTGACACAACAATAAAACTCCCAATTAAAATGATGATGTAATGTGAATCGAGGTATAACGGTAGCGCCATTTGCATGTAAAACGTCTAAACTGCACACATCTTTGACTCGAAACTCAAAACAAACTCACCTGCTTCACCTAGAGCAAACCTCCGATGGATTTTATATCCTCAGGCTGTCATTGGAAACTCATTTTCCACCGACAAAAAGAGTCCTCCCCCAAGAAAAAAATGTTTCCTGTCGAGTCGACCACAATGGTCCGCCTGGACACAAAGCCTCGCTAGCCTGCCACCCCCCTCTCACTCTCTCATTCACTCTCTCTCTCTCTCCCTCTCCCTCCCTCTCTCACTGGAACTAGAGAGCAGCTTTCAGTTAAAGAGCGTCATCACAGTCGGGGGAAATCTAAAGGAATCACCGTTAACTGGAAGTGACAGCAAGCAATTGGCGAGCCAGCCAGGACTTAACCTGCACACACAACCAACACACACACGCACAGACACACACACACACACAAATACACACACAGAGTCGCTCTTCAATCCCCAGCCTGCTCATTGGCTCAGCCAGATCACTCCTCGCCACAGTCAGAGCTGACACACCATCATCACACTCACACACACAGAAACACACACACACACATACAAAGCCTCACCTCACATTTATGGCACGACAAACAAAGAGAAGAGCGGCCATCACCTGCTGAGTCTCGTACAGCATGACGGACATTTACAGTGCAGCTACACCACGTGAGCGGTTTATGAACTGAAAAAAAAAAAAAACAAGAAAACCACCTGACACACTTGCAGCACCATGTGACGCCGTCTTTCTGACTTGCTGACTGGATTGTTCAATAAATTGCCAGGTGCAATCATGAAAAAAAAACTCCTTGTAAAAGTTGCAGTAAAAATATTCTTTCACTTTCCTGCAATGGTAAACTTGAATGCAAATCGATACAATTTAAGTGAATTTTCAAATTTTGCCACAAAGTCGGGGGAAAAAAGCTCGCCCTAAGCTTTTGTGATGTACTGCATCAGGAATCACTCTTTAAGTCTCAATGTGCAATTTTTTTTTCCTACAGTCACCCACATGATCCCTTCAACACGTGCATTGTTCCGTCCACGTCTGACGTGGGTGTTTCATCATCCATTACAAGAGTTAACAACAAGAAAAAACATCACTTTGCTCTTGAACCTTTCAAAACCCAGAAAAGATTTCCCGGGAAAAATTGTTCCCGAAAATAAGTGAATTGTATAAAACTTTAACATTTTAAACCTTGCACGACTGTATGTGCATTCTGTATTTCCTACCTTCTCCGGTTTCAAGCCTTCAGTCCACAGCTGCAGCTCAACAGCTCTTTCTCAATCAGTCTTAAAGTAAAAATGTAAAATAGCTGGTGGACTTGTGCCTAGATACATATTTGTAGTATTTAAGTTAAAGGCAGTGAGCTCATTGGTTCCGCTGAGAGCAGGGTGTGTCACAGAGAGTGTAAAGAAAGGTGAAGCAGTGAGTGGTAGATGTTCCATATATCAACCTAAAGGTTTTTACTCTTCTGGCTTATATAAGCAGTATATGTGCGGTTCCTGCAAAAGCTTCTTTATTGTGTTAATTAATAGATAACAGTGAAGATCTCCTGCCGTCATTTAACATGCATCAGCGTTTAAAATGCAAACATCCAGCTTCTGCACTGTAAAGTCATCAACAGCTCTCTGGCCTGTGTGTGTGTGTGTGTGTGTTTTTTTTATTACTTCTACAACAACCAAGCTGCCGGTTTGTTATGTGATTTACGTTGGCGGACAAAAGCAAAAGATGCCGCGTCAACACAAAATGCTCCTTGGCACTTTATAGGTTGAAGTTGCGTCCTGCGCAAGACAAAAAGTTTCATCTTGGCCCCATCATTTCCCCCCTGATGAATAGCAAACGACAGAGAACTTCAAGCAGCATTGTTTCCAAACGGGCCACCTGGTTTGTTGTCGTCGTTCGCAATGAGAATCTGCGTTGTAAAAAAAAAAAAAAACACTCTACAACAGCTCTCACACGTGACGGTGGCTCTTGATTTTATGAGCAGCGTTTATTACCTCATCAGCGGTAAAGTACAAAAGTGCCGTTAGTGATCGCCCGCTGCTCTTTAGCTCCAAGTGTTTCACTGACTTCCTGCTCATATAGAAGCTTTGGAAATCAGTGAGTGAAGCCATTAGTCACTTGATGAGGAGGTCTAAATTATCTTTTCACTGGATTGACATTTAAGACAGTAGGACAGGGTGACTTTATGATGGTCTGATGATTGTTTTTTAGGGATTTTTTTTTAATATCCCAGAGGTTAGTTGGTGATTATACATTTGCTGTAGGTGTAAATGTGAGGAAATAAGTTTGCCCTTTCTAATTTTATGTGCTATATTTTGATGCCCTGGAATTTCTGTCTTGAAATGATTTCATCTAATTGTTCAGGAAGTCCTAGGCTGCTTGATGGGATCAAATGTGGTAAAAAAAAAAGAAAAAAGAAAAAAAAAGAAAATGCCTGTTCTTTCTAAACCTCTTTATTTGATAGGTGTTAGAGAGCGGCTGGTTTAATCTGTACTTACTCTTGGTTTGTCGGGGTGCCCCTCCTTCTGCCTGAGTGGCAGACGCGTCCCCGCCTTGACAACGGCAGTGTCAGTGAGAGGAGGGAGAGCAAAGAGAGAGACAGGCGCAGACAGAAAATGGGAAAAGAAAGAGCAAGTGAGCGTTAGTGGAACAGTTAGTGGAAGAAAACAAGGGGAGAGCGTTGATTAAGGTGTTAGTAAAGATAGTGGTAAATACTGGCAAAGGGAACAACAAAAGTTATCTGACCGCTTATTTCTCCAAACTCCTGAATCTGAACCTTTCTGATGATTTTGTTTTTACCATTTAAATAATATATTTCTATCTATGTGCGTTGATGGACGGGCTGCAAAGGGCACTTAAGAAAATGGGTTAACACTAAACCAGTCCTCAGGGTAACATGGTAGCCGCTCATCTTTAATTCAGAATTGGTAGCCCGGGTCAGACACAACATACAGTATCTGAAGACAACTCGATGACAACTGTGAAAAAAAAAGCACGATTTTTCCCACGTGGCGAAAGAGCCGAGAGTGACACTCACTTCCTGATGAGGAAGATGGCCGCCTCTGGCGGGCGGCGGCGTAACTCTGGCCGCCGGCCGTGTCCGGGGGCAGCGGAGGAGGCGGCGGGGGAGTTGGCGTTGGGTTGGTGGGGGGCGGAGGTGGCGGTGGAGGGGGAGGAGGAGGAGGAGCCGGGGGTGTGGCCGTCTCCTCTGTGGCGCCATTCTCGCCGCTGGGGGCGGAGCCGCTGTCGGTGCGCTCCTCCAGTAAGACGGAGACCTTTGAGGAGAGATGGTTGTGTCATTACTTCCTGATAGAAATCTCAATCTATCTATCTATCTAACTATCTATCTATCTATCTATCTATCTATCTATCTATCAATCTATCAATCTATCAATCTATCGGTCTGTCTGTCTGTCTGTCTGTCTGTCTGCAGATATTAAAAACATAAACTTTGGTTTGTAGTCAAATTGCTCCTAGCATAATTACTATATTGATACTTTCTGATGTAAACGTACATCTTAGCTTGCTGGTGACTCAATTAATTAAGATAGAAAATTACATAGTAATAATTCACTACATTGCAGTCAAGTGTGAATTTAATTAGATTTGATGCAAACAAATATTCAGGTTGCAACTACTAAGTAGAGCAGTGGTGTCCCCCCCACTGTGCGAAATACCCGTCAATATTCAGGGGTCCCTGATTGTTTTACACTGGACCGGTTGGTTCCGCTTGGCAAAAAAATAGTGAACAATATTTAAAAAAATGTATATGATTAGATAATATTATGAGACAGGATGTTAAAGGCATGTTAGTGACCATAAGTGACAATGGTCAAATGGTTTAAAAAAAATATTAAAAATGGATAAAATATGGTTATAAATATATATGTGTGTGTGTGTGTGTGTATATATATATATATATATATATATATATATATATATATATATATATATATATATATATATATATATATATATATATATATATATATATATATATATATATATATATATATGTGTGTGTGTGTGTGTGTGGGTGTATACTGTATATATATATAGTTGTTGTTGTGGGTTAGGCAGTTTATTCTTCCTGGGCGCTGCTGGTGACAGCTGCCCTGCTGGACGTGTCCTTCCTCAGCTTCCTGCCATCTTTAATTAACTCATAAAGACATAATGCCCTTGTTGAAAACGGCTAATATGACCTAATCTCTGGAGGGAAACCACTGAGGAGCAGCCATCTGCCACTGCAAGTGATAGTCATTCACCCCCCTGCAGCCCCCACCGTCGTGCACGCGTCCGACACGCTCCCTGAAGTGTGCCACGTCTCAGCTGGAAACAAATTAATGGGCCGTGACATTTAACCCGGCTCCGCCCTCCCCTCCCCTCCCTCCACCGCCCCATTCTTCTGACGCGTGCTCGCCATTGTCGCCCACCCCTCTCCCCCCAAACTCCCCTGAGAGGTGTGGGGGGCAGAGGGGAGGGAGGTGTCCAGATGGGTCCGGGTGGCACGTGCCATTTCTCCAGCTGATTAGGCGGCCCATCTGCCGGGGAACCTCCGGGAGCAGGAGGGGCCCTACTGAGGCCCTAATTGGCTTAATGCGGATTGCACCCCGTATCACTCCAAACCACCCCCACCCCACCCCATCCCCACCTCGCCACTGCCAATGCCCGTGAGATTATAAGAACACCTCCCCAGGGACGGCAACAAGTGTCTGATAGAATCTCCTCCTAAGCTGCCTGTGGAGGTATGTGGCAGCACACACATCACATTTAGCCACCTGTTTACAGCCACCAGCTAAATAAAATAAAATAAAATGCTAAGTTTCTGCCCCCCCCCTACAATAGGATACTTTGCTGGGCTCTCTGCATGTTTAGAAGGAGGGTGGAGCACCTGAACACTGCCTTGGATTAGATGAGTTGACTTTACTGTCATTGGACAGAACATACAATGACATTCAGTCACACTCAGTACAGGTGTAGTTGACGCCAGCGTGCGAGAGGTGTCGGTTCCCTTTGTGACATCACAATGTCCCTCTGACCCTGCCGCCCCACCAGAACCGCCTGCTTAAGCATACACTTTCTGGAGAGTGGAGCAAGCAAAAGAAGTGATTTTTCTCTTTTCTATTCTTCTATTCTTATTCTTGGTGCTTGGTACAGACACATCTACATACTGACAGACTTAAGATTCCAAAGTGCTGGAAAACACAACACACATTATGCAGAAAGTTTCCGGAGGAGGCATGATTTTTCTTTTTTTTTTTGCTCTGGCTTGTGTGCCATCTTGTCTGGGATTGTCCTGAGTCTTGGACAGTTTACACAATGGGGGTGTTGGCTAAGGAGGTGATGGAAATCAGGAGGCAGTTTGCATCAGAGGGTTGCTGACAGGAGCCTTAAAGGACACAAGCTTACGTAACATGCTGAACGGAATAATGTGCAGGCAAATAGAGCCGTCCCTGTGCTAAACCAATGGCAACAAAACATGGGCCAGCCAAACCACCAGCCTGGAGGTGATCAGTTTTGAGATGCCCATACAAGCGCTGATAGTACAGCCAAGCTTGGAGCTGAACGAGAGTTAGACAATATGGTACAGTAGGAGAAATTCATTTTATTTCTAATTCTATCTTTAAACGTACGTTTATTGAAACTTTATTGAGGGGAGCCTCAAGTTCCCGTCTGATGTTCCTGTCTTTCGTTAGCAGCAACTACAACTACACGTACACAACCTGTCAAAAGACAAACATCCCCCATGTGTCACAGTCTTTTGACTCACCTCCTCATTGGGCGCCATGCCTCTACTCCCTCGGGGCTCAGCGACGTCTTGTCCCAGCGTCTTGTAGTAGTCTCCAGTGCTGGGCTGCTTGCTGAAGCCCCTCGACTTCCTATTTGAATCGACGCGCCGCAGCTTGTCCTGACTTTCTCCGGATGTCAGCTGAGGAAGAGTGAATTCATATTCATTCATTTCTGAGGTCCCACTTGTTATGACATCTGACTTTTTCTTTTAATCTGAGTATGTAATGTAAAATGACCAAAAACCAAAAGTAGATCCATGTTCTAGCCTACTGTATATACTTGACTGTGCAATGTGACCACAATCTTACAAGTAGACTCAGTTTTAATGGAAGTAATACGTTCCATTATCCCTTGAAACTCTGATTTTCCAAGATCACGACCTTCTGCATAACCAGAAATAATCCCTTAGGACAGAATTTCAGGTCAGAAAATCAGAGCCGCCTCGACAACCCAGAGATTCAATAGAGCAGAGGGTGTAAAGCAATTCTTCTACATCTTTGGAGATTCTGTTTCGGCTTCTATGGTTTTAGAAAAATTATTTTCCATTTTCCATTGTTGTTAATGGCTTAATTTTAAAAGCATTATTTTTAACTGTTTTGATATGCATGATTAAGAAAATAATTACATTCCACTGATAAAGCATTTTTTAAACATATACATTTTATTAGTTCTGACACGACTACATAAACGATAAACTCTGATTTGCATCATGAAAGGCGAGGGCTCGATGAACGGTTGAAATGGTTAAAATGTGGCTCAACATTCGCTTTATGAAATGCAAGCGCGGTGCAACATATTCTTCCGTAAGACGATCTCAGTAGCTTTCCTCGGCGGATTAGCGCTCGTGTGCCACTAAAGCGGCCTTGCTTGAATACCAGAACAAGGTTTTTATTCAACACTGGTTAAACCACTAATGAAGTCTAAACTGCAGCGCCCACACTGTTTCATGTTCAGGGCGATGCAACATTCAGGTTCTTTGCTTGAGTCTCCGCCGCTCAATAAGCAGGGTCGTTTATGTGACCTGTCAGTTGAGCCCTCTCACTTTCTGGCCTGACACCCGAGACCTGACGAGCGGAGCTTCAAAAGCAGGATATCGAGCTCTTCCTGATTATAGAGTCCTCGATGTGGGCCGTCGTGACAGCCTACACACTGGCTGGACTGCACTGGTTTTGGAGGAAACGAACGGGCAGGAGCGGCTCATTGGTGGAAAGGCAACAGAGACGCTTCAGCTGATCAGTCTGCAAACCCCCCCCCCAGCCGTTCCACTTTTCATTGCTTGAGACGTTTCCACATAAAAGTTCATCTTTTCAAACGCCGTATGACTTTACCCAACACAGAATACACCTATGTTACTCTCAAATGGACCTCGAGAGTCCTCGACAAGCTTTTAACAACCATAAGAAAATCTGCAGCCGTTTTTGCCTTTCAAATCCAGACGTCGGACTGACAGCAGGTCATTTACATCCCGTTCCTCGCAGACGTCGCTGCTCTTTCCAGGAAATCCAGAGCGCCGAGCAGATGTTCGACGCGGCCTGCGAGCGGAAATAATATGCGACCGCGACCCCTGACCTCTCCCTCTTTGTGGTGTCCTGTTCCATGTCCTTACGCAGCCGTTTTGGTTGTGTTTGCTCACGTCTGCCATCAAAGAGAAACGGTCCCTGAGCACTCATCAGGTGGCGCTGGGGATGAAGAGGGGTGGGGGGGTAACGTGAGCCGGCGAGCCCTACAGATGGTTTGATTGCCTCCACAATGGCAAATGGACGGGGCCATTGTGCAAAAAACACAAAAATGCGGCCGCAGGATCTCCCCGCTTTTAACTTGTCTGTCAGCCAGAAGTCATTGTCAAAGACTTTTTTTTTTTTTGCGCTCTGCTGTGTCGGCAAAGCGGTTTATTCTGGCCGCGGTTTGATTTTGTTCACCGTCTCTATTTGCATGGGGTTAAGCAGAAGTCTCAGCTAACCGCTGCTCACACAACAGGTGGGCTTCTCGTTACATTTTACAATATTGGAAAAAAAAAAAAGAGATACACGCAGCCGTGTGACGGTAAGAGGGAAAAAGTTCAAACAGTTCAAACAAGATCTGTTTGAAGGAGCAGCTCCGGCAGCTCTAGGAAACAGAGATTAGCCAAAATACACAGAACAGCATGTCAGATGTTCATCTGCAGCTTCATTATTTACAGTTATATTTTTTTTTGCCTGTGATAAAGAAGAAAAGTTCAAAGAAAATCCTCAGCGGTGTTACCTTTGCTCCGGGGATCCACTGAGTCTCGTCCAGGGAGCCCAGACTAGAGTTGTCACCAGACCCAGAGCCCTGCGTCCTCTCTGCTCAGCCACCCGCCCGCCTGCCTGTCACTCTACCTGCCCTCTCACTTTACCCAGCAGGCCTCATCAATAAACTATAGGGCTGGTAGCGGTGATGTCATCGCCTGCCCACAAGGCCGGCCCCTCCCCCAGTCCACCTTCCTTCCCGACTATGATGCAAAACATGGAGACTCCAGGCGCTGCCTGCAGCGTGTTTAAACTTCTCAGGATTTAGGTGTCAGAATATTCTAGAGCCGTGAAGTGGCAGCAGAGAGGAGATGGACATGAATGGTTGGAGGGTTCGAAACACTGTCACCTGCTGCCCGACTGGCCCAATCAGCCGCTTCTTGACGATGGTGCTCCAGGTAGATTGTTTTTCCCAGTTGCATTCGGAACATTCCGATCTCACCCGCATGTTTGTGTGCTAAATGCGCGCGCACGCATGCAGGCGCTGGTGTTCATGTTCAGAGCTCTGTCTTGTGTTGTATAGTTAATGAGGGTGGTCACCTGGGTACCAGCCCAGGGAGGCGGAGGGGCGGCACTAATGATAAAGGCTTCCCAGCAAGGCTGACGACACATGGGTTCACAAACACACCACTGACAAAACAAGAAGCAGGGAGCAACCTGTGGATTGTACAGGGAAGAAATCACCTTTCAAAGTGTGTTTCCATTCGCGTGATACTGTCCTCCCTGGCTGGATGCACTTTAGCAATATTGGTCAGCTTTTTGCATTAATTGATGAAATATAAATATGAAGAATATATATATATATATAAATCAGACATTCGCATATGTGGCTAAATCTGAATGGTCAGAGTTTTTCAGAGAGACAAATTAAATGGTAACTCTTGGCTAATGTGCTTGACCATTAGATCATAAAACACAATGCCACGCGGGATTTATGGATGAAGACGACTGAATGAAGTCAGCTGGCATGAGAGAGGAGGGTGCAGACAAGATGGAGACAGATGATTGGAAGATGAAGAAATAAAAAGAAAGAGAGAAAGTCCTCATGAGGTGAAAGTGATCTCTCCTCTCGTCGGTTTGTGCAGTGTCATTATATTCCTATAAGAGCAGCAGCGTCGCAACAGGTTTCCATGTGTTCCGCGGCGCAGCTGAAGCACCGGCAGCTGCTCCCACGTTGATGCCGCTTCTAATTGCCGCCCCTCGCCCGCTTCTTTAAACACTTGGTCTGAGTGATCCGAAGCCAAATTAATTAGTGGAATTAAGATGGAAGCCATCACAACAGCCACAGTGTGTGTCAACCCGGAGAGGCTCCGGCCGTAATGAGCGTCTTTGTTAGCCTCGTTAGCGCCGCTAATACAAAGACATCTCTGTGTGCGCCCGGACAAGGCCCCGCTGTTACACAAGAGCAACGGCCCCGCTGATTAGACACAGGGGAGAATGGTGGTGAACGGCCAATTAATCACAGGCTCACATCACTCTTCTTTAGGGCCACTTCTTAGCATCCATCATGTCTCTGGATCAGCAGACAGCTGCAGGAACTGAGCCACAATCTTCTGAGAAGTGGTATATGGAGATTAGTTGTACTGTTTTACCTCCTTGGCATTTTTGCTTGTCTTTAGGGCAGGTACCCCATCAAAAATCTATTGTTGATGCCAAAAAATGTTTAAATAGGTAAAATGTTTAATTGATGGGCAGATGAACACGAATGGATAATCGGCCAATCAAATCGCAGCAACTCAATTCATGGTGAAGTTTAAAAGTGAGACTTGGAAGTTTGAATGCGGTGAACATAGTCGTTTATGCCAAAGTGTTCCACAAACTGCAGATCAACTGAGATTTTCACACACACACACACACACACACACTCTCGCACACACACACATCGTGTGTGTGTGTGTGTATTTGTGTGTGCATGAGTGTGAGTAAAACGTAAACAAGCATCAACATCTCAGTGGTCAGACAGCAGACAGTCCTCTGCTCTCACCTTCTTCTTGCTGGTGTTGCTCTCCACGTGCCTCAGGTTGCTTTTCACCTTCAGGAACTCAGCCGACGACGGCTCCCTGGGTGGAGGCTTCGGTGCCGGGTAGCCCGGGGGAGGAGGGGGTATCGGCGGGCACTGCGGGGGCGGGGGAGGAGGAGGAGGGTAGGCGGGCGGCGGAGGGGGCCGGGATTCGGCCTCGCTGCTCCTGGTGGCCTCCGAGCCCAAGTCGGGGTTCAGCATGTCCATGTACGCCTGCATGTCAGTGATGGCCGACTCAGACGCACCTGAGGCACAGACACAGTCCACGATCAGCGTTCCCTTTGTGGCTCTTCGTGATTGGCCTCCGAGCTCAACATTAAAAACCAAGCAGTGAATTGAACCCTTTCTTTCAACATTGATATTTAATATTTTCTGAGGGAGAGGAAACGTGAGCAGGGCCTTTGCTGCACCTGAAACAAGCGGTCTGCACCCAGACCACTAGGGTGCAGCACCTGTGTGCAATGCACTTGGGAAATAAGCCAATGAAAGAGAATACAGGGATACAAAATCCGCCTTTCCTCCACTGCACTAAATACTGTTTCAAAGAGTTTAAGGCTAAATAACACAAGATACTGAAGTTTGTCAGGCAATATTCCAGCTATTGACTGAAAGCATTTGGACCTGGAAGATGTTTATTTTGAATACGCGCTTTGCAGACCTGCATGTGCGACTGTGCTCAGCTGGGTGGGAGGCCCGCGGGACGTGGTCAGGCTGCTCCTCTTCTCCCCGGTGCTGGACTGGCTGGAGTTGGCAGAGTCGTAGTTGGACATGGAGCTGGAGGGCGAGCTGATCTCAAAATGTGCCGCTTGGCCTCCAGCAGCGGGCATGGTGGCGTTCGGGGACGAGAGGCCCGAGTCCGGCTGCTTGTACTCCAGCTCTGCCGAGGGGTCTCGCGACAAAACCCGGTGCTCCACGCTCTGCCGCACAGGACACAATTGACAACATGTTTGTTGACCAGCAGCAGCAACAGACGAAGCAGTTCAACCAAAACAAAATATGTGAATAAAACACAATTTAGGACCACACTCCGCTTGAAGTAGTTGTTTAATTATTGTTTTCTGCGGCTGGAAGACTTCAGCGTCATGGCTTGAGGGTGTGCGACCACTGGTGTGTTTCGCTAACACACTCCTGAGATCATCAGTGGTGTTTTGACCAATCCTTTAGAAAAAAAGTCTGGTCTGTCCAGTTTAGCCGCAGCGTCAGTACGCAAGGCAGGCAAATTACTTTGTTACACTTTCCTCAGTCCCCAGTGGCTCGCAGCAGTACGAGTTTAATTAGCGCTCGCTAATGAAGTGTCTCGCAGCTGATCAAACGGCTCCTGAGGCCAAGTGTCCCCAGTGTGAAGAGGGGGCCGCCGCGTTTCCCACATAGTTATTTTTCCTCGGGTCACCCAGGGATTTAAGCGGGTGGGAACCATATGTTGAGCGTTAAGACACAACACACACACACACACACACATATATATTAGGCAGCAGCAGCAAAACTAAAGTTTTTGTTGCAGTCGATTCGCAACAGATCAGAACTAATTGACGCACGGAAAGCAGGATTGTCGGCCGTCTCCATCAAACACAGTACCATGTTCTCCACAGTGCGCAGGTATTTGGCACACTGGTTGTGGCCGTTGTATTCAGCCAGCTCGGCCGCCGTGAAGCCGTCCTGGTCCTTGATGGCCAGGTCCACGCCGTTCACCACCAGGATCTGACAGCACTGTGGACACGAGGGAAGCAACAAAGGCAAAGCTGGGGATGATTTCTAGCAGACAAGCTGTCATTGAACATTTTAGCCCCCGAGTCGACGTCATCATCCTCATCATCCTCATCATCATCATCATCATCATCATCATCATCATCATCATCATCATCATCAGACTGACAGAAACAGAAAGACTTCCAAACTCTCAGGCTTTCTGTGAGTGAAAAGCTACTAATTTAAACAACACTTTTAAGTCAGTGTTTGGTCTGAGTGGTCACTTATTCAAAGCGAAAAAAGATGGTCATAATTGGCACCATTGTGATGTCCTTCAAATAAAAGCCAACACACAACAATTCTCTGCTGAACGACAAAAAACATCAAGTTTGTGTTTTCCGTCTCCAGTCTTGTTTGACCTCTGAGATGACAAAGTGTAGCTCAGTATTTGATCAGGATACGAGAAAAACGCTGAAAATCAATCAGCGTTTCATAAATGCTTCATGGAAATTGCAGGGGTTCCCTTCACTTTCTCCATTGAACCTCCCACCACCTCACTCCGTCGTCGAGACGGACACCGACCTCCAGCTCGCCGTTCTCCGCCGAGTCATGAAGCGGCGTCCCGCCCCAGTTGTCGGTGACGATCTCGCCGCCGTGCAGCAGCAGCCAGCTGAGCACCTTGGCGTGGCCGCGGCTGGCGGCGAAGTGCATCGCCGTGGCACCATCGCCATCCATGTCCGCGAGGCTGATCTTCGTGACGCTCATCTGGAGGGGGGAGAAAGTGGGAGAGGGGCAGAGTGAGAGGGAAGGGGAGGGGTTGGGGTAGGACATGTGTCACCACTCAAGTACAAGATATTTAGCTGTTGCAGGGGTAAAAGTCAATCGAAGGCACTACATAAATCACACAACAACGCAATAAGAATGAGGGCGTCATCTGTCGTGACATACCAGCCAGACGATGACGGTGTTGTGGCCCATCTGGGCGGCAGCATGCAGGGGAGTCATCCCGTCGTTGGCCCTGACGTTGGGCTCCGCCCTGCAGTCCTTCACCAGGTACTGGATGATTTCCAGGTGACCCTCCTGGCAGGCCAAGTAGAGCGGTGTGGCACCATTCTTAGTCTGAGAGTTGACAACACTGAAGGAAAACAGGGTCCAAGGATAAAAAGAGAGCTCAGTAGCCTGTTGCAGCCTCTCTGTCAACAGCTTCTAAATAGCTACTGATAAAATGAATGAATGAATGCTGATTTTTATTATTATTTTCCAGCCTGCTCACGCTGAGTGACTGCTTCTGTCCTCTCAGTTTGAGAGCTCCAAGGATCTCGAGATCCAGCAGCATCTTCTTGCTAGCTTATGGTTGCAACAACCTCCTTTGCTATGCAGTAGATGCACAACACCAGTAAACGGAAACACTGAACACACCGATCAATCTGGCTAGGAGCTAAACCCAACATTAGCCTGGCGTAACACATGGAAGCATTTATGAAACAGTGGCGTAACCAGATCACGCAGTCTTCATTTGGTCCTTTCTTAGCAGGCCAATGTCAGAGAAACATTTGCGCTGAATAATTAATGAGATTTAGGAAAGTGGAATTGATTCCACGGAACGAAAGTAACGTAGCTTTCAGCTTCTTTCACCCTACTGACTCATTTACGTGCTTTGTCTGCTTGTTTGACTGTGTATCCAATTCACCCTTTAAGCAGCCCTAAAATAGCTTCAATGCATTGTTTAAAGATATAAAAATGAACATTTGTAACTGGTATAGCGTCACAGTCAAGGCGTCTCACCAACCATTTGAGCTAATGCTTCTGAGAAACCCTGACAAATTTCTAAATATCAATTAGATTAGGAGAATATCTTAAAGTAGGCTCAACAAACCTTTGTTGTTTATACCTGTTAAGCCTTAAGACCAAAGTGTTTTTGGATTTACCTAAATTTGGACCAGTAAATCTTGAGGTAATGATGACGACATTCGTTGGACAATATCAACAAAGGGTTATTTCAAGAGTAGACGGCACTGACTCTTGGCCAAATCCTTCTCCCTTTTGCTTCCACTGGCCCTTGCGCCCGCCTCCTGTGAATGGGCTCATCCAATGCCTGCTCCTCCCTGTGTCCCAGATCTCCTCAGTCACCGTGGTAGGTCGGGAAGAGAGCGGTCACTTGCCCGGCTAAATCCCATAAGGTTGTGCTTTATTTGGACACTGCCAAATGAGCAATGAGTCTCCTAAGAAGATTATCACCCGCTGGCTTTGCTATGAGTTGTGCCAGTTACCAAGACAGTAGGTGAGGAGGAGAAGAGTAGGAAGGTGAAGGCGAGACAGGAGGGGCTTTAGACAGCTTGCAGATATAATCATGAGCATGCAAAATATTTGCATGAAAGAATGCAAAGATCTCGGTGTACAAATCAAGATCATTAAGCACCACATGGCTACAGCTGACAATCATGTCGGGAAAGATGTTGGAATGTACAAAAGAATGTGTTGTGGACGGAACCTTTTTGTAAAAAAACAAAAACAAAACAAAACAAGTATCTATTTAATATTCCACTAATTAAAAGGGAAATAATCTTTCATCCTGTCGCCAGAAATTGAATGAGAACATAGCTTAATAAAATCTGAAAGTTTAGCCAATTTGGGCCAACCCTTGGCTGCCAACAAGGGTCGGTATCTGACAAAAGCTAGCAGTTTGTTTTAGCAGTGGATTATCGGCGAGGGCACCAGACAGGATTGAAATGAAGCTACACTGGCACAACTTTGCTTTAGCGGAAGAGGCTGGTAACTCCCCCCGCCAGTGAAGAGCTCTTGAGGAACCCGGTGTAGGTTTCAAAGAGCTAAGAATGGGTTTAGCCTGCTGTGACCACAGCGCTAGCAAGCAGCACACGGGACACTATACCTCGTCAGTCACTTTGTCACTCAAGGAGAAAAGGACACAAGTGGCCGACATCTGATACATATTCTGCTCCGCTCTGAAGTGTAATGCCGTCAGTCACAGCGCCCCCCTGGCAACATGGTAACTAAGGCTGAGGATACCCCCTGTCATTGGGTAGTGATAAAGCTGATGTCACACTGATTGTCTTTTCGCCAGCTAAAAGCTTGTGAGTTGGAGCGCATGGTACATAGCCAAAGTTTTGCTTATGTTGTTATTTTGCACATCACACAATAGAAATTGCACTAGGTCTCTTACATATAGTGTTTGGTTTGAAGAAGCTTCAAGCTAGACAAGTGCAAATTACATTGACTGTAGTCCATAAAGCTTGAACTTTTATCTTGTGTCCCATCAAACAAATCTTTTGCATGAATTAACTGTGTAATTGAGACACATGTTGTAATTATTGCACATGATAAAAAGTGGCACGCTGCATGTTATTGAAAAAAAGAACAGGACTTAACATTATAATTTTTTACTTCTGCAAAACATCAGATCTTTATGTTACCCCCTATGAGTTCAGAAACCTTTGAGGATTATAAATGTAAGTTTACTTGATAAAACAAAGTGTGCAGTGTAAACATGTTGGCCCCTTTGCCTTGAAACTACCTTGTTTTTTTCTCAGTTTAAAGCCCAAAACAAAAAGGGGTATTTTTCCAACGAGCTCTAAGAAGTTATTAACGAGATTATTGCCAAAGGGAGTACATGCAGCTAGAGAGAGGGAGAGAGAAACTCGCTCCATTGCCCCCTCCTTCCTTCCCCTGTAGCCGTGCAATGCGAAACACCTCCCTCTGGAAAACCAAAGAGCTCAAAAGCAAAAAGCTTGAAAGACCAACGCTAAATCTCTGTAAACCCTTAAATACGGAGCAGGACTCACAGACTCATATGTACAAAGTGTCCTTGTGCTTTGTATTATACATCTATTCATCTTCAGCAGTTTAAAAAATATTTTATATATTTTTTCGCTGTTGTCTCTTTTCTTATACTGCCTCAAACTGGACAAGAGAGTCTGGATCAATTTCTACAATTTTTTTTTTAAACAGAACCTTTTATTTCAGGGCAACAAAATTGTATTATTCAAAAACTTCATATGTCTCGTCACAAATTTTGCAAAAGTTGCAAATTTCCCCATCGTGGGATCAATAAAGGTCTTCTTCTTCTTCACCCGAAGGTCAACACAATTCAACACCTCAGTTGAAAAAAGTCTGGGCCGCAGGTAGGAATTATGGTTTGGCCAATGATCTGATAATCTGAGCTAATTGCTTGCATAACCCGTCTGAAGTCTCCCTCTCAGGGGATCCCTGCTTTGTGTGGCTGGGCCTATCAGCAGGGACACAGCGGCAGCACAGGCGTCTGTTGGTTTTGGTTCTCTTTGACACCGACGGGCAAACTGCCACTTGTAAATCAGGGGAACAACAAAAGAGGCCGTGGCTGCCCGGCAGAGACCCCCTTCACCTGTCAGTCCTCAGCTGAACTCTCACATTGAAACCAGAAGGTAAACGTTCCGGCCGTCTCGCTGGAAACTAAAAAGGGGGCTGCTTATCCAAGACCAGTCCCTTTATCCGTGACCTCAGGTGGTCGTGGAGTTTCTAAGTTGCTGCTGCTGCACATTTTTAGTCCTTTGAACAGCTGATTGGATGAAGATATATCAGATATAAATAATACTGGTAATGAGCCTTAGCCGTCAAACTGGCCCACAATCCTTCCACCGTCTGCACAAGCCGACGCGTCCAAAGGCTGCATTCGAAAAAAAAAAAAAATCTTGGGATAAGCTTCCTTTGGTGCAATTCACTTCCTGTTTTTTATGTAACCCTCAAGCACGCGGGTGCAAGGACAACATGTGGTCCGCGGGGCATTTTTTAAATGATCAAACATTTTAGAGTGGCCGCCGATTTAAAACCAACTTGCCGCTTGTTGCACCAAACCAGAGTAGTGTTCCTTCCAGACAATGGCTGCGAGCTGCTAGCGGCGGCGGCGGCGGCGGCTATTCAAACGGATTTGTTTCCCTCATTATCTTATCGCCGGTTGGCCCCGCCGTGCGTCGCCGTGGAGATGCTGGTACACAGCAACGGTGTGCGGGAGAGTGAATGGGTGCCTGGCTATCAGGGAGCTGCCGTGTCCCTCAGGCCCATTAAATTTTCAGCAGCCGAGCACCTGTCTGGGCAGAGCGCGAGGTCCCTCCCTCCACCAACACGCAGCGGCTGTTCAGGTAAAAGGTTACGCACCGGCAGCTATTAGTAAGCATTCTTACCAAGACAACAGCGAGCGGCTCAGTCAGCTACGCTGCCATGTTATTTTCTGAAAGAATTATTTCCAGACCAATCGTTTTGCCGATTCACCCTCAGCTGGTGAATCAAAGTTTGCCAGAAGAAATTGTTCTTTGCGTTTGTTTTATATCAAACAGAAAAAAAAAAAAACAGCACATACAAAAAAAAAGCGCTTCAGCATCTGTCTAAGCTTCAATCTCAAGAGTCTTCTTCGGAGGTTTTCCAATTCAGACTTACAATAACTGGGGGTATACAACTATTTCCTTTATCACTTTGTCCTTATAGGAACCACAAAGGCCGCTATGTAAACACAAACAGAGTCACGAGAGGAAAAATACATGCTGAAACATTTCAATTGCTCGCCACTCAGCTCCCAGCATTGGTTTAGTTTCACATTAGAGTTTCTCTTACTTGGGGCTGTGCTCCAGTAGCAGTCGCAGAGACAGCAGGTCTCCCTTGGCAGCAGCGTAGTGAACAGGCAGGGCCCCTGTGTCCGTGGAGGCCCCAGGATCACCCTCCCCGCTCTTCAGCAGCCACTCTGTGACCTCAGGGTGACAGAACCGGGCCGCCAGGTGGAGGATGGTGGCACCAGAACTGTCCTTTTGCTGCCAGTAAAATAGGGGGTGGAAAAACAGCTCTGTTAAATGACTCTGTATGGATTTTCTACACCACTGCATATTCAGCCCCCTGGTTTACAGCCCAATCGCTGAACCTGCCGGCTAAAACTGATCCTTAATTGGACCTTCCACATGATTGGAAGGAGACGTAAACAAGGTCGGCCGCGAGGCAAGGCAGACTCGGAGGGGAGGTACAAACTCCTGGCCCCCTGGGGGAGGTACCAGTGCCCTTTGTGACATCACAAGGGACTGATGTCTGGCAGCAGTGGGCTAACTCTTTCCTAGATACTGTCAAGGTGGTGGGTGGCTCGAATAAATCCAGAAAATGAAAGCCTGTGAGGAGGCCCAGGACTTGGTTGCAGAGTGTGTGACAGCGTGACCATTTTGATTGATCTTTTTTTTTTTTTTTTAATCTGAATAAGAAATCTGGGGTTGTGTGTATGCATGGATGGGTGAGGAAGGGGGTGTTTTGGGGTCGCCAATCGGGGGAGGGGAGTTATTGAGAGGCTGACTGTTAAATGTTCATGATTGCAACAGCAACCTTCCATTAGCACCTGAATGTGACTGTGTAGTCAATGTATTTGACCTTGTCGGGGGTCAATAGGGGGCATAACTATTGGATCGTATGTTCACAGATGTTATATTTCATCTGTATTGCGACAAAAATTGATTAAAACAAAACAAAAACAAAGGACTGATGTCCAGGACTGTGTGTTTTAAATGCACGCTTCCAGATCAGGTGACACAAGCACAAGGAATAAATAATAGACTTTTCCCATTGGTGTGGAGTTCACTGACAGTCTGGAAACACACGTCATTGATAGAAACCACAGGTTAAGATTTCGATGATGCATGCAGTTCTGTTTGAATCTTTAATTTCTTTTAAACAACTGTTGTGTTCATTGGTGCAAATCAGAACACCAGGTTGTAGTTGTGTTTCTACCTGACAGACCTTGTTTGTCTTTTCCTCAAATGGATGCCCTTTTTTTTTCATTACATTTGGTGTCTCATCGACAAGGAAGCTGATGTTCCGCTGTGGCGTAAGTGCCGCGACTGAGCATCATTACGGGCAGATGATATCACTGCGACGCTGTAACACGAGGCAGAGGGACACGATGATGAAAAGTGAAAGCTCGTATCTGCCGTCCATCAGGGGGGAGCGTGCGGCTGGTGGTAATTGAGAGGCTTTCCTAAATGTCAGCCAAGTATCTTATCAGTAAGTTGGCAGTGCGCGCAGGAAGGGGTGGCTGTGTTCTCTGTCGCTCTTGTGCGGTTTGTCCTGCAGCTCAGTCCTTCAGGTAGGAGACTAGGCGCTCCTTTTACTGTGGTTCTACTTTAGCATCACACATTACTAGCATTACTACAGAGGTGGTAACCACCCCCAAAAGAGGGTAAGGCCGAGTTTGACTTCAATGTCGTCTCTGAAAAACACACCCAGCTTCAGACGTGCCATGATTTTTTTTACAAACTATTTCTTCACAAACTGCTTCCTGCACAGTTGCCCCCGTGAGGACTTTGCATCTTAGCAATGGCATGGAAATGAGGAGCGTGAGTCACAATGTCTTGTTGTGTAAGCCATCCTAGTGGGTTTTCTTTTTGTATGTTCCTGCGAGCTTTGTCCCATCGTGTCAGTGTGTGTCCCGCCACGCATTCCCAGCACTGCACTTCATGAGTTTCAGAGAGAAGCATTCACAAATCCTGGCTCCCTATACTGTTCTAACCTATCACCATGGAAACATGAAGCAGAACAGCACCATCTGAAACCGCAGCATCAAGCAGGAAGTTGAATGAGTTGTTTCTTCTCCTTAGGTATTTGGAACAACCACTGTCCATTTTCAAGGTGCTGCAGTGCCTTCAGAAATCGCTGATATTTTTGCAGCTCATCACATCAGCTTTTAGGACTGAAACTTAATTCATGGTGTGATCTGGTGTCTTTGCCTAAATCTGGTGTCTTTGGTTTTCATCTCGAACTTCAGCGCCCAAGGACTTTTTAACCAAATATCTCTATAAATGTCGACCAGTCAGCACATCTGGCCCTCCGTTTGCAGCTGCCCACTAAAATGCATCAGCTTTTACCAGTAGACTAAGACTGATGCTTTGTTCGACCCTCTGCATGTTTTGAGGGGAAAAACAGGTCAGCCTTGGCAGAGGTGGCAGAATCAACATCTGGCTGGAAGTGTTGTCACTTGCCTGCCAGAGGTTTTGTGTCAGCATTCTTTATGACATCATAAAGGGGTGATTTCTTTTTCAGAACTGCTTGTTTTGGGACAAATGTACATGTCTTGCTGCTCTTATTTGAAGGGAGTTCATTTGCAAGACGCAAGTAGTTTTGGTCTTGAAGCATTGTGAAAGTTCATTCATTCATTCATTCATTCATTCATCCATTCATCTTCTATGCCCGCTTATTCCAATTCAGGGTCACGGGGGTCTGCTGGAGCCTATCCCAGCTGTCTTAGGGCGAAGGCAGGTGACACCCTGGACAAGTCGCCAGTTCATCGCAGGGCCACATAGAAACAAACAACCATTCACACTCACATGCACACCTACGGACAATTTAGAATACATTGTGAAAGTTGAGTTATATATATATATACAGTATATATATATTTATGTATATTATCAGATATTATATCCTTGGAAGTTTAAAGAAGGAGTCTTTTGCAACACCAATATTGCCATGCAGCCATCTTGACCCCTTGAGCCCCCAAATATGTGGTTGCTGGAAGAATCACGCCCAGATCAAATTGATCCTGAGGGAGATGAATGGATGACTGCTGGGAATCAGATACTCAGCAATAATAATAATAATAATAATAATAATAATAATAATAATGAACAGTTCATGCTAATGCTGCTGTCTTGGTGTCAGAGCCATCATCACTCACCTCTGGTCGACATCCGCCCTGGGTCAGCAGCCACTGCAGGCAGGCCAGGTTGCCGGTGGCCGCGGCGTCATGAGCCGGAGTCGCCCCGTTGTTCGCCACGCTGTTGCCCGGCAGTCCTGCTTCCTCCACTAGGAACCGCACGCAGGAGAGTTTCCCGGCCCGGGCTGCGTGGTGCACAGGCGAGGCCCCCAGCACGTCCTTGACGTCGTCGGCGATGGCTTTAGCCGCTAATTGCACTTTGAGAGTCTGCACGTCGCCCAGGCGGGCGGCCACCAGGGTCCGGTCCTCCTCCACCACCATGGCTGCTGCAGGCAGGACGACCCAAACAACACCCCCGCCCCCCTTCCTTCCTTCCTTCCTTCCTTCCTTCTTTTGGCAGAGACGCGCAGGCAGAGCCCGTTCACTTCACCTCGCTGATGGGGATCTCCATTCTACCCATCTAGGAAGCTACAGGTGGTTGACGATGCGCTCCACATTGTACCAGAGCCAAGCGGGTCCAGCGGGGGACATCCGAACCCCATTCGTGCACATCCAGGGAAGAAATATTTACATAGTGGACAGAAGCTCTTACTCCTTTTACCTCAAACGCGAAACTGACCTGCGCCTTGGCGTTTATGCAATTATGCGTCCCGGCTCCTCTTTGACGCGCGCATGATGGACGCCCGCAGCAAGAAGTCCGAGTTACTTCCTCTTTTTTTTTTTTTTTTAAACGTACTTAATTTTGTTTTTATTCAGCTCGCCCTGTTCTCCGCCTTGTTGTCACGCGCCTCTGAGAATATTCCGCGGTGTTCCCCCCACCCCCGCCCCTCCACCTCGCTCTTAAACAGATGGCGACATGGGACTCAGCGCCTGCTAAATAATCCATCCAGGGGGAGGATCTCTGAGCCTGTAACAGGTTGTTGCTTTCTGGAAAATCGGCTCACAAGTTAAAGGGGCCGTGCCTTCACACGGCTGATGTAGGTGGGGGTCAAGTCCAGCGGTGGCCCCGCTATTCACTTTTTATTGCACGTAATTCATTTTCTGAATTTAAAGTAGATTGGAATGGAACACCTTTGATAATCCTACATTGGGGGAAATTTGCTAATTACAGCAACAAAAAATAGTTCAAAGATAGCGAAAAATTATATATATATAAAAAAAGTCTTTCTACGTGATGCTTGATATGAATAAGTGATTATTTTGTATGTTTATGAAATGTAAAGTGGTTAGCAAGGTGAATTTATTGAGTGCTTTTGTAAAGCCTGATGGCTGCAGGGAGGAATGACCTGCTCCTTCATGTACTGGAGGTGCAGCAGTCTGGAGCTGAAGGAGCTGCTCAGGCTCTCCACAGTGTGGTGGAAGTGGTGGGAGGTAAACGAAGCAGTACGTCCGCTATATAACTCTTTCCTTATTTTGCCTCACAAAACATATCCCTTAAAACCTATAGAATTTATTGATTGTGTGGCTTGGCCTTAAGTTTATTAGCTGCCTTGTAGAAGCTTTGTGTGTTATTGCTCGCATCCAATATGAAATTAAATAAAAATAAATAAATAAATAGTAGTAGTAGTAGTAGCATTTGTTGTCATTGTATGACTATATATAGCAATGCTAACAATAGCTGAAATCCTGGCCGTTATAAGCTAAAGATTCCTCAAATAAGAACACTAACAATACAAACAATACAAAGTATAAGCACCGGATAGGAAAGCTAAGAGCCGCTGCACTCATGATGCTTTTTCAGTTATAAAACCGTATTTTATGAGACGCATATACTGAAATTTGAAGTTTTGTTTTTTTGTTTGTTCTTTTGAAGAGTGTATTTTCCTGAAAATAAGTTCAATTGAAGGGAGTTGGGCTGATCTGTAATACTCTTCATCACCAAACGGTGGCAGGAAAGTTTCATATGCAGCAGGTTGAAACGCCACCTGAGGATGTTGACAGGTGGCTGGCCAGATATCTAGTTTTTTTTTTTTTTTTTTTTTTTTTTTTTTTATTCAATCAACTGTCGCCATTACACACACACACACACACACACACACACGCACGCACGCACACACACACACACACACACACACACGCACACCATTCAATACTGAAGAAGAATATATAATATACATGGAGCAAGTACTTCTTGTCTGGAAAGAAAGCTCCCGTTTCAGGTTTTAATTGTCATCAACACATATTTACGTGCATGTGAAGGTGATTTCAAGCTTATAGGTGTCCGGTTTATTATTATTATTAATATTATTAATTATTATTATTATTATTATTATTATTATTATTGGTTTAATATGTGACAGATGGTTATTGCCAGATTATAGTGTTTTAAATTCATATTTTGAATTTTGCATCTTTATGCAACTGGAGTTGAATTTGACTTTGGTTTTTCCTCTGCTCTCTCTCTCTCTCTCTCTCTCTCTCTCTCTCTCTCTCTCTCTCTCTCTCTCTCTCTCTCTGTGCGTGCGAACACAGGGTTTGAATCGGGGGGAGGAAGGCGGGGGGTTCATGGGCGAGTCTCGTGCCTGACGCGTGCCTCTCTGGACCATCTGTTGCACAGGTCTAACTGTCATAGACACGGTGCTGATTTCTTCCTCCCCTCTGGGGTTTGGGGGAGAGGTGGGGAGGGAGGAGGGGCTGTTCCCACGGGTGTGACTAATACTACAATTCCCCAAAGGAAATAGACAATGATGACACTTCTAACACGATACTTGATCCGTGAGTGTGATTCAAGCTTTTAAGCGCCATTTTTCCAGGAGGGCAAATATGGAGATAAACCACAAATACTTTAACTAAACTCTTAAACGTTTTAAATATTTTTAATGCGCTGATGAAATAATACGTTTATTTATTTATTTATTTTTTGCAGTTAATACATTAATATATGGTGAGAGAGAATTGCTTATCAATGGACCGTTAGGGGTTAAAATTTTTACAAACTCTAATATTGACCTACGCACTATTAAAGATATTTTAGACTGCCCCGTTCAACATTCGTCTTCACGTGTATTAGTCGTCAGTTAACTGCAGCGTTTCTTTGAAAAACAAAAAAGCAAAACTGCACACTTTAGTGGCTCAATCACATGAGCAGAGAACAGGTGTTTGGTGCAGCTGCCGCCAAAAGTGAACCGCGTTGTGTGTAGGTGGTCTGGATATTTTTTCCCCCACCGCAGGATTAGTTAAAGACGATGAGGAGCCCCGTCCCTATTGAAGTGGGAAGGCTCCCACTAACGGTCTTCTTGAGGTGTGGGAAAGCAGGGATATTCCTTGCACGCGCCAGACATGCGACAGTTATTCAAATGAAGCTCAATTATTCAAGCGTGGGCCCCCGTCTATTGTGCGGCCACATCTGCTGCTGCGCGGGAACATTCAAATTGGGACACTACCCCCTTCAAGTTATTTCCCACCGCCAGTTCGCACCATGTATGCAGCAAAAAGCCCACACAAAGAGGAACAAGAGGAACCATCCATTCGCTGGTTGAAGATTCACAAAATTTGAAGCTTTAAAAAGAACTTGCATTATTGTGCCTATTGGTGATCCCATTCTCAGACTCAATAACTAAAACGGTCACTTTTTTTTTTATTATTTGTTGGTTCATATACTTTCCAGGCCACCTACATTGGAGCTTTGTTGTTGTATTGCTTCTTGAGGTAATAATAATAATAATAATAATAATAATAATAATAATAATAATAATAATAATAAGAAGAAGAAGAAGAAGAAGAAGAAGAAGAAGAAGAAGAAGAAGAAGAAGAAGGAGAAAAAGAAGAAATAAAATAATAACAATAAGAAATTTCGAATTTTGCTTTTAAATCCGAAACCCTTCCCTGCAGCTCAAATGCGGCTTGGTGTTAGGTAGTTAAAACACTGGCCATACTGCGCATGTGCAGCGGCCAGCTGTCTGGCGCGTGCCGTGTGGCTACTGCTCGCGCTTGATTGAAGGAGGGCGCGTGCAGGGAGAATGCCTTCAGTGTGTGTTAGACCCCAGAAAGTAGGACAACATATTACAGCGTTTAAATGCAACTTTACTGTTAACACACTGTTTGTCAATCCAGTTATAAAGAAACAGTCGACACAATGGAGGAAACCTTTATTGTCATTGAATGAAGACACACACACACAAAGAGAAGAAATTATTTTATTTCTCGACCAAATGTCAAATGTTTTACTGTTGTAAAACTACTACTATTACTATTAGCTTACTGTCTTTCTTTTTAATTAATTTCTTTCTTCTTTTATCTCTTAAATTTCCCAGATAGCCTTAAACTAAGTAATATTAAAGCGTAAGTCATGTGAAAAGCCACATATCATCATTACTCATGATCTAAATTTAAGAAGATAAAATCTACATTTTACTTAATTGCACTAAAACGTTTTAGTACGTTACTATTGTGTTTAGTGTCTCTATCCTGTCCCATAAGATCAAACATATTCTTATATTATTAAAAGCTGGTGCTTGAATATGTAGACAGACGTTTTCTTTATGTATCTTTTTGAGGAAAACAAGCTAAAGGCCATATATTATTTGTAGGCCCATTTATATTGCTGAACGAATATTCATTTTTTGTGAGCATGTCACCTACATCTCATGACAGACATTTTGGGCAGATTGACATGCAGACGTTTCTTCGGTTAACCTCAAAAGCTCTTCTGGAGTGTCAGTCTTCTGCGCGTTCTCATCTCCTTCAACTCACCATGTGACGCGGGCGTGGTGTCTCTCCCGCAGAGATCCGGTCACGCGTGAGCTGCGGTGAGAATTTCCACCGTCAGACTTTCTCACACTGGGGCTCAATTAACGACTGACAGAAACAGGCCAAACTAATACGGCAAGACAGGCTTTTTCAATGCTGGGTTTACAGTCAGGGGCACCTCATTTTAATGGTCATGCGGCAATACTCTTTTAACTCTGTAACTGTAAGCTCAGCCTTTTTCGAGCAGGAAGAGAATTAAAATCGGTCAACATGGGCTATACAGCATACAGCAAGTGGTGGACATTTAAAAGCAGCCGAGGTTTATGTGTGAACGTCATAAAGTCGTAAAACAATAAACAGAAAGAATAGTTGCACACTCCATAAAGCTAAATGTTATCTGCCGATATGTTTAACTTGTTTAGTAAACTGTTCAAACCAAGTAGTGAAATGTAAAATCATATGACTTTAAAAAAAAAACCCACTTCATCATAACGATATGAAATGCAGTTGCACAAATGAAACGTTTCAAAACACAAAAGTCATAAACGTAGTTAAAATGTATTATAAATGAATTTGCCGTTAAAATGGAACTCACCATGTCCGCAGGTTTGCTGTCTTTCAGAAGGCCATGTGTGCACGAGCTCATCTTGGCTCGGAGGTTCAACTCGTATTGAGCGCCCTTTTCCACCACGAGCTCAGGGGCTCCATCATAGGGACGCGTTCCCGCTTGTGGGCGTTCCCCTGTCGTATGTCACGCCCCTCTGCACGCTTCAGGAAGACCGTGCAGGTGACGCGCAATGAGCTGAAAAACACACACACAAATGTGCTAAATAATATTTCTTTTTTGAAAATGGCATTCTCTATTTAAATGTTTGTTTTTATGTTTTTTTTTTTTTTTTTTTTTTTTTTGCTGTTTATCGTTTTGCCGGTATTTTGAACAATGAAAAATTCATAGTTTCACCTCCTGCTTATGGAAAGAAATAAAACGTATCTCGTCGCTATTATTTATTTGTTAATTCGTTGGAAAAAAATCTAGAACTCTTCATTATTGTGTTTTAGAAGTTTGTTTTGCAAACAGTTTCTGAACTCTGAGCACCAATTTTCTGCCACCGTTCCAATCTGCTGTCTTTGAGATCCTTCAGATTTTCTTGCCTCGTAATAATGAATTTTTTGAGAATATTTTCCATCTGCAAACAATTGCATTCTCCCGATTAGTCTCCCACACCGGCATTTCCCTCCGGACCACTACTTTAATGGCCCCCGTGTCTGTAACCACAAAATAATCCATCGGAGCAGGAAAGCCATCTGCTGCCTTTGTTCGGCTGGCTCGTGCTGTTCTCGTGCCCAATATAGGAGCACAATAGATTCCCCTCTGAAATCCAATATTCAAAAAACAACCCCGCCAACTATCCTCCCATCTACTCTGTCCGGTACCGCTCGAAATGCATGTATTTATGTATTTTTACATTAATATCAGGGAAAGAAAACTATGTAAAATATGTTTGCCTATATATGTGTGTGTGTGTGTGTGTGTGTGTGTGTGTGTGTGTGTGTGTGTGTGTGTGTGTGTGTGTGTGTGTGGGACTCCTCTCCAGTGCGTGAAACGCCGTGGGGATCAGACGAGGAGTCTGTCAGACTCAACAGCCATTGGAGGAGAAGCTTGTGTGACGCGTCAAGTTTTACCTTTGTCATTTCTTATTTGGAACAAAACAAATTTGCGCCACCGCCACCAGATGTGAAGCCAGCCTGAAGCTTGGCTTCTGGCTTGGTTGGGCTTGGAAATCTAAATCCTGTCTCTGATTTATGCGCTGAACAATAAAGCAACCTCCCCCGCCCCTCCCGCCATGAAAACAAAAAAAGTTTGTCCGCCTCCGAAGATGATGCGAAGCTTCATGTTTTGTGTAACCATGTGCTTTAATTTCGAATGGAAAAACAATGTAAGTATTCAATAAGCATTATACAGTCCACATTTTTTCATTTGGAAACCACTATAACTTTTTTTTATGATCTATTTAAGAATAAATACATTTTAAAAGTTTGCTTTGCATGAAATGCACGATTTTATCTATTTATTTTCAATCTCTAGCAATAGAAACACAATATTTTAGTTAATGTGAGGTTTTAACTGATAAAAGATCCCAAAGATTTCATTCTGAGTCATTTTAACATACACTCATGCATTTTGCCATCAGTGCACTACAGGCTCTATTCTTTGTTGGCGTCTTAGCGACCACGTGACGCGTTTGGATGCTGAGGCAGACCCGCATCAGATGGACGTCGTGCAAGGGGGAAAAAGTGTGTAGTTTTTTTTGTGACGGATGCGACAGACGCTTTGCGCAAACAGCGTTGTTTTAGGCGTGGGAAGCTTCTTGCTAAATTTTGATAGGTTTTCCCTCTGTATCCCCATGCGTCGACGTCTCAACTCCAAACAAAACAACGCCAACATAAGGCTCGCCAATGACAATTTTAATTCTCAAATGAGTCTTCAGTCATGTAAACATAAACAATCTTTCAAAAGCGCATCAAACACATTGTTTAGCCTAAAATGTTGATTGATTGGAGAACACATAGACTTTGATTTGCTTATTTATCTATTATACAATCGAATGCATCACAGTTCAGCTTTTTAACCCTCATCCTTCTCAGGCACAATATTACAAAAAGGTTTTAATGTTGTACACCCACAACAATTACATAAGAATTCTCAGGAGGACGTTTATTTTATTTATTAAAAATGCGTGTAGACACGCAACTGACTCTAGACAATTACAGGAATAAAGCTACATTAAAAACACAGAAAGATTTTGTTTTGTTTTATTTTTTGCATGAAGAAATGGAGTACGGCTGCTGCCCATCGCTCCCTCAGGGAATGGGTCAAATGCAGAGGACAAATTTGGCATCCTTCGGTATATGAGACAATCACTGGCACTTTAACTTTAACTTTCAATGTCCATATATTTTTTTGGAACACACGGTTGTGGTTGAAATAATCATTTGGGGCAGACAATCTAATATCTCTCAGTTTATTTCTTTGTAGAGCCACAACAAAGCAACAGCGCTTCCACACTGGTCTGGGTTGAAAAGCCATGCAGAGGTTACGATTCTGATGCAAGTGGACATTAGACTTCTGAAGCTAAAACGTCTGAGCAAAGTCAGTCCATGAAAGTGAAATTCATTATAGATATAGTAGTAAAAATCTTACAGCCTAAGATGAAGTATTGTTTCCATTTGGAGTGCAAAAATTTGAGAAATCTCACTTTCAGTTGTTTAGGTTTAATGGAGATGTACATCAGAGGGCATATTTATAAACAAGAAAACATTATTTGTATTCATGGGCCAGGTTGTAATAAATGTTATCCATATGAACTTTAATTGATTCATTCATGCAGACAAGATTCAATCCACCATTCTTTATAATCTCTTGTTTTTTTCAACAGAAATGGTAAAAAAATCGACATGTGATTAAAAAGAAAGCGTTGCAACAGAGGCGTCTTGGTCTGTAAAGATATCAATGTATCTGTTCAGCACCATGGACAGGGGCCACTGTTTAAATCAGGAAACCACAAGGTGAAGATGCCAGCATGTTTCGTTATCTTTGCATTAAATGGCTGTGTGAAGCATAACACATGATCCAATACCATCAAATCACCAAGAGCCTGAAACTTCAAGAGCATTGTCGACATACTAACAATTCTAGTTACATTTCTTCTGCTATGAGGGCATACCCATGATCAGCATTAGAATGGCTCTGTTGCACATACATTTAGAATCTTTTCCATTAGTAAAACTTGAATATTTTTTGTTTCAAGTGTAAAACCACCCCAAATAATAAAATACCCAATGTTGAATAAACCTCCAACATTGGGCAGAATGCCATGATGAGTCCTTGCAACTAAGATTTTGATATCAGTCTGACTAATCTTCAGGTATTAGTAGACACTGATGGAGTGGCAAATGTAGAAAGCTATGCTGCTGAAACCTTTAGTTCATAAGCTCTCAACCCCCAGTGAAATGATTGTTAAGGATCCTTGAAGCATGACGGTATCGTTCTTTATTGCAGTAATCCGAGGCATTTGTCTCATTTGAAGAAACCTTTCTTTGTCTGAATCTACATGTTAGGTTTACAGTTAGCTTTATTCAGTCATCTGTTTTGAGATTTTATGACATTGCATATTTAAGAACACTCAAAATGATGTCCTGTAATACTAATAATACTAATAATACTAATAATAATAATAATAATAATAATAATAATAATAATAAATTTTATTTGAAGGTGCCTTTCTGGCACTCAAGGACACCATACAGACATCATAAATAATAATCATAAAAACACACAGGCTGTAAAAAAGGGTTAAAAAAATGCAAACAAGTAAAATCAAAGATATCAAAATTTGCAAAACAAATAAAATCAGAGCGAAAAGGCAGTCCTGAACAGGGCATAAAAGTCCTGTGTAGTGAACAAGAACATTCCTGTGGTTTTGAGGAAATGTTTAAGTTGAGGGAAGGTAAATATAGTTTAAGGGCATTGCTGATGTTTTCAGCAAGTACAGCAAGAACGAATGTGAAATACAGACGTGTGTCAGTGTTGGGAGTAAAATTTTGGAATGGACTCAATGATGGACTCAAACTGTGTAATTCTCTTTCGGAATTCAGAAAGACTTTAAAGCGCAAAATAATGAAAGACTATATGGTAAATTGAATGTAAATGAGAACTTAAAAAAGTTGAACGTCAGTGCAATTCATTTTTTTCCCTTATCATAAATGTTCTGGGTTATCCATGATTACTTAAACTCATGGATGGTACAGGATAGGCAGAAATAAGCCTTGGGCTTCAGCCCTTTTCCTTTTTTTGTTATATACCATGATCTTTTATGCTAAACCTTTCCTTTTTTATTTCTGCTTTGGTGTAACCAAAATAAAGTCATTCATTCATTCATTCATTTATTCATTCAGATGGTTCCCTATTATTGAACAACATGAAGAATGCTTTTCATGAGCTTTTTTTAGCTAAACAATAGGTCTTTAGACTATTTATCTGGTTTCTGATACCCATTTTCCTAGGATGTCTGTATTCTGATTTGTCTTCTCTGGCTTTTGTTGCATTGACAAAAACTTGGCTAAAAAGACCATCACAAAAAGTAATAAAGTATTTTCTTAAATGGGGCTGCACTTGGATCTTTACTGAATGTCAAACATAATCCTGTGTTGAGGATATTCTAAACCTTGTTTCTTCCCTGAAGAAATCCAAAAACATAGAAACCATGATCAAACAGAGAAAAGGAAATTTTATATGTAATGTCGGTGTGCTGTTGTGCCATTAGTCAATACAAACAATCAGTGTTTAGACATTTTTCTTTAGCTGAGTGAGGTGTTTCAACACACACCTAATTTATTACACTGTTGCTACAATACTTTACAAATGTGTTGCATCAAATGCACCATAAAGCTGTGAGTCAACTCTCCAGTCCTCCTGACCTAATTATATTAATGCATGGAGGTCATATGGCACCACAAAATGGAAGCTTTGGTAAATGTAATGAATAAAAAGTACATTAAACGCATTTTTCAGTCCATTGAGTTTTCACTGCTTCCCAAATATTCTTCTTGCACTTAATCTAAGCATGAAAATATATTAATTTAAATCCTAATTACAAGATTCTTCTTATGCAACACAAAAACCTACAAGTGATTATTGTTGGAATCAGACATTTAACATCATGCATCATTGCATATTGTGCTATTATATTTGTAACATTACATTTGTATGTTGGAGTTAATATATTGAGTTGAATGTATAAATGTATTGAATGTTACTATATGTAATGCTTTGGTGTATATTTGATAGGCCAAAATTATACACAGAAGCCATACTTACATTTTTTAATATATATTTTTTCTGTCGAAGAGATGCGCAAAGAACTTCAACATTGTTTTTGCCATCTTTGGATATTTTAAGTACTAAACCACAAAACAAATCAAATCGAGGATAAAAAAAAACAAACCAAAAAAACTTCTTGTCTGCGCTTGTCTGCATTGTTGAGACACCAGGCAACGCGAGGTGCATCAGTGTGACGCGTGATGGCGTAGATTTTGGCTTGGGAAGCCAGACATGCATCTGCAGCCACCTTTTTGAGGGCTGGTAAACTCGCAGGGCGATGCCTGGAAGCTTCCATGTTGTCCCGCGGAGGAGACGGAGCGCCGTCAGTATAGTGCGAGAGACTCGGTGGACGCTTTTGGTTTTTCACGCCTCATTGAGCGCGCAGCCTCCATCTGGCTGTGCGGGTTGGCTCGTGTCAGTCTCATGCCGTGTATAAACCACCAACTCTTCATTTTCACATCCCATGTTTAGTATTATTAGGGAAGTCCAACAATTTTGGAGAGCTTGGCGATCAACTTTTAATACAGAAACAAAGTTCCCATCAAAACACTTTGATTCATCAATTTAAATCCTTCACCACATTAGATTTAACAAAAATGTTTCCCCATCATTGTCTTTCTTATAGGTCTGTTATTTTAGCCAGGGATTGCATGTTACGTTTGCGTTAGAAAAACACAGACCAGCTCATCATATCGCTCTCTCAGCTGCTGCTGAGTTGCACGTCGGTCCACTTTTCCTGTACACGTCGTCCAACAAAGGATCCGTGTGCTCTCAGCATGCACAGATGGATACCCACGCTCAAACCAGGACAAAAAGGCTCCCAACCGAAGCCTCTCTCTGACTTTTCCCCCCCTTCTCATGGTCTTATCTCAGAGGGCCAGTTCCCAGACTGGACCTGATGGCAGTTATTTGAGGCCCCATGGGGCAGGACGCGTGCAAAACCGTGCAACTATAGTACTTGATGGGTTCAAAAAAAAAAAAAAGAAAGAAAGAAAGAAAGAAAGACAGAAAAAAGGATCGGTAGAACAACCCCCCTCGCTGACAGCTTGCACCCGAGAAGAAGCGTCTTCTTCTCGAGATGTGAATGAAAATGCTGAATTCATTCGTTCATTCATTTTTTCCCCCAATTAATTTAGATTATAAATGATGGTTCTCGGTCCTATATCAACAATTTATCGCCTCAAATGTGTTTTCCCCATATCAAGAATTACCCCCCTACCCCCATCCCCCTAATTCTTGTGGTCATACAGGGATTGGTTATAACGCGCTTTTGCAAACATTTTCTATCTGCATGTCTTCCATTAATTCACACATCAAACTGAAACCTTTAGACAGAACATGGTTCCTAACTAATTTCTCCCTGCTGCTTTCTGCTTGAGCTGCTCGCTGCTTACAGAACCGTTGACCGACCCCTCACTCTGTCCTTTTCCACGGGATGGAACAAAAAAAAAAAAAAAAAAGGTCGCTGATGTATGGGAGCACGAGCAGAGCAGAGGAGGCTGGATGCTGACGGGATCAGCAGCGGAGGCAGCGCGGCGATGACAAGCAGGAGGGGGAGGGGAGCTGCGGTGGGAGATGGAGACGACGAAGGAGGAGGAGGAGGAGGAGGAGGATGGTGGGTGCGGAGGGGAGGGGGCAGTTCCCATCTGTTGCGCGGTCTTGGCGCGTGCCGTGCGCGTGAATCCTCATCTCCGCTGCACTGTTCAGCGGAGAGCAGAGGAGGATAAACCTTTACCCAGAAACAAGGCCGCATGGGGTAAAATGCCGCAACCTTAGCAAATGTGTAGGGTGATATTTGTGTGCGCGCGCGCATGTGTTTGGAGGTCACTTAGAAAAGATCGCAATATAGCATTTAAATCAGACTTGTTACACCTTGAACGGAAGGAAGCAGCAGCTTGTAGCCGTTATGATGCCACACACACACACACACACACACACACACACACACACACACACACACACACACACACACACACACACACACACACACACACACACACACACAGAGAGAGAGAGCGCTTGTGCCCCACGTCACACCCAGTGTCCTCCCCCCTACAGGTGAACTTCTCGCTGTCCATGTTGAAAACAAGCTTTTGTGGCTCCACAAGCAGCAGACGTTAATTCATTCATAGCGTGGCTTGGGTTTCTGCTTTATTAGTTATAGGAATAGATTAGTCGGGTCGCCTACACCAACCACTCATCTGCTCCTCGGGTTGCTTTTGTCTGGACGGAATGCAAAGCCACTGAAAGAGCCCCCGAATAAAGTTGCAGGATTCGTGCTGTTTTATTATTTTTGGTTCCACGCTTTAGATTTGTGTTTAAAGCGGTTAAGCACGGAACTGTGTGTATTTCATCCGAAATGAATCAAATGGGGTTTGATAGCTGATTCATGAGATATTTGAAAGGTTGCAAAAGTACTGAGGATGATTATCACCACATTAGGGGAAAATAAAGGCATTGCCCTTCTAAATGATCTTTAGAAATGAAGTTGTGAACCCTAAAATAAAGTTGTGTTTATGTGTGTATATATATATGTAGACCTTACGCCGACAGCATGTTTTATGCCCTCTGTGTAAGTTGATCCCATGGGTTAACGTTGTAGTTGAAAATTTGAAAACGCAATCAAGCGCAACGTCACCACGAAACTCATACTGCAAGCGTGCAGCAACTGCATACCGGCGGTAGACGGAGGGGCCCGCAGGGGCCTGCAGGGGCCAGATGGTACAGACACTCATCTCCCTAAGGGCTTCGCCCCCGTGTAACAACCCCCAAGCGGCGGGGCATGAGACCCCTCCCCTCTGACGCGCCGGGCCCACATAAATAGGAGGCTCTCCGACTCTGCAGCCACACTCGAGCTCAGCAGCTCCAAGAGCCAAGTACCTCCCTCCTACAACAACAAGCACGACAACACGCAAGCAAACGCAATGAGTCCCAGCATCATCACCGAGGCCAACCAGCCTCTCACTGCCAGGTCCACCGTGGCCCAGAGGAAACAAGCCAACGAGTTGAGAAAGGTAAGGACGATCTCAACCGCGACATTTCCCTCTCTGGTTTTCACTCTGTGGAAGTGCAGCCCGATTAACAGGTGTTTTCTTTATTTCCTTCCAGACTCTTAAACCCTTGCTGGAGAAGCGGAGACGCGCTCGTATCAACGACAGTCTCAGCCACCTGAAAAGCTTGATCCTGCCTCTGGTGGGCAAAGACAACGCTCGCTACTCCAAGCTTGAGAAGGCAGACATTCTGGAAATGACCGTCCGTTTCCTCCGTGAGCTTCCCTCCACTCCTGTCAAAGGTGAGCGTCGCCCCCTCTACCAATCGACGCAAAGATGGAAACATTTTTTTTTGCATCATATTGTTATGCCTTCAAATTCAAGCCACTAAATATCAAACCTTATTTCCCTCCTTCAGATTCCGCAGACAGTTACAGGGAAGGCTACAAAGCCTGCCTCCAGCGCGTCTCCGCTCTGCTCCCCAAAACGAGCCTGGATCAAGACGCGTGCCAGCGCATGAACGAGTTCATCCAGCAGTCCACGTCCGCCGCCAACGTCACCCCGACCTGCCTCAACTGTTGCGCGCAGAGCTCCAGGGCCTTACCGCAGATCCAACAGAGACTCCAGAGCCTCAAGTCCAGCTTCACTTCCAGACTGGAGATTCAGCCCCGCAACAGCAGCAACAGCAACAGCAGCAGCAGCGCAGTGGCTCCGAGCCGAGCGCAGCAGCTTCCGCAGGCTGTCAGCTCAGCCATGTGGAGACCTTGGTAGATTAGATGGACATTCCTCACTCTCTTATTTATTACCATGTTATTTATTTGTCATATTTGTAGTAGACGTATATATATGAGAGAAAAAATATTGAAGTTGCTGTGTAATCATGTAATTAAGCATTTTGGCTTAGTTTTCCCGAGCACAGATGGCAAAGAAACCGAAGTCTATGAACGTTTTTTAAAATGCAATCCTCTTTGGGGTTTCAGAGATATGGGTTGTGGACAACACTTTTGTAAAACCCCAGGGGTTATTTTATTTTGAGGTTTGCACGATGGACTTAAAAGTATTTTGGTCTGTGCAAAAGATTAGTCAGTAAACACTATGTGTTAAGTAGGATTATTGTGATTATTAATTTCACCCTGTATGAAAAAAAAAAAAAATCCGAGTCATTACATTTGAAATGTTTTGTCACTGACGAAAGTTTTTTCCCAATAAACTCGCTTCACGAAAAAGATGGTTGTGTTGTTGAATTTTTTTTATTTATTTTTTTCAAGATTCATTTTCAGTGTTCCTGTCATAAATCTGTGAGAGGGGAAATTTCATTCGATTCATACGAAAGGAATAAAAAAAGGCGCGCAAACGCATAAAGCCACGGGCCACCCTGAGCCCATTGATGCTGATGAGCAGCTGCTCCATTGTTCCTGATGTGAGGCGCCTCTGCTGTTGCCGCCAAAGCGGTGGGAAGAAGTTGGGCTGCTGGTGTGACGGGAAACACACTGGGAAGGACGGCACTTTGGGATTACACTCACAGTCTTTGTCTTTAGAATAATGCCAGCAGCAAGCGCATAAAAACGCTTCCTTATGGGAATCATATGGTAACTCGGGAACCCCCGATATAGAAACGTTTTAGAGTGATACAAATTATATGGAACTTAAAAAGTTCCTGGTGGGTCACAATGACATCCCTTTAAGTCAACTTGAGACAGAACAATGTTCCTCTGCAAAGTAAAAAGACCATCATTTCTACTTACTAAACTTAGTAAGTTGTTTGGTAACAGAAGAATTGTGATATCGTTATGTTATTTGTGTTACAGTTTTTCCTCAATTATTTACACACAAATCCTGCTACTTGAGACACAAAGACCACAACATGTAAATCATGCACCAACCCCCTGAACCAATTCTGGTATACTACAAGCACAATTTCACCCCAAATTGCAGCTATAAAACACACGTTTTTCAATACACAACACACAATTCACAATTTTCATGAGGAAAATTTCTTGTTTTCACAAGGAACACACTGCCATTCAAAATTCTAAAGTTCATTGCCCTACTATGCACACTGACTCATCACATGGGTCAGCACACAGTTTAACAATTAGCAATCAGAGCTTTGGCATAAAAGCACAACAGGTGACCTCTTCTGTTTTGGACCAATGGATGCCAACATTGATGCTTTTCATGGCTGAATTCACCAGACAATATTTTCCCCGCAGCTATGCAGGGAAAACGTTGCTTGTCATTTGGTTGGGGTTCTTTGGCCCGACCGAAAACCAAGGAGATGATGCGGCATAGTGTTGTTTTTGTTTGTTTTTAGTTTTTATTGTAAATATGTACAGTAAATTATTCTGTTGTTGTTTTGTATGTAGACCACTGAGCAACTTTTTGTTCTTTGGGATGCACACTGTGAAGATTGTTTTTGTGGGAAAAAGAAAATCAATTGATTACAGTGTATTTGTGTGTTCTGATTATAAAAAAAACAATATTCCAAAATATTTTGCAACACATTTACACGTGTATTGTCTCTATAGTCAGGGTAACACTTAACAAAAAAGGCCTAAGTCATTATGATAAACGGAGAAGTGTTGATCAGTGTTCAGCTGGTTCTTGTAAATGTCTTTCCAGATGGTTTGTGAGTGTTCATTGAAAACAAAATACCATTTTGAGAAGAAATAAGGTATGTGTGTTTTTTCATTTGTGTGTAGAGTTCGAAGAGTATGAGGCATGCTTTCAGAAAATGTGTGTAAACATTTGAGAAAAACTGTATCAATGATAAAAACAAACAAACAAACAAACTGTAAATAACAGCTTTTCACATTTTTTTATTTTGGACAGGCATGGCAATAAAATCATACTTTAAACTCTAAATAATTTAAGTTATGGTGAAATACGAGACATTACCTCATGCACAAACAACCCCACCCGGTTTATTTCCAACAAGCAGGATAGATGGATGGCATGGGTGGTTGGGAGTATGAGGGATTGGCTGATGATAAACTTCCTTCAAAAATTCAATTAAAACCGTAGACAAAACATCCTGAGGACGTACTGTTTACAGAATGAACCATCAATCTGCCGGAGTGATAGATTTTGGCAAGACTGGTGCTCAGGTTACAGGGACATTGAGGAGAATGAGAAAACTCAGTTGACAGAAAAAAAAGGACATCAACAAAATTTCAAAATGCCCCGATGGCCACAAAGTAATGGAAGGGAGGGAGTGTAAACAGAGGGTTTGCAAACGGTGTCTTTCGGAGAACTCAATAAAAGTTCAAGCATAAAGATGTATGGTTTTTGAACGTTAAGAGATCTCACAAGACTACTTAAAATTGCTGAGGATTTGATGAGCATGTCTTCTCATCGTCTGATAGTTCAGACGATGGGAAGACATGCTGTGTGTTCAAATCCCATCAAAAAGTCAACTTGGGTGAAACTCATCATTAGGTCGTTCATTGTCAGGTGTTCCATTGAAGAGTCCAACCCCTCCCGTCCTCCGCACAACGTTCCAGGTCTGCAGAGCTCTCCACCCCGGTGTCCTTCCTTGATATGTCCACATATGTAGGCATAGGGCGTCTTCTCAGTTGGTGAACGTGTGACAGTTCCCAGAGCACCAGCTTGCTCGCTGGAAGTTCCTGGTGTCAGTGGCAGTGGCCCAAGACTTTCCTCCTTCTGGAGGCCACTTTGTCACTCAGCCTCGGTAGCCCACCATACAAGGTGCTCATTGGGAATTTGCTGATTCTGGTCACTGTTCAGTACTATAAGCAGCACTCATGTGCAGCATACATCCAAAGATTTCTGTAGAGTGGGCTTCAGGATCCATGACTCACAGCCATAGAAGAGCACAGATTTGACAGTGGCTTGGAAGAGAGTGATTTAGATGTGTTGAGGAAGACTGGATTTCTAAACGCTTTCCAGTTGTGAAGGGACCTCCATGCCGCTGCCTTTCTCACCTTAGAGTCCCGTTCCTTAGAATTGACCATGGAACCCCACTTGAAGTTGCTGAAGTCTTTCAGAGCTTTGCCTCTTGCTGTTCTGAAAGGTGGATGGCTCGAGGGATGTTGAAGCTGATGACCTCAGTCTTCTTAGCATTCAGCCTAAGGCTGACTCCAGAGCATTTAGCTTCCACCCTGATCAGGAGCTCCTGAACCTGCTCTACATGATCTGAAATCAGGCAGATGTCTTCTTCATAGTCCAGGTCTGTCAAAGCCACAACAGGGTATCCTCCGAACCTCTGAGGAGTCACAGTGAAGCCAAGGCTTTCCTGAGCGCGTAGTTCACCGCATCAATGAAGAGGAAGGGGTAAGAATGCCCCCTTGCAGCACCCCATTGACCTCAAACTCCTTGCTCTCTCCGTCTGGAGTTCCCACCTTGGTCCTTGTAGATAGAATTAGCTCAGTGGGTGAGAAGGCTCTCTGTGCTCAAGATCATGAGTTCAAAGTTCTTAAAAGAATCACTTGGCCAGAAGACTGGGAAGCAAATTGTTAGCTGAGATGACCTGATGACTTTCAATACTCTTCTCTTGGTATGAAGCTACCCCTGATCGAGTAATTCAAGAGTGTAGAGTTGCGTTTACTTAGAAAATAAAAAACACAGCCATCTAGGCTGAGCATTTTCTCACCCCATCAATTTGTCTGAAATGAAATATTAAGCATCTTGTATTCTAATGAGCTCAGAGGGTATAGATTTGTGTTTGAAGGTACTCTGGCTGAATTTAAAGGTCAAAGATTTATGTATGACTGTGTTGAACTGTTAGCTCAGAGGGCAGGAGGATAGGGAGCTTGGGGAAGCCAGAGGAGCCTTGCGGAGTGGAATTAAAAGTCATAATTGAAAATAATCCTTAAACAATAATGAAAATTAAAATGTTGAATAATGAGATTATGCATCGATTAACCAATTAATTGAGTGACTAACAACGGAAATTCTGAAGAGCTCAAACTACAGCCACAATATGTTTACCCTCTGTGATAAGTCATGCACTATCAACAAAATAAAAGCAATCTATCTAAAATAACCCCAACCCACATTAGCCTTTCAAATTCTCAAATGGAGGTTACATATGAAGCTTATTTTCATGGAGCATCCCTCAGATAAAACATCCAGTTCAGATAAAACTGCCATTATGCAGCTCAGCATCCAGGCTCACAATCGTGTCCTCCTTGTTTGTCTTCTTCCATGATTTTAAGGGTTTGTGCTTTTGTCATGATAGAAAAGATTAAAATTGGTTATCATATAAGGAATGATATTAGATTGGAATCCAGCTGGTACAAAACTAGCATCTGCGAATTCACACACCAACAAGTGAATTCTCATCTAAATAGTGTTGTTGTTTTTTGTTTTTTTTTAAATCTCTCGATCAAAGAGATAGAATCGGACGAAAAAGAAGAGTTGGTCACAAACACATTCGAATTGTCTTATTTTATTTTTGAGCTATGGACGTGTGATGGTAGTCGATGCTGCAAATAAAACCACCGTTCATTGTTGATGCGAACAAGGACAGGGGACCAATGCCTTATTTGTTGAGCTTTTCCAACTTATCCAGTTTAGTGTATTTAAATACCATTTTAACGTTTGCTTTTAGTTGAGCAGAGGCAATAAAACACACATTTACTTCATAAAAAAAAACATTTATACCCGTATTGAAACACACTGACCACTTGAAGAACCACAACGTTCGGCACATCCGTACTGACATACTGCATTCATCAAACTCATGCCAACGTTTTTGTTGATTGGCAAATTTTAATTCACCATCATTCAAACACATTTTCCTGATATTATACAGTTTATTAGAAACACGCTGAGAATAAACTGCGCTGATTTACAAGAGATGCGACACGCTCTGTAGCCTAATCACCCAAACCGAATCACCCGTTGCCTGTCAGCTCTCATCACCCTGCGGTAAAAGTCAGGTGGGCGGGATCCCCGCTCGTGCTCTGCGCCCCCACAACTCCACCCCCGCCCCCCCATCCCTCAGCCGCCGTGTGACTCTTAATTCCCATGAAGTTCTGGAACATTCTCAAACAATGGGTCCCTGTTATCCGGCGCGCACAGATGGGTTACCGACGCCGAATTTGTCTGAAGAGACAAAAGAGGACTCTAACCGTAAAAGCAGAATTGAAGAGAAGTATAGGCTACCTCCCCCACCCCCATCATCATTACCATCATAACCCCCCTCCCCGTCCCACGTCCCAGCGGGACCACGGTGGACGCGTGCAGCAAGTGTGCCTCCTCCAGCTTTGAGACGGCGAAGCAGCCCAGCATGTCTGAAAACACATCTCGACGCTGTGGTGTTTCCATCTTTTTCTGTCCTTTTACATTGATACAGATGTATCTTTAGAGTAGGTGGACATGGTACAATGGTGGTTAGTATTATTATTCATCATCATCATCAGAAATTAATATTTTGTTGTTGTTGTTGTTCTTTTTATTATGGTGATTATTTATATTGCTATTAATATGATTAATATTATTATCAATATTGGGAAGGGTAGAAGTGGTATATATGTAAATCATTGGTGTAGGAGAAGGGGTTGATTTAATAAGTTCCATCTTCCTCCGACTCCTTTTTTGAACATGGATGACTTGTTTCTTGGATCCTTGTTGTTGTATTCTTTACTTTTTATATTGTATGTACTCAAAATAAACTTGAATCATCATTAACAACAACAACAACAACAACAACAACAACATCGTCAGCATCATCGTTTAAAATGACAAATACTGGTAATGGCAGGAAGGTAATGTATCCCACTGTTTTGAAAAATAACAATAAAGGAATATTAACAACTCGTGATTTATGTGATATAGAAATTCGCCCGACCGGTTCAAGGGCAGCACTTTTTAAATAATGTCAGTCAGAATAAGACGACAGTTGCATAAAATGGACATTTTTCGAAATGTGATAGCAACACTTGGCACAACACAGTTTGTCTTTTTTCATGGTCAAATATTCTCCCCCGCACGAGCCTCCTTCGTCACGAACAGATAAAGCTTTGTGTTTTGTTATCTATAATATCGATAAACACGCATCTTATGAAAGCTTGGACGCTAACATATCTGGGAGTCCAGCTAAAGTAGACAATTGTACAGGCTGGGGTTTCATACGGGGAGGGGTGAGGATGGTGCCTTTCTTTCTTTCTTTGTTTCACTTGAACCCCCAACAACACGGACCCATATGATTAAAAAAAAAAAAAAAGTATGCAGATGGGATACCCACGCCAAACCTGCGTGTAAAGATCATATGTCGTGCGCGTGAAGTTTGTCGTTAATGTGATTCAGTGTGCGTGTGTGCGTGCGTGCGCGCGCGCGCGCGCATCCATCAGTGGGAGGTGGATGGATCCTGGTGGGATGGAGAGATTGGCTCCGCAGCATCAGCGAGTGGTGTGATGGGGTGTGGTGGGGGTCGAGGGCTCAGTAACAGACAGCCATCTGGTCCCCGTGGCGCGTGCTGCGCGCGTGGTTCCCCTGAGTGCAGTGGCATTCGGGCCTTGTCGTGTTTCCCTCCATTTTTTCTTTTATTCTTAAATATCATAACGACGTCGAAGTAAACGAAGTTTACAGTTTTTTGAATTTGTATCTGAATTGTTTATCAAAAATACAAATCCAAGAACATGGTAATCTTAAAAAAAAACAACAACACGGTTGTATTCCCAGTATTTATTTTATTAAAAAAAAAATCCTATCTCATTTAGTATGCTGCTGTGTTTTCTTTTGTGATTGTACTACATGCTCCTCCCCACGTCACCACCCCTCACCGCCACGCACACGGCGTTGGCAGCAGACGGACAAAGCTTTCAGGTTGCGACACCCTCGGGCAGAACCTGAAAAAAAAAAATCGTATGCAAAACTGCTGTCGACAAAATCGAAGAGCAGATGTTTTTGAAAGATGGCGTGGCTTGGGTATGAGATTGGAGTAAGAGTCTGTATCCCTGTGGACACTTTTTGTACTCACAAGCCTGACCCCTATGTGCCACTGATAGGTATTGCATCCTGTTATCCAGAGTGTATTCGAGGTTTAATATTGTGGATTTATCAGTTTTTATATATAAAAACATGTATTCAGACTCCGAAAATGACACATGCAAATACAAAACAAAACAAAACAAAACAAACAAAAACAAAAACGAACCAGAACAAAACAAAACAAAACAAAAAAACAAACGAAGTCGAGTAGGCTATTAAATACAACGGAATGAATCTTGACAGCGTAAATATATACAAAAATGTGCATTTATATGATGCGAATTTCCAAGAAAACAATATATAAACATTTTAAAGACTAAATCTGTACACCTTTGTGCAGAAATATGCTTTGAATTGTAATTGTTACATTTGTCACATTTGTTAAATGTCCTATAATTTTCAAATGTATTATATGTGATTAAAGAAATAAACCATCTTGTTTTTTTCCACAATTATGTATAAATTGAGTGTGTGTTTTTTGAGAAAGCGGTGCGTCCAAACCCAAGCGTCATTACGCACTTGTTTCTTGAGCTTCTTGACGCATTTTTTTTTGTTTGATAGAATAGGGATCAGGACGCAGACACGCAGTGCAGTGGTCACGCATGGATTAGAGAACAAGACAGATGGTTATCTTGGTATATTTGATAGTTTTTGTGTTGTTTTACTCCAATACGTAGCCACTCCAAATGGTTTGGCGTTGGCTTGGGGGCGTAGCCATGACGCACGCAGACCGACGCCACGGACCTGCATATATACCGAGACCCTGAGCCGTTGGACACACATCTCCCTCCAGCTCTGGTTTGGAAACTTTATCCACAGAGAAGACAGTGACAATGTCTCCAAACATGGCTTGTGATGCTCTCCAACCATTCTCTCCAAGGCTCACCGTAGCCAAAAGAAAAGAGGCACTCGAACTCAGAAAGGTAAGCCCTGCTACTAATCTAATTCACGTGTTTTGTTGTTGATTTCGCCAATACTATTTGGATCCTAAATGTTCTGTGTTTTTTTCAGACTATGAAACCATTGATGGAAAAGAGACGGCGCGCACGTATTAACGACAGCCTGAACCATCTGAAAACCCTCATCCTTCCTCTCACGGGCAGAGATGTAAGTGTGTTTTATTATTATGAATGAACAAGAAAAAAATAACACATTTCACAACACATTAGTCAATGAATAATTATGCTTCGACGCTTAATGTTTTTTTTTTTTATTGTTTTCCCCAGAAGACACGTCATTCTAAGCTTGAGAAAGCTGACATCCTGGAAATGACTGTGAGATTCCTCAACGATATCCCCCCTGTTGGCAACAAAAGTGAGTTTTTTTCTTCTTCTTTTTATATCATAATAAAATCTTGTTTTTTTTTAAATAAATAAATAAATAAATGATGTAAATATTTAATTTTAGTTCTCAGTTTGTACCTACAAACCATCCACAACGCTAAAACAACCATTTTCCCTTTTCCAGATTCCGCAGACAGTTACAGGGAAGGATACAAAGCATGCCTCCAGCGTGTCTCCGCTCTGCTCCCCAAAACGAGCCTGGGCCAAGACGCGTGCCAGCAGGTGAATAACTTCGTCCAGCAGTCCATGAAGGCGACCGTCACCCCGTCCTGCCTCAACTGCTGCGTCCAGAGCTCCAGAGCCTTCCCGCAGATCCAACAGAGACTCCAGAGCCTCAAACACAGCTTCAACTCCAGACTGGAGAGCCAGTCCGGCGGACAGGCGCTAAGTCTTGCGCAGCCAGGTCCACAGGCTACCAGCGCCACCATGTGGAGACCTTGGTAGACTTGCCAAAAAAAGAGCGAGAAGAGGCCGATGTGTATATTGATGTGTATATGTAGGGCAGCGCATGTGAGTGTCACATGTTAATACGGACAATAATTGTTCGCCTGAGTTGATGAAAAGAAGTATTTCATCGTTAAATTGTACCGGTTGAGTATTATATACTTACGTGGTTTTGCGCGCGTCTGTTGTCCCGTGTCAGTCGACAATTTTAGACACTCGTATTTTTTTCAAATCTGCATGTATGTATCGGGTAAATATTTAGTCCTAGTCGTGGACTAAGTGAGCAAGGGCCATTAAAACAGCCCTGTAAGACCCAAGGGGTCATTGTGTGTTGGTTTTTACATTTGCAGAACAGACTTCAGTGTGTTGGGTCTGTGCAGATGAATTCTGTAGACGTATATTACGTCAATGTATGTATTCTCCATTGAGAAGTGTTGTGTTTTATTATTTGCTATTCACAGCGAATGTACATATGTCTTATAATCAAAAATAAAACTGCGATGTCGTAGTTTAATCATGTTCTGTGTATTTTGTGCACTTTAGAGTATTACTTATCAACATTGTTTTGATCCATCCATTTAATAGTGAATACTGGTTTATCTCGCTTTGAAAAACGGACGAAGGCCGTCTGACTGCATGGGGCTTTGAATTTCAAAATAGACGGACAGAACGCAGAGCGCGTCGAACGGGCGCTTTAAACAATGGCAAATTTGGAATCAAGCAGACAACAGAAACGGTTATTTGTCGGGGGGGTTGGCGCGGTTATTGTTCAATTGACCAACTAATCTCAGAAACGGGCCTACCAGTACAAGTAAAAGGGATATGCGAACAACTGTCGAAGAGAATGTGGTCTCTGCTGCCCCCAAGCGACAATTCTGGGTAATGCGCTAACCACTTCAAGAAAGCTGGACGTACCCCGGTTGCCGACATCATTTGACAACCAGAAATCTCACTGTCTCATAACTCAACACCACATTAATAACAAATAACACATTTCCCATTTGTGATTAGTTCGTGGAGTGTGGAATGTGACAGGAGCATATGGGACACAGGACACAACCTGCCCTCTCATCTCTCTCACACATAGACTCACACGCACGCATACACACAAATCTCGCTGGCAAACGAGACCAACAGAAGTCCGAGCGAGACCTTATCGTCACCATCACCATCATTACCACAACCACCACCATCATGTCGGACCCGCCGTCGTCCTCCCTCCAGCTATGCAGGTAAGCACATTCCACACGACACAAAACACGGAAGAGATGCCATGCTAACAGCCTTCGGTTGGGCGACACCGAGGTAAAGGTGGAAGGCGGTTACACGGTAGCTGATAATCCGCCCTGTGTCGCCTTCACTGACCACTGTCACAGACACACCGTCTGCCGGCTCCACATCGCCTTCAATGCTGGCTAGTATAAGTAGATTCGCTCTGCTAGCGAACGGCTAGTCGCCGGTAGCCGTGTGTGTCTTGCTGCCAGTGACGACGCGGTTCGAGCCGGTGGAGGAGGTTGTTGTTTTTTTTTTTTTTACTTTCAAGGACACAGAGAGGGCGCCATCCTTTACCCGGCACCGCAGCAAAACTTTATCACGTGTAACTGTGTGCTCGAATAATGTTATGTTAATGTTAATAATATTCTCTTTTGTTGACGTTTATGGTGCTTAACGTATCCCCCAAACGTTAACAACGGTGAATGAGCACTGGAAGCAAACCAGCTGACAGCTTACAAAATGTCCAAATACCAGTACTACCAGTAATCGCTAGCTACTTGTCTGTGACGTAGAGAAATGTTTCTTTTCTCAGTCGCATCCTATATGTTGGTGTAGTACCTCTGAACGTCCAGTCGTGGCGCTGTGGCCCATATTAAAAGTACAACATCTGCGAAGACTGCTTTATTTTCCTTTGTTATAATTCTTAACACTTATACTGTTAATTTTTAAATTACTGTTTTACTAACTTATTTTTTATTTCTAAGAGGAGTGTTTGAAAAGTGACATTACAGAGATACTATAGTACTGTGTTAAAAATAAATGAAAAATGAAATATGTATATAGCTAAATTGAAACATTTTTTAAAAAGGTATATTAGAAATGTGTCATTAATCACTGAATGACTGATGCATCAGCTATTCAACTTAAATTGTTGATCCAGTTTATTTAGAACTACCAAGTTACTCTCCTTTAATGCTTAAACACCAAATCATTTGACCAACTGCCAAAGATGGATTCTCATCTCAAAAACCAAACTCTGTCAATAGTCAATTTTGTTGTTGAAGTACAAAACAGATGCATTTTCCCTATCCGAAACAATCCCTGCTTTTTCAAAACTAACAACATGTTGTGCAGATAGTGCACATACATGTCATGTCAAGCACAGTGTTGTACACATCCCATAGTGACACCTTATACAGAATATATGGGGGATGATAATAAGGATACATAGGTTTAAAAAAAAGAAAACTACTTATCCAATGTACTCAGCTAAGTAAAAGCCTAGCATCAACAGGGCTCGACTCTTGTGTGCCAGGCTCTTATATGAGGACATGGCGCACCACATATTGCCTGGCAATGCAACATTGCAATCTGAATGAGTCTTCCGCTGCGTGGCAATGTAGTATTGCCTTTGTTCAAATAGGTCTGATCTCAGCGCGAACCTCCCTTTATCTCAATCATTTGTGCTTCGCTTTGACTTAACACTGACAGGGCAGAATGATGCTTAGATACAGTTTTCTGGGGCGGCTTTACCGTTTTCGCTTTCCCTGCTGGCAAAGGTAATTACCTTTTCTTTATTTTCATTTGTTGGGTAGGTAGCTGAAGCTTGGTTTTAATTGCAAAGCTACTGTAATTATGTCATGTAAATGCAGGGTAACTGTCAATAAATTTGGAGGGAACATTACCCACATAGAAGATCTACTTGTTACACCTGTTTTCTGTATTACCTGCATTCATGTAATTAGTACTTATTACAGGAAGTGCTCTCTTCACTGATTATTTTCCCACTGTTGTTGGGTTCTTTAATCGAATCTAAGCTGAATCTGTTAAAAAAAAAATCATAGTTTTGCCACAGGTGTGTTCACAGACATGATGATACTTTAGGTTTTAACTGGATTTTGCGATGGATTTGGTTTTACATTGTGCTAAAGAGAAGTGATTAATTTTGGAAGAATCATGAAGGGTTTTTATTTGGGTGGGGAGTCATCACGAAACACTTGTCTGTCTCTTGTGATACCTTTTAATTTGTCAACTGCTCTTCATGGTAGTTTCCGTGCTTTTGCTTTAGATCCGGTTTGACCACATATAGTCCCTGAGGCGGGTCAGAAATGTGACATCACTCTTAGCAGTAATGTCAGACTGTAGCGTTCATTTAAAGGATGCTGACTGAGAAGCTGGCGAGGTGTTGAGTCGGTCAGTTTGCGAGAGTCCGTGGCGGTCGCAGAGATGCTTTGCTTTAGGCCTCAGAGCAGCAAGACCCCAGTGGAAAAGCTGCTGTCGGCATCGCTGGAAGCGACAATCTTACAGAAACATCAAATCATCACCGATGTGAGGGAGGATGGGAGGCGTATCACCTCAGCAGGTATTTCCTACAGCTTCGGTGCTAAGTACACACATCTCCATTGCCTGTTGACTCACAGAGAAATTAAATAACACTGGGCCTGTTGACCCTAGCGTTTGCAGCGGTGCAGCAGAGGTTTGTGGGTTGTGTCCTTTGATTGTGTCTTTTAAAATGTATCTGTGACCATAGACTTGGATGAGACTTGATCAGTTTTATTGCTTTGTATTAAAATGTCAGTTTTATGCTGTGTTGAGCACCCAGAATTTGCTTCACTGCCTAAAATATCTCAGCAAAAAATCTCTTGTTTTGTGAAGCCAGTTTTTGGGTGCGCTCTGTGCTACTGCATTTGACTCCCTTTGTTCCTTGAATGGTCGAGAAAGTAATACAGGGAACTATTTGTTGGTTCTGCATCTGTGATTCATCTCATGTTTTGAACTGTGGCTCTGAGGCTGACAACAGTTTGCAGTTCGCAGGATTTCTCAGACTTCAAAAGACACACTAACTTGTTCCAAATGTTGTGATGCAGCACGGCCGTCGGCCACACGCACACACACACACACACACACACACACACACACACACACACACACACACACACACACACACACACACACACACACACACACACAGCGTTTTCATCATCATCTGATTGACCTTTGCCTGATTGAGGCTTGTGCCAGCAGACATGATAATAACCTGTTAGTCCTGTTGAACTCAGACACAGAGCAGCTGATGAACCTGACAGCAGAACAGTGTCAGTGTGTGTTGCCATCAGATAAACATGCACACAACTGTGGCTATCCCCAAAAATGATAGCCTGCTATTATTGAGAGAAAAGTCCAAACATATTTATCGTCCTTATTGCGTCAGAACTCACATAAACCATTGTATAAATGCACTAAACAACAGCTTTTAGATTTTTTTTTCCTCTTTGTTTGTGGCAACAAATTTCTGAGATGCTTGCAATATTTTCAGTGATTGGTCACATGTGAGACGGTTTTGTTCACCTTTTCTTTCTTTTATTTTAAAGATTATGACAGTTTTTAAAATAGAACCATAAAAAAAATGGAAAACAATGTCAAAGGTCATGAAACTCACTAAACTATATTGCCATGCTAAGACACTGAAACAGACCTTTTCTGACCTTGCAGGCTCATGCGTCCAGGCAGCGCCAGCATCGTGGGCAACGCGTCCACGGCGGCAATGTCCTAGACTCACACGCACGCATATTACACAAATCTCGTAGGCAAACAGGACCAACAGAAGTCCGAGCAGAGACCTTATCGTCACCATCACCATCATTACCACAGCCACCACTACCATCATGTCGGACCCGCCGTCGTCCTCCTCCAGCTATGCAGGTAAAGCACATTCCACACGACACAAAACACGGAAGAGATGCCATGCTAACAGCCTTCGGTTGGGCGACACCGAGGTAAGGTGGAAGGCGGTTACACGGTAGCTGATAATCCGCCCTGTGTCGCCTTCACTGACCACTGTCACAGACACACCGTCTGCCGGCTCCACATCGCCTTCAATGCTGGCTAGTATAAGTAGATTCGCTCTGCTGGCGAACGGCTGATCGCCAGTAGCCGTGTGTGTCTTGCTGCCAGTGACGACGCGGTTCGAGCCGGTGGAGGAGGTTGTTGTTTTTACTTTCAAGGACACAGAGGGCGCCATCCTTTACCCGGCACCGCAGCAAAACTTTATCACGTGTAACTGTGTGCTCGAATAATGTTATGTTAATGTTAATAATATTCTCTTTTGTTGACGTTTATGGTGCTTAACGTATCCCCCAAACGTTAACAACGGTGAATGAGCACTGGAAGCAAACCAGCTGACAGCTTACAAAATGTCCAAATACCAGTACTACCAGTAATCGCTAGCTACTTGTCTGTGACGTAGAGAAATGTTTCTTTTTCTCAGTCGCATCCTATATGTTGGTGTAGTACCTCTGAACGTCCAGTCGTGGCGCTGTGGCCCATATTAAAAGTACAACATCTGCGAAGACTGCTTTATTTTCCTTTGTTATAATTCTTAACACTTATACTGTTAATTTTTAAATTACTGTTTTACTAACTTATTTTTATTTCTAAGAGGAGTGTTTGAAAAGTGACATTACAGAGATACTATAGTACTGTGTTAAAATAAATGAAAAATGAAATATGTATATAGCTAAATTGAAACATTTTTAAAAAGGTATATTAGAAATGTGTCATTAATCACTGAATGACTGATGCATCAGCTATTCAACTTAAATTGTTGATCCAGTTTATTTAGAACTACCAAGTTACTCTCCTTTAATGTTTAAACACCAAATCATTTGACCAACTGCCAAAGATGGATTCTCATCTCAAAAACCAAACTCTGTCAATAGTCAATTTTGTTGTTGAAGTACAAAACAGATGCATTTTCCCTGTCCGAAACAATCCCTGCTTTTTCAAAACTAACAACATGATGTGCAGATAGTGCACATACATGTCATGTCAAGCACAGTGCTGTACACATCCCATAGTGACACCTTATACAGAATATATGGGGGATGATAATAAGGATACATAGGTTTAAAAAAAAAGAAAACTACTTATCCAATGTACTCAGCTAAGTAAAAGCCTAGCATCAACAGGGCTCGACTCTTGTGTGCCAGGCTCTTATATGAGGACATGGCGCACCACATATTGCCTAGCAATGCAACATTGCAATCTGAATGAGTCTTACGCTGCGTGGCAATGTAGTATTGCCTTTGTTCAAATAGGTCTGATCTCAGCGCGAACCTCCCTTTATCTCAATCATTTGTGCTTCGCTTTGACTTAACACTGACAGGGCAGAATGATGCTTAGATACAGTTTTCTGGGGCGGCTTTACCGTTTTCGCTTTCCCTGCTGGCAAAGGTAATTACCTTTTCTTTATTTTCATTTGTTGGGTAGGTAGCTGTTTTATCTGAAGCTTGGTTTTAATTGCAAAGCTACTGTAATTATGTCATGTAAATGCAGGGTAAATGTCAATAAATTTGGAGGGAACATTACCCCCATAGAAGATCTACTTGTTACACCTGTTTTCTGTATTACCTGCATTCATGTAATTAGTACTTATTACAGGAAGTACTCTCTTCACTGATTATTTTCCCACTGTTGTTGGGTTCTTTAATCGAATCTAAGCTGAATCTGTTAAAAAAAAAAATTCATAGTTTTACTATAGGTTTTAACTGGATTTTGCGATGGATTTGGTTTTACATTGTGCTAAAGAGAAGTGATTAATTTTGGAAGAATCATGAAGGGTTTTTATTTGGGTGGGGAGTCATCACGGAAACACTTGTCTGTCTTGTGATACCTTTTAATTTGTCAACTGCTCTTCATGGTAGTTTCCGTGCTTTTGCTTTAGATCCGGTTTGACCACATATAGTCCCTGAGGCGGGGTCAGAAATGTGACATCACTCTTAGCAGTAATGTCAGACTGTAGCGTTCATTTAAAGGATGCTGACTGAGAAGCTGGCGCAGGTGTTGAGTCGGTCAGTTTGCGAGAGTCCGTGGCGGTCGCAGAGATGCTTTGCTTTAGGCCTCAGAGCAGCAAGACCCCAGTGGAAAAGCTGCTGTCGGCATCGCGGAAGCGACAATCTTTACAGAAACATCAAATCATCACCGATGTGAGGGAGGATGGGGAGGCGTATCACCTCAGCAGGTATTTCCTACAGCTTCGGTGCTAAGTACACACATCTCCATTGCCTGTTGACTCACAGAGAAATTAAATAACACTGGGCCTGTTGACCCTAGCGTTTGCAGCGGTGCAGCAGAGGTTTGTGGGTTGTGTCCTTTGGATTGTGTCTTTTAAAATGTATCTGTGACCATAGACTTGGATGAGACTTGATCAGTTTTATTGCTTTGTATTAAAATGTCAGTTTTATGCTGTGTTGAGCACCCAGAATTTGCTTCACTGCCTAAAATATCTCAGCAAAAAAATCTCTTGTTTTGTGAAGCCAGTTTTTGGGTGCGCTCTGTGCTACTGCATTTGACTCCCTTGTTCCTTGAATGGTCGAGAAAGTAATACAGGGGAACTATTTGTTGGTTCTGCATCAGTGATTCATCTCATGTTTGAACTGTGGCTCTGAGGCTGACAACAGTTTGCAGTTCGCAGGATTTCTCAGACTTCAAAAGACACACTAACTTGTTCCAAATGTTGTGATGCAGCACGGCCGTCGGCCGCCACACGCTCACACACACACACACACACACACACACACACACACACACACACACACACACACACACACACACACACACACACACACACACACAGCGTTTCATCATCATCTGATTGACCTTTTGCCTGATTGAGGCTTGTGCCAGCAGACATGATAATAACCTGTTAGTCCTGTTGAACTCAGACACAGAGCAGCTGATGAACCTGACGGCAGAACAGTGTCTGTGTGTGTTGCCATCAGATAAACATGTACACAACTGTGGCTATCCCCAAAAATGATAGCCTGCTATTATTGAGAGAAAAGTCCAAACATATTTATCGTCCTTATTGCGTCAGAACTCACATAAACCATTGTATAAATGCACTAAACAACAGCTTTTAGATTTTTTTTTTCCTCTTTGTTTGTGGCAACAAATTTCTGAGATGCTTGCAATATTTTCAGTGATTGGTCACATGTGAGACGGTTTTGTTCACCTTTTCTTTCTTTTATTTTAAAGATTGCGACAGTTTTTAAAATAGAACCATAAAAAATGGAAAACAATGTCAAAGGTCATGAAATCCCACTAAACTATATTGCCATGCTAAGACACTGAAACAGACCTTTTCTGACCTGCAGGCTCATGCGTCCAGACGACGCCAACATCGTGGGCAACGTCCACGGCGGCAATGTCCTCAAGATGATGGAAGAGGCCGGATGCATCGTTGGCACGCGACACTGCAATTCAGAGAATGGGGTAAAACAATCCCTCATGCATTATAATAGCACTGTGTTTACATCCAGGTTGTCAGACATCTCCACGATGTGTTGTTATTCTGAGATGAACATACATCACGTCAAATGTTTCAAAATGTGTTTTAATGGCCACATTGATGAACTGAGGAGATCGTATAAAATGGTTATATGGTGTATGTAGAAATGTGCTTGTTTTTTTTTGTTTTTTTTAAACAATATTAATGATCTGGTCGTGAACAGTGATGTGATAACTAGCAATTTAATTTTTTGTTTTTACTGAAATAATAGTTGTCTGCAAAACAAACAGTGAATTTTTGAGAGAAAAATAGGCACAAACTGTTTCTTGCTAATTATTATTATTATTATTATTGTTGTTATTAAGCTCTGTAGTAAGGAATACACTGACAGCATGGGGACTTTTGAATTATTGGAGTATTTTAGCAGTCCTTGATGAAAACTCAACATCTAAATTTGGCAGACTTGCCTTTTTTCTAGAAGAAGAGCAGACGACCTTGTTTTCAATCAACGATGCCTCTCTCGATTTATATTATTGCTCTTCCTGTCTCAGTTTTACTTTTCACCCAGTTAACCTTCACCTGCTTTTTTTCAAATCCTCAGCTGTGATCTCACTTTGCAACATTGTTCTAATGTCTTACATTTCACTGATTAGATAAGAAGTAAACACAAGCATGTCTAAGAACATACCTAGTCTGACTGCAGCGATACTATCAACAGGTTCTTTTTTTAAAGTTGCTTAAGCATCAACATAGGTTTCAAGTAATTTCAGTAAACTATTTACAATTACATAGTAATATACAATATGTCTGCACTAAATGTCTGTGCTGACGTCTTTTATGCCGATTGCAGCAAGTAATCCTAGATATGGCCTCTATAGATTTCTGCAATAGATTTGTGTAGCAGCCGTGTTTTTGTGTGTTTTCATCTCTTACATTAGTAGTGGTACCTTTAACCTGTCTGATCAATGTCACTGGTGCTGTGCAAGACACATGGTGACACATATCAAAAGTATCTGAATAGAAGTATTCTCATTCTCTTGTTAAATTTTAAGTTTTAAGTTTTATTGTCACTTTTCTTTGCCTTCATTGTGGTGTGTAGGAACGCTGTGTGGCTGCTCTGGTTCGGGTGGAGAAGACGGAGTTCGTGTCCCCAATGTTCATCGGCGAGGTCGCCCATGTCTCCGCTGAGATCACCTACGCCTCCAAGCATTCCCTGGAGGTGCAGGTGAAGGTCGTCGCCGAGAACATCCTCACAGGTAAACCTCTCTTCCGCCCTTCCTGCACTGTCATAATTCACCACATTCACACACGCCATGTGGCTCGAGTTACACCAGTGGTTTCGACTGTCGAGAACAGCATCTGCACCAGCGTTCACCTTTTACCTCATTTACCGCATCACACTGTGGCCAAGAGAAAAAAAGAAAGGAATGACTGACTTTCAAGTGATGGGTTTCACAAACATTCATTGACATGCGGCCACACAAGCACTGACACATTTTTGGCAATTCACTAAAAATGCCATTGTCATGTGCAGATTTTTTCTTTTGTATGTTTGACAGCTGTCTTAATTTAAAGGATTTTTTGTGACTCGGTCATCACCACCACACCCTAAACACTGTTTACACTGCTCTTGTATTTTTGCTATCTCCTCTGCAATTGCATCTTGTCCAAATTGCGAAGTCAGAATTTGTTTTTTTCTTGAAAACATTTGCATCAATGCTCCTGTCAACGCTCTTACAATGCTGTCCTCATGAGAGGTGATACTCCTGAGACAACATGTCAACATGCAGTAACGTGTTTTGTGTACCGCGGTAAATTAGAATATTTCATTCATTTCACACGTTGCAAACATTTTCATCATTTGTAGTTTGTGGGTGAGTGTATCTTCATACAGGATGTACCGCTGATGATGACGCGTCTGTGATCATATGAGTCACCCTGAACACCCAGGAATAGCAGTGAGCCATTATTTATTTTAGCATTTACACCAGTGCTGCTCTTCCTGTTGCATGTATTCATTCTTTGTTAGAGTAGACGTTAAGTATGACAGGACATTAGTCTGCTGCCACGCCCCCGTGCAAAGCCATTTCACACCCAGCTGCGCCAAACTTTATTCTCCATGATGCCAGCCATCCTTGTGAACCTGAAATTGCAAAACGCACAGACCTTTAGCTGATCGAATTTTAATTCTCCACACGTGTTCTTGTGCGAGTCTTTTAAAAATTATAAAGCTGCTATGGGAAATATATATCGGGCTTTCTATTTTAAAAGGTGCCACATAATTACATCACTTCATATTTCACAGTCAATTAGTTTTTGTTTCATAATGTTTCAAAAAGTTGAGATAAGGACGGACTTCTGTTTGATGCTGTTCAACCCATAGAGGGCAGCATACACTACGTAACTCTGGCCTGAGAGCCAGAGGAGAGTCGTGGTGGTTGAAGAACAACTTTCTTTTCTTCTTACAGTCCTGCATCACAAGCATCATGCTTTATTTAGTGTTGTAAATATATATTTTTTAAAAATAATATTTTTAATTTTTTTTTTTATATTTGTGTGTGTTATTATCTGTCCAGTACACTCTTGCAGTTGCACATGCACACTTTGCCACCTTGAGAAGCCAAGCAGAGATGATAAAAATGACCTCTGCATCCATACAGCGAAACGACGTGCATGCAACAAGCTAGATATATAACTGTAGTGCAGTGTTGTTGCACGCAGGAGAAGTTTCCTTGCATGGTTTTGTAGACATCTTTGTGTGATTCCTTTCCTAACTTGTACTTTAGAAGAACTGGAGCGTCAGCTTTGCGGGGAGTGAGGTAACAAAGTGCAAAGGGAGGATTTTGGAGGGCAGGACAGTGACACACTGGTGTGGGGAGAGAGGCTGGGCAGACAGACAGATGAGAGGAAAGGACAGAGCGGAGAAAAGTGAGAGTCAACAAAGACAGAAGGATAACGGCGAAGGAGGTGTGAGAAACAAAAGCATTATCCCCCTAGACAGCTGTTGCCGTAGCAACTGGCTTGTACTGGTTGGTTGGCTGGTTGCTGGGTTGGAAGCGGGTTGATGGAGGCAGAGGCCGGAGTGTGAAATGACAGGTGGAGAGCGGACAGACAGACAGACAGACAGACTGTAAGGAGGGAGAGCTCACACTCGGTGAACCCACTCACACCGTCTGACTTCCTGACGCAGGCATAACTTGGGCAGCGCGAACACCATTTACAAAATAGGGTCAGACATTCCGATCTACTTACTCTGGTTTCTCATTAGCATATTTTAACATTTTCTCGGACTTGATTTGCATAAATTCCGACCTTGGGAAAATTAGTGTGTCAACACCATTTGTACATTGTGCTGAAACAAATGAAAAACCGCGATCACAGCCGTTCCCATCTTTTGTCAGTGCTGTAGCACTGCGCAGTGGTGGCCTGATAAACGGAAAGAAGAGGCGTCTTAAATGTTGGGTCATTGAAGGTCGAGTCAGAGGGACTGTAGCTTTTGGAAGTGAGCTTTACAGGCGGCAGGCGGCAAACGCATTTTAGCGAGCGAGGTTTGAGCACCTTGTGGGCAAATAAATGGTGTATTTTTGGTCGGTCCAACAATCTTATTGAAGCTGCACACACAACAATTGGATCCAAACCTCAGGGGAACATAAAGAAGGGATTGAATTCAGTTTGTGGTTTGGATAATGAGTTTCTCTGATGGTTCATTTATACGTCTAGACTTTGCATTGCCAGACAAATTCTTAAGTAAAACAATAAATCTGGTTTCCCACTCTCAGTTGATTTTGAAAGATCAATACGATACAGGGTACATACAGCATCTGCATGTAGTGGGACAGACTCACAACAAAGCACATGGCACAAGCTGAGCCGGCTGAAAATGGCAGAAACAGCAGCTGGTCAGTAATAAAGATGTAAAACAGTAATTTAGCTTGTTGACCAGTGCCACCTTCACGTTACAAAACCGTGCATAAAGTCTAAAGTCAGTTAATTCTCTGACTCAGCCTCCATTTTTGAGAAAATAGAAAAAACGAACACATTTGTTCAAAAGCCTGGTTTGCATCTATGGCAGCCATCTTGGTTGTCTCTGCAAGGTGTCTCTCTATTGGTTATCGTGCAAAGGCCGCCCCCCTACTAGATAGACTGCTGTGATTGGCCAAGGCACAATCAGCATGAATGGGAGCAGTGCCAGAACAAAGTGCTGGAGCCACTGTAATGAGCCTGCAGATTGGTGGCATTGCACATTGAAGTCACATGAGCGGCCGAGTCACAGCTTATTGAAAAAGATGCCTGTTTACTTTTTGCACGCAGCTGCATCGCTCTGCGGATGTTTGCATTTCCAAATGCGGCCGTTTGTGAACGTGCAGCAAATGTGTGCGAGTCTACGCTGTATAATACATGTGTCTTATGTGCATGAGTGTGTGTGTGTGTGTGTGTGTGTGTGTGTCTCTCTCAGTGTTTGGCCCTTTAAAAGGTTCCTGCAGGGCCGAGGGGGAAGAGAAGATAACGGGAGCAGACATTATTTGCTTCTGTCATGTCGACTTAACATCAGACCTCACACAGTGTGGCCCAGTCCAACACGGACGCCAAGTAGATGTACCTGCGCACATGCTCCAGCGAGACGCGTGCACGCAGCCGGCAACACGGTAAAAAAGCTCATGCACACGTGCGTTTGTGCAGGGACGACGCGCGTGCACGCGCCCAACGCAGTTTGCCCGGTTAGAGTCGCAAAACCCACACAGGCCTTGCACTCACACAGACACACACTGGCAAGAGGATTCAATTTGAAGCACAAATGGCATTGTTTTGTTGTCTTTACTCTACTGCAGAAATTTTCAAAAGAAAAGAGAAGAAAGAATAAAGACATTTGCATTTGTCTGTATTGCACGTTGCATTTACGTTGCAATTTGCGCGTTGGTTCGGCTGTGCCGCCGCGTGACCGTGCGCTCCCTGTTGTGTTCAACCTTGCGACAGCACCACGCACCGTGCACGCGCTCCTTATCTATGCATTCATATTTATTCCACGTGTGTGTGTGTGCGCAGCGCGAGCACATCGGGGCGGGGGAGGGACAGAGGGAGGAGGAGGCAAGGATCCAGGTTCCACAGTCAGTCAGGCAGCATCTCGTCAGGCAGGCCTCAGTCATGGACCCCCAGGGGAAAGCTGCCTACTGTGGGCACGAGCCGTGATGATTGTCCCTGCTGGGGGGATTGCACATGCGCACTGGAAGGCAGACCCGCACTGCCAAACGCGTGCGCAGCTCTGCATAAACACACACACACACACACACACACACACGTATGCACACGAGAGCGTGCAGACACGCACCTAATAGAGGACGCACGATCGCGCAGCGATCGTCTCGTGTGTGCACGTGGACGCACAAGGAGTCAATCATTTGCACACAAACGGGCAACAAAAAGCATCTGCAGCCGCACTCGCAGCAAAACGCGTACGGGGTAGAGGCATCGCGCCGATTTGCATAAACACAGCTTGCAGTTTGTGTCCCCCTTTCACACATGCACGTGAGCACGGGCAGAGCGGAGAACAATGCATTGTGGGTGGATATTTAAATCACGCATGAATTTCTTCCGTGCTCCTGGTGCGTCACACAGCTGCACACGCTTGAGGAGTCCTTCATTTCCACTGCCGCTCATACGCAGATGGACGGACCGATGCTCCAATCCAGAGATGAAACATACATTTTTCATTTCAGGTGAAATGTCCTTTAACATTGTAATATACTGACTGGCTGAAACCATCCGCCGAGGGAAACACAGAGGACGTATGGCACCGCAGCAAATTTTAAGGTCATTTAAGTACAGCAGAAATCTGTCTTTGTGGAAAATCACTTTGCATTTTTAAAAGCCAAACAACTGTTTTGGCCTAATTAGGCTTACTATATTCTGTGCTGAAACCCTTGAAATAGCGATTTTTTAATATGCTACACGCAGCTAAAATTATAGTGTTGCGGTACCAGATATCCAATTTCAATGGAAATTCTCCTTCCTAAAGTTGTGCTCCACATTTGTTCTATCAGGCTGTAACATCCCACAGTGGGCCTGTAGTAAAGTTAAACAACAGCGCCTTGGCTCAGAACAATGGAAAATCTCTGCTCTTGATCCTGGAGTATCAGGCACAATGAACGATCTTTGCCGCTCTTGTCTATAAGGCTGGGGAAAGCTGCTCAGGGAGAGGAGCAGAAAACGAGAAGGACGACTGAAGGGTCGTTAGTGAAGAGGCAAAGAAGGAAGAGCAGGCTGACAAGCAGAATGCAACAATAAATCAAAGGCAGCAGCTTGAGGAAAACTAAGATGGATGGAGAGCACAATAGATGGAATGGCACAGGGAGCATCAAGAGGAGGAAAGGAAGAAGTCAGATCACGAGGCACTGCAGGCGGGTGTTGGCGAAGCCTTTGATAAGATATAATATGCAGCTTTAAAGTTGGGACAAAAATTCCTCTGAATATTATTAAGCTATGATTGATGCTTTGCACTGGGACTATCAAGCCATGCAGGAGGGACATTTCCACTCCTAAATAGTCAGTCGAGCTCTTTAGTCAGACTACCATACAAAGTATATTTAAATTTTAACAGTTTTTGAAACATTTATGAACCCTCTCCCATTTCAAACACAACACAAGATTCCTACCCTCCAGTCGTGATGACGTGCAATACTTGTGACTTTTTGCAAAAGTCTAAGATATTGAGCAGAGGGGATTGTTCAAAAAAAGGGAGGCGGGGGGGCGTTTTATATTATCGCCACACAGATTGTCTGACAGTGCAGTCATGTCAGGAGAAGTCGAATGAAATGAACAATTTAAAAGCGTCTTGTGCAATTTGGAGCAATATGCGTCTTTGTCGTGGACGTCCTGTGGAAGCAGGAAGGCTGAATGACACGCTGACATCGTCTCCGCTCGATGCAGGGGGATTTGAAATTCAAAGCTGGCCCCCTTGTGTCACTCTCTGGTCATAAAGGTCATCAACCAGATTGGGAATGATTCCTAATGGGGCCGATTCATCCAACCCCCCCCCCCGCCCCTTCCACTTCCTCCTCCTTCCCTCCCTCTCCTTTTCCTGTGCTCGCTACTCGCTTAATGCAGTTCATTTGAAAGGTCCAGCAGGAGCTAATAATAGACTGGAGTCTCAGTCTTGGTAGAGTCAAGGATATGTAAATATGTCCCACCCCCCTCCCCCTCTGCTGGGTGACTTCCTGGTTGCTGGCAAGGGCAGCAGCCAATGAGGGGAGGAGAGCTGAAGCGAGGTTGGCAAGGCAACGTGGCACGGCTGTCAGCGCGCATGTAAAATGCAAATGTTATATCCCCTTAAAGTAGCTTTCAGCGAGCTGTTTGTCGGACTTCTGTCAACCCTCCACCTGGAAAGTCGGTCAGGTTGTTACGTTTGATCACACAGCGATGTCACAGATCTTTATTTATTCATGTGCGGGCTGCCCCTGTTTCTGTGTCCACATGGATGCGGCGCACATCTGCGGGCTTTTCTCTTTAATTTACTCAAGTAATTGGTGTACAAATATGGGAGAAAAAAAGCAGCCATTATGGAAAAGGCACTTACCGGCAAATCTGCACCAGGACAAAAAAAAAAAAAAGGCACTTTTATCCACTGCCGCATTGTTTTGTAAGAGGCCATTAACATTTTGTCTTTATTCTCCTGTGTGCTCCAACAACACAAACTTGAAATAGCCCCTCTCTAACCCCCACCCCGACCCCCCCACAGCTCCCCACCTCCAACCCCCTGATAGCAAACGAGGAGAAAAGCTGTAGGCTGAATAGACGAGGTATCGCTATGGCAACCTCTCCGCTTGATTGCTGCGAGATGCGATTTTCGTGAGTTTTCTGTGTTTCTGATCTGCTGCTGGTTCTTAACTTCCTGAAGAAAATGCGGCGCCAACGCCGCAGCCTCCACCCACCGACGTGCTTTAATGCCCCTACTGTATAGAGCGCTTTGTCGATGTCAGATCCAATGGTAAACCCGCCAGCATCCCTAACATACTGATGGTGGAGATGGCTGTAGTTGAACAGAAGGAGCGGTGAAGCTTTACGGTGAGGGTACATGAAGAGTCGTGAATTTGTGCACAAATTAATCGCGAAATGTCCTGAATTCAGGCATGAACTACGTGGTGAACTGTCCTGAATTTGTATGTTTTTAGAGCTCATATCTGACGTGATGGCATAAATGAATGCATTAACTACTGTGTTTTAATCATTATGACTTATGAGTCTTTAATGATGTTCATGATGACTTCCAGTTAAGCAAGTCTCCAATTAAACGGGTAAGACCTGATTGGTCAGTTTTTCTGAATTGTTGAACAGTGTAACTCATGCTTGTATTCATGATATTTCATGCCTAAAATCATATGTTATCAAAGAAATCAAAGGATTAAACACACAAAAAAAAAAGTGCAGGGAAGTGCAAAATGCTGTGTCTTAGCTCAAACTACTTCTTAAAGAGGACGTCCTAGCAGTCTGGTCGACTTAACTTTAGTTTATTTCAGTGCTGTATTTGCCTCTCCAGGCTGAGAAACCCAGTGAGCCATTATGTTGATAAAAAGGTAGAGTTTGAAAAAGATGGACTGTCTGTTTAAATCAGAGCCATCTGGACATCAGCAGGATGATGCAAGATCTTCCAAATGTGGCCGGGAAATGTTGTTTGTCAGTGTTTGCCGTGAAGAAACGCCAGAGAGCACAAACCAAGGAGGCATGTGACTGAACAAGATGCAGTGGAAACAGCAGTGACCGTAACAGACGCATTGAAACATTTGTATGTTGTTGGTGTTGACAAAATGCTGTTACAGAAAATTCCAGAGAAGGGAAAGTGGTTGTGCCTGATGGCAGTACAATAAGCTGTAGAAGTAATAAAGTAAATTACATTATTTTGATTTGAATTAAATTTAGTTCAGTTATAAAGATCAACAGCAGCAGGGTTTAGGCAATATTTGATATACAGGATCTCCTGAATCATTTTAAGCACCTTCAGCTTCTGTAGATGACATCAGTAATAATAAAAAGCGGCGTGAATATTTTTGACTTGGAAACATCAGCTGGAACTTAACGCTTTTCTAAATGGTTAACATTACATGAAGTGCGTGCATTCAGTGCGTTTGTGTTCTAAATAGACGCGGACGTTTGTCTCAAACAAAGAAGCCGTTTTGTTTTGTGCTCCTTTGTTCGTTTGCAGAAAAAGGACAAATCTTCAGGCTCCGCCTCTGGAGAACCGGCACTGGCTTTTATGAGGGTTCTGAAATGATCTATTCGTCCGACAATGGCTATTGCAAAAAGTGCTTACTCCATTGTCCTTTTATTCAAAACAAAGCGTCAAAGCTTGATTTATCCTCCAGTATGCTTGAGTTTTTTTGATTTGGTCACAATGAGGTTGCCGGATAACATTTAAAAAAAAATTCACCCTTCTCTCTGTACGTGCAGGTGCTAAGAAGCTGGCCAACAAGGCGGCGCTGTGGTACGTCCCCTGCTCTCTGCAGAACGTTGACAAGATCCTGGAGGTGCCGTCCCCCAAGGTAACGTCTGAGCTCTGCCATCTTGACCTTTTGTGGAACAAAGTTGCTTCTCTCACCGGTCATCTCTTCTCTGTCCTGTCTTTAAAGGAGCAGTGTGTAAAAAATTTTAAGGAAGCCCACCTGACAGCACGTTTAGTATTTCAGGGTACTGTCAGCCAGGTTTCCTTAAATAACTGGGAATAAGACCCTATATATACTTCTATTAATGTATTTATCAGCAGAATGTTGGACTCTTACCAATATAAAAATCATACATGAAACCAAATTTTACACACTGGACCTTTAAATGGAACAGAACTGGCAGCAAGTCTGTGAGAGACACCCGTTGGTACTCACGCACATTCAGGTTGAATTTCATGTTTTCTCTTTTTCTCTGAAGTACGCCAGCCCAGAGCTGGAGGAGGAGGGCAGGAAGCGCTACGAGGCTCAGAAGACGGAGAGACTGGAGACCAAAGCCAGGAGCGAAGAGGTTGTTCCTCCTCCCTCCAACCCAGGTGACACGGCCGCAGATCGAACACAGCCGTGCGGGTTAATGCGCGGAAGACAGAGCCATCACTCCCACGCGTGGAGTGAAAGACGGCGACCCGGAATCCGTTCCCGCGTCTCTTAAATGTTTTGATGTCTTTGTGTAAAATGCCACCATGGCGCCCGCAGATTGGGTAACGCCTCCACGGGGAACACAGGGGCGCTGCACATACCTCTCTGAGCCTCATTTTAAAGTCTGTGCTGCATAATGATGGTGACTGTAAGAACAGGAGCAGTCCCCCCCTCCCCCACCTGTTATCAGTGTGCAACCATCACTGTGGCATCTGATCAGTGGCAGTAAGCCGCAGCATTAAGCCTCGAGCAAATGTTAGTTCAATGGTGGAACAAGGCGAGACCAGAGTGGTGCATGTCTTCTAGTGTATATCCTGTGTATATGCGATACGTAAATTCAGCAGCAGCAAGATGTTAACCGATTCTCTAATTTTTTTCCGATTGCTTAACCGCAGAGGATCCACTGAAAGGTACATTAGCTTGCGCTGTGGCGTGGTAGCGTGCAATCTCAGCTGCTGTCTTACAAAAGTTCAACACTGTCAGTCGGAAATACTGCTTTCCCCTTTCACACTTCTCCTCCGCTGCGGGTGCTTTTGCAGAGCGCCACACAGTGGCCTTCAGCCAGTCCAGTTTGATCCACCTGGTGGGCCCCTCCGACTGCACGCTGCACAGCTATGTTCACGGAGGTGAGTCCTTTTTTCCAACTCCGTCATGTGTTCCTGGAGCGTATGGATCGTTTTCTCGCCTTCTGGAAGACGACCCAGGTGGGTCCGACGCTGCACACTAGAATCCATGCGCAGCATCAGACCCACGGGGGGCAGCACTGAGCTCTGAGCAAACATACTAAATCAACAATCGCAGATTTTGCATTACCTTGACGCATTTGTGTGCGTGTGTGTTTGACTCTGCTTTAATCTCCCGAGAATGTAAATATTTGTTTCTCGTACATCTCGAGTGGAGACGTGTTGAATAACCAAAACTCTGACTCACAGACTCAGAGTGTCCCGGGTAGACTGCAAAGTTGTGGTTGAAATTTGTCCGGATTTACGTCGATACTCGCACATTGGTAGCTCCAGCCTGGAGCTCGGTGTCTCTGTGTCGAGTCGCGTCAGGTTTCGTTCACCGGTGTTGCGCGTGTGAAGAAAAAGTACGCTCGTGAAACTGCATCGGGCTGTTTGGTATTCAAATGAGGAGCCTGCCGTGACCGCCCGACCTCAGTGTGGTATTTAAAACCTGCGAGGGAAAGAATGAGACACAAATGCCGAACAGCGGGTGAGAGGCACAGAGTGAGTGGCTGCAGGTAATTAGGGACAGAGCGAGGTGTGTGAAACAGCAACTAGGAGGATGGAGCAGACGCCTCTCATTCTCATGCACTCGTGTAGTTTTATTCCGAATTTAAACAGAGAGGCCGTCTAGGCTCTGTCTTTCACCTCTGGCCTGTATATCACAGCACAGCACCATCGAAGCTGAGGAAGAAAAAAATAATTCTTGCGCTCTCTTTATCTGCACAGGTCAAGGGGTTAGTGGAGAAAATGCATTGTTGCGTCCAGAAATAGTGTGTCTTTAATGTGTCTGACTTGTGTTGTGTTTGTGTCAAAAGCACTGCGACCGCACGGCTCAGCGCTAGCTCACTGTGCGCGCTGACATCACTGACGGTGAGGAAGCGGGATGGCAAGTACAAAGCAGGCAAACAGTCATCGACAACATTCAACAAATGAACTGAAAGTCGTTGTTGCGGTACGAAAACCACGGGGCGGACGCACCGCGACCCTGATGAATCACGGGCTGGAAGTGACTCTTCATGACTCGTTTTTTTATGTTGAAACCCCAGGATGATTAAATTGTGCATTGTGTGTGAAGAGGCCGCTTGATTAGTTGGGCTCCTAACTTCAAAAAACTAGGAGAAGGAAAAAACAGCTTTGCAACTTCTGCAACTCATATTAGCAAGAGCAGAAATGCCAGGATCAAACAGCAAGATCATATTAAGTTCAACCAGTCTACAAAGAAATTAAGCTACCATTGAAGTCTTTTGGATATCCAAACCCTCACTGGAAACCTTTCTGTCTGCGTCTTAACCAAGTTCGACATTTCATCGTGGAACAGACGCTTTTTCCTTTTCTTTTCTTTTTTTTTTTTTTTTTTATCTGGTGAGATATATTGTTTCTGGCAGGATGTTTCTGCCTCACACTGCCATTTCTATCGAGGTCAGCTACGTAAAAGAGGCCATCAGAGAGAGACAGTAGATGGTGACAAGGGGAGAGCGGAGGAGAAATGTTGGGTGAAAAGGAGAGGTGAAGCAGGGAGGGGCGGCGGGGAGGAGAGTTGTAGTCACATGTGCCTCTGTGGACGTTTCATTTGCCCGAGTTCCCAAGTAATCTGATTTTCAAAGATGCGGGTCAATTAGAAACGCTCACATAGCATCGGCCGGTTTCTCTTACGTGCCATCGCTCATTAGGCGATGCTCCCGTTGCTGTTTTCACCCTTTGTTTACATAACGGAGTCAGGCAGGTCAGGCAGCCAGGGTGCACTCTCTGTCTCCCTCTCTCCGTCTAACCGCCCACGCTCGAAGTGCTTACTCCATTGTCCTTTTATTCAAAACAAAGCGTCAAAAGCTTGATTTATCCTCCAATATACTTGAGTTTATTTTGTTGTTTTTTGATTTGGTCACAATGAGGTTGCGGATAACATTTAAAAAAATCACCCTTCTCTCTATACGTGCAGGTGCTAAGAAGCTGGCCAACAAAGGCGGCGCTGTGGTGCGTCCCTGCTCTCTGCAGAACGTTGACAAGATCCTGGAGGTGCCGTCCCCAAGGTAACGTCTGAGCTCTGCCATCTTGACCTTTTGTGGAACAAAGTTGCTTCTCTCACCGGTCATCTCTTCTCTGTCCTGTCTTTAAAGGAGCAGTGTGTAAAAAATTTTAAGGAAGCCCACCTGACAGCACGTTTAGTATTTCAGGGTACTGTCAGCCAGGTTTCCTTAAATAACTAAGAATAAGACCCTATATATACTTCTATTAATGTATCTATCAGCAGAATGTTGGACTCTTACCAATATAAAAATCATACATTAAACCAAATTTTACACACTGGACCTTTAAATGGAACAGAACTGGCAGCAAGTCTGTGAGAGACACCCGTTGGTACTCACGCACATTCAGGTTGAATTTCATGTTTTCTCTTTTTCTCTGAAGTACGCCAGCCCAGAGCTGGAGGAGGAGGGCAGGAAGCGCTACGAGGCTCAGAAGACGGAGAGACTGGAGACCAAAGCCAGGAGCGAAGAGGTTGTTCCTCCTCCCTCCAACCCAGGTGACACGGCCGCAGATCGAACACAGCCGTGCGGAGTTAATGCAGCGGAAGACAGAGCCATCACTCCCAGCGTGGGTGAAGAGCGGCGACCGGAATCCGTTCCAGCGTCTCTTAAATGTTTTGATGTCTTTGTGTAAAATGCCACCATGGCGCCCGCAGATTGAGTAACGCCTCCACGGGGAACACAGGGCGCTGCACATACCTCTCTGAGCCTCATTTTAAAGTCTGTGCTGCATAATGATGGTGACTGTAAGAACAGGAGCAGTCCCCCCCTCCCCACCTGTTATCAGTGTGCAACCATCACTGTGGCATCTGATCAGTGGCAGTAAGCCGCAGCATTAAGCCTCGAGCAAATGTTAGTTCAATGGTGGAACAAGGCGAGACCAGAGTGGTGCATGTCTTCTAGTGTATATCCTGTGTATATGCGATACGTAAATTCAGCAGCAGCAAGATGTTAACCGATTCTCTAATTTTTTCCGATTGCTTAACCGCAGAGGATCCACTGAAAAGGTACATTAGCTTGCGCTGTGGCGTGGTAGCGTGCAATCTCAGCTGCTGTCTTACAAAAGTTCAACACTGTCAGTCGAAATACTGCTTTCCCCTTTCACACTTCTCCTCCGCTGCGGGTGCTTTTGCAAGCGCCACACAGTGGCCTTCAGCCAGTCAGTTTGATCCACCTGGTGGGCCCCTCCGACTGCACGCTGCACAGCTATGTTCACGGAGGTGAGTCCTTTTTCCAACTCCGTCATGTGCTCCTGGGCGTATGGATCGTTTTCTCGCCTTCTGGAAGGCGACCCAGGTGGGTCCGGCGCTGCACACTAGAATCCATGCGCAGCATCAGACCCTGAGGGGCAGCACTGAGCTCTGAGCAAACATACTAAATCAACAATCGCAGATTTTGCATTACCTTGACGCATTTGTGTGCGTGTGTGTTTGACTCTGATTTAATCTCCCGAGAATGTAAATATTTGTTTCTCGTACATCTCGAGTGGAGATGTGTTGAATAACCAAAACTCTGACTCACAGACTCGCATTGTCCCGGGTAGACTGCAAAGTTGTGGTTGAAATTTGTCCGGATTTACGTCGATACTCACACATTGGTAGCTCCAGCCTGGAGCTCGGTGTCTCTGTGTCGAGTCGCGTCAGGTTTCGTTCACCGGTGTTGTGCGTGTGAAGAAAAAGTACGCTCGTGAAACTGCATCGGGCTGTTTGGTATTCAAAATGAGGAGCCTGCCGTGACCGCCCCGACCTCAGTGTGGTATTTAAAACCTGCGAGGGAAAGAATGAGACACAAATGCCGAACAGCGGGTGAGAGGCACAGAGTGAGTGGCTGCAGGTAATTAGGGACAGAGCGAGGTGTGTGAAACAGCAACTAGGAGGATGGAGCAGACGCCTCTCATTCTCATGCACTCGTGTAGTTTTATTCCGAATTTAAACAGAGAGGCCGTCTAGGCTCTGTCTTTCACCTCTGGCCTGTATATCACAGCACAGCACCATCGAAGCTGAGGAAGAAAAAAATAATTCTAGCGCTCTCTTTATCTGCACAGGTCAAGGGGTTAGTGGAGAAAATGCATTGTTGCGTCCAGAAATAGTTTGACTTTAATGTGTCTGACTTGTGTTGTGTTTGTGTCAAAAGTACTGCGACCGCACGGCTCAGCGCTAGCTCACTGTGCGCGCTGACATCACTGACGGTGAGGAAGCGGGATGGCAAGTACAAAGCAGGCAAACAGTCATCGACAACATTCAACAAATGAACTGAAAGTCGTTGTTGCGGTACGAAAACCACGGGGCGGACGCACCGCGACCCTGATGAATCACGGGCTGGAAGTGACTCTTCATGACTCGTTTTTTTATGTTGAAACCCCAGGATGATTAAATTGTGCATTGTGTGTGAAGAGGCCGCTTGATTAGTTGGGCTCCTAACTTCAAAAAACTAGGAGAAGGAAAAAACAGCTTTGCAACTTCTGCAACTCATATTAGCAAGAGCAGAAATGCCAGAATCAAACAGCAAGATCATATTAAGTTCAACCAGTCTACAAAGAAATTAAGCTACCATTGAAGTCTTTTGGATATCCAAACCCTCACTGGAAACCTTTCTGTCTGCGTCTTAACCAAGTTCGACATTTCATCGTGGAACAGACGCTTTTTCCTTTTTTCTTTTCTTTTTTTTTTTTTATCTGGTGAGATATATTGTTTCTGGCAGGATGTTTCTGCCTCACACTGCCATTTCTATCGAGGTCAGCTACGTAAAAGAGGCCATCAGAGAGACAGTAGATGGTGACAAGGGGAGAGCGGAGGAGAAATGTTGGGTGAAAAGGAGAGGTGAAGCAGGGAGGGGCGGCGGGAGGAGAGAGTTGTAGTCACATGTGCCTCTGTGGACGTTTTCATTTTGCCCGAGTTCCCAAGTAATCTGATTTTCAAAGATGCGGGTCAATTAGAAACGCTCACATAGCATCGGCCGGTTTCTCTTTACGTGCCATCGCTCATTAGGCGATGCTCCCCGTTGCTGTTTTCACTTTGTTTACATAACGGAGTCAGGCAGGTCAGGCAGCCAGGGTGCACTCTCTGTCTCCCTCTCTCTCCGTCTAACCGCTCCACGCTCGGCGTTCTCGCCACAGTTAACCTAAACACAGTGCTACTCGATAGTGACAGGCTGCTCACCCACTGCTTCCCTCTGCTTCGCCCGTGTGGGAATCAGGTCCAGCGAGGCTTGCACAACACGATCGAAGAAGAAAAAAAGAAAAAGGAAAAAAAAGAAGTGGATCCCATTGCACACATGGACGAACATTCACACTCCTTGGGAGCACTCCATTGAACTGTCTGTCTTTATGTCTTTGAATGCGTCGCCAAGACATCCAAAGCGTTGGACAATGGGTGCGTCTCCGCTCATCTTGAATCTGCACAAATTGACGTCGCAAATTGAAGATTCACAAAAAGGAAACACACTTTTTGAGAAATAGTACTCTTCATATATCAGAAAAGTTTTTTTTCACCTCACTCGGAGCGATACAGTGGTTACTGCAGTACGAGAGGAGAAAACTTTTTGGTTGTTGTTGTTTCAGAACTTCATTCAGTATATATAGTTCTTGAGAGATGGGTGAGTTCAACATGACGATCCAGGAGCTCAAATTTTATCCAGTGAAATTTGGCCAGTACTTTAGAATGTCCGTCGGACAATTTGACGGACTACTCCGTCAACTGGCTCCACGTTTGCAGAGGGAGAGAACAAATTACCGAGAGCCGATTGATCTGGAACAGCGGCTAGCTCGGAGGTAAGGTCAGCACGTCATTGACATGCCAACATCATTTTGATTGGTCGGAGCTCTAGCCGTTTGCCTTTTTCGCCTCCGCAAAATTTGACACAACAGTGAAAAAAATAACTGCCGCCTTTTCGCTCTGTGGAAATTCAATGCCGGTGTGGAAGGTTGCATTGACTTCAAGATGTTTTAAAATAAAAAAGCGAATTATTTGCCTCGCAAATTCGCTCTCTGGTGTGTAAGGACCTTTACTGACATCCTGAAAGTTTCACTGCTTTTTTTTCATGCAGATGAAAATGTATCCAATGTCACTGTCGGATCAGGTGCAGCCAGCAAGAGATGTGACAGCTGCTTGGACAGTTAGCTCTGACTCACCGTCTTGGCGGCACAACCTACTTCTTCTAGTCAGGAGTGGTTTTAGAGTCACACTGAACAGGTCGCTTTGTTCTTTTCAAAGAAAAAAACACACACATGCTATTGGTCAGACAGCACATATTTTTCTTACCAACTAGCCCCGCAGACTGTTTCCTGGTGGAGATGAGATGCACAGTAACTTTGAGATGAGTCCATTAACTCATCAACTATTGACAAATGTCTGCGTCCCCTCATCGTAAATCTTGGCTTCCCTCCTCCATTTCCCTTCACTTGCTCGCTCCTTACTTGACGTTGGAAGGAAGAACACCAACTGTTGCCATGGAAACAGCTCTTGATTACCACAAGTGGAGAGCGTTGCGGTCTGATCAAGACAAACACACTGAAACGTTCAAAACTATAGCAATTGTTGACAATGCACCATTTGAATCTGTCCTCTCGGTGAGTGTGTTCATATGAGCACGTGTGTGTGTGTGTGTGTGTGTGTGCGCCTGTGTGACAGTGACAGAGGGTTGAGCCAGAGATTGCCTGAGCGCATGAACACATTCATCACTGTGGCTCTATATTATCTGTCCTCTGCTCTGATCTCCACTGAGTGAGTATAAAAACATGTCACTGCCTGAGACAGAGGAATTCTGAGAGACAAGGATATGTCCATTGGAGCTTGCATCATCGACCTTTGATGAGTGTGTGTGTGTGTGTGTGTGCGTGCGTGCAGGGGGGCTGCGTGTGTGTAACCTCCACCCTTAGATCTCTCTCTTCTTCCAAACTGCCATCGATTCAGAGGCCGAAATACAGAAAAACAGGTTCCACCGGTGGAGTCTGTGAGAGATTCAGGGGAAATAGTTTGAACGTCAAGACGTCCCCTTTGGAAACGGAACAGTGTTGCGATGTCATGCGTGCAATACCTTGCAGTTTTCATACTCGCTGCAAGGGAGACTGCTTCAGACTATGATCCAAACTTTAGAAACGCACAAAAAAAAAATTGTTTTTTGGGTATTACCGTGATGAAGGACCAGGGATGAATGCATTAAAAAGTCCTCCAAAAGAAAAGAAATGCAAGAAAGAAAGAAAAATATTCTGCTGTATATAGACCAACAATAAAAGAAATCAATGAAAAGAAAATGCTGTCTTCAAACCAACAAAGTATAATCATGGTAGATTTTAGATTATTTTTTCTGAAAAAAGAAAAGAAAAAAAGATGGTTCTTTACTTCGATTATTGCTTGGGAAATATGATGAAACAAACAGTATATTTGTGATAGATTTAACAGAACAGGACAAACAGCAAGTTGGCTGCTGTTATATTTACAAGTTTTCATTTTATGAAGTGACCTGCTGGAGCCACTGACCTTTACCGTCACAACCAGGGACGCGTTTCGTCTGGAGACCATATATCTGACAGGTTTCTATAACAAGAGCTGTATAACATGGACCGTTCCCAGCCTGTCCTGGTCACGGGGACAGTTCTCACTGTAACAGAGGCGACGCCTGTTTAGAACTCAAGACCTGATTGCAAGTGTTCAATTGAAGCTGCTGCGCAGCCAGACTGCTTCAAAGATCAAGAAAGGAGCACAGCAGCTTATAGGACTTTTCTTAGAGGACGTGGGTGGGTTGCTGTGGAACCGTAACGTTAACCGGCGCTGTTTCTATAGTAACAGCTCATTAGGAGGCAGTTTGAGCCGTTTGATACTGTCCATGATTAAAGCACTGCTTGGGGAGGGGATGAAGAGGAGTGGAGGGAGACGGGGGGAGCCGTCAGCGCTGGGCAAAAGGTGGGCAGAGGGCAGGGGCGGGGGCAAGAGGGAGAACGTGGAGATGGAGAGACGGACGGTGCAAGTTTAAGGGGGCTGATGAGAAAATATGTGAAGGGAGGCAAGAGGTCACCCGGTGCCTGGCTGTCGATATCTGGTGGTCCAACACTCGCCCCGACTCACATGAGCGGGCCTGCCCGGCGCAGTGTGCTGTGCCTGAGCTGGTCCTAATTAAAAAGTTAGTGGAGAGAGTTGATGGGAGACGAGAACTGTGCCCGGGAGACTCACTCCCTCCCTCGCCCCCCCCCCCGCCCCTGTTCCCGAGCCTGTTGCAGACGAGCGCCTATGTGCGCAAAGATTTGGGGGAAATGGTCAGAAGGGATCTAATCACAGAGGTATTCTGCCCCGTGGCCAACTGGGCTGCACTGGGGACTTGGTTACTAATTGCCCCTTTTTTTCCTCCATTTGGACTGAGCTGTCTCTCCTCTTCGTACAGCACACACCCGCCCACCCCTTCCCATCCCCCATCCCTCCCTCGCCTTTTGAGTTCCCGCCCTACGGCAAAGGGAGAATAGTGTGCCATGTCACCCTGTGAATGTGTAACGCCAGGCCCAGGGCTGTCTTGGCCTTGCTTGTCCTTATTTGCAGTCTCACATTGAGCCTTAAATCTAATCTTTCGCATTGTCTACTCAAGGGGAGCGTTTTGGTTTTAATTTGCAGCCGTTGCAAGAGCAGCTCTGCTGATAAAGATGATCATTAAAGACAGGTTTTTGCTTTGTTTTTTTTTCAACAGACCTCTGACACAGGTTTTGTGGCCTCAGGCAACTTGAATATCTAACAAAATCTCATTTATATTTCATGCTATAATGATAAATTGAACCTTCTTTTGGAGTTTCTGGAGAAATAACTCACAAGTTGCAGTATGACAAGTGAAACGTGGGGGCAGTATTTAGTGACGTTGACTAAGCATCACACGGGGCGTAAAAAATACTATCGGTAGTAATCACAATAGTTTTTTTTGTTTAGTTTATTTTATGATTAAATTTAATGATGGTGTAAGCCTTAATTTTAAATGATGTGAAAACAAAATATATTAATTCTACAAAACATTAAAAAACACTGAACAATGCATACAAAACTGTGAAAATCACCACAGAAACTAAGTAAATACAATTTAAAAACCCAACAACCCACAATATTAGACAGTCTTACTGAAAATAAAACTCAAAATCCCCAGTTGAGGTCATGGATCATGTGCTCAGTACATGCAGTAATCTTCTTCCCCTTGGGCTCACTCGACTAATCAAAGAAGTGGAACTTTTGTGGAAGTTTTTAGCAGCGAAGAACATATTTCAACTGAGATATTTATCCCTTTCCACCCGCTAGTTTCAGCCCTGGTGGAGAGCTGCTGACACTGAGGGGCAGCAGAAAAAGACCACAGGAGTCCACTTACACCGCTCTGCTCAGCCAGAAAATCTCCCAGAAACCCCTGGTCCAAAGCACAAAGCCACATCCACAGAACATCGCTTTTACTCGTTTGCTTTTCTTTTCTTTTTTTTCCTTTCTTAAGCTATGACATGGTCACATGATGGCAGTTCTTACTGCTCTGTGTCAGCCTCATTTGACATTTGGATTGAATGCCGAATTTGGGGCCCAATCCTCATTGCTTCTGAGTATTTTATTTACCCTGACTGACCTGCGGGCAATTTGTTTCTGATGAAATGATTTCATCACTGAGGATAAGAACGAAAAACTGACAAATGTAGCATCTCATTGTATTTGCAAATGCCAAATCAAATGAGATGAAATCATAATTCCGTGGTCAGTTTTCTCCGAGGATTAATTCAATCAGAGCCTCTCAGCCGCACACCAGAGCTGCTGTTTGCTGCCGCTGCATCTCACGGAACACTCACATGTTGTCAGCATGGCAAAGCCTTTCCACAGGATAAATATGCCAACATAATCATCTTATTGCTGTACATTTTTTTAAACCTAAGATTGCCCCTCCAAACCCCTCAATAAAAGAAAAAAGCAACTGTTGAAACAGAACATTGTGTGCTCGTTTATGTCAGTCTGGCAACATTATGCAACAATCCAATCGAGCAGCCCTGAATGTAATATTTAAGATATTTTTCTAAAAATACTAACCTACACCATGCATATTGCAACAGGCATTTCTCAGAGGAAAAAACGTGTCTAGTGTAATGTTTCTGGTTTGTCGGTTAGTTAGCCAGAACAGAAGCAGAAAGTACAGTTTCGGTGACGAGCTTGTCAGTATGTGCTCTTTGGTGATTATTTAGTACAAGACCAACTGGCATCATATTTCAAATTCAAAACATTTAGCACATTTATTTATTTTCCAGGGCTGGTGCATCGTTTTTACACACTCAGTTATGCTTGGAGTCGACCTGTGTCTTTGATGTGTTGCTGACCAATAAAACTACAGCTGCAAAAGGAAAAATGCTCATAATACAGACACAATGATAATCATATTCACGTACATAATACAATCTAAAGAGTGTAAAAAAAAAAGAAGCTACTTTTACCAAGCTTCATTTCCTTGGTTTCTTTCTGTTAGCATGCGAAAGATGTCTGTCGAGAATGGTGGAGGCAGGCAGTCTTCAGCTTGGAAAGAAAAACTTCAATGTAAAATAATCCTGTGTTTAAGCCCTTTTTTCATCATCTTGTCAAGTCATGATCCTTCCCCGCTGAGATCGGCAAGCCCGGACACGACCATCATAGCTTTCAAACGGCGGCCACCTGCCTGTAACTGGGACTCAGGGGAAATTTCAAATCTTAGGTGAGATCCCATCAATTTTCACTCTCGTTGCAGAGACTGAAAGAGGAAAGACAAGAGTGGTTAAGAAAAGCGCCTCGTGGCGGGCTTAAGGCAGGAAGTGATGCGCAGACGCGCGCGCACACACACACACACACACACACATAGTTTTGTCTGAAACGCTGTTGCTGTCTCTGTGCACTCTGCACATTAACAGCCTTGATCAGAGAGCATTTCTGATGGATGTACTTCCTCTGTCAACAGGATTTTTATATCAGTTAAAGGTGCTCCGGGCTTTAATGCCATGACAAAATGGATCTGTTATTTCACAGCACCTGGCTGCACTTAAAAGACATCATCTCACTGTCCATTTTTTGTTCATAAATATCCTGTTCAGTGAAGAAATACTACTTTACCTGACAAGGCTGAAGTGTTAAAAAAAAAGCCTTCATTCATGGTATCATTTTTCAAAAACAAGTATTGGGATTTGACCCTGCAATGGAGGACAAGAGGATTTAAGAGTAATCCCACGTTTAAATCTTAACTCAACCCACTGGGCCCTCTTTTACAGCAATTGATGCATTCGGGAGTTCGCCGAAATGCTGTTTGTACTCCCACACATTTGGCGGTCTTAAATAGAGCCACCCGTGCAGATGGTGGAAGCCTTCGGGAGCGTTAGCAGGCATCAGCAAAGAGGCTTATTGATTTTAGACATGCAAAAAAGCAACCAAGGGGAAGCAAACAGGGCGGCCCCAGTGTCGCACACCAACCATCACAGTGGGCTGAAACTACAGATTCCACCTCTATTGTGTTTGCTTTCATCTCATACGCCAAATGCTCCTGCTGGAAACATCTCAGTTTCTGCAGGAAATCCACAAACAAATGTTTCCATTACATAAAACGCAAGCCAGAAAAGTCTGTGCTCGAATGTCTGGTCGTGAATAAAGGGGCTTCATTAGTAACTTTAAAAGCTACAGCTTGGATTTTGTGCTTTAAGTGCTTCCTCACTCTTCAGGTCATTACCGGGCTTTTATCTGGCTAATGGGCAGAAAGCGCCATAAACTATTTGATGATGAGTTCTTTTTTTTTCTTCCTGTTTCTAACTCATTTAAAGTGATCTTTCCCTTAAAGCATCTTCAGAATCAAAAACTCACCTCCCGTCGGTTAAAATGTAATCTTTTATGGGAGAACAGCTTGGATTCAGTTCACTCACAGTTAAATTGGATAAAGACTGTAAGCAGAATTGCTCATCCATAAAAAGCCAGTGCACACAGTCTTGTTGCAGTGTAACGCAGCAACAGACATTTCAACATATTTTACATTCTTCCCACCTGTACATATCAACCATTGTGGAATTGAGACAGTTTCTACTAAACAAACAACTTATTGAAATCCCTCAATCAATCTAAACTTTATTTATAATATAGAGTATTTTAGAAAAGAGCAACAGTTGAAACAGAGTGCATAAAATATTCAACAGATAAAAATAAACAACAAAACAAAGTCGTGTGAGGTGAAAGCCAAGAAATAAAAATGCTTCAGACTGGTTTTAGATACAGCTGTTGCTGACTGGCTTTGCTCCCTCTTTTGTTTGTGCCAAACTTTTTACATGGGGTCTTTGCCCTTCAGAAATATGAAATAGATTCAGCGTACTTTGGAAATGCTTTGTCTTGCAAGTCTGCAAACTGAAGTTTCTGACATTTTGAAGGTTTGAGTGCACACAACTAATTACAATTGAGAATTTTAACATTTGTCCCTTCAAATTAATGAAAGAAGAGGAAATTTACCCCCAAAATATTGCTGCTTGTACCTAAAGCATTTTCTCACTGCGAGGATGGTCAAGACAGATTGCCTTCCAAGTAAAATGTTAAATGAGGATATTTTATTCATTAGAGACAATTATTAATGCTGTTAATGCTTCGTTGTCCATGGTCTCTCCAGGCCTGAAATAACATTTTGCAAAAGTGTTGTGGACGTTCACCAATCACTTTGTAGTCAGTCAAAACACTAGTTGATGGCAGACGCTTGATGAACAATCAGTGGCGAACTAATCAGTCAGTACGGGGAGTTAATGTTGTGGAAATGACGCAGAGACACATTCATAATTCAGGTGAATAGTCCTCTAATTGCAGAAAGCCCATTATCTCTTACTTTATATAATTTAATCAGAGTGGAAAGTGGAACAAGAGACCTTCCAAACTAATGACTGAATTGTAAAAAAAACCTGATGTTCTAGTGCCATTAATGGCAACATCTCATGGGCAAGAGGGAGCTGCATCCCGGGTTGTGGCATCATTATAGTTGTCGTAGTTTGAGAACTTCTGGTCTTCTGGGTTGTCGCTGAACTCAAGATGTTATTGCTGACTCACAGGAGCATTAGCGTATTCCAGTGAGGTTATTTCTTGAATGTGAACTGTCAATGACATATTGTGACATATTTATTGAACATTTTGATGGTCGGAGAAGCAGCTGGGCAGACAACCTGCAAACAGAATTCCTCCATCCAAACTATTGCTGTATACATAATATATGGACCCTCTAGGTAGGTAGGTATATCTTCTGACTGTGTGTGTGTGTGTGTGTGTGTGACAACACAGGTGTGACCATGAAGCTGATGGATGAGGTTGCAGGCATCGTGGCAGCCCGGCACTGCAACACCAACATCGTCACTGCCTCTGTGGACCCGATTAACTTCCACCGCAAGATCAAAAAAGGTAAAGATTAGGTATAAGGGGAAAAAATCACCACAATGCTGTTTCTTGACTTGTTACTGTTCATAAGCATTACAGTCAAAAAACAGCTGGGAATAAACATTCCATGGGACCTGTTCCCATGACCAAGATCTGATTCTAAACTGTTTTTGATCCCCCCCCCGCCACTTTCCTCTTACAGCACGATCTTAACTCTGTGATCATCAGGACAGGGTTGTGGCTGCGAGGCAGAGATTCCCCTGTGGATGAATTCAATTTTGAATTTTGAATTATTTTGAAGTTATCCACCTAGTTTTTCGTGCCTCAGGGATGCAAAGAATATGGCTTTGGAACACTTTGAAGAACACCAAGTACTTTAAAAGAAGAGTTGGGGACCAATATACTAATATATACTAGAAGAAATAAACATCCTCCCCAACAGATAAACTGCAAAAGGCAGAGTGGAAAATGCAAGACATGTCTTGCTGCAAATGTTTAACTGACCCTTCCATTTTGTGCCCTCTTTGAGTCTCTGACATAAACAGTCTAATAGTGCAGATTATCTTTCTTGTCGGTGGAAAGTGGCAGCTTCAAAGCATGATGGTACTGAAATGAATCAAAACTTTGAGAAGCTTTTTGCTTATTAAAATCCAATGGTGTGTTTGCCTGCCAGTGCTACTTTGCTGCATCCCTGAGTGCTTGATGGAATCTTATTTTTCTTGGAAAAAAAGGAAGAGGAAGCAATTTGTCTTGCTGCACAGTTACTTGGTCAGTGGTCCTGTTCCAGAGACGATGTAATCCAGGCGCACAGTGCTTACATTTTAGTGTTATGGTTATGATGAAAATGATGTTAACAGTGGAGCGGCTGCATCTCTTCACTTCGCAAAATCAAGAAGTGGCGATTTTTCATGTATCATTGACTGGCACAAGTGCTCCCGGCCGCTGTACGCTGGCCACGATTCCCAAATACAGTCGACTGTTGAAGACGGAGTCAGCAGTGAGAAGCCAAGGAGGACGGCGGGGGTATTTGTGGGATTGGTTGCGATTCAGTTGCCTGGGTTCACTCCAGCTGCTGCCTCACTCTGTCCTCAGAGTTCAGGAGGTGGTGACATGATCCCCCCTGGCTTCCGCACTGACTGAGGTGTTATATCACCAGTAGATTTCCCATTTTGCTCCAGGTGACAGAACCAAACAAACAAAAAACAACCCAATAGGTGTGCTTTGGAAAATAATACAGATTTTGACAGCAAAATGGAAAACCAACTACAGCGACTAGAATCTGAGGCTCAGGCCTCCTGTGATTGCACGAGGACCTGAATACCAGAATATATTGCTAATCAGATTCTAATGCAATTGACTTTTATGCCATTTTATTCGGGGGGAGAAGGAGTTTGTCCGAAGAGAATATTCATCACTCATGAATTGGATAATGTGGTTTGAGCCTCTTCACAAACATTCTCACCCCTACCAAAAAAATTCTAATAAGTCAAAACTTGATTTGTTTGAAACTTCCTGAGAAGCTACACAGCAGAACGGCACAAATCTCTTTACTCAACCCAAAGTACAGAAACAGCAGAAAATGACTTAAATGACTAATATCGATAAATGATAAATATGAGTTTAAAAATACAACTGTATTCAAAGGTCAATTCCCCTTTTTTTAAAAAATAAATAAATAAATAAAGCTAAAGCCCATGCTTGTCACATTCTAAAGGTAAAATGAAAGTCAAGATAAAAACAAAACAGAATTCTGAGAAATTAAAATAGAAAAAAAACTGAATTGGGTCAAAAAAATTATTAACAACCTTTGAGTATTCTTTATTATATTGCACTAAAACACCCTTTACCATACATAAAGCAGCACGCAGCACTTAGATGGTGGGAATAAAATGAAAATAGATTTATTAAATGTAGCAATGAGTATGAAAATTTTGTTTGTGAATAACATCAAGCTGTTCTAAAAAACAACAAAACCTAAATACAATGGAGACAGATGTGGGAAGAGGAGAGAGGAAAGGAAGAGAAAATACCTTTGGCACACAATGAAATGAACTATTGGCAGTCTAATTGACTTATATAGTGATGAATAATAGAGTAGTTGCAACTATTATGAATGCATGCAGTCTAAAAACATTTAATAGTCATGCTTAAGCACATACACTTATTCAAGTAGCACTGTTACAATTGAATATTTTCAATTACTATGTATATTGTACACTATATATAAATTTAGAAAGTGACGGCACTTGTGGTTGTCTTAGTTGTTGTTCGTCTTTTCTCTCTCTTTCCCTGAACAGTTTTAAAATGCCCAAAAGACCAGTAGAAATAGAATAGTGCCTCGCCAAGGTGACTGTTTGATGATGAGACATGATGAAGAGAAAACATCAGAGAAAATGTTTGGGAAGAATGAAACAAGCGCTGCCGCGGTTGTTGATATTAAAGGTCCTAATCCTCCTTTTCACCCATCAAAAAAAACTTGACATATGTTAATAAAACATTCTAGTGTTTGTTTGGAGAAGTCCAGACAGAAACCTGAGAGGTTATTTTTCAGTCAGTGAAAAGAAAATCTGTTTTTCACTGTATCCTGAAGTTTAAAGCCTGCTTAAAGTACAATCTCAACAACTGCTGTACAACTGCTGTACCAGTGCAAAATCTTTCTGTCCACCGAGAGACGCGCTTGGTGTCTGTTTGCTTCCAAAGCTGTCTGCAAGCAATCAGAAAGAACAACAAACCAACCCTAATCATCATCTGTTCAGCAGGGTAGAGTGATACTGGTTGCAGTAGAAAAACAGTTCTGGCTTAATGCGGATGATTTAAGACCTTCCTCTGGCCGAACAAAATCTGATTGTTTCCAGAGTGACAGAAAAAAAACCCTGTGCAGGACTGAAGAACTGTGCAGCAGAGAAGTCTGAGTTGAGGTAGCACACACAAAAAAACAAAACTTTTGATAAAACATTCTTCATTTCTCTACAGTTTTGCGTCCAGACTTGATTATTATTTTAAAAAAAACAAAAAAAAACTGTATAAAACTCATTGATCAATTTTTTGTACTCGATCCCTCAAATACTCGCGCATGCAAGAGAGATAGCCTCAGCAACTAATGGCTCAGATACGTTGAAACGTGAGGTACTTCTTGCGGCGCGTACTTTGTGAAGAGCTGTTTTATATTTTACTTGTTTCTTTCATTATTTATGCCTTTAGGGAGTTTTGTGAACCTCTTATTCTCGAGCTTGCTGAGGTAACATCATATTCCAGCAGCAGCAGCAGCAGCAGTGCATTCACATCAAAGAGAATGGAGAAGCACGTCAACAGTGCCGAGCGCTGTCAGAACTTGTGTCCAGTACAAGATGAACTTGTTGAAGTTACTATGAAGTTTGTTGGGTTGGCAAAAAGTTTGAGTTCCTACGACCAGTGCAGTGCTTCATGTTGGGTGGAAAGTGTACAACCGCAGCGCAGTGCACGTAATTAGCTCATATACATAACTCTATGACAAAGCTATAAGCTAGTTTTTCAAAGTCAAAGTCTTGATGACAAAGTGCAGTTTTGACTACTTCAGCCTTCTTGGCTTTGGAACTCGACTTTTCCGAGCTATCTGGCGAGATCATAGCGCAACGAGGTCACACAAGTTGTCGCAAGAGATATTGTTTGAGATGAGGGTGATATGGATGTCAAATTTGAGAGTTGGCAGTTTGTAGTGTTCATTTCTTGCTGATGTGAACAAATTTCCTGTCCAGCTCTCCCATTGTAGTTTTTCCTGACCTCCGCTTTTCCTCGCCAGGCTGTGTGGTGACAGTGACGGGGCGGCTCACGTTCACCAGTAACAGGTCCATGGAGATCGAGGTGCTGGTGGATGTGGCCTCGCTGGCTGAGAAGGACAAGTACCGTGCCGTCTCAGCCTTCTTCATCTTCATCTCCCTGGACAAGGACAATAGACCTCTGCCCGTCCCCCAACTCAAGGTTGGTGCAGCCCAGTCCCCACTTTCTGTAGTTTCGTTTAATCCAGTTTTGCGCTGCACGGGTTAGTTACACAATGCTGAGAGGTGTTGTGTAGCTGTGCATCAATGGATCATATGATGCACAGACTCGAAAAACAGATACATTTTGTTCTCAAGGTGCAGGTTCTGCCACAATAACAAACCATGAGTGTGTATTCACTGAATCTCGTTTGCAGTAGTAGTAGCTGTAAAATCCCACTTTAAGTGCTTGTAAATGGTATAACGGCTGTTTTCAAAGGGAAGGGGGAGAGAAAGTAGGACTGGCACCACCTGTACTCTTCGGGAAGTGCGTGAAGTGCGGAGAATGATTGTTGTGGCGCTTCTTGACATTAACATTTGCGTACATTTAAAGAGCAGCATTAGCCTCGAACGCGGCAGCGCCTCTGTTTCAAACCTGCTCCAGCCGCTGTCAGGGAGAAACAGGCATCAGAAGTGCAGCTCAGCTGCTCTGGCCTTTTTAAAGGTGTCTGTCAGTCTCCTCATTTCCATTTCACAAACCCCAGCATTCACCATCGAAGCCATTGTCTGGTCGCTCTCACTCCCTCTGTGCATTCATTACCCGCTTTCCCATTCTGTGCGAGCTGCTCATCGCTTGTTTTAAAGGCAGTGAATCGCTGCGGTGATTAGAGCCATTATAATTTCTCTGTTCACTTCAATTTTATGAAAAGAGAGGGGAATGAAAAAAAAAAAAAAAATCTCCCGGCGATTTCAATAATTCATACTGAACGCCGTAAATGGAATCTAAATGGAGCCGGGGCTCTGATGTAGCATGCCAGATCCACAAAGGCAGGGAAATGGTGTGTGGGGGGGTGGTGTGGTTGGGGGGCAAAGAATAAATAAAAACGTTGGACTGAGCCGCAACAACACGATGCCTTTGTGTGCAAACTGACAAGAGGCCGAGCTCTAATGGGCGTGCTGGAGTTGCGTGTCTGTGCGCACATGCTCGACGTGCAAAACATGACGATGTTTATGCGAGCGAAAAGGAGGAAGAGGAAGAGGAGGAGGATGAGGCCCCCGCATGGCTCTCGCTGCCTTCAAAGACGTTGCGCTGATGATGGCAAGATGTCGGTGGACCTGCTCACTGACGTCAGTAACGTGCCCTGTGAGAAGAGATGCATCCAGTCCAGTCAATAGAGCAGAGTTTCCTTCCTCTGGCAGTAGGGAGTGTTGAAGATAACGTACTTTACGAGGCAGTTACAGTTTAATCAGCCAGTCAATTTTTTTTTCTTCAAGTGGGAAGCGCTTTGCAAAATAAAAGAGAAACTAACTGATCCCTCCAATCCAAATAGGCCACAAAACCAACTGCTAATTAGCTTAGCGCACAGGCTGATCATAAGGAAAGAATTGCTTTGAAAAACTTGTTGAATTTTCAGTTTTCATCTTTACTCTATGTTGGACTTATTTATTTATCTATGTATCTATGTATGTATTTATTTATCTGTCTATCTGTCTATCTGTCAATCTGTCTGTCTGTCTGTCTGTCTGTCTGTCTATCTATCTATCTATCTATCTATCTATCTATCTGTCAATCTGTCTGTCTGTCTATCAATCTGTCTGTCTGTCTGTCTGTCTGTCTATCTATCTATCTATCTATCTGTCTATCTATCTATCTATTTATTTATTTATTTATTTATTTATTCATTTAATCAAGATATTTTTTTGCTGTTACTACGGCTTTAAGTCGTTGACTTTAACCGTTCAACGGTGAAGTGTAGTGGAGCTGGAGAGGGCTTTGCAGCTCTTCAGAAAAAAAAAAAGTTCTTGTAGGAAATCAAGTTGGATTCCTTACTGGCAGCTTTTCCAGCTCTCTCAGTAGAAGCCCAGATGGCCCATCTTTTTTTTTTCTTTTATGAAATGTGAAGCAGAAGGTGTTCTCTCCGTTTCGGTCCTAATCTTCAGCACCGGCCTCATGTCGATCTGCCGGCTACACTTTTAAGACACGGATTTCGTGAACTAAACTCTTCAATGGGAGGGAGTTTTTGTTTTTTTTTTTTTTTAAAGAAAAGAAAGGAAAAAAGAAGGAATAATGAAACCACTCATGAAATTTCCATGACATTGTGGCGGATTGTTGCTCCAGTTGTGCTCTTTAAATAGCCCGATCGAAAGAAGGGCTCCTGCTATTTTTGTCCGCGGGTGCTTTCCCCCCTCATTCTCTCATCCTCACTTTCTCCTGAGTGAGCCCGCTGCGATGGCTATTTTTAGGTTTTCTTGTTTTAGCTCAGCGGGGGAGGAGGGGGTTGGGGAGTGGGTGGGTGGGGGGTGGGTGTCGGGTCTCTCTGCCGGCGCTAACGGTAGCGCTGCCGTGTGTTGCGCTTGAAGTAGGGAAGCAGGACAGCTCGGGCAGGAAGGAGGGCTGTCCGGGGAACGCCTCGCCTCACTCGCAGCGGTGCCCTTGTAGCGCGCAGGAATGATGCCTGTGCACGCTGGGCCGGTGTGCGCGGCGTCCGCGGTGGATGCCTGGGGGCGCCGCGGAGCAACTGTTTGTCGAGTTGGATTTTCTGATTGTTTTAATAGGGTGGCCGTCGCTCGAAGGGTAGAGAGCTGGCTCCTGGTCAAGCGACAGGGCGGTGCTTGGAACGTTCAGCCGCTGGCCAGGGTGGTGTCACACTGGGCCCAGTCCGAATCAATGGGCACGAGTTCGCTGCTCAAAACTGCGTGATGTGGTGAAGCCTTCGGCACAGCAATAAAGCAAATGTAAGGTAAAAAAAAGAAAAAAGGGTAAATTTTTTGCGGGGGGAGTTGCTAATTTTCCTCTGTGTCATCACATCTCTCTCACGCACTCTGGTCCTTTTCATCCTCTTCCCCCCTCTCCTCCTTGCCCTCTTTCTTCCCCTCCTTCCTTCCTCCCTCACCTCCCTCCTCAGCATCTGAGGCTCAGCTGGCCTCCCGTGACACAACAAGCCCTGTTGTCATAGCAACCTCCTGTAGTCCACAAGAAGTGATGAACATTTATTTTTAGACGCGTCTCATTCAAGACAATCAGCAAAAGGGTTAACGGGCGCACGCTCGTGCCAGAGTTGTGGATATTACCGAGATGTTCTTGAGTTGTCCCAGTGAATCTGTTACTGAGGGTTTATTAAATTCATGGTGTTGTTTTTGCCTTGTCTCTAAACCTGCCGGGAACAGTGGCATTCCCTTCTTAAATAGCCTAAATCATCCCTAATGGTCAGCGGCTACAAACTGGGAGAATCCCCACACTAAAGAGCCCATTTTGTGCAAAATTCTCCAGTTTTGTGTGGGTTGCTGTAAACACGGGGCTAAACATGATGTTCTCCGTGATGGGACCCACAAGAGGCGTTGGGATAATTCAGCGTTTAAGGAGACATTAACTAGTGACACAGAGACAGAGCCAGCCATGCAAACCAGCCTTCATGCTGCATGCGTATAGAGCAGGAAGAGGACTTTAAATTCCCTTTGCTACCTCTGTTTAATTTGGTCCAGTTCCAGCCCTGCTTTTAATTTCTTACAGTGACTCTTAGGAACAGGCAAGTGTCACTTTCAATTAAAAGTGAGCCCATGGGCGATGGGAAGGCTTGTATCCGCTGACTCGTAACACAAAGATTATTATGAGTATGTGTGCTTTTCTGTTTCCTTCATTTCAACAAGAACCCTTCAAGCAAAGCAGCTTGGTGAAAACCATGTGGCCCCGGTTTCCTCTGCCCCACCTCACTCCTCAGTCCTCCAGCAAAGCCACATCTCTGAAAAAAAAACAACAATCCCTCACAATGTTGTTTTTTTTTCCAGAAAGCAATAAGCTGTTAGGTTGTGAAAATGAGAAATTCCAAGTACCGCTGAACCGCAGGATCCACGAGCAGCATGGATTCCATCAGAATAACCACCTGCATTGTCTAGAAGAGTGGTTGTCAACTGGTAGAGTCTCAAGACCCACATTTCTTTTTTTTTTCTTTTTTTTACCTTTTTTACGAAAAACAAAATCGCTTGCCCACTTTCAAGCCTGTCCAGTAAACACATTATTCAAACGATTGAATTGAATTGTGTGTCCTGCAAAATAAATACCCAACATTTTCTCTTATATTTAAAATACATATTTTTTAAAAACCCCTTTTATAAAAAAATAACTGGCCACAAAGCTGTGACCCGTTAACACACCAAAAAGTCGCGACCCACAACGCTGATCTAGAATGTCATCAGTTGGGTGACATTATCTCAATAACACACATGAAAGTGTTCGGACCCATCCTGCTCCAATTTTTTTTTTCCTCAACCCATCACCACCACTGACATGCTGGTAGCAGGCAGTTACATGGCTCCTACGCCGCCTTCCCAGATGAGAGCAGGTCGCGGCAACAACGCAAAGGTCATGTGTTGGCACAAGCGTGTGTTCCACCAGCCGGCATTGTCCAGGCAGACCCCTCGTTTTTACAAGCCTCGCACCTGTGCCAGGTTTACACTCCGTGGTTGGTTGCACCCCGTCCAGCCGTCGGTCTAATGGATGAGCAGCCCACCAAGTGGAACAGCTGCTTCTCCTGGCCGTTTGAGACCGTCAGATAAGTTCTTCCGAGATGTTAAGATCCATATTTCCACGTGCCAGCACAGTGCCAGTCAACTCAAGAGTGCAAACGTTCTTGTCATTTCATCACACTGGGATGACAGCATGGATACGAGAGGTTAACGGTATCAGCATGGGGGAAAAAAATAAAGTTGAGACATAGAACGCAGAACTTCTTGTTTCCTCACATCTTCAAAGCGACGCTGAACAGAACCTTAGTCTGGCCGTGAGATGTAACTCGGGTCTTTCCTTTACGGCTTCACGGAGGTTGAAAGTTTCTGCCGCAGAGAGCCGCCAGTTGTAGTTCATGATTCCGCATAATCGTAGTTATTAGAGTAGAGCTACCGTGGGAATACCAATTACGCAAGGACAGCAAAAGGACTTTTTGAGTCAAGCGCGGACGGAATCAGCTTTATTGAGTTATGCTAATGTGAGCCGCAAACACGTGCAATGACACGGCTGTCCTCAGCTAGGAGCTAAAAGCATAGCAATTTAACTGCACAAAAAGAGGGTTTACCGCTCTCTTATTCATTTGCTGCACAGTCATGGTGGTTCAAGTATTCCAGTTTACGCTGAACAAGAGAAGAAAAAAAAAAAACTAGCAGTCCAAACTCTGCTGTTTTTAGTCAGCATATACAAATATATAAAGCTTATAATGCCAGCTTGTAAAAACAAAAAACAAATTGTATGCAGGGCCTTTTCGAAGTGGAGCCGGCAGCAGCATATTTAGCCCTGATGCTTGGTGTGGACCGGAGTTGCGAAAAGGTTAAGCTAAGTGGAGAGTTGTTTGGAGCAAAGGGCAGGCGGGTGGCGAGGGAGGAATCCTGAAGCATCAGATTAATTTGTCACTGCTGCAGCTGGAGATCAGAGATGGAGGGAAACGCGAGGAGAAACGCGGCTCTGCTGATCTGAGCACAAGAAAGCAGAACCACTCACTCACCGTTTCCTCAGAGACTTCAGGCCGTTGGAAACAGTGAACTGGTAGAGGGCAAAAAAAAAAAAACACGTGCTTTTTCCTCAACAAGATCACAGCGAATATGTGTTCTATTAACCGTATTAGAAATGAGCATTTCATTTTCTGCTAGCGTATGTCATCAACCATTTCATTGCAACCGACCTCCACCTCCACACTTTCAGTAATTATCACACAAACAAACCATCTTTCATCTTCTCAAAAGCTCACATTGTCCTCCTGCCGAAGCCATCTTTCCATCTGCCTCGGAAAAAAAAAAAAACTTCCGAGAGCCGCATCTCACGCTTGTTATTAATAGTCGTTCTCTAATTAGCTGTAGTCAGGTGCACGTTTCCGTTTAATTGGCACATTCATTAAAAGCGTCTCAATCCGAAGCTCGCCGCGCGCTTAGGGAAAGTGTAATTAAATAATTGCAGAGTCCCCCGGGGGCCTGATCCATAAAGGTGGCTGAAGCAAGAGGAACATGGAGCTGTTAAAAGAGAGGAGGAGGAGGAGGAAAGAGAAAAGGCACAGGGGCTGGTGTCGTGGGTAAATATAAAAGAGCAAATGGCGGAACATTGCGTTGACTTCCTGTCGTGTCGGCGGTCACATCTTGTTGCAGGCAGCGAGCAAACGCAACAGCCAGAAACAATCTTAACATTATTGCATTTCGCCCTCTCGGCCCCCCAAGTCAGAAGCGTTCTCCTCACATCCCACTTTTATTACGCTCAGGTTGTACGTCGGCGGAGCGGGAAAGGTGTTTTGGTGTTAAAGGCTGCCACCGCATTGGTATAATGAGATGATAAATAAATAAATACAAATTCCAATTTGTGTCAGATCACTTGGTATTTCTTGTTGGGCCTTATTTCCTCAGTAATGCAATGTTCAGTTTTTCCTGTGCAATCCGCTGCTTGTAGTCCAATTGGAAATGGTAACTTACAGCCTAATATGTAAGTACCTGTTGAACGATTGTGTAAACATTACATTATTAGACGCCAACAAAAGGAGATGAACACCTTGCTGCTGCATGAAGGAATAAATAAATACCTAACGGGAGATATATTTCTGCCCTTCGCCTTGCCTTTGCACAGGTGTCGGGTTATTTCCGACCAGATTCGTGTTTGTTTGTCTTGACACATCATCCCCCCACAACCTCCCCCACACACACACACACACACACACACACACACACACACACAACACACATATAATTTTCGCATTTTTACTACTATGACCACGGACGGCAGATCAATTTTAATTTCATTTGAAAAACACCGCAGCCACCGTGAAACCATTTCTTTTTCTACCTCTTTTAAAAGTCAATGAAGCGGAATTATCCATTACTTTCAGATGGATGGCATAAGCAGAAATGAGTGAGCGCTGAGTTGTATGTTATATAACCCAGGCGCATTACAGCTGCTGTGCGCTCATGAATCAGCGCGACGAGAAAACACAACAACGACAAAAAAAAACCAACCTACAGCCGCTGCTGTTTCACCTTTTGGGTTTCTGAGTTGTGGCCACTCGTCCCCTGCATCACTTTTCATCCTTTTGTCTCTCTTCTCACTTCTTAAACTGAAGTCCGGTGACAGCTTCTGCTCCATGAGTGCTCTTGAGGTCTTCTGACCACCTGCTGTGTGTGTGTGTGTGTGTGTGTGTGTGTGTGTGTGTGTGTGCGTGCGTGCATCGCTCTGCTGCTAAGGCCAGCTCGCTGCATACAGTAAAAACACACTCGCACCTGCCAACGAGGTGGGAAGTGGGGAGAGTGGCCAGGCGCCATAAAAGTGAGTGTTGACACGGTCTCTCTGGCGGCGCCATTATTGCTGTTTAAAGTCGCGTAAAATTGCCAGGCAGGCTAATTAAACAGCGCGGCCTAGCGAGCGAGTCCTCCCACCAATCGGTAGCCACATGGAGTAAACATTGGAGGTGAAGCGAGAGGTTAGTTGTGTTCTGCAGAATGAAAACAGATATAGTGAAAAAAAATATATTTTCTTGTATTGGCCTTTATTTCTACAGGTTAGAAACCTCGCTGAGACCCAAGGTCTCATTTACAAAAGGGACCTGTTTTGGGAAGGATAGAAAGGGGAGGGCAACTATGGAAAGTTACAAGCAAACAAGATATACTGCACATACATGAAGACACCCTGTACATTGTGGTGTGTTTGCAAAGAAAAGCAAAGGAAAATGAAATAAAACTAGGTACAATTGCAAACTCCCACAGTGGCTTTCTGCAGCCTTCCAATAATCCTTTGAACTCCCCAAAGTTCACCAAGCAAGAGAGCTTCAAGACCTGCTGTAGGTTGTTTCAGGTTGTTATTGTAACTGCTGTATCAAGGCTGAATCCTCAGAATACTAGTTGTTGTAACAGATTTGTTGTCTGGCATTTCGAGGACTTTTCCATAGCCGTTTGTTCAGCTCAACAAAGAAAATAACAAGATTTGGTGGTGAAGACAGCAGTGCACGTCCAGAGCTGAGCTAAATGATCACTTCACACTTTCCTCTGCTCAGTCTGTGGTTGACTTAAGAGTTACTTACATACTGACATGCATCCAGATGCTTTTTGCACTGTTCCACTAAAGAGGCAAAGCTATTCTCTGTTTTCCCTCCAAAACACCACATTCGAGTTCTTTGCGAGTCTTGATTTTGCTGCCAGGCTGTATCTGTCAAAGTCAAGTGCAGCAGTGGCCACAGACCTCTGGATTGATTATTCACCTTCATTTGCATGCATTATCATTATTATTATTTTTTTACATACCTCCTTTAGGCACTGAGCCTCCCTAACCATTAATCAAGTGAATTAATGGAAACCAATGCAGATTACAAATGTGCAGATTGCTAATTTGGTTCAGAGTGTCTGGCCTCGCTGAACCTTTCCAATGAGAGCTACGCGTACATCCCGAGTAAAATCTAAAAACAAACCTTATTGTCTTTTTCACCCCCCTGTCCTCCAGATTAACGGAGAGGATGAGCAGAGGCGCTTCGACGAGGGCCAAAAACGCTACCTCCATAACAAAGAAAAGAGACTGGCAGCAAGAGCGGCCCACCAGCAGTGACTGCGCTGCCGCGAGCTAGCTCGAGCTACGTGGCTTGCACCGATGCTATCTCATTCCTCTGCAACACCTTCCAGTATAAAGGGAATATAAACTCTGTCTCCTGCTTCTGTACCTGTAATCCCTTGTTTATCGTGATTGTTCTGCTCCTGTGCTAAGCACCAAAAATACTGTCAATGTGTAGCTGTGTATGTATGTGTGCAAAGAGCAAGAGCGCATATTTTTTAATCAGCGCTATGAAGGCTAGCTAGTCCCTGCAAGCGATGACAGTCTGACCGCACTTGAAGAGACAAAGAGTAGCATTTTTATTTTTAAGATTTTAGATGAAGATTTTATTAAAATATGAAGACTTGATCATCTGCGCCGGAGCAATGCGATTGATTGTGATTGCAAGGAGAAAGAAAATGTGAATCGGTGTGTGATTAATGGTGGAATTAAAGATCCAAGTGTGAGTCTGGGCTCCCTTTGTGTCCTTGCTAGTTCCGATGATGACATGACAGCAACGAATATGATGACGATGATGATGATGATGATGATGATGATGATGATGATGTCATTGTCTTGGGCATGCCTTGGCGGAGAGGGCACGCGTTATCTACAGATTCAGCGCTGCCTCTTTCACAGTGAAACCAAGGGAGCTCTAGGGTCTTTGACTCAACTTCGCATCTCTCCCATGACCCTCCCCCCCTCCTCATCCTGCCCCTCCCCTCCCCACATGTCTGTCACATTCTGACTCTGCCTTCACGTTCCCTCCTCTTTTCCTGTAACGCCATGTCTGTGTCTGCTCTCCCCGCAGTGTCTCCCTCCTTCCCTGTTTCTTCCCTGTTTCCAGTGTCCTGCCCTTCTCTTCATTTTTTTTTTTTGCCTCCAGGTGTGATTGACATAAGATATAAATCAGGTCTATCTTGGCAGTCTTCTTTTGGCACATATCCTGAGCTCGTGTGTTGCGAGTGCTCGAAGAAAGATCAGAAGGATGAATCGAGGTCACCGGCAGCCGGAAAGAAATCAATATCTGTGTGGCTGCGCTGGGACCGAAAGGACTGGGATTATTAACCAGCCATAAAACTCCTGTTCAAATATTTAGAGAGATTGTTTTTTGTTTTTCATTGGGGTATCTAGAATGCTCCAGCTCTTGAATAGGTTTTGTTTTTGTGTTTTTTTCCCTGAAGGTGCAGGTAGGCTTCAGTCCTGCAGCAACAGATGGGAAGGACTATTTTGAGATCAAAACCAAACAGAAATGAAAAGATTAAAGCCTGGCAAGGGAGTTCTGTGAGGAGCAGGCAGGCAGACAGACAGACAAACACACACACACACACACACACGGATGTAAACAGGCAGCCCAAATGTTGCTCTTTGTTTGGACCTGTAATGCTCTGGCGAGGAAGTTCTCTGAGGAGCAGGCAGGCAGGCAGACAGGCAGACAGACAGACAGACAGACAGACAGACAGACACGGGTGTAAACAGGCAGTCCAAATGTTGCTTTTTGTTTGGACCTGTAATGCTCTGCACACTGCTTCACTAACACAAACTGATTTGTCATTGGATCTTGAAGGTTACCCCCTCCCCCATTCCCTCCAGTATATGTGCTTTTCATTTCCCCCATGAAAATAAAGTTAGGCTCACGCTGCACTGGGAGGTGTGGGTGGGGGTGGAGGCAGTGGTGGGGTATCTATTTTTAACCCCGGTGAAGTCGAGGCATCTTGTGGGGGGGGGGATGGAAGAGGAGGGGGAAAACACGGGGAGATGATATTCATCTCAGACGGGGGAAGAAGTCCTGTTCAAAAAGCAGCTTATTGAAAAAGCCGTCAACGTACAGCATCAGAGCAGCTGCTCAGATGCTCGGATATGACTCCTCATTATTTGCAGCCGTGTTCACACAGCCATTTCAGCTGGTAGCAGCTGGGTTTTTTTTTTTTATACGTGGAGAGACACAATATGGTAACCATGGTTACTTATGTGGCGGAACACACTGAAAATGGAAGAGATGACATTTATCAGAAAGGGTTATTTTCCAGCAAGGTTGCAGTGGAAACACTGTCATTTGCTGAAAACTGCACGACTCAAATCATGCATCTGAGCGCTTGTGACTGTACGTCTTGTCACATTGCCAGTGGCAGCACATTCTTGAAAGCTTGTTAGTCCAGGTCCTTTATTCCAATCCAAGAATATTAAAAATGATTATCTCATATTTGCCCTCATGCCTTTGCATGTAAATGAGGGGACTAGCTTCCCTCTTTCTGCTGTATCCTGGTGTAGACATTGACAGGGCTGCTTAGAAGATGAATGATCCGCTGGTGGAGGTGGGGAAAAAAAAAATCCCATTAAGAGCTGGTGGAGGGATGAAGTGATGCGTCATTGAGAAAACATTGTGATCCATTCCGCTCTCGCTCCCCCTCCCCGGGCTGTGATTTTCTGACAGCGTGGGCATCACCTGCACGGGTGGAACGAGACGCAGAGACCTGATGCGTGCTTCACGTTGTAAACTGAGGTCGCCCGAAGAATACGCGTATGCCAATATTTGTCTGAAGCGTCGTCTTTGAGAGATTTGTCGGCACAAGCTGTTAGCAGTGCAGCACTTCCTATGTTTTTGTTTTTCCCAGGGACTGTTTGGTTTGAGCTCGTTGGAACACCTTCAGTCCTGCATCCAGCCCTCCTCTTGATATCTGGGCTCGGAGCCAGCCGGGCCTGCCTCAGGGTGGGTAGTAGGTGATTTGCCATTCTTTATCCGTCGAGACTACCTTGATTCTGGCCATGGTGGGCACAACACGATTAGCCTTCCTCCCCTTTACCCTCCCCCACCCCACCCCTAGCAAGCTCATGCACACACCAGTGGCAGCGAGGACATGACTGCAAGAAACCACCGGCGACATCGGTTGGTTGTGACAGTGTTAAGTATTCAAGGGATGGTGCGTTAGAACAAGTGTGTGCGATGTGCTGTGTGTGTGTGTGTGTGTGAGTGATGTGGTGTGTGATTGTGGAACTGACGGTGAGAGTAGGGGCAGCCCGGTGCCAGAGGAGCCAGTGGGTGGGAATGCCTTCTGTTACTTTTTACTTCCAGGTCACCTATTATCACACGGGAGAGGCAAGAGACTGACAGTGTGTGTGTGTGTGTGTGTGTGTGTGTTTAAAATAAAGTACTCCTGTCATATCCATATGATTGACTCCAAATCTGAAGTAAAAAAAAAAAAGAAAAGCAAAGAATTCCGAAAGAGGTCGAAGCAACTACCTGTTCTGTGCACCCTTTTGTTTGCAGCATCCTAAAACTATTGAAGCTATTAAATAAGAGATATCTAAAAATTTTGTTTGTTTCCAAAGGCCTAAAATAAAATAAAATAAAATAAAATAAAAAGCCTATCACAGGTTGGAACAAAGGGTTGATGCATTCAACAGCTCATCAACCCAAGTATCTGGGAGAAAATTCAATTTCTGAAGAGTTATAATTATTTGAATCTGATTACCTATTTATTGTGATTTAATAAAGGGTCATAACGCAACTAATGGTTTCTTTAAAAGGGTTCAAAATAAGTTAAATGCATCGTGGAATAAAAGTGGAACACGGTTGAATTCTCCTGGAAAAAACATGCTAACCTCAGATGTGGTGCAGCTTTTGGGTTTTCAATTTGGTTTTGTTTTGAAGGAAAGGACAATAATCCACAAACTAAAACAATAGTTGATTTAAAAATGCTAATATAAATGTCTGTGTTAAAAAAAAAAAAAGAAATTGCATGCTGGAGCCATATATATTTAGAGGACATTGTGGGAAACACCCCTGAGCATCCTTTGTTTCAAGGACAATTTAGCCTCTGAACACATCTCACTGTCCATTCAGCTCTTGAAGAATGGGGACGACCTACATGTAAACATGAATTCTCAGATCAGTGCTGTGAGAGAGCGGAGATGGGGTGAAATGAGATTGAGTGAGCTTTTTTACTGGCAAAACAACAACAACAACAACAACGACATAAAAAAAAACCCCACAAGGTGCCATGATCTTCAAGTGTCTCTGTGTTCGTGAAGGGCCTTCTAGTTTTCTCACTGAGTACAATGTATGCCCCGGGGGAAGAAAGCCGCTCTTACAGAATTATCCAAGGAAGGAGTATTATGTAACCAGTCGTATAATGTCAATGAAAAACCGGGGTCCTTATAAAAGAACGTAAATAGCATGCATTGAAAAAAAATAAGACGGCGTAAAATACAGAGAGCTAAGTAAAAATAGATAGGTATTGCACATATTGCATTCGACTAATTCACATTACATTTAAAATATGTTCCTTTACACTTGGAGGTTGCAGGAATGAAACTTCCTGTCGTGCTAATTGTATTTTTTCCCCCCTCTTCTTTCCTCTCTATTTAAACCGAATGTGCAAAACAACGCGGGAGCGACTCTCGTCCCCGTCAAAATGCCGACCTCTTTTCCATGAATTATTTCTCATTGCGGTTCACTCCCACGGCCACTGGAGCGTCTGACCCGCCGGGAGCGAGCCCGTGGTGTCGGGAGCGCGCGGCGAGCATGCCTCATCCGTTGCCCGCTCCTCCAGCAGCGTCGGAGGGAGGACGGCGGCGACGACGGCGGTGGCGACGAAGACGACGACGACGACGAAGAAGAATTTCGCCTTTCACGTGAACACCAAATTTCGCGGTCATTTCGCCCCACGCGCTGCCACGCGGCTCCGCTTTCTTGTGCTCGAGGAACACTTTTTGCTCCCCACCTCTTTCACTCTTCGACGACATTTTGTTTTATGTTGTCTATCCCCTCCCCGCCCCCCAACACACACACCCACCCACCCGCACGCACACGCCAATTAGTGTGAAAGGGGGCAATAAGACGGGGAGGAGTACAGATGCGGCGGCTTGGTTTTTCCGCGGTCCGCTCGTGTGACTCGACGCTCCCGGCTGTTCGGGTTTTTGGGGAACGTAAGCGGCCACTTGTGATGAAGTGTTTCTGCGATTGAGCGGGGGAGCGTTGACATCTCACCTCAGCTGGAACAAGGCGGCGTTAAGGAGCGCTGCCACCGAAGGTAAGAGCGAGACTCGGGCGGCCGCTTGTCATCATCATGTCACAAACTGGCGACCAGCTCGTTTTTGACAGGAGGTAAGAATAAGGAGAAGGAGCTCCGAACAGGTGGCGCCCTTCGAGCACATGCAGTCCAGCTGAAGAGAGACTGAGGCGGGGAAAGTGCAAAATGTTGGATGTCGGAACCAAACATTTGCGTACACGCATCGTGTCACCGGGACAATTCAAGATAAGCCTCTGAGTAGGCAGCACACATCTGGATTCTGTTGTTCACTTCGGTAAGGTTTTGCATTTTTGCATCGGATCTCAAATGATCCAAATTGAAAAATAATAAAAATAAATGTTAGTTTACAAAGTATCTCCTTGAAATAGAAAAGTAACGGAGAGTGACATACATTGGCTATATGGTTGCGGCACAATGATTAATATTACATTTCCTGCAGTCCTATCCCCATTCAACAGAGGAGGGGCATTCTGACATATGACCTCAATATTGTATGGCACCTTTACAACGTCACTTTCATCCTTTTATTGTCACTTCCCCTTTATTATACATCAGCTCATCCTCGTTTTCGTAGCTCTAGTAACGATGTTGCCATATGGTGAAAGAGAGATGCAACCTATAAACTGATTAATTGTATTTACCTTCCAAACACAACCAAATACAGGCGACAGTGGGAGTGAAGATCTCACAGGACACAAGCAAGTGATGAATGCAAGTGTATTACTTGGGCGCGCTTTTGTTTTAATGGTGTTATTGCATGTGTCAGACATTTATTAAGATATCTTGTAAACTCAGCGAGCACATTTGATTTATCAGCCTGCCAGTTAAAATGCTTACACAAAAAAACCCTCATCGCCCGTTATTATTTTAAATGCTGTTTCTGAGCTGTCACTCAGACCTGCAGTTTTTACAAACTCTGTTTCGCCCTTCTCTGCAAAAATGGTAAGAATTGCCTCCTGTAGTGTTGGAAATACCACTTTTTTTTTTAATGAGTAAATATTCTGACAGGCTAAGCAAAAAGAAAACCACCTTTCTAAATATCTCTTAATCGCTGGTTAGTAAATGTCCTCTCTTAATATTCTGTCACACAATTAACACATCATAGAAATCGCACGCACGCACACACACACACTGCTTGCATTTCGTTGTTAAATAACCTTTATCGCAAGTGAGTGGTGGGTGCGTCATCTTCAAATGTATCTGGTATAAGATGAATTCTGCCTGATGAGAGTTTGGAATGAAAGTGTTTCGCGCAGCTTTACTTCAAGATGACGCCAAGGCTGTGATGCTTGCGGCGCTGCTGGACGAAATGAGCGGTAACTTATTGTTACAGTTTGAAAAATCACGTGAGAAATAAACATCACGGTGGATTCTATACAACCACAGGGTCAGGATGTGTCCACGCTGGTTCATGATCAGCGCTGCGGCCTGGATGTAACAGTTGCTGCTACACCACAAAGCCTCCCAACATATCTCGGCGTTTTCACGGGGCATGTGTGACATTTTGTTTGTCACACATTTGCCTCTGTCATTTTGTGACCACATTAGCCCGTCTTCACACTCGTCTATTTTCTACTCACACTGAACACGCAGATCACTGGGGCCCGTCATCACATGGTAATGAGCCATCAGTGAGGAGAGTATTAGTGGAGATTATAGTAATTTGGGGATGTTTCAGTGACTGTTACTGTCGGTTTGAATAATGGATATTTGAAAAGAAATATTATCACGTGTACATAATTTACCTCAACAGTCCGTCGGGTTTCTGAGACAAACTCTAAACCCTCTGCCATATGGTGCCCAGTGATGTAGCGACGGCCATAGCTGGAGGTGGCTTGACAAACACAGGAAGAGAGCCTCTAGGGTTACGATTGTCATGGAAAATTCAACCACTTACTTATGTTGCCTGGCTAACAAAAAAAGTACACAGTATGGGCCTGAGGGATACCTAACAGCATGTTGGGTTCTAGCTTGTGACCTTTTAATAACATTTGTGCAGATTCTGTTATCTTAAGTATATTCTGCCGCTTTGTGAGAAAAACAATCACGTGCATAGCGCCATTGATGGGACCTAAGGTAGATATGATGTTCTGGTTTTGTGAGCCCCACGTTGTGTTAGAAAATAAGGCCAAGCCTAGTTGTAGTTATGTTTAAATGCAGCACAGGCCTTTTGCAATGATAAAGACCATCCTGTCCTATTTAGCTGCTGTATAGGTATGAGAGGATTACCACTGGAAGCGTGTGTCTGGTGAGGATGTCTTGATTAAACACCAGAGCAGACCCTATTTTACTGCTGTGAAAGCCAATTAGCACCGCAGTGTTTGATTTTCAATTTGTGGTTTCAGCTCCTGCCGTGGCAAAAGCATGTCAGAGAACAATAATCCTATTATTATTTAGTAATTATGTAATCAGCTATGTAATCTGATTTTTCTTGATATATTAAGTTGCACTGCTCGTGTGTGATTCATTCAGGCATGGCAGTCTTGAGACAAATGTGCCTGGAAGAGGCTCTGACACCATTTGCTAATCACGCAGATTCATCAATGATTGATGGATGCTTTCATTGACTTTTTTCAAACTGTTGTAGTATTGTGAGCTCAATAAGACCAGTGACACCATTAAATCAGTTCTAAAATCCTGAATTACAAAATGACCATGGCTATATTCACTTACTTTATTCTGAATGGAAAATATATGAAGTGCTCAATGGAAGATGCGTTCCAAAAACGTAACCAAAGAAATCCAAACAGATTTCATTACTTAAAGCGACCATGACACATTTTATATACCATTCAGTATGTAGGGTGAGTTTACTAAATATTGAATTGTTTTGACATGCAATTTCTCTTTTTTCTTTGCCTGTAAACGGAAACATTTTGTTAACAAAACAAATAGGGAGACCAATTATATTACACCTAAACCATTTTGGGGTCCCAGGGTGATTATGTGCGTGGCATGTGATTTATTGTTTCCACCGGCAAAGACGTTTGTGGCACATTGATCTGAGAGATCTCCTTTCATTGGATTGTTTGTCAATTGATGTAGAGAGGAAGCTGCTGCTTCCAGAAAAAAAAAAAAGAGTCTTATCTTACCTACCGTGACTGGAAGGTCCAATGGCAAGGTCACAATAGCTGGTTATTTTTTGATGACTGCTGCTGATATTCTCTCGCTGCAGTTCAAAGACTTCAGTGGAGCGTAGCTGACACAGGAGCTCGAATCCCTGTTTCTTTACTTGGAAAACATGCTGCCAACTCACTGGCTACCCTGCTGTGCATTCGCAAAAATGCTGCGATTGAGTGAAAGAGGCTTTAGAACACAATATGCTGTTGTTCCAGGCCTTGAAAACAGTCCCTGCACACATGCTAATTTTGCGCTCTGGCACGATACGCTGTGAAACTGACAATTTGCAATGATAGAAAATAAACAGTATTACTATCAATTTATCCACAAAGGAAAGTGAATGAGCGAAAATACACTTTTTGATTTGACACTGCGTGATTAATATAATTCACACCAATTATTTAAAATATTGGTTGCTTGACATGTGACGTAGATGTGATTCTATTGTAAAGTTACGTAGCCTGTTCTATACTTGGCCCGTGTGTTACGGCTAGTAAAGCTCCATGTGCATATGAATACGGTATTGCAACATCAATTTCGTGGCACAAGGTTGCATATATGACCAATCCTGAAAAATAATGGCCAACATGAACCATGTAAGAAAGAAATGAGAAAGAATTGAGTTGCTCTGTTAGCTAAATATTTGCCCAGCTTCACACTTTCCACATTTTTAATAAAATCACTCAGCCAGTATATTTGAAGAGACTGATGCTCAATGTGAGTGAGATTGTGCAGTTGTTAGCAGAGCCGTTAAATCAGACAATCATCAGGATAGCTGAGTAAGATGGTGCTATTAGGACTTCGTCTGGGACCATTTTTTGGTTTGGTTTTAACTGCAGAGTTGGCATTTCTGGAGGGGTCAAAGATAAAATCCTCATGGGTATTTAAGCAGCTCAAGGTTAATCACTCACCCTGTCACAGGAATCTCTTCTGCAGGATACGGGTCTTCACCTGGTCATAGTAGCCATTTGTCAAGCAAGCAAGGAAGGAGCAACCTCTTGGACTCACAGTGATAACTAGATAATGAGTGCTCGCTCTCAAAGAGGAAGATGGATTGTGTTTTTGCCTCCGAGTGACGTTACAGTCCATCCTCGCAAAGGATGTTTTGTCTGATGCAAACTGTAAAACCTGGAAGAGGCTGTAGAAAAATATCCAATAAAATCTATCATTATTAGTAGTAGTAGTATCAGTAGTATTAGAAGTAGTTGTAGTGAAAACAGCCCATGTTAGGCCAGGCTCCTCTGGGCAGCGCTGAAAACAATGTTCGTAATTCCAGTTCCACAGACGGCCGAAGATAATGGAAGATAAATAAAAGGAAAAGCCACCATACAAGACCATACCAATAAAAGCCAATTTCATTTTTGAAATAATTTTGTGCTGTTGTCATTAACTCATTAACCATGGCCTGCCTGCCAACAGCAGAACCTCATTCAGAAATCACCATTTCCACTGTGTACGTGCAGGTGTCAGATGCAGACGGGATTTGAGGAAAACAAACTGCCTCATTTGTATTTTTTTGCGCGCTCATGCAGTCTTGATTTGAAAACTTGTCATCAGTCCCCGTTTCTGTCGCATATTATTCTTCCAGCAAAAAGCACATTTCCAGTTGAGTGTCATAGCTGCACAAGCGTGTCGCTGAGTGTAACGTGCTGCCTATTGCTCAAGCAAGTTTAAACAGAACAGGATCGTGCTTAGCCACAGCAGTGGTATTTACTGTTTCATTTGGTTCTTTGATTGGTGTCATTTTGATTTGGCACGTCAGTTTCATGTGACGAAGTCGCTCAGCTGCATACATGGCAATATTGACGGATTTTTTTGGTCGCCACACATGCATCGTTTGACCTCATGCGTGATTTGCAAATCATTACTTGACGACATCAGAGGACGGATGAACGGCGAGTGGTTTTATAAAGGCCAGTCAGAACACAAAGACAAAGCCAAACCGTGTAATTTATTAAGAAATTCTCTCTCTCTTATCTCTCTCTGTCCTTTCTCACTCGCTCTGCCTGTCTGTCTTTCTCCCCCTGTTCTTTGTTATATTTATTTCAAGTGTTTTCTGGGGCTGTGTCAAGGCTTCATCAGTTGACCTCATGCCAAATCTACTGCTGTGCCTCGTCGTGAGGCTGAGGATCTCACCTCCCGTAACTCAATTTAATTACTCGAAGACGCGATCGGCGGCCGTGGAATTGCGGCAGTCGACAAACTGAGACGGCTTCAGCCTGACTCGTGATGTTGCCGGCTGTGGAATCAACTGCTGCACTTGAGCCTCGGCAGGTTCCAGCTCTCCAGTATGACTGTCTTTGCCTTGAGCAAGCAGAAAGAGTCAAGGATGGGCTTTGCTCAATTCTGGTGAATGCACTGACGGGCCAAAGATACATTATCATTATGAATATTATTATTACAGTATGCGATAACGCTTGTAAAGTAAATTTGGATATATTATTGGATCCTTATGTTTACTGCATTTAATTAATGTTAATGTGTAACTTTGAAGATCAGACGGCAGTCTGTGAGATTTCATGATTCTTGTACTTTTTTCTGTTTTTTGTCCATTCTTTCACAATGGAAGAAGAAAATAAATGACTACCAGTGACGCCTCTAATGCTGCACAGGGCCTTTCACTTCCTTAGCAGCTTCCAAAGTTCAGTATTCGTGATTTTCTTTTTTTTAAAGTGCAGAGCACCATCCTCCTGCTGCTGACTTGGCTATAAAAGCAAAGCACCTGACAGAGGTTAAGCCGAGTGAAATGGTATTTTAAACTGAGTGGCTGTAAGCTCAGGAGTGTCCTTTCAATATTGATAAAGGTGGTGACGGTTTTACTCTCTACAAGCAGCACACTGGCCGACATCGCTGCAGTGAGTTAGCCTTGAAAATACTGCAATACTAGGACTGTGTGTTACTGCTGTTCTGATGTCACTCAGATGTTTGTCATACATTTAGGCCTTGGATTAAGCAGATCATTTTGTCTTTATGTCTTTCGCCAAAATCTGCTGGGACACTCTTTTCCCCTCCCCACGTTCGTCAAATCAGTATTATTTTTTCATAAGGGGATCCCTTTTATAAACACTGCACCATGGTGCTCTTTACCAGGTGGAGACTTAAAATAATGGCAACAAATTTGTTTTGCCGCTTAATGTGCAATTTCCAATGGGCAATATCTATCCACTAACGTGCTGGGCAAGTGTTAATTTAGCCTAAAATGTCAAGCCTGGCAACTAGAAAGGAAAGTGAAAATAAAGAGGAAGAATAAAATGATAAATTACAAAATAACAACTAGCAATTGGCTTCCACACAGAATTTTTTCATGGCGTTTTACACCTTTATTGGAGCGTCGTAAGATCCAAGTATTTTGCTGCAATCACACTTTCATTTATTGAGAGCATAAATAAACAAGCGAGTACAGCCAAATAGTGCTGCCCAGTCATTTTACTTCAGTAATAAATTCATTTATTTAATAAAAGAAGCTACTTACTACAGTTTACTATATATTTACCTCTGTACAGAGTGCAGTTTTCTCTGTCTGTGTGTGTCACTGTGTCACCGTGTGTGATTGATACCAATCACTTGCGCCTTACTGTGCTAGCCGTGCTATGTTTTCGGGAGAGAGAGATCCACATTCCAATGATAAAGTAGCCAAAATTGCATTTGAACAACTTTGCGTAAGCTTTCGTTGCTTTGTCGTACAGTTGTGTAGCTGACGACGGGCACTGCACTATCGCTGTGGCTGTACATCTTCCTACCATACAGCACATCAAAATTAGCACGTAGCTTTCTCGACCAGTTGTGCTTACACGCTTCCTATTGGTGCTTCTTTAAGCTTTAAATCAACTCAGAATTCTTTGAAAATCCATCCGAGCTTTAAAGTGTGTGATATGTGAAGATTTTGAGGAGAAACGGCGACATCAAGTGGTTACATTTTAGATTGCAGCGCTCTTTCGCTCACCCTCCCTCTCTCTCGAGCTAGCCGGTGAACTACGGTGGCCTGTGCACACAAACCTGGATAGCTCGTCCACCTCCTTCTTCATTGGTTTATTTGAAGACGCAAGCGTTCACCCGAAATACGAAGCGCGCTGTCAGGCAGCTGGATCGTCCACACCGTGACTTCTGTGACCCTTTTTGCTCTATGTATATTTTTATCGACACCTTTTCAAGTTTGACCAATATAAAAATCATAAATCAGGCCAAATATTACACATTGAACCTTTTAAGTCAACTCAAAAGGCAGAATCAAATGAAATGAATCAGAATAACTTCCTTTTTCTTTTCTCTTTCTGCCTCAGGTTCTTAAGGACGCCGGCTCGTCTCTTCTGTCCTTAAGCCTCACCGAAGTCCCACTGGGTCACACCTCCGCCATGCACTTTCCCCGCAGTACACGTCCCATGGAGAGTGCGCGCCCACTCCGATAGGATGCCGCCCTCCCCCAGTGCCCTGAAACCCCTCCTGCCCGCCGCCGCCACCACCTTCTCCTCCTCCTCCTCCTCCTCCTCCTCGCCGCCCTCGTGTGCTCCCGCTCTCTCAAACAGGCTCCGCCCCGCCACCCCGCCCCAACATGGTGGATGAAATCATCACCATGAAGGATGACATCATCAACGCCAACACGCTGCCGTGGCTGGTCTGCTCGGGCGTGTCCATCCTGGCCAACACGTGGAGCATCCTCAGCGTCAGCGCCAAGCAGAAGAAGTGGAAGCCGCTGGAGTTCCTCATCTGCACGCTGGCCGGCACGCACATCCTCAACATGGCCATCCCCGTCACCATGTACTGCGTCATCACGCTGCGGCGCCAGCACTCCAACTACGAGTGGAACGAGGGCCTCTGCAAAGTGTTTGTCTCCACCTTCTACACGCTCACGCTGGTCACCTGCTTCTCGGTCACCTCGCTCTCGTACCACCGCATGTGGATGGTGCGCTGGCCTGTGAACTACAGGTGAGGCCGCGGCGCCGAGTCGGGTCCGATGATGTTTGAATGCATGTTGGCAGATCGTAGAGAGAAGAAGTGCGAGGCCATGACCAATCAGCAACTCAGTTGAATATTATAGTCACATCTTCACCCATCGATACTGAGCATTGTGTTTGTGTGTGTTTGTGTGTGTGTGTGTGTGTGTGTGAAATTCATTTATTAGAAGTAAAATATGACCCTTGTTCCTTCATAATGCTGCGTTGAATCTCTTTTACAACATCCTCATAGGTTTCTCTTTGTGTGTACACAAGCTGAGGCCAGAGTACTACCATTAGATAATAGAGCATCACGTACACATGTCCAGTATATGATGCATTTATGCCTTGTGCAGGATTTATGGTGCAAATCGTCGGTCACAATCTACTGTTGCAACCGAAGTCAAATCCTCCAGGTGTCCAGACGACGCAGCAGTTGAATCTGACTGTAAAGAGTGATGATGCCATTTTAACTTTTTTTTTTGATTTATTTTTTTATCCACCAAAACACCCACGGTAGGCTCCTGGCCTGGGGCACATTCATTAGAGCACACTCAAAATTAGCAAAACGCAAAACACGCAACACAGCTGCATATGTTCACATGCTCACAGGAGAGACTGTGCGTAAGCCGCGGCAGAGCGAGTGGGAGATATTCAGCCAGCTTCAAACACTGCAGTAGATAAGAAATGTCGCTGGAATTCACCACTGGAGGAGAGCTCGCTGGTTCACGTTGTCGCAGATGTCACGAGCGTTCACGCAAACGCACTCCAGGCCATCAGGCTGAAATGGATATTATGACCAAAACAACTGCAACTGCGGCTTTTTTTTTAGGAGAACTAATATAACTACAGTGTTTGTAGAGCATATTTTGTTTATTTGCTGTGCTTATTAGCGTATCCCTGTACTCAATATACCAACCTCTCTTACAGTGCATGTCCCAATCTGAGAGCCGTCCCACTGTTCAGACTCTTGGAGATCAGACTCTCAGAGAGTCTCTGTGCGTCAGGTTGTCTAACGTGCCAACACGTGCCGGTTGCAGTTATTTGGGCTAATGCGCCGTCGAAACTCCACGCTCAGCAAAACCAGCCAACTGGAGCGTCCAGCTTCATGTGACTCCTCTCAACAAGTGATATTGCCATGTAACACTGAATAATGAAGAGCAGACTTGCCTCATGGTGACAGTCAGCAGCTTACTGCAGCAGCACTGCATGTTTGCCCTGTTGTTCTCCCAGGCGTCTGCTGCTCACACACTGTCAGATGTTCTGAGCAGCGTTGCTGCTTCTGTCTGTGAGGTTGTGGATGGGTGGGAGCTGCTTATATATAGACTGCTGCTGTTATATATGTTGTATATTTTGTATATTAAGACACACACACATATAGAAATAGATGTCTGTGTGTGTGAGTGTGTATATACATGTATGTATATATGTATGTATGTATGTATGTGTACACATATATATAAATATATATATATATTCATATGTGTGTGTATATGTATATGTATGTATATTTATATGTGCATACATTATATATATGTGTAAGTGTATATGTGTGTGTGTATTTTGCAACAAAACCAATGAGTTGTGTTCATTTCAAAAGTTTCCTCCTCTCTAATTATTCTTTACACGCTACCTCCTGTTACAGCTACTCAGGTGTGCAGAATACACTTTTTCCGAGTGCGTCTGGTAGTCACAGACTCTCCAACTCTCTGCCATTTTTGTCCGTCCCTACTACAAAAGGATGACGGAAATTCTACTCGCTTTGAAGCACAGCCAGCAGTTGGATGTGTTCATTTTTACAGATAAGCGGACATCGAAATAGGATTTGCATACTTCCTTTCCAATCTTTGAAATTATTATCGCGCGGCTGAGAGATATCAGGCTCCGCACCAATGCTCGCCTGTTCTCTCGTTCATCGTTTCTAACGCTGACTTTGCCCTCCTCTTCCATCTGCAAGTCACTTTTAACAGCGACGTGGCGGAGTGAAAGCTTGGGCGAGGCACCATGTAATTGCCGTTCATCTTTCATTTGAATCACTCCACGATCGTCCTGCTGAGGTGCCGCGACTGCCTTGTCTCTGACATTAATACACACCGAAGGCCTAAATTATGAATTCCAACCTTGTACTTCGGCAGCTGTTCCCATCACCCTGCGCCCGTTATCTCTTGGGACCTTTTTCTCGTGCAGAGCTGTATTTGTCGTAATAGATTCAAGCAGCTGGTGACGTAACCTCCCCATGATTTGTACCCCAGGCAAATTCAAGATAGACTAGCATAATTACACACAGTGGCAACGAGACCCACTTCCACAAAGCCATATTGCAAAGAGAGAGGCTACTTCCGCGCAGCACTTCTTCCTTACTTGTTATTCACGCTCGGACTGCTGCAAGGGTTAATATAAGGGCAATGTCAAATAACGCTAATACCCAGATAAATGGGACGGTGCAGTTAAAGACTATTCAAAAGCCATTTGTTAAACCATATCATCCTATTTAGCAAGCGAAAATGGATTCATTTCTATGCATAGTTTGTCGCTGAGCCCTAGTGTCAATTGCTTGCGTGCATATGTTTTGCATGAAGTCACCAGCGACTGTTTCCTGAGATGAAGGTGGGCTTCGAGATCCTTGCAAAGTGCCGCAGGGCCGGAGGAGGGAAACACATCCAGCAAATTGCTCAACTGTAACAATTACTTGAGGGTGAGAAGAAATAGAAACGCCTTCACCCTGAAATAGACCTAGATGACAAATAGACCAGGGAATGTAAAAAGCAATCTTTCACCATCAGCAAAGCATTGATTTTCCTGCCTTCAGCTCCACTTCATGACTGTGTACGACTGTGCAACTCAAGATGCAGATCTGTCTCTTTGTTGTCAAATTTACAGGATTTCTCCAATGACCTTCGCAGTCAGACAGATTTATTTACTGTCAGTGTACTCATAAAAAAATACACACGTTTCTAAGAACCGTGCTAAATGGCTTTTTCCACTCAACTGTCTGTGTTGAACCCCATCAAGCACCAAGATGCTACACTTGAAAGCATGACAGCAGGTTGAGTTAACCTTGTGCTGAAAATTCCTGTGGTCTCCTCTCCAGGTTGAGTAATACGAAGAAGCAGGCAGTGCACACGGTGATGGGCATCTGGATGGTCTCCTTCATCCTGTCCACGCTGCCAGCTGTGGGCTGGCACGACACCATCGACCGCTTCTACACCTCCGACTGCCGCTTCATCGTGACCGAGATCGGCCTGGGTTTCGGCGTTTGCTTCCTCCTGCTGATCGGCGGCAGCGTGGCCATGGGCGTCATCTGCATCGGCATCGCTCTTTTCCAGACCTTCTCCATCCAGGCTGGCCACAAAGCCGATAAGAACAAGTTTAACGTGCCCACCATCGTGGTGGAGGATGCCCAGGGGAAGCGCCGGTCGTCCATTGATGGATCGGAGCCTCTGAAGACTTCACTGCAGATCACCTACCTGATCAGTGGTATCGTCTTCATTTACGACTTTCTGACCGGCTTCCCCATTCTGGTGAGTTTGAGATTCTATACAAGATTGCATGTGTTGAGGATGAAGCTGTGGATCTAGTGTCAAGTCCTATGTTCACTGTCATAAGATCAGCCTCTGTCCTGTACATGGGATTGGAGCTTATCCAGTGTAGTTCCATAAATGGCCATTTATGTTTCTGTTCATCTGAAGTTTTGAATTCCCCTAATGTAATAGCACCAAATGCAAGTTTTCTGGTATAACCACAACGAGGATGTGTGTGGTTAACAGAGGCTTCAATCCACCAGGGGCCCAGATCTGAATCTGAGAATGCTTGACCCCAAATTGAAATTCAGTCAATAAATCGAAAGAAAGCTGCAACAGAAGGAACAGTTGCGGAAGCAGCAGGAAGTGGATATGGATATGGCAGATATGGAAGGATCACTCTGGGAATTTGAGCTGCTTGCTGTAAATATATACTGATGAGAGCAAACGTGAAATATGTGGGATATTTTGGGAGTATTTCAATTTAAGAGAACATAATCAATAAGTAATGAAAGAAAGCAGGGACAAGATTTTAAACTTGAGTGAATATAAATGGTATAAAAAGGTAAATGGTTTCTTCCACTGTTTCATCCACTGTATTGGATTGTGTTCATCTCAGTGAACACAGGGATAGAACTTGCTGTTGATGTGAAAATACCCTTCACATCACCAGCACTGTTTTGTTTTTTGTTTTTTACAATTACTATTTTCCTTCTGCCCCCTGTGGAAACAGATCCTTGCAAGTGCAGCAAGTGAAGGGCTGAGCTCTTTTACTGTGCTGTCATTTGATTTGCAAATCCCGCCCTCAGGTGCTCATTCATTTTTAAACAAGTCAATTCCTTTGCTTTCCATTCAGCCTCAAGAGGCTCAAAAACGCTCAACGCATCTAATTTGTGATTTGTCCAAAGCAGACATCCTGTCGTGTTGAAAACAAGTCACATACAGCAACAACCGCATTAAGGACAACTGTTTCTATGGCTAATTTTAAAGCCTGCTCTCCTAAATTTGAAGTGTTTTTTTTTTAATTGCTAATGTTTTCTAAACGGGTTCTCAGTGTTTTGTTTCATCGATCGTCGTGCAGTGTTTAGAATTGCATTATATATAATGCATTGTTTTCAAACACTTCTGTTTAATGCTCAGAAGGAGACAGAAATTACTCACTTACAGTTCTGAGGAACAAACAGAAACAATGAACGTGTTGCATTGTCACTGAGGCAGATCTGAGTTGGGACCAAACGAGAATTTGAATACAGGTTAAGAGACTGAATGAAAACCATTATTAAATATGCTCTTGCAAGAGAACAATTATGCAATTCTGATGAGCTCACAGGTCTTTAGGCACCACAGCTGCTGTTTGTTGTTCAAAGAGTCGGGACACTGGGAAAGGCTTTTCATGAATGAGTGATTAGTAGCATGAGTTGAGCAAGAATGGGAGGAAGGCCACAGTGTTTCTGGTCTGGTCTGATGTTTGCTTTGGTGTGTGTGTGTGTGCACGAGATATTCAGGATTATGAGTGAAACATCACTCTTGTTCCTTCATTAAGACTGCACTGTATCTCTTCAGCAACACCCTATTAGGTTTCTGTATGCGTTTACACAAGCCGAGGCCAGAGTACTACGGTACTAATGACAGATCATATTTCCAGTGCAGCGGCAGTAACAACACAATGTCTCCCAGGCTTTACTACTGGACATAATGAGCTATTTAAATGCATGAAAAGCAAAGCTGTAACAGAAACAAAACAAATGTGCGGCTTTATATAAACAGGAACGGAGAAGCTGAACTTCTACGGAAATATTAACTTTGCCAAACGGTCCACCAACACTGTTCACCCGGCAAACTGAGTAGTCGGTCGGAGGTAAAGCTTAGCAGCCAACTTTTTGATTTCCTAAGCTTGTTCTCATCCCGTCCAGGTGGTGAGCTTTGCCAGCCTCAAATTTGATCGCTCCTACAACTGGATGGTTTTGTGTGTGCTGTGGTGCTCCATCGCTCAGTCCATTCTGCTGCCAATGTTCCTCTGGGCGTGTGACCGCTATCGGGCCGACATCCGCATGGTGTGGGAGAAGTGCGTCGCCATCATGTCCAATGACGATGTGGACGAGGGTAAGCCACAGCCAGGCCTCTTTCCCCTCCTCTGCCTTTGGATGGTAGTGATTCACGATGTGGGGGAGATTTTAGCGTGAAGGGGAAAATGAGTAGAAAGCAGTTACAAAGTGGAAGTTGAAAAGATAACTCTTTATATTTCAACTCTAATGACGGCTCTTAACTATCTTTAGCCACACAGTTGTGAATAATGAGGATTTATCACTATAACGCTAACCTTCTATATATATATGTATATATATATATATATATATATATATATATATATGTATATATATGTATGTATGTATATATATATATGTGTGTGTGTGTGTGTGTGTGTATATATATATATACATACATATATATATATATATATATATATATATATATATACACACACACACACACACACACACACACACACACACACACACACACACAATGTCTAGGGATAGATGCATTTTGAGACTGCCATCTACTATGTTCAAACTCAAGTCTATCTGTCCCCTTCCACTTTGAACAGACTTGATTTGAGGGTTTGTCAGTTCACATCAAAGATTTTTAGAGACAAGCTTGTAGTTAAATGGCGTTAATTCAATGCAAGGAAAATTAAGATTAGTTTATTTCAGTGATGTCACACATCACATGCAGCAGACACTTTTTTGTGTTTCTGTCTTAAGTCAGGTGGTCGCTGAAGAAAAGCTAGAATTTCCAAAAATCACAGGCTTCTTCTCCTCAGCCTCTTCCACCTGAATTGCCACTGAGATGAGACGGGGAGGAGAGATAATGCACTCCTGATTTGTTGCTCGTGTGGCAGATGCAAATTGATCCTTGACTGTGTAGCACCGATGATTACTGCAGCTTCACATCATTACACACCGATTCCTTAGCATTATGTTCTAAATATTACACTGTGCAATTATCCTCTGTGGCAGGTTTTTTTTTTTTGTCAGATCACTCGAGCTCCCAGTTAAACAAGACACTAAAATAAACAAACCATCTGTGTTCTCCATTTTGACGACAGCTTGTCTTTGATCTGAACTGGCTGATTAAGGAAAGGGTTCTCACATAATCAAATTGTTCATTCACTTTAGTGTTACACTGAAGTTTAAAAATTTATATATCACTCTATTGAATCATTAAATAAACTTTGACATTTAGTTAAATATGCTTTGTTTAGTTTTGACTCTGTGTCTTTTGAACAAAATGATATTATTTCTTTGTAGACTGTTTTGCATGGTACATCTTACTTACATTATACTTTGTTTAAGTTTAAGGTGTGTTTTGACTTGTCCAAAGTTATCATGTGACCTATAACGTGGCCTTTGTGTCAGGAGGTTCCACCAAGTGTCTGTGTTAAATGCTAAGCTCAAAGAATATCTCTGAATTTCTCTGTGTTTTCTATGTACTGTGTGCTCCTTTAAACACTTCACAGTGTCATGCTTACTGATTGCTGAACAAAGGACTTACCTGTCTTGCAAGCCCTTTCTTTTATTTCAGTGCATTTAAACTGGGCAGTCTTTCTTTAGAAGTGTTTGGCCTCAGACAACAACAAAATAAAATGTCTTTGATTTGTTAGAATGACTAAAATTTAAAAATTGAAATTTAAAGCACTTTTCATGTCATTATGATGGTCATATTTTCCTCGAGTCACAAAGGGATGTAAGCTTTGTAGGTTATTTGTAATAGCTCTCTATAAAAAAACAACAACATTTCACGCTTTCTTTTGTTTATTTGTTTGTTTGTTTGTTTTAACTTCATTTTCTTTGTGTGAGATTTGCTCACATACTAGTCAACTAGTAATCTGCGGTACATTTCAAGGCTGAATCAAATCCCTGAGAGACAGACAAACAAAAAAAGGGACGGAAAGCTGTCCAGCACTTGTGTTGGCCATCACAGGAACAAAAATGGACTCCAAGGGGGATAAAAATGAAGCATTTCATCATGGATCCACTGACATGTCATCAAAATTTGGTCTCAGAATTAGGTCACATGATAATCATAGGAGTCTTGGTGAGCTGGGTTCACAACCAGAGCTCCTCAGTTCATTTGAGCTGGTGACAGTATAAGCCTGTCTGTTTTTTCTTTCTATTGGCACTGTTAAATCTCCACCCAATTGGAACCCTTTCTCGTCTGTATCTAACCCCCTCACCCTCAAACCTTGTGACTCCTCCCCTCCCTGATAACAGCTCATTGTCCAGCAGGAGCCATAACACAGGGCAGTCCATATTCTGTGTGATATTAACACTTCCAGTTCTCTGCTTTTTTTCCAGAGGGCTTGCCATGTATAAGTCAACACAGGTGTATGTATAAGGATTGTTTACTGTTTCTGAACAGCTACTTACTTGCATGCCGAGCTGCCTGTGCCAATACATGTAGCTACTTTCATCTTTCATCTCTTTTTTTGCCAATATTGTCCTCCAGATGAGCATTTTTCACCCAGCTGCAATCAGTCTTTGATAAACATGATGCAGTAAAGACATAACACAAAGACACTAGATGGTTATGTGAACACAAAGAGTAGAATGAGAACACTTAATTTTTTTCTGTACAGAAATATAATTATAGATTCTGAACCTGGAACCAATCTGAGGCCATTTACTGCCATAACTATGATTTGTATTAACTATTTTAAAAAAAGTGTTTTTCACCCAAGCCTTGTATTTTTAGCCCATGCGTGAGAAACGGCAACAAATCAGAGAACAATTGAACTTGTCTCTTAACTATTCTTCTGTCTGTCTGTCTGTTTGTGTATGAGATAATTGCTCTCTAATCCTGACGCTCGTGCCTTTCTGCACTTTGCAGAAAACAGCCAAGATGGAGGAATTCATGCTGACTTAATATATGACAGACCATATGACTATAGCTCGGCGCCTGAAATCGTGACGATAGACCGTAATGCCAAGTATGAGTTCTCAACCTTAGAAAGGGGGGTTCTGCAAGGGTATCCATTGAGGGAACAACAGGAAGATAAAATGCAGTATTTGCAGGTATATTTTCTTTGATTTTATGCATTTATTATTTTACTTACTCAACTTCAGTATTTTTTCAATTGACACTACATATATTGCACATGTGCATGGTGAACTAGCCTTGTGGGCTTATACAATACTTTATTTGAATTTAGTTAGATATTTTGTGAAGCTATCCCTTCCAATTAGGCCCTTGTCTTATAATCTTTATTAATGGTTGAATTGAATACATTTAAATATATACTCTGGTTGACAAATGTTTGGTAAATATGACCATCTGCAGTCTCATAACATGTTAATTGTGCTTCATTTGTCCCTTAGTGTGTTCTAGCCATGCAACTGACATTATACTTTATTTATAAGGGGGTAAGAGTGTAGCTATGACGTACATTCTGCATTTCAGAGGAACTGCGGGGTATTAATAAAACATTAGATATATCTGCTCATGTTCTGTCCAAAAGCATTGTCTTCATTTACCCAGCACTCATTCAACAGATGCATAGCAGTGAAACTCTCTTTTTCAACCTGCATCAGTTCCAAAACCTGTTCTAACCTGCAGCCTTCTAGGGCAGATGAACAAAACCCCTTTTTGGTGGGAGTTTTATGGCTGACTACTTGACAAATTTGAATCTGTAATCAGACACTGGCTTAATAATAACTGCATTCCATGGCAAATAAGATATGAAGATAAAAAATACAAAGTTGGCCTAGAAGACTGTGGTGAGGATGTTTAGTCTGAAAGTCAAATGATGCAACTCACATTATATTAATTTTGAGAAAACATTATAATGCTGTGTCATCTTTGTCAAAAACAACTAGACAATTGCTTGAGTTCCCCCCCAAAACTACATGCAACCCAAGCTTTAAAGAATCATATGAAATGTTTGGTTATTTACTAACTCTCATTTCCAAGTTTAAAATTGGACACTTCTGAAGTAGAAGTTTCAAAAAGATCTATTGCCCAACCAACTTGGCTTTTAATGCAACCTTAATACAGAGATGTATACAGTAGCTATCACTTCATGAGACCAAACCATCACTCCACCCATTGTCTTGTGTTCAATACACTTTAATAAAAGTGCAGATACATTTGTTGTTAAGCAGTTTGTATCCCTGTAAATGTGTGAATGTGAAAAAATTCATATAGAGACTTGTTAAATTATTATGTTTTAGACGATGAATCAAAACAAAACGCTTGAGGTTATTTGCAAGCAGTGTGCCTGTTTGAGATAGTCAATGGTACTTGTCAAATGGTCTGATTGCAGAATAAAGCCCCTTTGGTGGCTTTATTGGTTCTGTTGTTTGTCTCTCTCTCTCTCTCTCTCTCTCTCTCTCTCTCTCTCTCTCTCTCTCTCTCTCTCTCTTGCTTCATCCTAGTAAGTCTGTCCTGCATTTAAAGTCATCCTAATGCTTGTGCTGCCCTCTGCCGTCCCATTTAACCCTCCTCTCGACGCTACTGTATCATCTGCTGTCTCATTTCTCTGCATTTACCGAAACCCACCACAGGGGGGCAGACTGACATTAATCTTGTGGCTCTTGACGTCACCCTGACAAACCCTCTCTCTTTTGCATAGTTGTCAGAACAGAATGGAATGTGAGTATAACATGTAGTTTAACATGCAGTTTTAAAAACAAACTAGCAAACAAAAAAGTAATAAGTACTACCCGTTTTCTGGATGCAAAAATTTGGAAAAACTTTTACAAATTCAGCCTAATAATTAAGGTTAAAAAAAAGAAAGAAAAAAAAGTGCTGCAGCATGTTACTAAATTGATATTCAGTGAGTACTAATTGTGCATTGCACAATTGTTGGTGAATGAATCCCACAAAGGTTGATAGACTGAACCATTTGGTCTCTGTGTTGCGCTCAGGTGCCCCCTACAAGAAGATACTCCCACGACGAAACAGACATGTGGACCAGCGACCGGATCCCCTCATATCTGCACCGATGGGGTTCTACCGAGGACATGATAGTGAGTGCCCACTACAGCTCCACCTTGCCGCGCCACGAGAGGCGCAGGAGCAGCCTGGTCTCCTACCACGAGGAGAGCCACCACCACCATCACCCGCACCGCAAGCGCCGGCGCTCTGAGGACAGCATGCACTCCCTCAAGCACCTGCCGCGCGTCGTCTGCGGCAGGGAGTACTACGAGGACGAGCTGCGGTGCTTCAGCCGAGACGAAGTGATCAACTTCATAGACGAGACGCCGCTGCCGAGCCCGAGGAGGAGCCCGCGGCGCTCGTCCACCATATCCCTCATCCCCAACGTGTACGACCAGCACGCGGTGGCTCTCCCGCACTTCCCGCTCACTGACTTTGAGTGCGAGCCGCAGGCACTCAGGCGGCTGTCGGAGCAGAGGAGGAGCAGCAGCAGTCGGGGCTCTTTGCCCGAGGGCTCCCCCAAACAAGACAGAGGTGGAAAGAGGAGCCCCGGGGCGTGCGGGTCGGGCAAGGGCAGCCGAGAACGGCTGTCGGATAGGAGAAGTCAGTGTGAGGGGAGCTTTCCGGGGTGCAGCAAGAAGACTCAGCGGCACTCCAGGCCCAGGACAGGTAGCGGGAACGGGGCCGGTGCTGTTGCTGGTGCCAGTGCTGGAGCTGGAGCGGACTGGCCGCAAAAGAAGCGCCTGAGCAAGGCCGAGCATAAAGGAAGCTCAAACAGTTTCATAAGCACACCCTCGGTATCGTCCTCAGGATATGTGACCCTCCCCGATTCTGCCGCTGGCTCTACGACCCAGTAGCTTCCCATCAAATTGACTTGAATACTGGACTTCTTATGACAACTGGAACTACGGGAGTAGTTGTGATTATAAGAAAGCTACAGCTGAAAAAAATAATGATAATTTTTTTTTTGGTGTTTTATTTTTTACCTGTAGTTTTAATGCGAAATGGGCTCGGAGGCTTGAAGATCACTATTGAGTGGACCTAATTTGTCTGTTTGGCTATTGTTCTGCTTTTTCATTATGACATTCGCTGAGCAAACTTCGTCAGAAGTGGCACAAAAAAAGTTTTTAAATAATGTGAACATTCCCACACTTTGTTTTTGCTATTTCGATGTTTCTTATGAAATGCTCGAAGCATCGGAGGGGTTGTTGTTTGGATGGCATTTTCTTCCTCTTGTTTTGCACTTAAGATTTTGAACTTTCACTGTAAATTGTTTTATCTGTGACAGCTTTGTGTTTTATTGTATTATCACTTTTGCTTTAAAGCAAAGTTTCCTCATAAACTGACCAGTTAACCTTTAGATTAACTAAAGGGCCATATGCTTATTTTATTGATGTACAAACGATGTACAATCTTTCAGTTCAGATCACTTGAAAAAAATTGTGTTATTCCTCAGTAAATGATGTGAGGTTCTGATGTGTGGCAGCAAAGCCATTCATTCTTTATGAAAATGTGAATAAGTTTTTAGTGCCATAGAGACCCATGTACATAAGAAATATTATGGGTGTATGGCTTTTGTGTTTTTACCCTTTTGAGATCTTTTAACATTTCCTCCTGATAGTTAATACTGAAAGACAAATCGAGCACAAAATACTTCTATAACTAGTATCTTTCTTTTTTTTTTACTTTTTACAACAATTCATATCTTATTAGCACCTAAGCTGGAATGCCCGAAAGATGTTAAATCTAAGAAAGAAAATGCACTTTTGATGCTGACAAGCTGTAGCACAACTAAATGAAATAGTTACAGTTGTAGCATTGTATAGTAAAACAAAGAGCCAAATGTCACATGTTGGCAAGTGAGGCAATCTGGTACAAAAAAGTAAAAATTTCTTCAATGTTAAAATATTAGCCAAACGTTGGGCTTTGACCTCCAGGAATGGATTCAAATCAATTCAATCTGTTCCGTAAAAGGAAATATTCTGGCTTCAATAGGTGACGTTGTGTCACCATTCCAGTGGTATTTGCATATTACGATTGAATATATTCATTCCAACCTGTCAGTCATTATTACATTTTACTCTCTATACAAAAATCAAATTTCCTTTTCTTAAGGGGGGAAACTTCCCATCCATCTGTTTAACACCCTTTGCTCCTTCCTAAAATGCCGCACTTTGTTTTGTTTACACTATCAAAACGGTACTTTGTAACATTTCTGACTCATATAAATGTTACAGATTTTCCAATTTTCTTGTTCCAGTAATTAAATTCAACAAAAATGACACAACAAAGTGGGGTTTTAGAGTAGTAGGTCTGATGAACGCATCCATTTCAGTGAGTGCCCGTGATCGATGTCGTTCAAAGAAGCTGACGTCAGCATTTGGAGGCACAAACCATCTTCTTTCAGTATTGCATCGAGGGTGCGAGACAGGTCGGTACCTAGCAGGTAAGTCCTGAATACAAAGGTTTGGTGTTTTCACTGGTAAGATCTTTAATATGGCCCCAATTAAACACAATTTATCATACTTCAAAGGCTCTATACATTAATGAGTTTACATACTTGTGGGGGTCGGGGAAGTCTGAACTTCCTATTCTTAAAAATCCATTAAAGTATAGACGGAAGTCACCTGCGCCGTAGCCACTGCCATCTAACTTCCGGTTGTACATGGGTAAAATTGAGGCAAAGTCTTCAAGATAACAAACCAATCCAGTTGCCTTAACTTAACCCATCTATATTAAGATGAACTGGACGACTGAGAGTCTTCGCAGACATTAACTCCCGGTTCAACTGCACAGTCGTTGAGAGCTCATGCCCGGATAAAAAGCCGTTCAATCATCCCTTTATGTAATTGTTGTGATTAGCATCTTAATTGTATTCTGCTCCTCGGTGTTAAACATATAAATCTGAAAAGGAAAGAGTGGGTCACCCCACAGCTTAATGACAAACTGGAGAGAAAGAAAGTCATACATGTAGTCGCACATTATCTTTTTCCCATCACAAGCTAGCTTCTTTTGCTAGCGTCTTCGGACTTCTCGTCCACTACTCAACATTGAGCTACTAAGACTATATGTTCAGTGATAAATCAGTGACAATAGTCAACTTTTCATCCAATATGGACGGCATAAGAAATTATTAATATTAAAGAACATTATGATACTCGAAATTCCAATAGAAAAACGTACGGGATTGGCATGTTCTCGCTGTTGTAAGGTGATTATTTGAATTGTTTGAATATTTAATTACACAAACGAACAGACCTTGCGAATAGTCGTTACGCAAGGTCTTTCCCTATTGTTACGTTCGTATAACCAATACGCTGTAGGGCATTCACCAGCAGAGTGGCGCAGCGGAAGCGTGCTGGGCCCATAACCCAGAGGTCGATGGATCGAAACCATCCTCTGCTAATATGTCTTTTTTCTTTGTTGTCGTCTTCTTCTTGAGAGAATGTAAGTTTGTTGTTCACGTTTACCAGGAACTCGTAGCACACGTATCACATGATTTGTCGCTACCATTAAAGCTCTTCAATAAATTATTACACATGGTTGTTATTGTAAAAGCGGAGACACAGGTGACTGACTGACTGCCTGATCCCACAAGTGTCCAGTTGCCAGCCTCGGTCGAGTGCTTGGTCACCGAGTTCGCAAACGTTCTGTCGAGATATTTAAATGAATAATAATAATAATAATAATAATAATAATAATAATAATAATAATAATAATAATAACGTAATAATGGGGACACGTTGTACTGGGGAATCTTTACTTTCCTTTACTTTCCCCTCAAAACTTATATTGTTATACGTCCCAATAAGTTCATTAATATGAGCGTGGATGAAGCGTTTTGCGGCGCACTTCACCCACGTCTGCTCTGTTAGGAACGCCTGACTCGCTCCAGTCTCATGCTAATGACGTATTCTCCCCCTCCCTCCGGTTCACACACACGGGACGCGCTGGTATTATGACGGCGAACTAAACTAAGTTACTTGAACAATGCTGAGAGGAGTTAATAGAAATTCTTGTTGTGAAAGTCAGACGGGATTCCATTTCTTATATATAATAGCCTTTCTTTTGTGTTTACTTTGAGCAAGTAAGACCGGTCTCCCCAAGCACAGCTTTCACGACAGTTTTAGGATGAGATATGGTCTGAAAGGCTGATGAGCCCATATAAATTTGTCTCTTGGTGATGTAGCTTTTTAGATATGGAAGAGCCTCTTACTTGCGGGTGCTTTTTAGATCAGGGTGATGCGCAGACACACGCATTCCCGTTCTTTGAGGCAGCAGCCGCAGCGACCGCTTCCCCCACCGTGTGAAAGAGATGCGGGGGCGTTTCCGTGATTCTCCTCGCTGCAAGGTGCCATCCTCTCCACCGCTGCTCCCGAAGAATGGGGATACACTTTATGGCGCTCCTGTCAAAGCCGCGGAAGAAAAAAAAAAGGTTAAATAACAGCCGGGTTTGTTGCTCGCATGTGGCCAACTGAGTTGAAGCCACTTGTGGTTCATCCTGCCTGCACTTCATCACATCATACACATGGGCTTTATATTTATTTGTGTTGGCTCTCTCTCTCTCTCTCTCTCTCTCTCTCTCTCTCTCTCTCTCTCTCTCTCTCTCTCTCTCTCTCTCTTTCTTTTTTGCATATTCTCTGTCTCTCTTTCTCTCTCTCTCTTTTTTTTTTTTAAAGGAATGATTTGGACTTGGTTGCCTCAGGTAAACAGTGTCCCTCTACTAAAGGTCCATGTGGGGGACACACAGCGTGTAATTAGGAGCCTGTAGCAGAAAATTGTCGAGCTGTCCAACATGAATCTGATTTAGCCGCCACTGTTTCGGTACTTATGTGTGAAACCAGATAAGAATGAAAGAATTGTCCCAGTTGTCTGGGTCTCTGCTTTTTCCTTCGCACTCCCTCCACGATGTGTGCGTGTGCGCTCGTCACTTTAACTTTTATTACTATCATTATTATTATTTTTTGTTGTTTTGGAGCGACCTTGGGTTTTATGAAAGGCGCTATAAATTGAAGTTATTATGATTATTATTATTATGGTTCATTTATTTCATTTGCACTTTATGTCACAAAGTAAAAACTTATTAAACTAGCTCGTTCAATACAGTAACGCAATAAATTGCGTTTTTGCAAGTGCAAGTGCAAGGTTCTCTTGAAATACGTCATTATTTGAACTTTAGGGATTAGTTACTCTAAAGTTTAATGCTCTTAGCTCTTAGGAGGGCTGTCTAGTAGAAAAGATTATCATGTAACAGACTGTTCGGTGTTTGGTGCGAGAGGAGGTGTGTCCCTCAGAGCTGCCGTAGGGCGGAAGTAAGAAAAGGAGAAGAAGTGTTACCGCGGTGGCGCGGCAAATGTTCGCTCTGTCCAAAGAAAGTAAAAGGAAGAAACAGGATACTGTTGCACCTGCGATCTCGTCTCCTGTCCCGTTTGTTGCTTCCTTACGCCCACACATTATTAGCGAACCCTGAACGCTCGGCTACAATAGCATAACATGGTAAATGCTGCATGCGAACTTTACTGTGGGGGAATGAAACGCATGGGCGAGGAACCGAGGTTCATCATGACTCCCACTCTTTCAAAGGTCTTCGTCCTACGAAGGTAATTTCTGTCTGATTTTGTCTACCAAATGAGACATTGAGGTATTGTTTTCTTGACTTTTATTATGAAAATAAAACATAAAAACATACATATTTAAAATAATAAAAAAAAATCTATACAGTGCAATCGGTAACATTAAATCATTACATAGAGGTGTGACAAGCTTTAGAATACATCTCCACACACTACCAAGGCCGCCACACGTTTTGGGCCACAGTGTTTGCGGCTTCATTGCCGTGACCGACAGAGTCAAAGTTCTTGTGGCTGGAGTTTTTTGGGTGAAGTCTTTCTGTGCGTTTACACGGGTTCTCTTTCTTCGCACAGGGGGGCTTTTGAATGTTGTTTGACACGAGCGCTTTAGCTTTGGCCGCGTCTCCGTCCTCACAGCCCGTCACCGAGGGAACAAGTCGCTGTGCTCCCTCCGCCGCCTCTGCCCGCTCCGGGTAGCTGTCCGTGGTGCTGAAGGCCTCCTCTTCTCCCCGAGCGCGCCACATTTTGCGGGAGAGCTGCGTCAACATCCAGCGCTCGCTCCCGTTCAAGTTGTCGTCCACCAGCAGGAACTGGTTGACGTTTGACAGGCAACGGCGGAAACCACTCTGGAAATTGGGGACTTCGGACGCGAAGCCGGTGCCTGGAAAAAGCAGAGAGAATGAGGTGAGACACAATTTTGCGCACAGAAATGAAATGGCGCGAGAATATTGTGTTAGGGTTTATTTTTGAAAGATATATTCTGTGACGTTTTCTACTTCTTACAAGTCTGTATCTTCTGGAGGTTTCTTAGATGGTTCACAGTGAGCTCCAGGATGTCGGCCTTTTCCAGTTTGCGCTTTCGAATCTGTGAGAGGAAAACGGTTTATTATTGGAATATAATATGTCGAAACCGATTCTAAGTTTCTGAAACTCTAGTCATGCGCACTCACGCTGGTGCTGTAGTAGCTCTCCAGAAGAGATTTTAACTGGTCCAAACACTTGTTTATACGAGCCCTTCTTTTCTTTTCCATGATTGGCTTGGAGACCTGTGAAAGAAAGTTAGAGGATACGTCAATAATTTGTTCCCGGTCCCCTCCTTATATCCAGTTACTTCACACTACCACACCCACCACGTACTGTATATCCCTACGTACCTTTTTCCCCGCTATGGGTCTGGACTCTTCCGTGCAGTCTGTCGTAGCCACCATTCTGTTCTTGGCTCCCTTAAAGTTAAGCTCCGTCTCTGTCAGGGAGTAGGACTGAGAGGCTGACCCTGTGAGAGGATTTATATAGGCCACAGACACCCACTTAACATCTCAATGCAAACACTCCCGCCTGTCTCTGGCGCTTAAATGAGCAGCATGGACGTCATTTGACAGTCAGGTCCAGTCTGAGACTCTGACTTTGATAGGTGAATTGTTTACGCTGAAAAGTGTTGCAAGCGGCATTGCTGCTGCGTTTCTGTTACTAAACAAGTGCAACTAATAGACTGAGAATTCTCAGCCCTTAAATTATTATTATTTTTTTTACGTTCGTTGTTTCTCATCCATATTTCCCATTGCACATTATGAATGTGGTAAACTGTCTGATATGGGGCTGGGAAGGTTGAGTTTACGGACGCAACGCGCATTTTTGCCAATGAGAAAGCAACGCGTGTGGCACCAAAACGCCACGATGGAAACCGTAAAACACGCTGTGTGATCTTTATAGTCGTGCTTGGGGTGGTTTGGCCACCACTGACTCCTGCATTCAGCCTTTTATATCGAATTTTCACGCCACCAGGACGGAGGCAACACCGTGGTAATTCTCGACGTGTTCCCACAACGATTTGATTTTCTGGTGGCCTTCCAAGCGGCGTCACACCTGCACCGCCGAGTTTCTTTCTTTTTGGATGAAAGGGTACAGCAACTATTACGCATACACTCGTCCATCTCATAAAACGTAACGAAAGGGAACACGGATTTTTGGACAGGAATGCTTAGACGTAAGGATTTTAGGCTATTGTGCGCCTTCGACTTTTTTTTTTGTCCTCATACCAGGCAAGTTGAGGCACCGAGGAGAATCGCGGGCCGCCCCTTGTCCCGTCTCCCTCGCCTCTCGATTTTCCACACTGCGACCTGAAAGGGTGCGAACTCTTGGGAAAGTCATACGAGCTTGAACAATGTGTTGACAGAAGGTTCACTGCAGCCCGCTGCACATGTTGGACGCGCATCCAAGTCCGGTTAATATGGGCACCTGTTGCTCAAGACAACTCAGCATACGTGTTGATTGTGTTGATCTAAAACAGTGAGGATGGTGAACATGTTTCTGAAATTTTACCCCCCAGCCCCCAATTTATACTATATATTATTATATTATAGTATATAGTATATACTTCTCATTTGTTCTGCTTTGTGACCACAACACGTTGAGCAGTCAGTAGAATATTTAAGCTTATTAAGAAATGCGGCATATCTTCTTTTCATTTTGGTTTGAAAAAGGAAAAATAATCAGAATGGATTTTTTTTGTTATGTTTTTGAAGACATTTCCATGTTGCTCTATCCAAGTGCACTGAACACCAACGTGGTAGATTTTGCATTAAATAGCGCAACATGTATTCAAATCACTTCGGGGTCAGAATAAAAGAAAAATAAATAATAGTGACATCATTATTTTTCTGTATAAAATCTACAAAAAAAAGCGTTGGTGCCACATTGTGACATTTAATTGGTATGAAATTTGTGCGTCGTGTTGTGGTGTAAGTGAGCTCTCTTGCGCGTTTTGTCCCGTCAGCGCGTCGCATTATCTGCCTCTGTCACGCTTGGCTTTTTAACACAAGAGCGTGGAGAGGAGAGCATGTCGCGCCATCACAACCGTTGCCTGTTTTGTCGGTCGGCGCCACAGAGGAGAGATTTCTCCGCTGATTATTCGGTATAATTCCAATTAGTGTTTGCGCTGTGCTGACAACACGGGGGCAGAGATGGCAGAGCTGGGGGGTCGGGGAGGGGTGTGATGTCACTGAAGTCACTGAAATAACCGGTAGCGGTGGCTTTAAAACAGTTTCCCTCCATTTCCACCTCGCTTCTCACAAAAGTCCATAATAATGGCGCGGCGAGAGACCTGTGTAGCGACTGGACATAATAATGCAGGTGCCATTAAATGACAAGCTAAGTGTATGTTTATTAAAGGGATCGGGGCTCTCCTTCCACTTTCACTTTTCAGCCTCGGGTCATTCATTAACCCTATAGGGCCTTTGTCATGGATGCCTGCAGGCAGAGACCCGACAATGCGGCTGTAATAATTGGACTATTGGGGAACTTGTTAACAACAATTAGTGAAGCAATTATGCAATTACTGCAATAAACTATTTTCTTCTTGGGGGGAAACTGAGGCATTTGCATGAAAGGCAGCAGCGAGGCTCACACACAAACAGTGACGAGGCTATCAGGGTCTTTCTCGCTCATTAAAAATACTTGATGAACACATGTCAGGTTTGGTTACCTGTAGTTATCTCATTAGCTACTGTAGAAATAACAGCAAACTTTTTTTTTAATTGTAGACGTTAAATATTTTACATTAAAGTTAAGATTCCGTTGAAACCGTGTGGGCCTGCAGTGCTATACTGAAAAAGTAACAACATATTCAAGGAATAATCAAAGTATTAAAATCGCTCCAATGTTGGCAAAACAAACACGATTAAAAATAATAACAAATAACCAGGCGTTATTTGATAATCATGAAAACATATTTGATGGCATGCCCTTGAGCTATACAACGCCCGGTTGCAGATCCTTATTAGAATATGCGGGCTGAGACCTGTAATTTGGCTCACCGTGAGCGCAGCAAATCGATTTAACGCCTTCCATTCACACGAGCTTGAGGCACTGCGAGTGTGACCAAAGTGCTCTTTGTCACTAACAAAGTCACATTAAAAGAGAGAGAGAGAGAGACAGTGAGAGCGGGTACACAGTTTCCCACTGGAAAAATATGAGAAATATATAGACAGGATTTCTGTTTGTGGAAAGCCACGCGACGGACGTGTTGATGGAGCACTGGCCAAACATCAAACGAGAAGCGCATCATGAATTTCTATGGACTCCACTGGGGTTATTTAAAGACTTCTTACTTTGGTTCGACGGCACAATGGCTGCTGTTTGCCAGTGTGTGCCGGGGTGAGCCAGTGAAAAGACCAGAGGCGCACATTAACATCGCTTAAGGTTTTCTCAGGGGCCGAGATGAACTGACTAGAAAGTAACTTTATAACTCGCTGGAGGATGAAGCCCCTTTGTCGAGCTGCGCGCTGAAAGACACAAGTGTCTAACAAAAGGGGTGGCGCCATTGTTTAAGCACTAAAGCGCATGGGCATTGATGCGCCTTGAATTGCAAAACATCTGCCATTTGCTCTGAACCACTTGGTTCGTGTTTGAATGACAATGGCCACGCATCCTTTAGAACACTGTCCGTAACCGCGCGTAAAAACAACAGTTACCAGACTTGCAGACTTGGATTTTAACCCCAAAGGTTTTTGTTTATTTAATGATATTACTGAAAATTATACCTTTATACCTATGTCTTTATCTTTTAATCGCCAATGGGTTTATAACTCATATCTCAGTGTTTGCCAATTTTCTCTTTTGCTTGATGGATTTATGGCTTTGAAGGCCACTCTTCGGACATCAAACCCATGTTTATGGCTTTAACAATAGCGCGCGATTCAAAAATTAACCTTCAGTAATTGTTGGAGCTTAGAAAAACACAACCACGGTGTAGACAATGGAGAGAATAAACCGATGCAGCTACATTAAACTCTACTTCAGTAGGGCTAGATTATTCTGCTGGTCCGTTAATCATTACAACGATATTTTAATTATATTTCAGAAACGGGGCAAACGACAGATTATTTGTATAAACGGTGGCTATAGTGTGTCAAGTAATGGACCAAATGAAGGAGAATCTGGTTCAGCGTGAGGATCTCTGACAGGCCCAGTGGGTCGAGTCCGGTCACTCAGCAGCACATCCTTTGAAAGGCAAAAGCCCACAAGGCGGCTGGACGGCAGCGCCTCCCTTTCTAACGGGATACATTGTTTGATTTGTTTTATCTCCGGTTGCAAAAAGGGGGAAAGGCCCGTTACCCAGCCAAGTTTTCTCCCCCAGCGTCGCCCCTTTATCTGACCACATCAACACTGAAAGCGCGGGGCGTTCCTCGGATTTTCCTCGCTCCATATTTCGTGAAACTGAAATGTGCATGCGGCCCGAGTTGCAGCATGATTCAACTCTCTCTGGCCTAATTTATAGAAAATATATATATTTTTTAAAGGTAATTCATGTTTTGGCAGATTTGTATGCCCAAGTCAAAATAAAGCAACTGGGACAGGGACAGTCTTGTATACAGAACGCCAATTGGATCATTGTTTCGTTTCCGTTCAGATTTAGGTTTAAATTACTGCAATGTCTCCAAAACACCTCGGTGGTTCATTCACTTTCCATCTCCCATTGGGCAACATTCCAACGGAATATTTTGTCGACGTGACGAACTGCGCGCTGTGGTCGTGGGTAGCGTCGTGTGTGGCAAACGCAAACTCTGAAATTGGTATGAAATTGTCAATTTGTCGATGTCAGCGTCCAGCTCTCTAAGGGCGCCATATGCCATGCTAAGTGGCACTATTTACCAATTCGTTCCTGGTTTCACGGTCCGTCCTCCCCGTCGTCCCGCCGGCAACGTGAATGGCCTCAACAAAATGGCAATTTAGCCTGTGGAATTGCCACATACCCCCCGCTGCAAGGGCTCTTCCGTCCCACTTGGAGGGGCACCGCGGCCGAGCGGAGCGTCACGGCGTGAAACTTTGACTTTCAAATGGTGGAGGGCAGCAGCAGCACTGTCTGAGGTCAGCGTCCTCTGCCTTATTGTCGGGAGAAAGGGAACTCTGTTCAGCGATATCTAATTACCCGTGACCTCCTAACGGTAGTTAGAATTCCTCTGACTTCTTAGCTGGAGCGATTTTATTTTTCTGTTTTCAATTTTTTTTTTCACAGCAACTATTTTGTAGACAAAACTCAACAACAACAACAACAACAACACAGACAAGCAAATAAACACCTTTTTATAAATAGGTTGTTTTAAAAGAAATCGATTTTACTTGAAACCGCTTAGAGATTGAGAAATAGAAATAGAACAAAGAATGAGTACTATAACAAACAACTTTAGCTCATTTGTGCTGATTTTTTTTTATTTGCACATACTGTATTACATGGCCCAGTCCCCATCCCGAAGAATAAGACAACAAATAACTGCATTACTTCAAAGTAGAGTGTGGAGTTAAATAAATCGCAGCGTGTGATTTTGTAAAGTAGCGCCATCATGTGGTTATAATTATTGCACTTAAAACTTTAGCCAAAAAACAACAGTTATTAACTACCTTTGTACTTTCATTTTTTGTAAAAATCTGAGAAAATAAGAAACAAGCTTTGTGAAATGTGAAATGAGATCTGTAAACAAGAAGTGAAACAGGCACATTTTTTTTTCAACGACCCCATTTGGTGAAAATGTAACTATTGTGCAAGTTTTGGAATAAGCAGCCCCTCAATACAGCCAAAAACGGTTTCCAATAAAACAGTTTGAGAAACACAGAAAGGGCAAGAAAACGTTCCAAGAAAACAGCAATTCAGAGCTTATTTTGTTCTAAAAAGTCTACAAATCTTTTAAATGATATAATACATACTTTGTGTTAACATACTCCGATTACTACTAATCTATTACTAATAAATGGCTATTGCACACCAGCATCTTGACAGTGAAAAACGTGTTGAAATGGTATATTAACTAATAATTTTATAGGAATTTTTTAATGAGAAAACTATTTCAAAATGTCAGATTACTTACTGCAAGAGCTTGAAACATCATGTTTGTGACTCTTTGGATACACATATTTACCAAAAAGCACTACTGACTTATTGTTTTGGTGTAATTCTGAATGAGACTCTGGAAGTACTTCTGCGTGTTCTTTTGAGGTTGAAAAATGATGATGTAGCCTTTTGGGAGGAAGTACCAAAACAGAAAAGAGTAGACGCTGGAGAGTATCGCCAGAGCATTTAGACTCAGAATGTCTTTTCCACTGTAAAGAATACATATTGTGGCAAAGATGATCCAGGTGAGGATCTGTAGGAACAGGCAGAATGTTATTGATTTGGCCTCGTTGTAAGTTTTTTGGCAGGTCTTTCCCCATGTAGGAGAAAATGAAGCAAATGGTGCAGAGTGTTACAAGTAAAACCACTGAACAAGTCGCTGCTCTAATGTGCATGTCACAGGTGAGTATAATCTTGTCTGGATATGAAATTACATCTCTGTAGGGTTTAGGAGGAGTGCGGGAATAACTCATTACTAGGAGAAAAGCTTGAACAACAAATAACACACATATGACGAGCCACTGTCCGTGGTATTTCATCCACCAGCTGTGCAGTTTGGGGATCTTGGCAGCGATTTTGAAAATAAAAACGATCTGGAAGGAGCGAACTGCAAAGCACGCCAGACACACAGTGTAGAACAACACAAACGGCAGGATCCTCATCAAACAAAAGGAACTTGTTGGTTCACCAAAGTAAAAAAACACACTAATGCTACTCAGACTGAGGCAGCCTAAAATCAGGAAGCACATTGGTCCCCCAGCTGATCGGACAATAGGAGTGTTGTAGTTGATGGCAAAGACAACAGACATGGCGACTGTCAGCAGCACAAAGGCACAGGCTCCAATGATGATCAGTATGGACCCAATGTCAGTGAACGCAACATATTCCACCACCCGCAAGTGGCAAGAGGTACTTCCTGCTGTAGACCACTCTGCCTCCTTGCAGGGGACGCATGTGTAGGGATCCTCTGTTATAAAGAAAGAGAAATATTCAAGAGAACGATAACACTTCCAATGCTGAATGTCAAAATGCCCCGCAAAAAAAAAGTCATAGATACATTGTGCCTTTACATATCGCTTATAACAAATACAGTTTGGTTGGTAATACAGAAGATCAGATGTGTATTTTCCCAGAACTTTATTTAAAAATAGTAAACAGCCAAATTCAATTTTATAATCTCAGATCACATATGCAGATGCAATCAGTGTTGCTTTTGACCCACCTGTGATGTTCACGTGAGTGCCGCCTAGACAGAGTTCACAAGTGAAACAGCACTTCTGGATTCCACTTATCTTTTTCGCATATCCCAATTTGCATTCGTCAGAACAGCGTGCAGTCGGTACCTAACCATAATTCAACAACAAATAAAATATTGCAGAATTTTAGGAATCACACATATGAATGTATCGCATGTAAGAACTTTATGAGTCTCATGGTCAAATATTCAAATGGCGACCACGTCAATGTTTCAGTATTTTGACCTATCTTTTGTAAGCAGACATCAGTGTTATTGTAACTGTAGAAAGGATCAACAACTTACTTCACCGCTGAACCACTGAATTTCACTGTCGTTGATGAAGAAGCTGACAAATGGGTGAAAATTATAAAAGCCGATATCCTCTGCATCACCTGTTTGGTTCCAGTATACAATATCATATGATCCAAACTTTGGGTCACCGTGCTTATCAAACTGAATGCTTTGGTTTAAAAGTGTAAAATTTGACTTTTTCAGCTCTGATAAAACCTAGAAGAAGAAAAAGACAAAACAAACAAATAGCTTTTGTCCCTTAATGCCAAACAAGTAAAAAAGAATATAATAATATTAAGGTGATTGCACATTGGTCATATCTTTCACAAAAATTGGTTATGCGTTGTTATTGTATCCAAAAACAAAACACATAATCTATATGGTCACTTATAACATTTAACACAATATAGTAAAAAGTCAAAGGGGAAATCAGGTAATCATAAAAAAAAAAACCTGTATACTTACCATGTATGGGTATACTTCAGTAGTGCCATTACACTGACCAGCACCACATTGTAAAGTATGGTGTAAGGCATGAGCAACGGCGTAAATAGCCGCATAAACAGGAAAAGAAAAAGTCGGGTCAGAGTTGATGACACTCTCTGCACTCAGGCCACTGCAGTTGCAAACCTGGTTACAAAATGTGTGTTCTTCATTTGCACAATAAGTCTGGTTGATGGCAGCATAGATGAAATCGTTAAAACCTGGTATCGTCACGACAGTTTGAGCCACTCCCAGCACAGTTCCAATATTTTTGATTCCCTTTTGCTTTGGGAGTCTGTTGTTTAAGGACCAAGTGTCTCCTGCGATCCAGATCTTGTCGGTGACATTCAGTCGAATTGCAGATTTAAGTAGAGCTTCAGCGGTTAGTCGAGGAGTGAAAACAATGATGACTCTGATCTTCTGTGCCTCTATTTGCTCAAAGATAAACGAATATGGGCTGTTATCATTAACCACTGTCGTGTATGCCAGACAGATTTCAGTGTCCTTAATCCGTCTCGTGAAAATTTGCCATCCATCAATGCCATACTCGTCATCACTGTTAATGAAAGCGACCCATCGCCAGTTGAAGTGCAGCAGAATGCTAACAAGCACTTCTATTATTGCCATATTGGGATACACTGTTCTTAAATAGGAAGGGAATTTGGTCTTCTCTGAAAAGGCCGAGCTAGAAGATCCATAATTGACCTGTTAAAAGAGTTTCAGAAAAGTTATGTTTTTTAAGACTTAAGAGACTCAGCAGCAGCTGTGAAAAACAAGCAAACAAAACCAACCCTTACTATAGGAATAAGATCCACCATGAACAATGGGGCAACAGTCCGAGTGCTTGTGCTTGAGAAAGGACCGACCACTGCAATCAGTTTTGACCCATTTTCATTATTGTGCAGGTCACTGTGAACATGGATCATGTCTTTCATTGAAAGGAGCTTCAGAGCATCAGGTAAATTTTGTATATCTGAGCAGTGGTCAAATATTTCATAGCCAAGTGAAACATTTGGAAGGAGGTTGCTAGAGTTGTTGATTTCCTCGACAGAGAATCTCATAATCTGAAGGCTCCTGTAATTGGATGTGACGAAGATTTGACTGTAGGACATCAAGAAAATAACTCGTGAATGGATTGCCCAATACATAATTTGGGGAACAGTTATAAAAGCCATGAATTTTTTGTCTATGATTAGTTTTCTCGGGTTCAAGATCGGACAAGACCGAAATGACGTATTTCGCGTTGCCGAGACTCACCTGGAGCAGTCGATGGTCTCCGGCTTGTCATGATAGACAGGCGAGCTGAGTTGGTGAATATCAAAAAGTCCTCCCAACACATAGTCTCCCCCAAGACGAAACTCGGACACAGGGACGTTGCACTGAGCCAAGACGGGTAGAAGAAATCCCAGGAGACAAAGAGAAGCCACGCGATGGCTCATCTCGGCTGTTTCCTTCAACTTGATTTGTGGCACGAGCACTCTCACCTCAACTCGCCATTGCCACAGGTACCATGATGAGCCTCTGGACAATGCCTCCTGGGACCTATCCATGCATGTGAGTTTAAAGTACTTTAAATGGTGGGAGGAGAATTTACAAATCAGTATGCAAAAGGGCATGAGCACGTGCTGCCCTGCTCATGTTGAAAAAAAACAAAAAAACAGCTGTGTTGAAGAAGCAGGTTTAATGCCTCTTAATGCAACATGCTGCTTAAGGTCGTTCCACACTTGCAATTTGAAACATAAATCAATTAAACAGTGTTTAGTTGTCAGTGTGAGACACAAAAAAAGGCCCTGTCACAAACACTTTCCATTGGGACGAAACTGTGAGGCCAGGACATGGCAATAGGCAAATGACAGTAGCACAACCGATGGAAGCCATTCATGGCAAGAGCTGCCACTAGAATTTGAATTCTGGCAATCTGCTGGTTTGAGAGCGGAAGTGAAGTAGGTAAATGTACTTTACCAAGTGAGTGATTAAGAAAGACTTCAGGGAAAGAAACAAATGACATCATGCAAAACATTGCCTTGATTTGCCATAGCAACATGGCACAACATTGATGACACCATGTTTGAAGTTAAGGTTGGCCAACAACATTAGGTGATATGAGCACCTCAATAGGCTAGAATTGGGAAACTGGATTATATATTTGAACAATGTAACCTCATGTGCACCATTTATTATGTCATTATGGCTCATGTCTATAGGAGTATTTTTTGGACAATGTGTTCTCTTTAAAAGCATAGTTCATAAGGCAAACACATCAGAGGATTTTTACAAAACATGCTTCTTGTTAAAACAGTTCCAAAGTGGTGATTCCACAGACACAGCAACAGATGCTTGTGCGATTGAATGTCACGTGACACAATGACACAAAATCCCCTCATTCATCTCAAGCGCAGATGTCTAAAATATAACCACTTGAAGTCGCTGTTTCTTCTCCATATCTCCAACTGTTATACACTGAACCATTAATGTTGTTTAGTGAATGGTGCTCATTGAACTTTTCATGACAATAACATCCATAAACATCAATTTATCCTGCTTTAATTTTATTTATATATATTTTTGAAAAAACATTTTTAAGTTCAGCATGGCATAATGGGAGATTCAGGCCACAAGACAAAGATAAAAAAAACACAACAAAATTAAAAACAAAAACAAAAAACAAAAAACATCGACCAGTGTTTTTCATGTTAGATTTTTCCTTGAGGAAGGTTGGGAGAAACAAACACAAAATAAACAAAAAAAAAACAAACAACAAGTCAATGACTACATTATCCTTACATACAATTAAAGCTTTCTCTATTCACTGCACATTCCCACAAACCCACGAAACAAATTAAAATATTTGTGTTTAAATCAACAAATATTTGTATGCAACTTATTTCCAGACCCCAAATGCAAAAAAACAACAACAAAACAAAACCCAGAATAATAACAAAAAACCCAAACATTTTTGGTTTGTTAAATATACAAAAATATATACTCTTAAATGTCAAAACACAATTAGACATTAAATTGTGTTGAGTTTAAAAGTTGTAACAGCAAGCATATTTCTGTGTACAATTTATAGGAAAGAGAGAAAGTCTGACAGGTACAAAGGCATATTTCTGCATATTTCAGTGTGTCCTTAAAGAGAATGGATGGTATACATACATCATTTTCAGAGCACCCGAGTCTCAGACATAAAGGTTCTCTCAACCTATATGTCCATTTTTACATTTATTTAACCTTAATTAAACCAGAATGATGCCCATGAGATTAACCTCTTTCTACCTGACCAAGAAAGGCAGCAGCAAAATACCAAACACAGTAACAATTTACACAAATAAAACACTAACAAATAAAGTAGGATGAAATATATAAAAAGTAAGCAAGCAGGTTCCCAAAAACAAGTATGTGTAGTGGAGTCGGCCTCAGGTGATCTCAGTTTAGATTTAAAAGTCCTCAAAGAAATTCACTCTGTTAGTTTCCATTCATTATTAAACAATTTCAAATGAATGTTTACATGCCTTGAAGCAGATCATGTTGTCATTCTGAAGAAACACATATCTATTCGAAAGCTCTACTGGCTTATTGTTTTGGTGTAATTCTGAATGAGACTCTGGAAGTACTTCTGCGTGTTCTTTTGAGGTTGAAAAATGATGATGTAACCTTTTGGGAGGAAGTACCAAAACAGAAAAGAGTAAACGCTGGAGAGTATCGCCAGAGCATTTAGGGTTTCAATGTACTTCCCGCGATAAAGCATATACACTGTGGCAAAGATGATCCAGGTGAGGACCTGTAGGAGCAGGCAGAAGGTTATTGATTTGGCCTCATTGTAATTTTTTGGCAGGTCTTTCCCCATGTAGGAGAAAATGAAGCAAAGGAAGCACAAAGTTACAAGTAAAACCACTGAACAAGTCGTTGCTCTAATGTTGTTTTCACAAGTGAGTAGAATCCTGTCTGGATACCAAACTGTGTCATTGAATGGTATGGCAGGAGTGTTAGAATAACCAATCACTAGTAGGAAAGCCTGTGCAATGAATGCACCAGCAATGACGAGCCACTGTCCGTGATATTTCGTCCACCAACTTTGCAGTTTGGGGATCTTGGCAGCTATTTTGAAAATGCAAACGATCTGGAAGGAGCGAACGACGAAGCACGCCAGACACACAGTGTAGAACAACACAAATGGAAGGTATCTCAACATGCAAAAGGAATTTGTTGGTTCGTCGATGTAAAAAAACACACTGGTACTACAGAGACCAGAGCAGCCTAACATCAGGAAGCACATTGGTCCCCCAGCTGATCTGACAATAGGAGTGTTGTAGTTGATGGCGAAGACAACAGACATGGCGACTGTCAGAAGCACCAAGGCACAGGCTCCAATGATGATCAGTATGGACCCAATGTCAGTGAACGCAACATATTCCACCACCCGCAAGTGGCAAGAGGTACTTCCTGCTGTAGACCACTCTGCCTCCTTACAGGGGACGCATGTGTAGGGATCCTCTGTTGAAATTAAAATTATTTCAAACTGTAAATGTTGGTTCAGTTTTGAAAAAAAATAGCAAACAGTGTTGTGTCACATTATCCAAAAAAGAAACATGAAAATGAGCTACATTAATGTAGGCATCTTATATGAAGTCTTGATTGCCCCCTTGTGGTGGCTTCCAGCATATTTCAGGTTATACGGTAGGTAGGAAGAAATTAATACATGCAGTTGACATGCTTTGAATTGTTTGCCACACCACATGTTCAATGTAAAAATGGCAACATGTAGATGTATTATCTAAGCTTATGTATCTATATGTTTTGTCAATTTATCTACTTTTTATATAAGTTTATAATAACTTACCAGTGCTGTTAATAAAGGTTCCAATTGGACAGACGCCACATCTGAAACAGCATTTCTGCATTCCAATTTGCTCTTTAAAATACCCAGGGAGACATTCTGGTGAACACATTGAAGTGGGCACCTGTACATATAAATATTTTTTAAATGTTGAAATATTTTGCAGGATATACTCGTGCTGAAAAATAAAAGCTTGATTGATCACCAAATCACATCCCAACCACAATCACATCAGTGCATTTTTTATTTTAAAAGTGACAACTTACCTCTCCCTTTGTGTACCAATCAATCTTGGTGTTGTTGATGAAAAAAGTACTCAGCTTAGGAAAATGGTAAAAGCCAACTTCCTCCGCATCACCAGTGTCATTCCAAAATACTATAGAATAGGATCCAAACTTTGGGTCACCATTTTCATCAAATTTAATTGTTTGATTTAAAAGTGTGAAGTTTGATTTCTTCAGCTCTCCTAGAACCTGTTTTGAGGAAACAAAATTGGTATTATAATTTTCATGTACCCAGATTGCACTTTAGAGCGTAAGTGGTTTGAAGTTATTGGAACTTTATGTTTTGAAAAGTCAAACTTTTGTCCTAATCTTTGGTTATCATGTGTTTTCTGCCCATTTGCAGAGTGCCAAATACTGTAAGATGAAGTAGACATTCAATACTTACCATGTATGGATGTACTGTAGTTTTGCGTTTACATTGGCCAGTTTCGCACTGCAAGGTCTTGTGTAAAGCCTGAGCAATGGCATATACAGCAGAATAAACCGAAAAGGAAAAGGTTGGGTCTGCAGCTCTGATGTCCTCTGCTGTCAGACTACTGCAGTTGCAAAGCTGGTTACAAAAAAGCTCATTCTCACTTTCACAATGCATCTTGCTCTTGTCAGAATAGACAAACTCATTAAAACCAGGTATTGGTAGGACTGCCTGAGCCACTCCAATTACAGTTCCAATATTTTTAATTCCTTTCTTCTTGGGGAGATTCTTGTTTAGAGACCATCCATCATCCGCTATCCAAACCTTCTGTGTAATATTCAATTTTATTGCAGAAACAACAAGGGCTTCAACAGTCGTCTTGTCAGCGAGAACAATAATGATGTTTACTTTCTGTGCTTCTATTTGTGTAAACATTTGGCTGTAATCAGTTTGTGTGTTGAAATTTTTGGAGTATGCGAGACAAATTTGTGTATTAGCGATCGTCTGTCTAAAAATATCTTGTCCGTCAGTACCAAAGTCATCATCACTGTTTAAGAAGGCCACCCAACGCCAGTCGTAGTGCCGCAATATTTGAACAATGACTTCTATGACATCTTTATTGGGATGGACCGTTCTTAGGAAGGAGGGATAATTCTGCTTTTTTGATAATACAGAACTAGTTGCTCCATAGCTGACCTGCCAACAGAATGATAGACAAAAACATGAATTTTCACCCACAAAATAATCAGAAATACAAATACAATAGCAAACTCACCATAGAAATGAAATCCTCCATAAGCAATGGTGCTGCAGTAAGAGCCTGAGTGCTGGTAAAGGGACCAACCACCGCCATCACTTTGGACTGAGTATTTTCTAATTTATGCCAAGTTTTGATGAAGTGATTGACAGAAGAGAGTTGTAAAACAGCCGGGAAACCGACTGTTTCTGCACAGTAGTCAAATATTTCATAGCCAAGAGACACATTGGGCAGCAGGTTTGTAGAGTTATTGATTTCTTCCACAGCAAATCTCATCAACTGAAACCTTCGATAGTTTGGTAGGAGAAAAGATTGTCTGAGGACACCGACAGGAGAGGAGAAAAAAAATTAACTACAGTCATTTCGAATGTGGCATTAGGTTTTTTTTAAAACTGCATTACCCAATAATTCCCCAGTTTGGAAGTTGCAGAAGAGTTTTCAATCAGCGTAGTCGAATGTTAGACATGATTTGACTGTATCTTTGATTTTTGATGTGACTCACCTAGAACAGTCCAATGTTTCCGGCCTTTTGTGAAAAACAGGAGAACTGACATAATGAATATCAAAAAGTCCACCTATTAAATAATCTCCCGCAAGCTTAAACTCTGAGGTGGCATAAGTACACGGAGCAACAGCATATAGAAGGTATCCCAGGACACAAAGAAAAGCAATGTGTTCCATCTATATGTTTTGGTTTACCAATGTGATAAGAACTCTAGTGGCATTTGCCTCTTCCAGTAGGGTGTAAACAAGCACAAGATATGTCTGCTCCGCAGAGATTTCCATAGATGTGGACATGAAATGTAAAACACTTAATGGTTGAAAGAGAATGAACAAATTAGTATGCAAAGCTGCTGCTCACATTGTCCACAGGTAGTCCAAGTTTTATGCAAAGACCTTAAAAAAAAATCTTAAACACTGTTTTTGACAAATGTTTGTCATTTCAACTGGAGAACCTATCAAATCAATTGACGGTAAATATGGTGTGGCAAGGATTTCCATACCAGGAGGAAAAAAATAACTTACAAAAAATAGTAGCAAGAGCTCTTTCTAAGCTCTGGTATAATTAAACACCTTGAAAAGAAATGCAGTTCATACGTCAGACAAATTCCCGCTAGGGAAATAGATGTGATGTTCATAAACAGATGGAGACCTACTGAAGTTTAGTTAGACACTGATTGATTGTGTTGTACATGGAAATAAACACTGATAAACGGCTCATCGATGACATTAAATTTACAACTGTCATTAATATTTTACAAAGTACGCTCTATAATTCTAGTACAATACTGAAGCAATATGTTGCAAATTATGTGTCAAACATTGGAGCAAATAATTTCTCATTACACTTTATAACTGTATACAAATATGTTTTTTATTAATGTTAACTTCATTTGATAAACAAGATGTAAGAAAATGTGTACATTCTATTTGTAGCAGATTTTGATAGTGTGTTCCTATATTTTTAGTGGTAAAAGTTTGAACCTTACAGTTTCAAAAAAAGGATATTTATCCTTTTCTTTTAAGATAAAAAAGGATAAATATCTGCTAAAAAAAAGTCAGCATCACAAAATTGAACATTCATTTTAAAGACGATTTAAAAACAGCGATACAAAGATTAACAATGCTAATTAAAATAAAAAACACTATTATTTGGAATTTACTAGTAAAGTTTCTCAAATAGAAGGCAAAAGCAAGCAGATGAAAAAGAAATCTAAAGACTAAAATGAAAAATATGCATCAAAAGTGGTTTACAATTCTTTTCGATATGAAGGAACATATTTGTTGTTTGCCTGAATGGGATCAATACTATGATCCCATTCAGCTCATTTCAGCCTCAGCATGGAAGCGAGTGCAAAGGCAGTTACTGGCTAATAGTTTTGGTATAGTTCTGAATGAGACTCTGGAAGTACTTCTGAGTGTTCTTTTGTGGTTGAAAAATAATAATATAGCATTTTGGGAGGAAATACCAAAACAGAAAAGCGTAGAGACTGGACAGTACCGAGAGTGCATTAAACGTTTGGATGTGCTTTCCACGGTACAACATCAACAGACTGGTAAAAAGGATCCAGGTGAGGATCAGTAGGAGCAGGCAAAAGGTTACTGATTTGGCCTCGTTGTAATTTTTTGGAAGGTCTTTCCCCATGTAGGAGAAAATGAAGCAAAGGCAGCAGAGGGTTCCAAGTAAAACCACTGAACAGAGAACTGCTTTCATGTTCATGTCACAGGTGAGTATAATCTTGTCCTGGTACCAAACTGTGTCATTGAAGGGTTTGGGAGGAGCATTAGAATAACCAATCACTAGTAAGAAAGCCTGTGCGATCAAGGCAGCGGCGATGACGAGCCACTGCCCGTGGTATTTCATCCACCAGCTGTGCAGTTTGGGGATCTTGGCAGCGATTTTGAAAATGCAAACGATCTGGAAGGAGCGAACGACGAAGCACGCCAGACACACAGTGTAGAACAACACAAACGGCAGGATCCTCATCATACAAAAGAAATTTGTTGGTTCATTGAAGTAAAAAAACACACTGATACTACAGAGACTGAGGCAGCCTAGAATCAGGAAGCACATTGGTCCCCCAGCTGATCTGACAATAGGAGTGTTGTAGTTGATGGCGAAGACAACAGACATGGCGACTGTCAGAAGCACCAAGGCGCAGGCTCCAATGATGATCAGTATGGACTCAGTGTCAGTGAACGCAACATACTCCACCGCCCGCAGGAGGCATGAGGTACTTCCTGCTGCAGACCACTCTGCCTCCTTGCAGGGGACGCATGTGTAGGGATCCTCTGTTTCACACAATAGAAATCAAGAGGGTCAGTACTTTTGTTTTTACATTTAGGGTTTGATTTTTGCTCATGCAGGTGGCCTTTATAGCCGTTGCTTATTTTTCCTCCACCCAAACGATTGCTGGGGTTCTCCATCTTAAGTTTACCTGTGCTGTTGATGTAAGTTCCGTCTTCACAGATGTCACAGCTAAAGCAACATTCCTCGTTTCCAGTTTGCTTTTTTACGTAGCCAGCGTGACATTCTGGAGAGCAAACTGAGGTGGGAACCTGGAGCAAATTAAATCCTATTAAGCGTCAAACATAATTCAATGAAAAAAACAAGCACTTCTGTCTTCTATCAAACCTTACATCATACATGCCAAACTAACTTACTTTCCCCTTGGTGTACCATTGAATTTTAGTGCTGTTTAAAAAAAAATGTGGAGCCTTGTGAAATTTATAAAAGCCAATCTCCTCTGCATTGCCACTCTGATTCCAGAAGACTAACGAATAGGATCCAAACGTTGGTTCGCCGTCTTCGTCAAACTGAATAGTTTGATTTAAAAGTTTAAAACTGGATTTCTTCAGTTCTGCAAAAACCTGATGGGAGACAGAGCATTCAGGATTACTGCAACTTTTCACTTGACGGCAATGAAACAGATAAAAAATACAAATGTAAAAAAAACAAAATCAAGAAATAAAAAGTACCTTGTAGGGATACACTGTGGTATTCCGATTACACGTGCCAGATGCACACTGCATAGTCTTGTGTAAGGCATGAGCGAGGGCGTAGACAGCAGAATAGACTGAAAAAGAGTAGGATGGATCCACAGCAAGGATGTCCTGTGCAGTCAGGCCACTGCAGTTGCAAAACTGGTTGCAAAACGCCCCCCTGTTTTCACAGTAACTCTGGCTTCTGGCAGAATAGATGAAGTCGCTGAAACCAGGAATGGTCAAAACTGGCTGTGATATCCCAATTACAGTCCCAATATTTTTGATTCCTCTTTCCTTGGGCAGCTTCTTGTTTAAGGACCACGTGTCCCCTGCAATCCAGACCTTGTTTGTCACATTGAGTTGCATCGCCGCACCAATGAGTGCTTCAGCAGTCAGTTTTGGAGAGAAAACAACAATAACGCCAATTTTCTGTGCCTCTATGGATTGGAATATTTGGGAATAGTTTGTGTTGGCTGTGTTGAGGGCTTTGGCGTATCCCAGACAGATGTCAGTGTCAGCAATCCTCTTTCTGAATAACTCGAGACCATCTTTGCCAAACGCATCATCGCTGTTCAGGAAAGAGACCCAGCGCCAGCCGAAGTTCAGGATCATTCTGACAATCACCTCTATGACGTCTTTGTTGGAATGCACCGTTCTCAGAAAAGAGGGGTATATAGCTTTCTCTGTGAAGACAGAACTACCAGCTCCGTAACTGACCTAAGAAAGTGTTGATGAAGGGGGGGGGAGGGAAATATTTTTAGTGGCAAAAATGCAGGTGATAACAAAAGCAGTGAACAAAAAGAGTTGGCAAACTTACCATAGGAAAGAGATTCATCATCAGCAGTGGTGCTACAGTCAGGGTACTCGTGCTTGAGAAAGGTCCAACCACTGCTATCATTTTTGACACATTCTTGTCCAGTGGAATCCAAGGTTGGATTAAGTCATTGATTGAGATAAATTTCAAAATGCTCGGAAAACTATGTGTGTTGGAGCACTGGTCAAAGATTTCATAGCCTAGTGCAACATTAGGCAGCAGGTTGGTGGAGTTATTGATTTCCTCCACAGTGAATCTCATTAACTGAAACCTTCGGTAGCTCGACAAAATGAGGGTTTGGCTGTTGACATAGAAACACAGGCAGAGTGGTCGTAGAGCAGTCTTTCCACTTTGACATTGAATTATAAATTTGTTATTCTTCTACGCAACACGATCGCGTGTTATTAATTCTTCTAAATATATATATATATATATATATATATATATATATATATCACGTATCCTTGGTATTTTTTGTTGCCATTGAATTAATCATGAACTCACCTGGAGCAGTCAATGGTTTCTGGTCTGTGATGATGGATGGTGGTGCTGGCATGATGAATATCGAAAAGTCCACCTAACAAATAATCTCCATCCCGATGAAACTCTGCGGCTGGGACATCACATTGAGCCAAGACATGTAGAAGCAAAACCAGGAAACAAAGAGCAGGAAAAAAATATTTCATGGTTGTCACAGCCATCCATCAAGTTAATGTGATCTCTAATTTGACAGTCTACTGCGATTGTTAGGCAGTGTGTAACGGAAAACCCAGGCAGGGTTCATTTCCATGTGCTGGTACATAGTTGGAAGAGAGTACACAAATTAGTAGGCAAATTCTGAGGTGCATTCAGATTGGTCTCAAAAATCTTCACAGACAATGTTTTTGAGACCAATCTGAATGAATGCAGCAAGTGCATGATCACTTCAGCAGCCAAGGCTGGCCTTGGAAAATGAGGGCGCAATGAGTTTGTCTGTGTGTATTTTTTATTCTTGAAAACCATTTTAAAGGGTTATTTTGGCCTTTGTGTTCAGTGTTAGTTACACTATTAGTTTTTACTCCTACTTGTCCCGTGGACCTGATTAAAACAAGATTCATTTAACTTTAAATGTCTTTGTGAGTTGTGTCAGACTGCACTGTTACTATGTTGCTTCCAGATCCTTGTTTGTGGTTGCATTGTCTGAAAAGGACCTTCCACCGCCATTTTCGATGTGTGTTGCCTGTTGACCTCGGTTGTGAGGAACCGATCAGGTTAGATCACACAGCGTGAGAGAATCACACCCAGAAATTCATGCAAAAGAAGTATCTTTGCTTCATGGTAAATCCAACATCCCCTTACAAATGAGCGCTGCACGTGGCTCATTTGTTAGGGGATGTGAGGCTTTGTATTGGCCACACATTTCAATTGACAGGAGATCATTTGCAATCATTCTGCGGATAGCGCATGCAAAGCCAGACGCTCTACTGTATTCTCACGAAAGTGTGAACCTCAAGGAATAGTCCCTCACTCAAGGCAGTTAGCGCAGGATACACTTCCTTAATTCCAGACAAGTCCTCATTGACATAACTTTGGATTTGGAGTGAAAGTTTTTTGCCATAGAACATCGAAGCATGTGTATCTGGTAAATAAATGCATCAGCAATTTAGAATTTACTAAAACATCCAATTTGAATGCCATAAATTTATTTTTTGTTTAAAACACATAAAAACGTAATCATTATGAGCATTGTTGTGTTTACAAAAAGACAAAACAGACATCTGGTACTCAAACATTAGGATATGGCAAATTTATTATGATATATGACATAAAAGAATAGAAAAGAGACTTTGTCTAAAAGACAAATCACACAAGACGGAACACACAGCCTTTTCTTCTGCTGCTCGGACTGAAGATTAGCTTTAACTTTTAAAGACATGAAACACATTTCTTCTATTTATTGGTTTATGTTTTCCATACCAGTGAACCATAGTGTACACCACCCTTGCTTTTAAATTGGTGGGATAATCTTAGTCTTTTTTTGTATGATCTGCTGATAAACCCAATATTCAGCCAGTGTGCTCAGAATATAGCTGTCCTGTTATCCTATGGTCTCCCTAGTTTACTCAGTTGGTTCTTGGTAGGGACCTGGATCCTGCTGTTAGGAATTCATACAAAGCCTCAGTTTGTGTGTGTGTCTGAACAGAAGAACTATAGTCTGTGATAGTGACATGAGAAGGGAATCAAACAGGTTTGAGTTGAGGGGACGAACCACCTTTCATCCGTTGGTCATTTATGGTAAAGATAAAGTTGTCATTGTCTTGAGATCAGTTGCTGTCATGACACATTTTCCAATAGGAGCTTCTGCGTGCATGGATAGTAACTGCCAGCAAAATTATTCATGTGTCTCAAGCTCTTGGAGTTCTGTGTGAAAAAGAAGAAAAGATCTTGTAGTAGCTTAATGTTTTGTATGTCATGTGCTTGTTGGCACTAATTTTCTCTTAACGAGGTCTGTGGTTGTATAATCCCGTGAGTCACTTTCACCTGAAATGTTGTATAATTAGTAAAATTATAAATCAATTTCCATTAAACACACACTGACTAATTATACAATTCCAAACCATTTTTTCTAAAATACAATTTTTTTTTTTTTTTTTTTTTTTTTTGTTCTCCATCTGACCGTGATCCAAACCTCTGGAGGTGATTAGTTTGTCTTTCCACTGACTAAATCAGCTACTGGCTTATTGTTTTGGTATAACTTTGAATAAGACCTTGAAAGTACTTCTGGGTGTTTTTATGGGGTTGGAAAACAATCATGTAACACTTTGGGAAGAAATACCACCACAGGAAAGAGTAGAGACTGGAGAGAATCGCCAGAGAATTCAGGGTGTGTATGTGCTTCCCACGGTAGAGCATGAACACTGTGGTGAAAACGATCCAGGTGAGGATCAGCAGAAGCAGGCAGAAGGTTATTGATTTGGCCTCGTTGTAATTCTTCGGAAGGTCTTTCCCCATGTAGGAGAAAATGAAGCAAAGAATGCACAAAAGAAGAAGTAGAACCAAAGACATGGAGGCCACTTCCAAGTTGGTGTCACAAACGAGTATGATTTTATCAGGATAGAAATTTAAATCTCTGTAGGGTTCAGTAGGGAAACTAGTGTTGCTGATGAGGAGGAACAGCGCCTGAGTAGCGAATGCACTAGCGATGACGAGCCACTGTCCGTGGTATTTCTTCCACCAGCTGTGCAGTTTGGGGATCTTGGCAGCGATTTTGAAAATGCAAACGATCTGGAAGGAGCGAACGACGAAGCACGCCAGACACACAGTGTAGAACAGCACAAACGGCAGGGTCCTCATCAAACAAAAGGAACTTGTTGGTTCGTCAAAGTAAAAAAACACACTGATACTACAGAGACTGAGGCAGCCGAGAATCAGGAAGCACATTGGTCCCCCAGCTGATCTGACAATAGGAGTGTTGTAGTTGAGGGCGAAGACAACAGACATGGCGACTGTCAGAAGCACCAAGGCGCAGGCTCCAATGATGATCAGTATGGACCCAATGTCAGTGAACGCAACATATTCCACCACCCGCAGGAGGCATGAGGTACTTCCTGCTGTAGACCACTCTGACTCCTTGCAGGGGACGCATGTGTAGGGATCCTCTGTTTCACACAATAGGAGGAGAGATTGTCATTACATTCAAGGTTAGCTTTTGTGATGTCATTTACAGTGATTTCGATGTCTTTTTGATGGTTTGGACCGCAGATTGAAGAATACTGCACATAGTTATAGCACACTGTGATGCATTATCCTCCTCTACTGTTGGATCATTTACCCGTGCTATTGACGTACGTTCCGTTTGGACAGATTTCACAAGTGAAGCAGCATTTGTGGACCTCAGCTTGTTTTTTTGCATGTCCTGCAGTGCATTCTGGGGAACATAACGAAGTAGGCACCTGCAAAAGAAAATGTACAACATAGAGTGTGTTTTGGGGGATATTAAACCACATCATGGCATGGCTGCAGTTGTAAGAAGTAGCTGTAGTTTAGTTTAAGAAAAAAAACAACTCACTTTGTCATTTGAGTACCACCTTATTTTGCTGTTGTTGATGAAGAAATGGAACGATGGATTAAATTTATAAATGCCAACCTCCTCTGCCTCACCTCTGTGGCTCCAGAAAATTACAGAGTAAAATTTATGCAGTGGGTCACCATTTTCATCGAATTCAATGCGGTCGTTCAGAAGTGTAAAATTTGACTTCTTCAGCTCTGATAGAACCTGATGTGTGGAGAGACAGTGTTATGTGATGGTTAGTATACTGAGCTTAATTGTTATGCCTGGTCACAAAAAATTGCAAGAAAAAAAAACACATCTAAAATGAAATAAAACCAGATTTTCTGCATTCGTACCATGTGCGGGTACACTGTCATGTTTTTCCTGCAGCCGTCCAGTCTGCATTGCAGGATCTCGTGCAAGGCGCGAGCGACTACGTGCACGGCAGAATAAACGGCGAAAGAGAACGACGGGTCGGCGGCGATGAGCTCCTGCGCACTGAAGCCGCTGCAGCGGCAGGCCTGGTTGCAGAACACCGGTTCCTCCCCGCGTTCACATTGTCTCTTTTTCCATGTGGAATAGACAAACTGACTGAACCCTGGTATCGCCACCAGCGGCTCGGCAATCCCAAGTACAGTTCCGATACTTTCGATTCCCTTCAACTTGGGAAGATTCTTATTCAAAGACCAGGCGTCTCCTGCTATCCACACCTTGTCTGTGACATTCAGTTGTATCGCTGATGTAATGAGAGCTTCAGCGGCCCATCCCGCGACTAAAACGACAATTACTCCAATCTTTTGGCTCTCTAGGTTCTTAAACATCGAGGAGTAATCTGTCAAGTGGCTGATGCTCTTGGTGTACCCGAGGCAGATGTCGGTGTCTTGGATCCTCTCTATAAATAGTTGCCGTCCATCGTTGCCGTAATCATTGTCTTCGTGGAGGAATGCGACCCAGCGCCAGTGGAAATACTGGACAATGCTAACAATCGCTTCAATGGAATTTTTATTAGGATGCAGTGTTCTTAGAAAAGAGGGAAAATTCTGTTTTCTGGATAAGGCAGAGCTAGCAGCTCCATAACTGACCTGTTAGAGGGTGAAGCACATAGGTTATATTAATAACAAAGGTGTTTTTTTAAAACTTGATTTTTTTTTTTACTAAAAAGGTTTAGTTGTCTAAAGTCAAACTCACAATTGGAATTAGATTCATCGTCAATAGTGGGGCCAAAGTTCGGGCTTCAGTGCTCGTGTAAGGTCCAACCACTGCCATGACTTTAAGTTGCTGCTTGATTGGCTTGCCATGAAGTTGGATCACGTTATCAACGGAGATGAGTTTGAAAATGCCCGGAAGGTTCTGAATATCTGAGCAGTGGTCAAATATGTCATAGCCAAGAGTCACGTTTGGCAGGAGGTCAGTAGAATTATTGATTTCTTCCACGGCGAATCTCATCAATTGCAACCGCCGATAACTTGGCAAAATGAAGGGCTGACTGTGGACGCGGAGACAACGTGGCAACACCTTAATCAATTGTTTTTGCAAAGACAGCAGTATCTCGCATTGCTTACATGGAAAACAATCTGGTTTGTGTGCTTTCAAAATGGATGTGGAAAGCACAGCATTGTGTCCTGGGAGATTCTATATTCAATGTAAAATATAAAATGATCTTATTCCAAGCAATTTGTCGCAAAACTTACGTGGAGCAGTCGATGACTTCAGGTCTGTCTTGGTTTGCAGGGGTGCTGACATGATGAACGTTAAAAAGTCCACCTATCAAAAAATCTCCCTTGAGATGGAAGTCTGAGGCCGAGACGTCGCCGTGAGCCGCCGTGTAAACAAAGGATCCCAATAGGCAAAAAACAACAAGGAAACGTTTCATTGTTGTGTTGGTCCTACCATTAGGACTTTAACCGGGTTTGTCTTAGCTCAGTGGCTCAGTGGCGTTGATCATGGCTCACTGCTAAATGCTTGGGTAAAAATACACAAATCAGTATGCAAAAAAAAAAAAAATAATCTAAACTGGTGCCCTACAGTCAGACATGTCAAGTGTCAAGTGACACAGGGACATAAATGTAGTTATTTTATAATTGTATAAGACTTTTATAAATGTACTGTAAAATGTATTATTTGTTTCACTCCTTTGTCATTTCAAGTTGGCACTGCCGCAGCTGTTTGTACCGAGACTGCGGTGTGGGATTTGCATCCTGTATCTGCATAAGTTTCCTCTGGGTTCTCCAATTTCCTCCCACAGACCACAGAAATGCAAGTTACATTTGAGGAAATAGGTGAATATAAAGTGGTATTATGTCATTGACCTCTGTCTCAATAGAAGTAAGCTAGTAATATAATAATGATAAACTGCTAGGCTGTACCAGGAGTAGTTTGTAAAGTGCCAGTAAATTCTCATACAGTAGCTTCCAGCACTTTTCATAACTAAAGTATTTTTCTTTTAAAAAATAAAAAGGACTCATTTGAAATATAATTTAAAGAGGAACCAAACATGTTTAATTCAGTGCCTGATTTTAAACAGAAACAGAGATAAAGAAAATAATTCACACGTTTACAGATCATTGAAAAATCGTAAAATAAAAGAATTGAATTGTGATGTAACCGGTCGATAAACAATTGGAAATCTCAAGTTATCAGTCACAAATCACACTTAATGACGACAGCACCTGCGCTTGTACAGTATCTCCAGGTTAGTCAATCAATGTTCGAACTTCTCCATCAGGAATACGAGCAATTTCCATTGATACAACATTCAATGGGAACAGAAACATGATCTGACTTGTACAACCTTTAACTCTTGGGATATTGAAAACATTCAATGAGTGGAAACTATGTAGTAATAGTGATGGTGATACACACACTGCAATATAGTAATGAATCAAGTACCCATTTCCAACTTTTGCCCATTGACAATCAGTTTTCCTTAACACGGATCTGTCATGTGAAACTATCAACGCTGCCAATTTGAAATTTACATGTGTGCTTAAATAATTTGATCCTAGAAAAACAGCAGCAAGGAAGGAAGAAAAAAATGTTTTTATCTTATTATCCGTCATTACTTTCAATTAAATTTGATGAACTTAAAATGTGTAGTGTAAAAACAAAAAGTTAACGGTTTTTAGAGTCTGAGATGAAGTTCAGCTCTCTGAGTTTTATTTTGAGTTATTTTTTTTCCAATTCTCTCAATATAAAATAGGAAGCAGAGACATTTAATAAACTGTTGAAAGGACACAGCCTTTTTAATAGCATTTAAAGTGAAAAGAAAATCACACTTAAGTTATTAAAGTAAAGTTCTTGTCTTTATCTGTAGCACAAGAAAACAATGACATGCAATTCATGAGAAAACATTCTTTAATCAATCAAATCTAGAACCGAATTAACCATATCTTGCTTTTACTGATTTTGACTGAATTGATTTTTAACACTTGGATACAGTAAGGTGTTTGGAAAAAAAAAATCTTAAAATTTAATATTTTAAAATATATCTATGTACACATACACACACCCCTTTGGACAGTCCTTTGCAACACAAACTTTAACAGAAGAACGTTTTGATCCCTTACTACAACAGTGATGAAACTTAAGTGACTGTTAATACACAGTATCCTCATAAAAGTCAGGGGGAAAAACAGCAACATGTGATTATAACAAAACGTGATGGCCACACACTTCATCCATTTGTTATAACAAAAGCTCTCATTCTTTGTTTTCATGTTTCCTCTGCAAAAGAAAGAGAACAAAGGTTTGCTTGGAATGACTACATTTACCAAAACTTCTTCTTTCAGAGACATTTTTTAATATATATAAAAGACTACAAGAGCGAGATGATGCAAAACAATCAGACCCAAGGCTTCACTGCACAGATAATGTTAGAAAAGTGTTGGGGTCATAAACTTTCTTGATAAACTAACCGCTTGACTATGATTGCAAATTTAGATCTTGTTCTGAATTAGCACAGAATACTGATTGTGCACTTTGAAGACACAAACTTTCCTGAACAATTGCATTTGCAAAATGATGGACTAATAGTATGTTTTGTTTGTTAACTTCTTAATGCAAGATGAATGCCCTGTAGCAACAAGAATTTTTTCAGGAGTGGCTAAATACAATGAGTTAAAATTTAAATATCAAAGGCGCAACTGTGAGAAAAACTGCGGTTAAGAAAAACTAAAGGCTAAAAAGAATTAAACGTAGTTGGAACTTGCTTGTCTGTTAATGCAGCATTTATTGATGTGGCCGCAGATTAAATTAGTGTCACCGAAAATCGAGTATATTGATCTTATTCATGACTGTCCAGGTGAGATGCGGATAATACAAAGATGAGGACGCTAATACTCGATTAACAGCAGTCAATCTTAACTGGGAATAACGTTTAATCATTTCAACAAGCATATTCATTAGTGACTTTCCTGGTAAGGAATGAGTCATGTCAATTTACCAGAGCATCAATATACCTGGCAAAGACGCTCATAAGGGAGAGCAGCAGCACTGTGTAATGTGAAAAGATTATTCCATTTAAGACCATACACTTACGATTTTCCCTGACACATATAATCCAGCTGATTTGCTACTAACTGTACTGACTTACAAAGTTTTACAAATAAGTCGGTACAAATATATTAAATGAAAATTTGGCAGATTTATTTCACTTGAGGGAAGGAGGTGAAAAAAACCAAAACAAAAGAAAAACAACATCCCCGACAAACTCCACTGCATTTGAATATTTGTTTCAGTGTTGTTCCTTCTTGATGACTTGACCCCATTAGGGGTGAAAAGGCAAAAGACAGAACTGAGTCTCACCTACTATTATACATGTCCATACCAATCCTATAATGGGAATGGTCTTCAAAATGAGAAAAACAAAGGAAAAAAAATCTACACCTCAACAGACAAAAGGCAGTAATCCCCAAACGTTATGATCCTTGCTGCCTGCCCATCCTCCACCCTGCTCTGTTTGGATCAAAACTTTTTAATTTTCATCAACTCTGTCCAGTCAAAACGGGGAAAAAAACTAACTAGCTCTGGCCACTTTGCACTCGAGACTTCAAACAAGAAGGAGGGGTAAAGAGAGGTGGGAGGTCTTAACTAGCAAATGTTTTCCCTGTTTCTTCCTTGCCTTTGTATGTCCTCTTTCCGTGTGTGAAGGGCAGGTATCTGTACTTGATCATGTGCTGGAGAGGATGGTGCAGGGAGGGAGAAAAGGAAAGACAATTAGATGACAGAATTCCATGTTTGCTTCCATGCTTTTTGAAGGCATAACTCAAGTGACAGCACACACACACACGTACCTAGCACCCAGATCAGTTCATTAACAAATAACTACATGACAGAATGACATAGTGCCCTCATACATATATATGTACTGCATAAACCTCAGACAGGGCTAAACAACATTCCATGGAAATTACTAAGTTGCTGTGTTGCAACGGCGCATAATGTCCTGCAGGGGGCACTAATAGGACAAAGTCTATGTTGAATTTCACGGCACAGTGTTTTAAATGTTGTGCCTGATCAGTGTGCAGGTGTGAAATGTGTCTGCTGATGAGTCAGGATTGTGTGAGAGAGACTGGTCTTTTACCTTGATCTGCCTTTTCATAGTGATGCAGAACAGCATGATGAAGTACATGACAAGGATTGGCCAGAACACTGGCACATTAAAGGCTTCAAAAAATGTGCAAATCATAGCGATGACGATGCCTTTTGTCGCAGAATGCCTGCCAAAAAAAAAGAGAGTGACGTCAGTTAAAAGTCTACAACAGGGGTGTCAAACATACGGCCCGCAAACTGGGTTTTTCCGGCCCGCGAGATGATTTTGCAAAGTATTGAAAACTACAATTTTTCATTGAAAGAAACTGCTGTTCTAAATGTGTCCACTTGATGTCGCAATATCGTTTCTGCTTCGCAAACAAACTTAATGTTGGGACTGAGCAAGTCGGCACAAGTACAGCCACTCAAGTCTCCTGTTGGCTACTCTCATTGCCCCAGAATGTCTCTGTGGAAACAAAGTTGATGCAGAGCAGTGTTGCCAACTCGGCGACGTCCTCGCTAAATCTGGCGACTTTCCAACTCCACATGGCGAATTTTTTTATTTGTCAAGAGCGACAAATCTAGCGACTTTTCCCTGGTGTTATTGGAGACTTCTCTGGTATTTTGGAGACCGACATGAAAGCAAGTATCGTTCCTCCGCAGTTCCTGTTGTCAGCGAGCAGCGGGTGTTGCCGCGCGTTGGGCGGCAGTCAGGGGAAGAGCAGGGAGGAGACCCTCGGAGAGGAGACCCTCGCCACTCCGCGCCCAGGCAGCAAATGAGTCGCTGAGCCCGCCCTTTCTCACAGAGCGGGACGTAAATGTAAAGGTTTATTCATTGTTACATTGAAATAAATCACTGCGTTTGACTCACACAGCCTCAGTCACTGAGTCCATCAACAATCCTCTTAAATGACGTGGTTAAAACTAAAAAGGTACAGATATGCGACGCTCATCAAAGCAGCAGTGAGGCGCCGACAAGCCAAACCTCCTTACTCATGAACAAGCCAACGATACTGCGCATTGAAACACAGCTGAACCTCTTTGAGACACAATTCCAGAAAATGTCAATCATATTAAACAATACCATGTTTATGAAAATAATATTTGGCAGATTGTGGTAAATATATTTAATATAATAAAAAATATATTTATATAAAAAAAAACAAAAAAACAAAAACATATTTAGGGTGTTTTTGACTCTCTTTTTGTTTCTCCCAAGACGTTATTCCTCTCCTACAGCATCCATTGCCATCAAGTGCAAATTGTCAATGATGCAAATTCGACGATGGCGTCATTTGGCGACTTCTAGCGACTTTCAGGACAGCCAATAGCGACTTTCCTTACTGAGGAGTTGGCAACAGTGATGCAGACTGCAGAGTGCTCATAGAACATGAACAGAGTAAAACTGTTAGTTGTTGTTATTTTTACGATATTATTACCATGCCATGGTTTTACCGGTCCGGCCCACTTGGGAATAGAATTTCCTCTATGTCGCACGCGGACTAAAATGAGTTTGACCGCCCGGCTCCAGAACCATACTTTCAACTTGTGTGTTCATAGCATCCTGTGGCATTTTCAACTCGTCCATGTTTAAAATATACACCGAGTGGACAATGTATGATATTTCATTTTGAAAGCCACGCAAATGCATCAATGTTGGGAAAACACAACTTGTCTTTGTAAAGACACAATAATGTTACACAACGGGTTGTTGGCTAATATCAGTGTCTCAAGGCATTGTAAAATAACTGAGTTATTAACAAATGCACAACTCCAGTTTATATGACAACAGATGGGAGCAGAGAATGAACTCACCAGAATTTGAATTCGGGCAATCTTCTGATGAAAGGGCGGAACTCCTCGTTCTGCTTGGTGGGGAGGGCTGGACCCTCATCTGCAGGAGTGGCAGTGGGTGGATCACAGGATGGTGCAAATGAACTTACTGTTAAGTCAACAAGATGACCTCTACGTAAAAAAAAAAAACAGTCCGACTTCACTGTGTCAACAACGTACCTTCATCAAGCAGTGAAGGGTCCACTTTTGGTGATAGAAAAGCAATGAACAGGTTGAGATGGTAGATTCCCAATGCATATGTTACTATATACCATCCCTGTAAAACAGCAAAGAGATTGTTATTGAAAGTGAAGACTGACTAGTAGTAACAATGTGAAATCATCCAAAAACCCAGGGAAACTAGGGGGGTGCGTTTACAAGCAGATCTGAACATCAACCCAGGGCAGGACAGGCTGCAGTAGAAAACAGCATCAGGAACATTGTTGCATGCTTTCACAAGTGGAAATTGCTCATTTAAAAAAAAAAGAAAAAAAAAAGTTCAAGACACTGACTTTGCCTGCTCGACAAGTCATTTCCCAACAAAGACCCCATCTGCCTTTCTGCCCCGCACTTCTCACTCTCTCACACTTTTAGAGCAAATTGTATGTTTTTTTCCAATTTACTATCATTATTACATGGTTCACAGTAAAGTATGTATGTATATATGTGTTACAATACAACCCACCTGTAGTATGTACACTCTGATCATGTAGACAGCAGTGAGTAGTAGAGTAGCAGCCCATCGCACTGCATAGAACGGTGTTGACTTGTCTAGCCATGACTGATAGATCTGATAGATCAAAACAACAGAACGCATTCAAAACAAATTCATCACTTTGGGTCATTTCACAAATGAACACTGAAAAAGCTCTCGTAACCGATGTATATTGGGCAAAGAAGCAACATTTTATAATGGGATGTTTTTTTACGGAACTGAATGGCTTTTTTTGTGTTTAAACGAAGAAATATACATTTGTTAGCGTAATACTTTAAAGACAACTGTCTAAAAACTAAAGAAACAAAGTGAAACAATGCAGACACATTGTAAAGACATTTTACCTGTCCGATCCGCGTGAAAAAGACAGCGACTACAGATGGTTTCCCATGGATTGACTCCCCAACGCTGTCTCCTTCTGACATTCTGCCATTAAAAATAAGACAGACTTCATCATAGTACCATTCTAGAGCCATTCGTCCATTCTTCTCACTCCTATTAAGGCAGGACTGAACAACCTTGTCATATAATTTCTAGCATTAAAACGTTAACAGAAGATGACATTTTACAAGCATGTTTACCTTCCTAGAGTTCACCGGCTAAGTTTAAAATAAGTGTCTTGCTTTCTCCATGACCAATGATGAAAGAATATCTAAAAAAAAAAAATTCATCTAAAAAAAATACTGTCCTAACCTGCAAGAAAAAACGTAAAATGTTGGTACGTGAAATACGTGTACTTTACGCCAAGCGTGGTTTACAACTATTTCACAATTCGCGTACAATAATGTGAAATAATGTGTTGGAAACGTATTAAATTCTGATAAAACGTAACATGAACGACTAAGTGTAACGTATGGCGACATTACTGACATTTATTTGTTAAGGTAGAGACTATATCATGTTAAGGTAACACTCAGTGATTAATAACCCTTGGCGCGATAATTTTCGACTAACAATAAACTATCTCATATCCATTGGCTTTTATATGTCACTACACGGCATTTCGATTAAAATCTGAAATTGAAAATCTTGAATAACTGCTTTCGGATGTGGTTAGCCTAGCTATATAATTAGCTTACAGGCTTTGGTGGCCGCAAAAGACCGATCGTACCTTTTATGTAAACAAACTATTTTATGACGAATACTTTAACTACACAAGAATACAAATGTTAGGTAACAAACACGTATGTTTAATGTATTACATCCATTGAAGTCACTCGTGTTAGCTTACAAATTAGCACTAACTCGCTAACCTTTGGTCAAAATTGACATTTTGAACGGGTAATGTAGTTTTTATACACATCCATCTAGCGCTTACAAGCCTTTATTTCACAACATTTCCCATAACCCCATCGAGCCGCGACATGTAGCACCGCAACCATAAATGTAGTCCACGACTCGTCCTCATTGATAAGCAATAAACGCTTGGCAGGAATTTTTGAACTACAAGTACCAACAACCAGCACGATAACTTGACAACTCACTTCCGGCAGTACGTTACCAGGGTCCATGGCTAGCACACTATAGCCCCTGTAAAAGCTTCCTTCTATGAGCCGTATCTCTTTTTGTTGAATGACAGAACCATTGAAAATATACGCCTGTATTTTAACACATCGGGAATATATGTGTCATGCTAGTTTTTCAGTTCGAAAAGCGTAAATGTCAGTCCTTTCCTTACCTGATACTGCCGCTGTGTCACTACCCGGCTGTACCTAGCAAGTCAGACTAGCCGCTTCTCGTGCAATCCAACCTAGTGTGAACACGTCAGTACTTCCGGTAGGGTTCGAACAGATGGCAGACAAAAATAATTGAGCCCTAAAACGATACCAACCTCAGTCAGTCGGTTTATCATTCATTTATATCAGAACGATGAATTTAACAAATAAAAAAAAAGAAATAAAACATGCTATAGATCATCAGCTGAGAAAGAGAGAGCTAAAGGGAAGTGAAGTATAGTTTAATATGATTTTAAGAAAACAACACAGTTTAAAATTCTTATAAGCCAAATGGACTGTTGGGTTGAAGGTTGTTGCCAGATAGGTCCAAATCATTGTTGTCTCAACACAAAAAGGAAAATAAGCCAACTAGTTAAACACGAAGATTATTCATATTTACACTGCTGCACAGCATAATACTGATCACAAGCACAACATATCCTAATGATAATAATAATAATAATAATAATAATAATAATAATAATAATAATAATAATAAAGTGCTCTTTCTTGACCAGTCTGACATGCGCGCGTGCATGTGTGTGTGTGTAAACAACTTAAAATTAATGTGAGAATTAACCAAGTCATTGTAAGTGTACACTTACAAGTGTACACTGTTGCAACCAGTTTCAGCAAAAAAATTCAACACAGTTATTAAACATGCAAACGTCTCTTTGAATTAAATTTAGAAGTCAATTGGAATGCTGTAATTTTCACAAAAGTACCTTGAAGAAAATCTACACAAAAGGTACACAACTCCACTAACAACAATCAAATACAAGCCTTGCCCTGCAAGGTTTATTGAAACAAAAAAAAAGCAAAAAAAAAACAAAAACAAAATTGTAATAACAATGATGAAATTTCAATTCATCACATTGTTTTTATGATGTACTTTGTCACAATTCTGATTGAATCCCTGCTTTAAAAACATAATACTGATTTTGAAATGATGCTTCTTAACCTATTCCTCTTCTGTACTTTTCTAAGTCAATTATCACAATATTACTACAGGTTGATGAAAAAGAAAAAGAAAAATATGCACAGTCCAATTTCTCATGTTTCATCCAATTTTGCATTTTCAATGATATTCACTATGAGTATTTTTAAAAAATCAACTTTTGTTATAACAATAACAGTATTTCAAAATATGCTGACATCACATTTTTAGAGTGAGATTCACGAGTAAATAATGTGCTTGCTGTGACTTTGATTGTTGTTTAACCCTACCCAAACAGTTCTAAAACATACTGGCAATACACAATGTTAAAGCTAAATACCTTTTCTCAAGCACAACTAATCCAAAACATTACATACAAACGAGGTACATACATTTTTACAAAAACATTTTCTGAGAACATTTTTCCTGGAACAAAAAATAAAACGGTGATATTTATTCGATACAATTTGCATGATTGTGCCACTGCTACATATTCCAGGGACCACAGGAGAATTTGGTTATTGTACAGTGTCTTGTGTTATTGCACAGTGCATCTGAAAATACATGCTGTATTCTTGAAAGAGGTCCACACTATCTGTAGTCAGCACTGCTTTGACAGATGCTATTGCCACAGTCTTTTTTTTTGATGCACTTGTGCCAGCACATGGAAGTTTGTCGGCACAACTTACAAGTCCTACCCTCAGAGAGAATTTGATTGACTGTATCACCTTCAAGTTCCAATTTATATGCTTTCAGTCGGCAAACACGCGGAGTCGGTAGTATTGGCAAAACATTCTTGAGGTGTTCGGCTCAGTGCAAATCGCTCTCCATGAATTCCTCCTTGATGGAGTGCTTGCTACGTGACATCTTGCAGTCGGGCATGTCGAACCCGAAATCGGCCCATTCGTCGCTCGCCGTCGCCATCCCCGACGACCCGACCACACCCCCTCTGTTGGGGATGGTGATGGTGTGACGGACGCGAAAGTGCACGGCTTCCATCACGCGCTGACGTTGAAGTTCCCCTCCGGCCCCGATGGCCGCCATGGCAGAGGCAGTCATGTTGCTGCTGGAGCGGAGGAGCTGCTGGCCGTGGTAGTCGTGGTGATGGGTCGAGGCCGGCAGCTGCAGGGCAGCGCCCTGTTTCATGTCCTGCAGTCCTCGCCAGATGGTGAGGCGAGACTGCTCCGGTATCTTCATGGCCCCTAAATCCTGGTGAGGATGCACAGAGTGGAGCTATTAGTGCACTGTACAAAACCGTTAAGAAAAAAACAACAAAATACAGACGATGCATTGATAATTTGTCAGTCGCTCCTTTATTAATCTTCAGTGCGTTTTTTGTGCATGCACAGCTGGGACGTTACCTCCATGGAGAGTGTCTGGAGATGGTAGATAGACTGAAGCCCCTGAGAGGTGAAGTACTCAATGAAGTTCTGACAGCCCAGATTGGTTAGAAAACTGTATGGGGACAAGAGCAGGGCTGCTTAGACCACCGTTGAACCAAATCCTAAAGCTAAAAGACTGGCAGTAAAATAAAGAGTAATGCATGACAAAGAAGGTGATGTTGCTGTTGAACATACTAGCACAGTCGCTCAGTTAATGAGGTCAGAGTTTATTGGAAAATTGAACTCTGTGCATTTGTGTGTCATGTCGGCACGACACGTGGAGCCTCAGGATCATTGACGCAGAACAATTTGACAGGTGAAGTGGAAGTAAAATCATGAACATGCATTTTGATTAATGATTCATTAGGCCATTCTTGCTTTGATGAAAAACCTTTATTATAAATACATGATATAAAGCTTTGCCAACATACATAAGCAGCATAAATTTAAAAAATAAAATAACTGTGCAATTTGACTGTACAATAAACAGAGCAATCTAGAAACATGTAATAAAAAAGTAGAAATTGCAAAAAAAAAAAAAAAAAAAAGTTAATAACCCCATAGACATGTCAACACATGACATGTTAAAATATCTGGAGAAGAAAATTATAAAAAAAAAAATTAAAAGGGAAAATAAACATTGGAAAGGTAATTTTGTGTAGTGCATTGCAAATATTGGCTGTAACAAAAGTGGGTGTGATGGCTATGCATGTAAGTATGTGACATCACAGTTTAGGCTTGGAGCGGGGAAACCAGCAATCTGGAAGCCATGACGAGCATTACGTCTGGATGAGTAAATGGAAATGAAAAGTGAGCGTTTTGTAATGGCAGCTGATCAGCACACACACACACACACACACACACGCACACACACACCGATCCGACCGGTCGTTTGACATTCATATTCAACGCAAGGAGTGCGCCCCTTTGTGGGAGGGTTAGGCAGAGGTGTCATTGGAGGGTGAGGTACCTGACAAGGCTGGGGTCAGGGTTATACGGTGGGGGCGGGCTGCAGTGGGAAGCGGACACTATAGTCTGACTGCCGTGGCCGCCGTTCATGTCGCCGTTGGCCTGCATGTGGTGGCCGTTGAGCATGTTGGAACCTTGGAGAAAAAGAGGCAGAAGGGCGAGACTGAAGATAAGACGTTCCACCAGAACCTCGGCTCGCTCGCTGCCAGTAATTGCGGCCGCGAAAGTGAACAAGTAGTCATGAGGAAGACGGTTGGACGAGGGGTAGACACCTACCCATATGGGGCATGGAGGAGGGTGCAGAGGGGTGCTGCTGCAGCTGCTGCCCCAACAGAGGGTTGACTGACGACTGTTTGCCCAGGCCGCCGTGGCCGTGAAGCTTGTTCATGTTGGATAGCGGTGAGTAGGAAGAGGGAGGCGATACGTGACCCCTGGTGGAAGAGAGGAGATGAGACCCGGTGATCAAAATGAACTGTCATCAGGTTTGGATGTTGCAGGTCGATGATGGGCTGTTACTGTGACTCACGGCCTCTGCAGGAGCTGCTGCTGCGTCTGCTGCCTGTAGGAGTCGAGGAGCGGCTGAGGCACCAGATCCACCAGCTCCAGGCTGTCCTTTATCTTCATCAGCAGCTCAAAATTGTCCCGTCCACGAACCTGCACACAGGGGCAACACTTAAAAAGAACGTCGTGGCGGAGAATTTCTCTGTGCTTAGATGTAATTTCATTGCATTGCATTTTTTGTTACAATCCGAAATCTGAAACGCTCTTACAGGGATGTAGTAAATCTCTTCTTCCCCGTGCCGCCTCTTCCTCATGTTGATATTTGGGCTTTGGATATTTGGTGGACTCTGTTTGAAATCTGCGGAGGAAAGAACAACAAATGTCATAAAGGGAGCTTTTTGATACGTTTTACTTTTGGGGGGGTAATAAAGTGATGTCGAACTGTTTATTTCATTAATATCAGGGGTATGTATAACTCAAGCAGCTATTATACAGCAGGTTATATTTTTTCAACTAAACATATGAGGTGCATTTGATGAGTGCTCAAATACATTTTGGTATAATAACACTAATAACTCTTTTACTTCTATGTTTTAGCCTGTCCAGTAATGCTGTTGCCTGCTGCTGGGTCTCACTGAAATCAGAGAAACGTTTTGAGAAACTCTTTATTTTTAAAGCATGAACTTCTCACTCTGCTTTAATCAACTCACTGCGCTTGTTGGCGCTTCCATTTTTGGCCACGCTGTCGTTCAGGGCCTGTTGCTCCCTGAAGTGGTCCTCATCAGCCTTACGGTCTCGGCCGGGACACGCACATATCCGACCTTCAAACGACCGTCGTCCCAACACTTGGCCACTTACAGGAAACAGATGTGAAGGAGAGAAGAGGTGATTTATTATATTTTATTCTTTACCAAATGTTTATGATTTCCTGTGAAAAGTTATCATAGAAATTCATGATTTTTTCTGTTACCATTTTTAATACTGGTATAAATATCTTCAGATTACCACTCATATTACCAAGAATTTAAAAGTAGTGACAAAGAAAGCCACTATTCTTTTTTTTTTTTACCCTTTTATTTTCTTTCTCAACTGTTCATGTTACACACGACATCAAAATGCAATAACTAGTGATTTATCATTTGAAAAAAAAATACTCAAATGTGAGCCATGACTGAAAGACTTACTCCCTGGTTTCCAGGGTGATGATGATGAGGATGGGTCTCCTGTTCATGCCGCCCACACAACTGCTGTTGCACATGAAGTTGTACAGGATGGTGGTGAACTCCGTGCCCACCTACAACACGAGGAAAAGTTAGCAGGGGTCAAAAAATGAACCCTAATCCAAACGAGGTTTTGTCGAGCAGTAACAGTAACCCACCGCCAGAGGGCAGTGTGTGAGCTCCCTTCGACGTCATTCAAAACAATGCGCTGAATTCGCCTGCTCAGATTTAATTACAGACGTGATGAGTCGTGGCTCTCGTGCGTGTTTAGACATGTCTTCCTATTTATGATGGTGCATTCTATGAAGTGTCTCACTGAAACTTTGGCTTTGCTGCTTTGATTTGCTTTCGGTATGAGGGACAAGTATTTTAAACATTTATGTCATAGATAGATAGATGGAAAACCTTCTATCATCGCAAGCCATTAACCCAAGAGCTGTGTGATCAGGAAGACAGACCTATATGTGAACTGTCTGTGTCTGAACTACCTATTTACAACGGAGAAAACAAAGTCAACACTTTGTGGATTGATGCGTTTACAGCATAATGTCTGACTTCGAAGATGCTGGATTAGAATTCAACGAACCGAGCATGAGGTGTATTTGTCCTTTACAGAGCTGCAGAAGGATCACTGACCTGTGGCGCCTCGTAGGGAACGAAGACACTCTGGCGGCCGGTGACGGGGTCGTCCACGTACTGACAGAGGTTATTCCCCTCCACTCGGATCAGGTGGCTGGCCGGGGCTGCTTGACCTGCGCAAACAGTGATGGAATGATGATGGGCACATATACGGTCAATTACTGAAGAAGAATTTACACAGTGTATCATGGGACCATTGACAATACTGAAAAACCCTGGGGGAAAGAAGCATTTAAGTAAAGACAGATTGAAGTGTGAGTATAAGTAGATACCAATCAGATTGATTTGGTTAAAATCGAATGGTTCATATAAGTCCCGCAAAATCAAATTTACTCAAAGACGCATTTGCTTTGCAGCCAGTGTGATTCTATCTAGTTACTTTAGAGCTTCAACATGCCTTTCATAGTGCTACATTCAGTGTTCACACAAACCACATTGAAGGGAGGGTATAAAGGGGCAGGGGAGGCCTGACAGGCTACGCACCATCATTGAACTCCCGCCCCAGCTCGTGGTTAGGGCAGCGTTTGACCACCTCCGTCACGTGCTCTGCCTTCTTGTAGATGGGCATGGCCCTGATTATGCTGCCATGGGGAGGGGAGGAGCACACCTTGATCTGGATGGGACACGTCTTGGCGATCTGGCAGTAGAGCTTCTTCAGCAGCGGTGAGTACTGCAAGGGAGGAACGAACACACAGGGCCCGGAGTCAGAGCCAGACATTGCAGCTTTAGCTGTGCTGTCACAAGGGTGCCAAAATGCTGTTTGATACAAGTTTTTAATCTATCAGTCAGCAGGAAAGGCGAAGGGGCGTTTTAAATAGCCGAAGAATGGGCAATAATGTGAGGACATGATTGTGTGGTGCTGCTGAGGGAAACTGTTATTATGGTGCGAATAACGGCTGCAGAGCAGTCCGTTTGCTGAAAAGGGAAGGGGTAAATAGAAGAGATGTGTAAAGCACTCAGCAGTGCAGTAATTCCAGTGTCATTAAAACGAGGGAATGATTATAATCCAGCAGGCTGAGTATACTTTGGTACATGGAGAGGTGAAGCCGCAGCTGGTGGAGAGGGACAGGTCGGGAAGAAGAGGGTCTTGGTTGGTTCAGGTAGGTTAGGTTCAAGTTTAATGGGAATACACTGAGCTACGACATGTCTTTCAGAAATCCCTCCTGGTTTATGTGCTTTCGCTAATACGGATGCATCAGGAGGTGTTAGGACGGAAATGCATTAACTTGCCCCAACACACACAGGTAGAATCTGAAAAATCTTTCCCATGGATCAGACAGAGGCCTCCCTGGATCACATGTCCTGTGTGGACTTGTAACGGTACGCCTGAAACAAAGGCGTTTCAAAGTTTAGAAGCTCTCCCACTGATCGTGAAACGCCTTTATGGATATGACATCTTGAAATTGGCCTACATATAAGCTTTAAAAAATACATATTTAGGTTTTATTTCAATGTCTGTTTTTCTGATATCCTCTGTTTTCTATTTGTTTTTTGTTTTTTGGATCTCAGATGAAAAAGCCAGATGCACTCTTTATTTATACTCTGTATATACTCTGTATTTTGTTGTTATAGTACGCTGTTGGACATCAGCATGTAACAGCACTCCATGGTCATTTGCATATGAAAGCAAATTCCCACGTTGACAGTGCACTGCACAGTGGTTACAACTTTTTATAGTCTTAAAAATAGAAAATGTTTGCAACCTCAAATTTGTCCACCTAGTGACGACCAGACATTCTGACTTGAACAGGGCATTTTTTTTTAAAGCTGTGGTCATCCTGAAACTGATGAAGTAGAACAGAAGGCACCATCACAAACACTTTATTCACTTCCGTACAGACAGCCTCACATTTCAAACAATAAACAGGCAAATGCACATACATGCCCCTTACTTTTTTTTTTTTGAGTTCTCCCTTGAGCGTAGTGGAAATACCTGTGCACAGCTGGATTAGTTTTTCTCTCTTCACTGACAAGTCTCAACAGCCCATCCATACCACGAATAAATGATTAATCTCACACGTGAATGCCAAGAGACTTTTTTTTTTTTAATTTTAAATCAAATACTCTGGGGGACAGCAAACAATTTGGATAATCTTGGGGGGGAAGAAATTATCAGGTGAGGTGGAAATTGCAGAGCAATTGAAATTAAATTATTACCTTTGTTGTGCAAAAAAAGTGAACAATCTTTGATTTGAAAAAGTCTCCTGTGGCCTTAGAAAAGTGTAATTTTTTGCAAATGCATAGAAAACCAGTTGATCAAGTGATGTTTTTGGGACAAGCAAAAAAAAATAAATAAATAAAACAAAGGCTCTTTATTTTTGGGTTGTGCCCGGGAGGAGACCATCGGACTAGTGTGCACATGCACTGACATCCTATGAGCATGTAAGCACACACCTAATCTGTAAATCCTTTCAGTCGGATGTCATATCAATGCAAGAAATGAACTGTTGGATGTCTGGGATTGAGAAAAAGTGGGAAATGGATCAAATGTTTGCATTTCAATTGAGTTTTGAGAAGCAAAAAAAAGGAGGGTAGTCGAACACGATTAGTCTGACGTGAACAAACCATCATCGAATCTCCACCTACTTTCAATGGCAATATTGAAATATTTGGCAACCAATAGTGATCAAAATCTTTAAGAATACAGTTCATTCATGGACTGCTAGCCCTTCTAATCTGGACCTAATCTAAGTAAAATTGATCGCTGTGATGCAATCAAGTCATTGCAGGCATCAGGGCTATTCCCGTCAAATTTGTGTTGATGCGATCACCATCTTTCGATTTTGTTCCGTTAAATCTGTCATTTCTCTATCCATCCCACCCTGCCTCGACGCAGCGGACCAGCCGAGGCGAGTCCCGACAGGCTCCTGTAGACGGGCGATAATTACCAGATCGTCATCCATACGCACAAGCAACAGCTTGCCCGCACACAAATTTTGAAAAACTGTCCAAATATCAATACGTTCGCTCGCTCACACACACACCACACACACACACCCGCAGCCGGCTCACTGTGCGCATGACCGTGCAGTCTGTAATTACTTTGGATAGAAATCAGTTAAGAAGAGTGGGAGATAGTAATTGCTGTTTGCCTTTGTGGACTATTGAGGAAATACGGTGCAGTTGCTGTGAACTTTGGGCAACGTCATTAAAACGTGGCTCTCTGTAATTTAAGATGAAGCCCTGCCACAACTAATGAAGAATTCAGACGTCTCATCATGCACTTTATTTACCCTGGCGTTGAGAGAATCGTCCTGGCTTATTTTGATCCACCACCAAAGAGCTCTCAATCTTCACAATGCAAAGTTAAAATCTCCCTCCCTTTTTCCTGCTTTTGAAAGGATGCGTTCGCTGTAGGGACACGGCAGGGGACAGGGAATGTGCCTCAGTTGAATTTCCCCGATGGTTATTTCGCGCTTTTACGTTTACTCAGCCTCAGCAAGTGTCGGCGGTTGTATATCAAAGTCCAAACGTGAACATCTACATGTATTTGCTTGTAAGCTTCCCAGCAGCTTCTTCTCAGGAGGAAGAAGGGGTGATGTGTCCGCAGTGATGCATGGGGCTGGGGGGTGGAGGGTGAGGGGTGGGGTGGGGTGGGGGTGTAAGAAGGGAATGATGCCTGGTGCGGGCGTGTCGGGACCTGCGTCCTAACGGGGAGAAGCTAATAGCTGGGAAGAGCAGCTTCTGACGAGCCGCCACACAGTGCAAGCTCAAACCCGCCGCCGCCGCCGCCACCGCCGCAATTCTCCCTGTGACACATAGCGGAGGCGCACACGCACACACACACACACACACACTAAGGTGGATCACAGTAGGTTTTTTTGTTTTTTTTTTGGTGTCTGAGTCTGAGGTGTTGCTCTCATTTCCAGCGGCAGGATGTCCAAATCAAATATAAAGCACTTTTCATGCAAAAGAAAATGCAACACTGAAAAAAGGGCTGGACAAAAATGAAATGCAAACAGAAATGCCACAGATAATGAAAACCCACCCGCTAACCCTAGAGTTCGGAGAGCTGCTGGTGCCTGAGCTGTTGTCACTCAGGATTAGCAGGACAACTCAGCATCGGGGCGAAGGCATCAAGTGTATGTGGACACACACTGTAATCATTATTTCCTCTCTCCTCTCCTCTCCTCTCCTGCCCTGCTCTGTTCTCCTCTCCTCTCCCATCCTGCTCTCCCCTCAGGCAGATGTTGACTGTCACTGACTTCACTCAGTCACTTATTGACAACCTGAGAAGGGGGGGATTTAAGGTGAGATTGTCAATGCTGGAGTACCCTTTTTTTATTGTTTTCATAATCTCCCAAAACACAGCACACCGCACGCTCCACTGGGAGTCAGAGGGCTGTGAGTGGCCCTGTGGCATTTGGTATTAGCCCTAACCCGGGGCCACGGAAAACAAAAAAAATACCAGAAAGCCACAAACTGTTTAGGCTTCCATTTGAAAGGAGTGACTCAGTCCTTCAAGCATGTTCGAAGCTGGGCCTTCGCCTTGGTGGTGAAGTTTTGCATAAACACAAATAGATGTCATGCATATTGCAACACACACACACACACACACACACACACACACGAGGGAGGGAACAAGGAAATCCTCACCCACTTAAGAGGGAAAAAAAAACATTATTTGGAAAAACGTCCGTAATGTCATTTCTTAACGTCTAAAATGACTCACTGGCGTGATGTGAACCCTTCGCAGGAAGAAACAACTTGCGTCATGCAGATTCTGTCATCGTTTTTTTTTTAAGTGACTTTTCAAAGCTTTAATAAACGTTGAATACAATGGATTGTTTTATACAGGTTAATTTCTGGTGTCTACTTTTCCCATGAGGCTCTCACAGTGGTACCGTGACAGGATCGCACATGCACTGTCTAACCACCACGCACAGAAATTTTCTTCAGCCTGCTTAATAATGCTCAAAGATATCCTCGGATACTTCACTGATCTCATAATCAGGTGTGTGAGCTAAAATACAGAGCATCAGAGTAAACTCGCTCAAAGCCACGAGCAATCAGCCTGTCTCTCTTCTTCTAATCTCTCCTGTTTAACGGCAGTCGAGGCATCTGAGTAATCACAGTTTCTCCTCACAATCCCTCCTTTTTTTTTTCCTGCTGCACCATTATCTGTATCTTAAGCTGTTTGCCAGGCAAAAAAAAAAAAATCCTTTGTCTCCTCTCCTCTTAGTAACAAACACCGCTGGCAGGTGGATCCAAAGCCTTGGTTGCTTTGTTCAGAAAATTGAGATTATTTTCAACTGTTGTCCGCACAAACAAGACAATGAGAGGTGTCTTTTTTGCTGTTGCAAAAGACTGGGAGATAATACAGCAGTGTGGGGGCGGGGGGAAAAAAACAGGATCAGGATTTTTTTGGCAGGCAGTCTTTTGTTCATTCATTCATTCATTCATCTTCTATACCCGCTTATTCCTATTCAGGGTCACGAGGGTCTGCTGGAGCCTATCCCAGCTGTCTTAGGGCGAAGGCAGGGTGACACCCTGGACAAGTCGCCAGTTCATCGCAGGGCGTCTTTTGTTTCATTTAAAAAAAAAATGATTTGATTGAAAATTTGATTTCCTTCCTCAAGTTTAATCAATGGGAAGACACAAAATTTAGCATATTCAGGTAAAGTAAATCAGGTCAGAGTTTGCTGACATAGTCTAAGTGTTATGTTTACTCAAACAAGTCGAAACACATTTCTGCCGCAGCGAACCTAATGCTTTTCCGTCACGGCGGCACGGCGGTCGTGAGAAGAAAAAAAAACCACAGCGTCGGGGAGCAGAAGTGAGGGAAGTGAGATGATGGACAGAATTTTTTTTAGGTGAGGACGGCGACGAAACCCGAGGCGCCACACATGACAGCGGTGAGGCCGTGTTAAGAGCCGAGGGAAGAAAGAATCGGGGGCCAGGGTGGGGGAGGACGGTTGGAGGGGGAAGGCGGCAGGTCAAAGACCACCGCTCCAACGTCCAGAGGGGGATCTTCTTACATCACTGAATGCTGGGCTGAGTGAGGGGAGCCCAGCACGCATGGTTAACCCCAGCAAACAGGGCTGCGCAGGAGACGGGAGACGTTCACAGACACCGGTGCAGTTGTCAGCGGCACACAGTTTGTCTCCCGGCGCCCTTGTTTCCGAGAAGTCAACTGTGTGACAGTCGGAGGTGACACCTCCCTCGTAAAAGGGCCTCTCGCTGGGTCAGGAGACATCACACGGCTCCCGTTTCGCCCTTCCATCAGCACCAGCGCCTCCCAACGCTCGGTGGAAGGTGTGTTGCTGGCTAAAGCCCTCACCTCAACCTCACAGGTTCAACTACATTAAACGCTAAGCGGTGGAGCTACTGCCATGTCCTGTTGGTATGATCACATTGGTTCAGAGCCATAACGCGCTAGTATTTGTCCAAATGTATTTGAGGGCGTGTTCCCTTCAGTGAGGGTTTAATTAAAAATAAATGTTTTGCAATTTCATCATAAAAAATTCCTAAATCTACATTTTTAATGACTTTTTGAACTATTCTGAACTAATAGTAAACAGAGTAAACAGCACAACTTACACATCTTAACTTCGAAAGTTTGCAAACTTGTTGAGGCAGAAACGTACAGACAGACAACAGCACTGCATGCACACAAACGCCGTTGCATTCATCTCGTTAGATTGGACTCGGGGTTGTTGTGCGGAGGACAAGATGAATCACTGAATGATGCGCTACTTTCTCCTGCACGTGACACGCCTGCGCATGTACAGACTTGAGTTGCTTTGTGTACACGTCTGCATTTTTTTTGCCTTTGTTGTGCGTGGATGCGATATGTTGACCAGACTTGCAGCCAGACAGGAGAGTAATAATATATATATATATGTATACTTTAAAAAAAAAAAAAAAAAAGAAGAAGCATGCAATCACAGACGTGCACACTCGCGGGTGCACGTTGAATGTAGAAAAGTGTGTGTACTCACGGTCCATGTTGCGGACTTGGCGGTGCTGGACTGCTGGAAGGACACCTGGAAGGTGTGCAGTCCGGGGTAGTCGGTGTTGGAGGGGATGGCCGGGGCCGGCGACAGGCCCTCGAAGGTGGAGTTGGGCTGGGAGTAGGGCGAGGGGGTGGGCACGGCGGACGAGGAGGCGTTCTCGGAGCTGTAGGGGCTGGCGGAGGTGGCGCGGCTCCCCAGGCTCTCCATGCTGCTGCTCAACAAGTTGTATTGGGACTGGGAGAGAAAAACAGGCAACACGGTGAAGGAGGCGAAGAGGGAGGGAGGAGAGTATCGGAGGGAGGGCACAGGTAGAGGCACTGGACGACTCGGGCGGGGGTGTCGGGGCGTGAAGGGAGGTCTGATTAAGCCGTCCGTGGGAGAGGTAGCGGGAAATGCGTGCGTGTAACTGTCCGTCATCGTTCCGGAGTGCTTTTTTCCCATAATTCCCACGCGAATAAGGACATTTAGCGTAGCAGTTAGAGTGCGAGCGGGACTCATGTTGTGTCGGAATGTTAAGTGACCGTGCGCCTGTTGTGAGGTCTCCTCGGTAGCCTCCCCGCTCCTTGAGGCTATATGAAACCAGTTGAATACAGGTGTACTCTCACTAATTGCCTGCCATTCCCCCCTTGTTCGTCTCCGCTGTGTTTGAACAGGGGGAAGATTTGTTGCGCTGTCAGAGGCAACACGCTCTGCGAGGCCCTGTTGGCTCCATAGCTCAGGCAATGCAACCCTGGGACCCTGGGACTCAGTCAATGAACTGAGTCCCTCTCATTGCCGCTCAAATACTGAAGCAGTCCAACAGCTAACTGCAGTACTTTACAAGTCCTCAAATCACTGCTTCCCTCAAGCAGCAAGTACTCCGATCAAGCAATTAAGCATCAGTTCATTCAGCCTCATCCAATAATCTCTCTTTGTGGCATTTTTTTTTTAAACTAAATAAACTAGCTATGGCATGAATATTACACATAAACATTTAACCCCGTGAGCAGAAAAACAACCCGAGAATTTTTTTTACCTTCTTTTTGACGTAATACATCCTCTACCGCTCTCGTCTGATTTGTCAACTCGTCAGTCAGAAACATCCAAACCCAGTACGGCAAAGAGAGCACGGGACCATAGCCTGAAGAGGAGAGTTCAGGCGAGGTGTGCACCAGCGGACGCGACGCACACTTGCAGCCCAGCGCAGGCACATGTGCAGCAGGGACGGACAGGAAGCCAAGGTGAGGACAAACGTGCAGTGGCAGAGGGAAAAACTAGCGAGTGAGAGGAGGAGAGAGACGAAGAGAGGGAAAGAGAGGGCCGGGAACCCAAAAATGGTACGACGTTCTAATTATGACATGCCCGGACATAGACGGCAATGCCGGGGCACATGTACACACACGCTCCAAAACACCTTGTGAAGGCCTGCACTGAGTAAACACTGTCTGGTCTAAAGGAGCAGAGAGTCAAAGTGAGAGGGGGAGAGAGGGATAGGTAAAAAAAAACCAAAAAAAAAAAAAACAGGAGTTCAAGGGTCAGTTCCCTCAGCCAGTATTGTGTATCAATACTATATTAAATCATTAAATTCCAAAAGCAGGTACTTGTTTTTGAGTACAAGAAGTACATTAATGATGTTTGATGCCGTTTATTTTCATTTAAGTTTGAAGAATGTTGTGTAAGTATGCTATTTGGAAGCCATATCGAGATTAGAAACTAGAAAAAAAATAAAACTTACAAACACTTCTAATGCACAACTTAAATCATCTTTTGTATTGTCACTCTGCTCATTATTAATCATCTCTCTTTGCATTGCATTCAACCAAAAAAGTGAAAAACAAAACAAAAAAAAATCTGATTTTGTCAAACAAATGTGTCAAAATCAAAAGTGCAAATCTGCAGCCCTTGTGTAGAACTTAGATCACCTCTGCGTCCTCGCCTCAGCTGTGAGTTTATAACCTCACTGTTGCTGACATTGCAGACAATGGTCCGAGCCAAAGTTGCCTAATATATGTATGTCGATACACTTACGCATGTAACCTCACTGAGGTGAGGTTCATCAAATGATAGCAGAGATCAGGGTTCCAGGGTTAATGCATTTGTGAGGTTAAACGGGGACACACACTTGTGGGGGTGTCTTGCACCATACTTTGTCCTTAAATAACATGCAGTGCATTCCATGTGAAGGACACACTGGAGCCAAGACAACAACTCATTTCATATTGTTATCAAAGCCTGACTGTCCTACATGTCCCCCCAATATCACACACTGACACATCAGCCACAGCCAGAGACCTGCTGTCTTATTGTGTATAGTTTAGTGTTGACCCCAAGTAAATATCAAGTGGTTTTAAATCGTTTTTTTTGTCAAAGAATCATGCCAAACTCACAATATGACTGATCAAACATTTAATACTTGGGAAAGTTTTACCTGTGTCTATTCACAGAAACCACAAGAGTAATCATTTTTTTAATGCTTGCTTTGTAAATTACTTGCCGTGTTCGTGACACATAATGCTCGACAGTGATGAAGCAGTCAATCAATGCTCATGCATGACTTTCACTTGAAAACCTTTTAGTTTGTTAGTTATTGTTTCCACTAAGCAGCGAGTGTCCACTTCAATCCCGCTCACGAGATCTGTCTTTTACTACTGTGAATCCTTCCACTAACAAGTTTTGTTCAAGGGTCTTTACAGGTATCAGTGTGAGCCCGGGTGCGTGCACATGCGCATGCACACACACACACACACACGCCCGCATTGCCACATTGCCACACAGGTGTGCCTCGCTTTCAATACATAAACCTGATACGCAAACATGTTGAAACAGGGCGAAAACCCTGACGCCACGTTGTGTGTGTGTGTGTGTGTGTGTGTGTGTGTGTGTGTGTGTGTGTGTGTGTGCTCATTGTGCTTCAGTGTTTAAGCGTTTAAGCTCCTCGTCCCAGTAGCATCAGATGTCCCCTATGGGCAGGAGCCCTGGTATCTGCCACTCAAAGCCCGGTGTTAAAACATTTAGAAACATAGATAAGCCCCCGCTCCCCCCAACCCAGCAAACCCCCCGCGACAACCCTCACTTGTCAGGATGAGTGAAACACAATAGGCCGAGGACACTTTGCTATAGGCTTCCACTCGCAGCCACACATTAAGAACTCTGATTTAATAGTAAAGCCTGGAAATGTTAACTATACAACACGGAGGCACACCCTGCCATGTGACTCTACTAAGGTGCATAAAAGGCTGGAGCGATGACAAAGCTTGGCTATGTGACTGATTGGCGTGGCATCATATAGACAGAGCTTGTCGAAACACAACAGTTCTCCTCCTCACAGATTTGAGGCGGAGAACAGGTTCCAGGTGCGATGTGTGAAAAGACTGCCCCCTATTGGAAAACTTTGGACAGGTGCAAAGAAGTGCGCATTCCATTGAATCACAATATTCATTCATTCATTCATCTTCTATAGCCACTTATTCCTATTCAGGGTCACGGGGGTCTGCTGGAGCCTATCCCAGCTGTCTTAGGGCGAAGGCAGGGTACACCCTGGACAAGTCGCCAGTTCATCGCAGGGCCACATAGAGACAAACAACCATTCACACTCACATGCACACCTATGGACAATTTAGAATGTTCAATTGACCTCACATGCATGTTTTTGGACTGTGGGAGGAAGCCGGAGAACCCGGAGAGAACCCACGCAGACACGGCGAGAACATGCAAACTCCACACAGAAAGGTCACAGGTCCGGGCCCCGGAATCGAACCCACGACCTTCTTGCTGTGAGGCGGCAGCGCTAACCACTGCGCCACCATGTCGCCCCTTGAATCACAATATAATTTACTAAACTTAATCTAATGCCAAACCATAAAATTAAAATTTCAATAATCTATAGTAAAATGTTCCCCAATTATTCTCAAAAAAAGAAAAAAATCTTTGATAATTCCATCTAATAATAATAATGTATTTATTCCCATCAGTCTGCTACCAACAAAAAGTCACTCCTTAATTCTTTTCATGGTAAACTTTTCAGAAAGTGTGTTCTGAAATCAGCACTTCCTGATGAAAAATGACATTGACACTTCACAGATACCTCTTCCAGGTTATTGCCTGACCCCTAGCCAGGTGTTCCTTCCGCCATTCCGCGTAACCATTTTGTTTTTAATTGCTGAAGTACAACAATATATCAGCTTTTGCAGGAAGGATTAAATAGAAAGCTTAATATGCTTATTTTTTCTTCATCTGTTTAAATCAAGTGTGGGTGGCTGGCTGGGTTATAAAAAAAGGATCTGGCGATGCATATAGTGTGGGATCTTTAAACGATGTCATTACAGCAAATGTTAGCAAAACGGGTACTGATTAAAGTAAAAAATAAAAATGAATAAATAACGGAGTTTAAAAACATGTGGCTGGATTTTTTATTGCCTGCTTGCAAATCAAAAATATCTAGTGCGTCAACATGAACATTATTTTGAATACGGGAATTAAACAAACACAAATTCAACTACAAGGAGCTAGAAACTCTGAGAAACCAGGCATGAATTTTGAACGACTCCTTTCCATACAGCAGTCTGAGTTAGGGGCCTGTATCAACCAACACCTGCTGCACACTGCACACAAACCATCCCTGCTATCTCATCAGTAGGACAGTCTTAAAAAAAAAAAAACAATCCAGCACATGCTCATAAATATATATATGTAGTTTAATCCGGTAAACTCACCACACCACACAGCATTTTAAGGATCCTGACAGAAATGCACCAGGTCACTGTGTCTGATGTCCCTGTTTCCTGCCTCCCATTGGTCAATCCTCTGCGGTCACAAAGAGTCAGAGCCGCTGTGGTCAGCTGACCCCTCCACGGTGCAAGACATGATGGAGGGATGCGGCGGAGGTCCTGCCTCCTCTCCTCCACCCAGTGGCCCTTTGCCTCAGTGGGCCTTCTCCACTTGTCCCTCATCGAACAACAAATCCTGGCTCCGCCCCTTTACTTCTGTCATGACTATTCATTAACAGGCCAGGCAGGCCCAGACTTGCCCTCTACACAAAGATTAGATCCTACCAATATTCCACAGCTGAAGAGGAAGTAAGACGAGGCTGTGACTTGAGGTTTTTGTTTTGGAAAGTGTGATGGACAGACTGATCAGTTTTCAAATTTGCAAATATGGACAGGAAAAATTGATCCAAAGCAAATTGACATATTTAAGATGATGGATTACTCTACAAACATAAATATACAAATTAAAGATGAACGTTTTATGATTGTCGTTCAGCACTGCACTGCAGTGCAGTAGACTTGTGTTTAATTAGACCCCTGCATCCCTGTGCTCTATGCACACACGTACACACACACACACTCACACAGACAGTCCCCAAAGGCTCAGCAGGGACACAAAGGGAAAAAGGGAAAAAAAGAGAAAAGGCAAAGGAGAGCAAAGCTATAGGAGGGAATCACTTTCAAACTGGAGGGTAAAAGATGAACAGGTGAAACTGTGTTTTTTTTTCTTTTGATTTCCAAATCGCTAAGTAATAAAAGTGACATAGGTACTGACACGAATATGAGCTTGGGGCCCTGTTTTTTGTTTGTTTGTTTGTTTTCCACATAGGAAAAATATTTTTATGATAATTATTATCATTATATATGGTCAATTTCTTGTTGTCTAAATCGTGGGTGTTGTGTGACAACACACAGTTATTCCTCATGCCGAGGAGCCTGTTTTCAGTCACATCCAGGTTCAAGTTCAGGCATCAGGCACCACATAAAAATCTACTCTGTTAAAAGATTGCAGTGGGCCTCACTGTAAGCAATGGCACGGACACTGTTTTAAAAAGAAGTGAACAGACAAGGTTGGACAGAAACTGAAACATCTTACCATCACGTTGTCATTGATGTCCCTCAGGTGGAAGACATCCATGGAGCTCTCCGCAGCAGCTCGGTGGCTCCCTGGGGTGCTGGTGGAGGGCACTGGGCGCTCACCTGGCTGGCTTCCAGGGGGCAGCTCAAAGTAGGTACTGTCTGGTTCCCTGTTTACACACCAGATGGGAAGGGAGGATTTCATAGCAATGAATTGGTGAGTTCCACAGTCAGCGAAGTCCACGGCATCATTTTAAATGGTCAGGACACACAGGGCCTCTTTGAACAAAAGATTCTTCATGAAAGATGAAAAAATTCTGGAATGGCTTGATTTGTAGTAGCAGCATAAAAAGAAAGAATCACTAAAACGTAAAAAAAAATATATATATATTTTGTAATTTTTTTTCAAATTACTTGATGCATTCAAATTGTTTTAGTCATAAACCTTACATCACTTCAAAAACATGTCCAGTCCGTAGAAACAAAGGGAGTTGCTAACACTCACAGGGAGCTCCACAGGTGCTCGAAGTTCCCTCCCTCCTCTGTACCAGTGGATTGGGACATCTTAGAGGTTAAATGGTCTGGGGAGGGACAGATCACTCTGCACAGCACACAAAGGGAGAGAGAAAAATAAGGGCAGTGAGCTTATACCAAATGAAATGAACAAGACTGAGTGCAATAAGGCAGTTTTTCGGATGGTTAGTTTATCCTTTAGAAACAACAATGCAAAGATGCTGTTTTCACTATTTCTGTGAGGACTCTGAAAGGCTTACAGTCATTTTACGTTCTGCTGCACAGCTTCATCCAAACCCTAAACTACAATATGCCTAACCCAATCGCACTAACCTCTCAAATGTAAGTCTTTGCAATTTATGTGGATCAGACATAAAGTCTTCATAATGAAGCTAGTAGTAAAGGGGGTTGGTCCACACAAGAAGAATAGGCAGACAGCACACGCACACACATGCGTCCAGGTGTGATCACACCAATGTAGTCCCATTGAGGTGCATGGCGCAGGGTGATGGTGTCAGGGGGCCGCAGCGTGCCCGGACCTGCCTGATTCATCACGTTCCCACTTCCCTCTGCAAAGTCTGCCCATCGCCGCCGCCTCCTCCTTCTCCTCTTCCTCTTCCTCTACCTCCTCCTACTCCTCCCTCTCTTCCTCCTCTTCCTCTTACAGAACCTATCGAAACGGCGCCTGTGCCACATCTATAAGGTCCGATATCAATTCTAATTGTCACAGTCTAATTATTCCGCCCTTGACCACAGTTATAAAGCGAAAGTCGAGGTTTTTGTTGTTTAAAAAAAAAATGTTGATAAAGATTTAAGGAAAGAACGATTGCGTCTATTAAACCTAGGTGCAAGGTATATTCGTCCTACCAAAGTTTGTTAAATTCCCATCGACCTCCGCAGCGTCGCATCTCCCTAGCAACACTGTGTGAGAGGAAAGTGTGGCAAAGGTGCGTTAAAGCTACAGGCCGCGATAAATAAATGGGGCGTAAAACGCACCAAAGAGTGCAACTTCTGAGAATGTGGACAAATGTGTGAACAGTCCTCGAACATTCGTGACTGAATACAACATGATGACACGTCTGTGTCTTGTATGCAGCTTTGTTGCAGCGCAGCAGTGGATCGATGGGATATAACTGCTTTGGAAAACATGCAGAGTGAAGTCATAACCTGAGAACAAAGGGCGATCTGAGGGGAAACAAAACATCCAAGCGGGTCGAGCAGCGCGGAGCCTCAGTGTGTGGATCGCATCATTAGCTGCTGGTTCCCGCTGCTGCACGCGCGGTTCCCGCCCCGTCGGATCCCAGAGCAGCTCGTCAACTCACAGGGGAGCAGCAGAGCGGCAGGACAGACTAATCAAATCACCTGTCTACCTGTAAATCACATCATTCCTACAGTATGTTCTGACCGCAAACATAAACACCGATTTTTTTTTTGTTAATATTTAGACTTGTGTGCGCATAACAGTTGAAAAAAAAACCCCAAAACATTTAAATGGCTTTTATTCATAGCACCTTATTTTGTTCTATTCGCAGTGTCTGTATTATAAAACACTGTCCAGTCAGTTGACAGACGATAAACAACAAAAATGACACCAAACTTTCACATTTAGTCCAAGTCCCTTTTTTTTCAATTACAAATTATATCGTGTTGCTCCTGCACGTGTCCTCTGCCTCGCCTCTTAAATCTCACTCAAATCGCTCAGGACTCTTGTATACTAGTCACTAGTCTCACATTCACCTGTTCCTACGTTACGGCACCCATGACGACACACACACACACACACACACACACACACACACACACACACACACACACACACACTTCCCGTGGGTCATTTCATGCAGGAAAATCATCAGTCCCAACTGAGGAGAAATTAATTTTAAAATAGTTTTAGATTGGATTCTTCTCCCCCAGCGAAATATGTTACACAGGCCATAACACGGGCCGTGCGAGGATACTATGGCGCGAGCCGAGCCTGTTATTGTTGATGATACAGGAAGATCGTTCAGTTTCGATCGCGATTACGAACATTAACGTGAAAAAAAAAAAAAAATTTTAGAATACAAAAATGACTTCATTTTACCTAAGTGTTTGTCAAGTTGAATGAGATAAACGAAAGGTTACTTGCGTTAAACACGATATGTTTGTAAGGTTACAAAGTCGTCCTAAAACAATAAAACAAAAAGAGAAACATTTTTCGATTTTTTTTTCTCTCTCTGGTTCATCTGCGATCAGAGTTAGAAAATCGAGCTGTCAAACAGACTTCTGAGCTGTCAATATCCCCTAAGAATACTACAGGCCAATTTGTTCATTAAAAAAAAAACCCCATATATATACGGTATATAACCAAAATGTTTTAAATGAAAATTAAAAGGCTTTCAGTTGGTTGAAAAAATAAATAAATACGATCACTGTTATCACTAATGTCATTTCTTATCTCACAAAAAAGCAAAACAGGAATGTTTGGCAATTACGAATTAAAACAGTCTGTCGTATTCGAACTTCAAAACCAAACACATAACATAGTTCCACTAAAAATTAAATAACCTACCTGAAGGTTATTACAAATCCAGTCCGGACACTCGAGAATTACGTCGCGCTGAGCACCTGCGTGTTTACAATCGATCATGCCAGAAGAGTGACCCTCCATACAAAAAACAACAACAGCAGCAGCAGCAACAGCAAAAAGATAAATAAATATCGACCGATTCTTTTTTTTCTTCTTCTTCTTTTTTTTTTTTTTTACTGTATGATTACAGGAGGTTGAAGGTGATTGGCTTTTCGGAGGAAGACAGATAACTGCGAGGGAACCGGAGTGGGACTGATTTGCATGCTGTTGATCGAGGTGTGAGCTGTGCTGAGGGAGACCGAGGAGGAGGCGAAGCGCTGTTTGCGCTGGGAGAAGCAGGGAGGGGGGCAGCGCGCTTTGGGGCCACTTTAGCGGGAAAAGTCTTTCGGCGCACCACAGGGATGATTTGGGGGTGGGATAAACCCTTAGTTATTAAGCTTCGACATCAGCATTTATGTCAAAACTATTATCGAACAGCTATAGGGAGGAAGATTTGAGAATTATGACGAGAGGCTTTTAGAAATGTACAACAATATTACGACGACAACAAAAAAAACAACAACACAACTTTCTCTTTCCTGAGAGAATAAAAATGAATATTAAATAAATATGGTTTGTCACCAGGCTATAACCAGATGCGCGCCACGCGTTCACCCGAGACGCACAAACACGCAGGCCACGCTCTCCCGAAACGCCTCATATAAAGCGCAACCGACGAGCACTACATTTCCCAGAAGGCAAGCCGGGACATTTCTTCGACGCTCATTGGTCATGCCCCGGCGCGTTTCGTCGCTCTCCGTTCATACAAACAACTAGCAACAGTTGGGTTGTCCATCAGTGTCTTAAAGATAATCATGAGAAGGAGAAAAAACTTTTCCAAGGTGTCTTTGGAGCATTAAGCCTCTATGATTCCCCGAACTAAAGCATTAACATTGCAGCTAGAGGTAAGTTAAGTTTTACGACTGAGCCCGAGCGTAACGACGAATAGCTTGTCACTCACTTGCTAGCTAATGTGACTGGTGTCCAGTGATAAGCTCAATAGATAATGTTTACTGACCCTTTGCACGTTACGTCTTGTCTCCATTTTTTCTGGGCTATGAATTAATGTCTGCAGGCACATACACTATTTGTGTTACCCAGAACGCGTTTCTTTGTGAGTTTATTTCACTTTAGAGAGGTGTTTCACTTTAGAGATAGCTAGCATATCGACACGTTGGTTGCCATACTTGATAAATTTCCTTCACGCATTGTTGATTTCCTTAATTTTGGGTCAAGTTTTATTATTTTTCTGTCAGTTTGACACTTCGTTCACGTTCTTTGTGTGCGCAGTTAATCTGCTTATTTAGCAGGGTTGCGGCGCCATCGCGTGGTGTTACTGGAACACTTCTGCACTTAAAGAGCTGAGGGGGAACTATACTAATAATAATATCAATCCTTTGTTCAGGAACAGTCGTGAGTCCAAGATGAACTTCTCTGAGGTCTTCAAGCAATCCAATCAACTATGCAAAATTTCACCAGATGGAAAATATTTGGTAATTAAAGATCTTGTTGTTGATGTTGTTTTATAAGGTCCATCGTCGGCGCATTACAGAATATTTCAAATAAATGCAATAACCAGTGTCAGTAAAGTTAATTTATTTTTATTTTTATCATATTTTCTTTCTTTTCTTTTCTCTCAATTTGCCGCTCAGGCTACCTGTGTGCAATACAGGCTTGTGGTGCGGGATGTGAGCACCCTGCAGATCTTGCAGCTCTACACCTGCCTGGACCAGATATCTCACATGGAATGGTCCTCTGACTCTCTCTTTATCCTCTGTGCTCTGTATAAAAGGGGACTTGTACAGGTAGGCTCTGGAAAGCAGACTGTAATACAAAATATATATGTCTGTAAGCATGTAGAATAAACTTTAGTTGTTGATCAAAATTTGTAAGAGAGCACTACTAAGTGCCATCAACTTAGCAGTAATATTCTATTGTATAAAAAAGTGTTGTTTGTTTCTTGAAGTATATGACCAGTAGGGTTAATTTATTAATTGCATACAGTGTTTAGTCAAATCCGTACGATTTAGACACACAGGTGTCCTCATTTCATTTCAGCGACATTTGCTAAAATAGTTACATTTATTTTCCGCAGACTTGCGTGTCAGTAGACGTCCGCTTCCTTTGCATCGCAGCTAGCTTACCTTTGAAGGGGTATCCAGCGCCAGTCTTTCATGTTCTCCGCTGCCCAGATAATTCTGCTGTTGAAAATCAAGTGGAGGGGGAGATGTCCCGACGATGGTCCGTTGCCGTCTCTCTTTGTCGTCCTCTCTAGGTGTGGTCTGTCGAGCAACCCGAGTGGCACTGTAAGATCGATGAGGGCTCTATTGGGCTACTCTCCTCTCGCTGGAGTCCGGACGGACGTCACATTCTCAACACTACCGAGTTCCATGTAAGTGTGAAGTTGGTGCGTGCACGGATGCATGCACCGGAGTGTGTTTGTGCACATGCTTGTCTGGATTCGACTGTTGCTGGCCCGTAAGGAAGGGGGCCCTGAAAATAGCCAGACACCAGAGCCTTTCTTGACTGCCCCTACTGCCCCCCTCCCCCCCCACCCACCCACTGCATGTATTCAGCCTGATTTCATTGATGCCTTGCTGTTAGCGTCCTGTCATACAAGGATCTCAAGTACCCCTGAAACCTGTGTGTGTGTGTGTGTGTGTGTGTGTGTGTGTGTGTGTGTGTGTGTGTGTGTGTGTGTGTGTGTGTGTGTGTGTGTGTGTGTGTGTGTGTGTGTGTGTGTGTGTGTGTGTGTGTGTGTGTGTGTGTGTGTGTGTCCTTTGCAGGGAGGGGGCAAGTGCTCTTGGTGATGTTTTGTGGCTCGAATAATAAAAGTAGTCGAGTCAAAGTCGAAACAAAAGTATTTGCATGGAGATGATCAAGAGTCAAAATGACCGTATTGAATGAAATGACTTGGGTTGACTGTCTTGTATTGAATATAGAACCAAACACAATTTGCTTGAACGTTCCATTTTACAACAGGTAACAAAATCCAGAATTTGGCAGTCAAGAAAAGGTAGCATCATTTTAGAGAATCTTTTTAGAGAAGGGAGGGGGTCTTGAAACGTGAGCCTGGTGAAAATGTAATAGGCTGATGTGTTATTGCAACTTCAGATGCTATGAAGTTAAATTCAAATAAAGGTTTGCTTTACTCTTTAGCCTGTAGTATCCTATTTCGAATCGTGTGATTGCTGCTGATCTTTCCTGACTGTTGCACACGTCCCAGAGACTGTCGGCATTAAGTGTTGTTTATGGCGGTCTGCAGAATGAAATGTAGACCAATAAAGATTTGTTTAGTAACATGCAATGCCTCTTTTGACTCCTGGTTTAAATTCAATCCATAGTATGCACATGTTGCCCAGGGTGAGAAGCGATGGCAGCTACCCTTGCGGGGGGGGGCGAAAAGGGGCAAGGGGTGCTCTGTGGTGGGCCGTGTCCGTCATGCAGAAGCTGACTCCAGGAATCCTTTGACAGGTGTTGTGAGCCAACACACAACTGTGTCTGCTTGGGTAAAGAGTGCAGGGAGTGCAAGTGTCTGTGGTATGTCTGCTTTGTGTCTGAATAGGATGGACAAGGATGGAGGCGGCATTTATTTATTTATTGAAGAGATGCAGCATCAGCAGAGAACAGTGAGAATGTGTTTTTCTGTGTCTGATGAGCTGTGCTTAAAACTCCTCCCCACACATTCTTGTTTCTTCGTTATTCTTTTTTTTTTTTCTTTTAATTGTGTTTTTTGAAAAAGTATCCGTCAGGTCTTTTGCTATGTTCGCCGATCATTTTCAATGCCGATAGTTATTTTCTTACTTTGAAATAAATATACATCATGCCTTGACAGTACTAAACGGGCAAGAATCATCTTTAAGTCACATTACAATGGCACTCAGCCACCAGCAGCAATATTCATCCTTAATTCCCCCAGGTTTTGTTTGCAGCGTCCGCCAACCAACCGTTATTGTCATGCAAAATATTTCGACCCCTGTGGAAAATGGGACACTAAAGAAAGTCACCGAATCACGCTTTTGACTTGAGGGTTGAGAAGAGCACAAACTTATTCTGAAAGAGGCAAAATAGTCCTTGACTGTGGCTCTGCCAAGGATCCCAGTGAACTTACCTTCACCCCAGTCGAAGATTTCATTAAGGCTGTGCCAGACGGGTGTTGGTGTCAGGCTTGAATTTCAGCCCCACTCATAAACAGACTGCTATATTAACGTGTTTAAGGACAGCTGTCTGTGCGTGTGTGTGTCTGTGCGTGTGCGCGCGTGTTTTTGGAACTCCTGGTATGGTGTTTGTCTTCTTTAATTCCAGTCAGAATGTGTTACTTTATGATTGTCGTTGCACAACAATTTATTAGCAGGAAGCTAACGATGCACCAGCAGGGGATTTGTTCCAGTGTGGTCATGTTACTTCTTTTTTTGTTTTTAAAGAAAAGCCCTCCGCTTTATTTATTTCTTTGCTCATTCATTCGCTTGTTGTCGCAAAACTGTCACCTGTGTGTAATATATGCAGGACTAGTCGTAATGCACGGCATTGGGGGAATGTGATGAGCTTGTGTGGTGAAACCTTTTTACTTTTAGTTTGCTGTTCACGTTAACCCCGTCAAGAGAGTGAGAGTGGACACTGCAGAAGTGTTCATTGTTAGCATCAGCTGCATGGGGTTATCAAGGGTGAGAGAGAGAGGGCGAGCACTACAGCTGATACACTTGCAGCAAACCAACTCGTTGTTTCCAGATTACTTAAACACAGAGCACTTATCATCTGATTTGCCTGTTGTGTTGCTATGTATTGTCGCACAAAGGGTGGAAGGATGGCGTCTGTAATGTCACTTCTGTCGTCGTTGTGTTGTGTTGTGACGGACACGTTTCCGCTAGATTGTGCGGCTCTGACGCTGGAACACTTTTCCCCGTTGAAGGCCGATAAAGTGAGGCTGGAACGCCTCCAGTCAAGGGCGTCTTTGAGCTAATGGTTTTTTACACGGCTGGGTTTGGATTAGCGGTAAATATTCTCGGCCGGTGGCCGCTCGAGCCTCGCTAACGCGCGGCTTTGTTGGCCGTGTTGCCACCGGGAGACTACAGCTGCTGCGGCGCCACGTGGGACAATGGCTGATGTGGATCTGCACCTGCAATGCGGTCTTGCGCGGGGCTCCGGTTCTTCGCCTAGCGTCGTGAGTGGCGGTAACAGGAGAGAAGGGCTATATCGGTTTGAGATGGCTCCCGACGTGAAATGCCTTCAGTCTAATCCTCTGCCGACAGATCGGTCTATAAGGCATCATCAGCACACGCCCATTCGCTCAGCCTCTGACCAGCAGTGGCTGATGGTCAAGCAGCTCCACTCTCCCGCTCCTGCGCCTCCTTCCCCAGCTGTGATCAAAAATAACCGCAATTGTCTCATTTGACGTCGGCACCGACGGATCGCCTGCTCGCTCGGATCGTGTTTTATTGAAATCATAAACTGCTCACCGACAATAGCCGCACCGCCGCAGCAATAACAAGCCCAGTCTCCGTGGCGTGAAGAGAATCTCTGTTTATGCAGTGATCGCTTCAATTCTAAAATAAATAGATGGCTGTAATTACAGCCTGCGCAGATCAACAGTTGCAGTTATGCTAATCCCTGCACAGATGTGAATTTTTGTCGTCTCTGATGGATAAACAGCAGCTGGTGCCGCGGGGGTTTTGCCTTTTCACACCACGCTGGAGCCCTCGTGACCCGCCACTAAACTGCTGCTCACCTTGTAGCGACGATACGCCCCGTCAAGTCTAGCTTTACCAAACTATGGATCTAATTGCACACTGGCGGTACCCAGATATGCATTTTCCACCTATTTCTCCTCCCGCCGCCCTCCCTCCACCCAGTTTAGGGTTACACTGACCTCCACGTCCTGATCTCCCTGCATTCCACGTGCGGTGGAGTTTGAGGCATCCAAAAAGTGTAAGTGTGTTTATGTTTGAGCGCTGTTGACGGCTGGTTGCCATGGCATCATGGCGGAGGGGATGTCCAGGAAGCGTGCCGTGTGGCGATAGCACAGGGTCTGCAGAGCTGGATGTCTTGACCAAACAGGCGGGTGGACGCTTCAAACCGGCGAGGTGACAGACGGGGCCCAGTTCGAATGTCTGTCTGGACACTATGATGAAAGCCCCGTCACCTCAGTAACTTCAGCTCTGCACATTCTCAACTCTGAGAGTTGAGAATGTGCAATTGTGCAATTGCAAATGTGCAATTTTCTCAGTTTTAAGTTTATTATTTGGACTTTATCTGCTTTTCCACTGGATTCTTTTCAGACTATGTGGCTGTGATTTTTTTTTTGGTCCATTTTAAAATCGTTGAAGAATATCATGCGGGTAACCTTTTCGTAGCAGAGGAATAAACTGTAGAATTTTAGAGCAATATTTTTGCGTAAACTTAAATGTTTTTCCAATGTATGTCTGTATTGCAGGTTGTTTCAATTGTGTAGCACAGCCCAGTTCAGAAGAGTTACTGTGTTTCCTTGCTAATACATATTTTCTAAAGATGAAACGGTTCCCCTTTCCGTTTTTTCCCCCTGCTTTCTTTCGTCGTAGTTTTTTGACCGAGCTTGAGATAAAATCAGGTTTACACGAGCAGCGAGTGCGGTCAGGATACCCCAACATCTCGTTGGTTTACAGTCATCAATATAAAACCTCTGTTGGAAAGAAGTTCCTTTCCAGTTTTGTTTTTCCTTGCCGTGCAGTGGCATCGGCTTGCTTGCTTTTCTCCTACCCTGTCCTGAGGGTGGTCATGCGCTCCTTGTTTACAGCCGCTCTCGCTGCTCCTTGGGTCCAAGCGCGCCCGCGCTCGGCCCAGTGCCACCCGCTTCAGCCGGGTGGAAGTGAGAAGCAGGAGGCATCTGAGTGACTGCTGTCAAAACTGAGCGTTAACACGTGTGCCCTCTTTGTTATGCCGACACGAGGCCAGACAGTTATTCTTTTGGCACAGCTCCTCATTTGTGGGATCACACTCAACCTGCTGGCCGTGCAGCTTGTTGTTAATTTGTCACACTTGGAGCGAGCGTGTCTAGCATTACATGTGGGCTTCTAAACGGGGTGCGGCAGCTTTCCGGCTACGTGTCAAGAAGCTGCTTTGGATCTGTGTTAATTTAACATGTGCTTAAGGTCTGGTTTAATTGGGATAAGTCTTTTCTCACATGTCTTCATTCTCCGGCCAAGTTCTCTGTTGGACAACACTTTACATACTCCAGCTCAGCAGGGCCTTCCTCCCACTAGTTTATACTCATTTTGTACGCAGATTTATTACAGAGGCCCTGTGACGAACTGCCAACTTGTCCAGGGTGTCCAGGTACACTGGCGAAAGTCGAGCTCCCAGACAGCTGGCCCTGGCTGCAGGACTCCTCGAACCCGGAGTGCAGACACAAGCACTCACGGGGAAAAAGACCACAGTCCGCAGCTTGTTGTCTAAATATACCTTGTTGGTCTGGACGAAGCAGGTGTAGGCTCTGGGGAGCGACCCTGGTTAATTGATTCAAATATCTGCTGGTCTGCTGTCGAGGGTCAAAATGCTCTTGTCTCAATCGTGCTTTCAATTGAAATATATATGTATTTTTAAATATTGTCCGTCGTAGATACATGTGTGTGTCTGTTTTCCTCATTTGACTCGATCGCACAGAAGCAACTCTGTGTGTTAAAAAAGATGACTTTAGTGACTTTGAATGTGGCTGGTGGCAAAAAAAAAAAGTATTGTTTCTTTTGGAAAACACTTAAAGGTTAAAAAAAAAAAAAAAAAATCTCACTCCTGTCATTTTCTTACCCCAACCCTGACTCATCAGTCTAAAACCGGTTTCTCAGACACTGATCTGGGTTTTGATGATTTGCATTGCCCTCATTTTTATATATCTTAATTTTTAATGGGATCGCTCCTCTCTCTCTCATTACAGCTGAGAATCACTGTCTGGTCCCTGTGCACGAAAGCCGTATCCTACATCAAGTATCCCAAAGCCTGTCAAAAGGGTGAGTGTGAGTGTGACTGAGGCTGAGGTTGTTCTGTGTGGGTTTCCTGCCAGGAGCACCTGAGCGCCACGGCGTGCCCCATGAATCACATGGTGTTCTCTCCTCCTGCGTGGGGCCCCTGCTTAGATGGCCCTTTCTGTGGTCCCCACTGCTGACAGCTGTGCCCCTCTTCAGTAAATGGGGCATGCTCCTCATAACGGACCTGTCAGCAGCTCCAGGGAAAAATGATTGTCTGTGACTCTTCCCATTTTCCACGTGCATGCCCTCCTGCATCCCCTCACAGCCGCCATATAAATAATACTGGCCCGATACTTGCGTGCCGCTGACCTGCTGGTGCCACATAATTAGACTGGATAGCAGAAATAGGCAAGGGTTGCAAAGTCTGCTATCAAACCTGCCGGGATGAAGAACCAGTGAGTTTTGTCGTTCCCTCAGAAGGAGCCTTTGAAAGGCTGAGGTCCTCCTTTAAGCTGCTGCAAACATTATACGCAGTATGTGCATGTTTTTAGTTCAGCTCAATTAAGATCTTGTTTGTTATTGTGAGCCGTTATCTGCCTTCGCCTATAAATTCATAGCGTCCAACTTTGTGTTTCACCCACAGGTTTAGATTTCAGCAGAGATGGAAGCTATATGGCCTTGGCTGAGCGGCGCGACTGTAAAGACTATGTTAGTATATTTGTGTGTGATGACTGGCATTTACTGAGGGTAAGTAGGACACTATAATTTTAACTTGAGTTTTATGACCATATTTTAGAACCACCATTAAAGTACTTAGACTCTTCTGTTTACTTTGGTGTCTTGAATATGCAAGTATTTGGTGAGTGTGTCCTGGCTGAGAGAAGAATTTGTACTGTGGCGGGTAAACGTGCTGGTTTCGGTTCGAGAGTGTTTTGTTTTTAATGAAAGTAAACTCTGTCACAGCATTTTGAGACCGAGACCCAGGACCTGGCAGGAGTGGAGTGGTCCCCAAATGGCTGTGTGCTGGCAGTGTGGGAAAGCTGTCTGGAAGTGAGTCATTGGCACTAAAGACTGAACACAACCAGGCAACATGAAAGACATTTCAAAGACAAACAGAGGAGCAGTTTTACCTAAAAAATATACATATATATATATTATTCAGATGAAATATACATATATATATATATGTATATATATGTATACGTGTGTATATATATGTGTATATGTGTGTATATATATGTGCGTATATATATGTGTGTATATATATGTGTGTATATATATATATGTGTGTATATATATATGTATATATATGTATATATATACATACACACACACACACACACACATACATACATACATATTTATTGAGATATATATATATATATATATATATATATATATATATATGTCTGTGTGTGTCTATATATATGTAACTGTTCAGTCACTCAGCAGTTAGTACAGTTTAATGGTTGTGTCTCTGCAGTACAAGGTTCTGCTGTATTCCCTGGACGGCCGCTTGCTGTCTGCCTACAGCGCCTACGAGTGGTCGCTGGGTGTCAAGTCTGTGGCCTGGAGTCCAAGCAGCCAGTTCCTGGCCATCGGCAGCTACGATGAAAAAGTAAGTACACTCTGGTGGCTCATGGCACTGATGTATAAAGGAAAAGCCTACACTATTTCTACACAGTAGATTTTAAGGTTGTTTGTGTGTTTATAGGTGTCTACAGGCACAGTATTTATTATTTACAGATTTTTTTTATTGTGTTTTTTTTTTTTTACTTTTTGATTTTTGTTTTCCATTTGGCACCATGCTGCAATTTGAAATGTTTGCACTTGTAAAACGACACCATAAATGTACAGTTTAAAAAAAAATATTGCAGCAATGTCTTGGTCAGTTGGCAAAGTAAATCTCAGAGTTCCAAACAGATTTGTACATTTTGTCAGTGATTTTCCTTTATTGCGCTCATGTCAGGTGCGCATCCTCAATCACATCACATGGAAGAAAGTTGCCCAGTTTGAGCACCCAGCAACCATCAGCAACACAAAAGCTGTGAGTTTATCTGCCGCTGTTGTGTGTTTTCTCCCAAGAGTCGCAATCCTCATTTTATCTGCTGCGCGTGATCCTAGGTGGTGTACAAAGAAGTGGAGAGAAGACCGGCATTGGGCAGCGACGACCTGTCTCCACACATCACAGTTGACTCCACCCTCTTTAACACCCACAGCAAATGTGTGTTCTCGATAGTTCACTATTTAAAGCATCGTCTCTGACTTGAAAAGAAAGTGACTTCAACAACTGGTTTCTTTTGTAACATGCTGCTCCAGACGAGCTGTCTCCACCGCCCGTCCAACTTCCTGTGGTCAAACCAGACCCAGACCGAGCAAACCCCAAGATGGGGGTCTCCGTTTTGGCGTTTAGCTCAGACAGTCGATATCTAGCCACAAGAAATGGTAAGAGTCTGGAGCTTCATTACATTTCCTTCTCCTCAGATTTCTCAGCCCCTGCTCTCTTAGCTCTCCCTCTCTGTCTCTCTGCCTGCAGACAACATGGCCACTGCGCTGTGGGTTTGGGACCTGCAGAAGATGAGCTTGCAGGCGGTGCTGGAGCAGACGTCAGCTGTGCGCTGCTTTCAGTGGGACCCCAAACGGCCCCGTTTGGCGCTGTGCACAGGAAACGGCAAGCTGTACCTGTGGTCCCCGGCGGGATGTGCCTCTGTTCAAGTCCCAGCTGAAGGTAGCATGCCGCCGCCAACATATACAATTCTAACCGGAGAGCTGACATGCATTGATGAATACATTTAATTCAGGGCTAAAGGTGGAAAAGTAATAATTATTTAAACAGACTTCTTGGCTTTCGCCATCTCACTCCGTTTCTCCTTTTAGGTGAATTCCTGGTCCAGGCGCTGAAGTGGCACTGCAGTGGAGACGTGCTGATGGTCATCGGTAAGGAGCAGCTCTGTTTGTGCTACATGGACGCTGAGCAGCAGCAGGACTGATGAAGTGCACAAACAAAATCCAAGTCTCTCGAGTGAAGTTGTAGCTGCGGACCAATGTAGTCAGGCACCTGTTGCTGCTGTTTGACAAATTCAGTTTCTCATCAGAATGAAAACGGACACTTCTTTGAGTGACGCTCTAGACATACATGCTGTGAAAAGATACATGTGGAATAGCTGTAGATTGCACTTTACTTTTAGTATTTTTTTATGAATTACCCAAAGTTGTATTTTGAATAAATGCTTTCTTATGAATCACGATATTTTGGAGTGGCTGTTTTTCTTGGCATCCAACTAGCAGACAGTTCTGGACAATCCATCTCACTTTGAGACGTTTGTTTATCCTTTAACTAATTTAAAGTCACCCCATCTTTGACAGTATGCAATGCAAGTGTACTTCACACTTGAAATAAACAGAGCCAAGACCCTGACAGCAACATATAGGCATTTATTATCATCCACTGTGGAGACTGCGTTACAGATATCCAGAGCATTAAGATCATTGAACATCAACTGTTGTAACAAGTAAAACCTTTTCATGTATGTAACTAAATAATAAGACAATCGAAAAGGATTTTTGCAGTCAAATAAAGCGTTGGCAAAAAAATAAATCCTGTTTCTTATACAAACTTTTTCAGGGTATTAAAAAAAAAAATCAAACATCTGTCATGCAAACTGAACGTGCAGACAGCATGCACAAGTTACGAGCTGACGAAGGCATTTCAGGACATTTACTCAGTGGCATTGTTGAGCAAGACAGAACGGCGTCAATACCTTTGGCGTCAAAACCTCACAGTAATTTAACAAAAACAAACAAAAAAAAACACCTTAATGCTCTTGATAAATTCACACGACTGGCACCCGTTGGTGGGTATTGAAAACTGAAGTAAAGCTTTTCCATCCCAAACAGCTTTCTCAGGCTGTCCCTTAAACTAGACAAACTCAAGTCTACTGTATGTTTCAACACAAAGTGATTTTTCCAGAGCAGCTCTCACAAGTCTTGCATCATCTCTGAACTATGACTGAGTAAATAAGGGGAACATAAACATTAATCATGGGACGGGATTATTGAACTCGTGAACCGTCAGCTGCTATTCCCGAAAAAGAAGCTACACTTTGCCTCCGTTATTTTATCAAAGCATTCCTTCATTAGGAACGGTAGAGATGCAACCAATACAGAAGCTACAGAAGCTATTCTAGGCGATGCAGATTTGCTGTTCAGTTTCAGGGCAAAGAGAAAACAGAACGTCTCAGAACCATGTCACATTGAAAGCACACATTAACCATTTTAAATTGTGTCTTTGAACAAGGAGCATAAAGAGGGCTGGGACCACAACCAGAATAGGCAGAAAGGTCCTCAACCGATTCATCAGATTTTCTACCCTACTTGTGTAATTTGCATATTTTCCTGAGGGTCTGGGTTTGGCGAATCTTCAATCTCTCAAGAGCTGCAGGAAATGCATGACTCGGTCACCTGAAGTAAGCTAACCACTTCAACCTTAAAAGGAGGGATTTTTTTTTTGCCTGCAGCATATTTTGGCAAAGATACGAAGCTTGTAATTTAGTTGTAATTTCCTGTGAACTTCAGTAGCCGATCTTGCCACGAGTCATGGAGTAGCCCAGCTTGGCCTCGTTGTTGATGAAGGACATGATGCCCAGGTAGGTCTCGATGAGTAACGGTCTTTCCAGGATCAGGACCCCGTTAGCCCGGCCGGGGATGGGATGTTCCTTGTGGGCTTTCTTCACTGCCTGCACCAGCTGGGTCCTGAAGTTGTCCAACTTTGCATTCAAAAAAGAAAGAAAGAAAATTCTCATCAAATTAGAACCATAACAATAGGTGTTGAATTGAATTGAATCATTTTGTATTCAAAATATTTTCTCTGAAGCATGAGAAAGCTAGCTTCACCTGTGACCAAATGCTGAGGTGCCAACAATAAATAACCAGCCGGAAAAATGTCTGCACCATTACATAAAAGAACAACAACTTTCTCTGAATAACAAACTGTCATTGATAGAACTGTTGCTGCTATCTGTTTTCTTGTAAGCTCATGTTAATGGATGAGTTTAGTTTTCTTGCATTTTGAAATTTTTAAATTGTATTTTTCACAACAAATTCCAAAGTGTGTTCGTCAAAATCCATTGCTTTCAGC